>JANSVA010000216.1:11568665-11614666 GCA_025504915.1 Erythroxylum reticulatum | reverse complement strand
TTCCTTCAATACAAGATTCACGGGTGGGTAAGAGATCACTATCCAAGCCCATAAGGATCCCATCCTTCACTAACCTGGTTAATCATAAAGTTTCTCAAACTTTACAATCAAGTCCAACTTGATTAATTTAACTTTGCTCTCTTCAACCTATTCTATATGTGAGACTCATTAGGTTCTCAAATATGTTGGCAATGATTATAAAATATAATTTTAATTCATAAGTAAAATTAGATAAATTAAAACTTCTTTTAATTTATCTTTAATTTTTCAATTAAACAATTTATAATCATAGATGAAGATTGATGTCTAGTAACACATCATGACCACCCAAATATTTAGGAATGTCAAAGTATTTTTGACTAACCTTTTCATACATAATTTTTCTATATAATTCAATCCTTTCATCATACAATGTTTCGATTAGACGTAGAGCATAAAATTAATATCTATTCTATTTTGAGTCTAATCATATTAGTTCTCCGTCATTAGCTATGAATTCAATTAATGAAATTTGTAAACTATTTACAAAACATCATTTCACCCTGGCCAAGGATTTCTTAAATTAATACTAATCAAGAATAACGAAACATTCTCCCTAATTACTTTAGGGTGGGGAATCATATCTTGATCTTTCAACTATCTCCATATAGTTCATGCTACACCCAATGAATACCAATTAAACAACCTATAATTAAATAAATCATAAGTAGTATCAAAACATAACAATCTCCATACAAGATAACTTTGATAACCTCAAGTCAAATGATCACTTATACAATCATCACAATGAGAATTCCATAAACATGCAAGTAATGTTTTAAATAGATTTCTCATATCAAGTCTGTTTAGTGAACTTGTTCTTTAGCAAGCACCCATACATTTGTTTAAATGTCTCTATACTTTAGCATATGAGATCAAGTACTTCCTTCATAAGAGAAAACAAAAAGTGTGCTAGTCTTTTTATGTTCTATTAATGTCCAATCTTAATAGAACAATAACTATGAATATTTAGGAATAATACATAAATGTAATATGAATCTCATAATTATAATCTTATTATAATTTTGTTTGCAATGTACAATTATCTCATGGACTTTATCATATACATCCAAATATATACAAGATAAAGAATGTCTTTAAATAATTTGTAACTAAACTACAACTAAAGCGATTGGTTGTAGAGCATATAAAACAACAGTTTAGTCCACAACCAGCTATGTTACAACAATCGCGTGACAATCTCTAACTCCTCTCCCTTATTACCAAGAATTTTGGCATAATTTCACAACAGTCTAGTAGGGGGATATTCTGGGTTTCTAAAAACATACAAGCAAATCGTGGTTGAGCTTTATTGGCTAGGAATGAAAGCAAACATCCGAAAGTATGTGGAGAACTGTGAGGTGTGCCAACAAAACAAAAGCTTATCCTTATCACCTACAAGTCTGTTATAACCCCTTTCGATACTGGAACAAGGGTGGGAAAATGTCTCGATGGATTTTATCGAGGGCTTGCCAAAGTCAATAGGTTTTACTGTTATCCTTGTAGTGGACAGTTTCAATAAATATGCCCACATTGTCATATTAAAGCACTTGTTTTCTACTTTAATTGTTATGGATGCATTAGTGGAAAACATCATTCAACTTTATAGGGTTTCGAATTCTATTGTTTTAGATCAAGATAAGGTCCTCAACACTTTCTGGATAGACTTATTTAAGCTAGAATAAATCAAATTACATCATAGTACAACATACCATGCTCAAACAGATGGTCAAACCGAAGTCGTTAACAAGTGTCTTAAGGATTATTTATGTTGCTTTGTGCACACCCAACCAAAACCTGAAGCCAATGGTGACCTTGGTGTGAATTGGTATACACAGCCTTCTACACTTCTGTTTAGCTCACTCCTTTCAAGGTGGTATATGACCAGGACTCGTCAGTCGTCACCCTTGTTGCACTACTTGCAGTCTAACAACTTTAAGTTGTGGTGAAGGAGCAGCTAGAGGTTCGGGACATAATGCTCAAGGAAATGACAGAAAAGTTAGGTTTAGCTCAAGCACGAAGAAACATATAGACCAACATCGCTGAGATGTAAATTTTCAAATGGGGGACTTGGTGTACTTGAAAATTTGACCGTACCAAAGCCAATCACTTGCTCGAAGGGTGAATGAGAAGTTGTCTCCTAGTTATTTTGGTCCCTACCATGTTATTCAAAAATTTGAACCTGCCTATAAACTTAAACTCCCTGGTTCAGCTCTCATTCATCCGGTGTTTCATATTTCTCAGCTCAGGATGGCTATCAAGGTCAACAAGCCATGTCAAGACACTATCCCAATTTTAGAAGATGATCTAGAGTGGAGGGTCGAATCGAGTCCATCTTAGATATGCGTTTAGGAGGAAAATCAAATATTGCAACTAAAGTGTTGGTTAAATGGAAGGACCTTCTAGAATTTGAAGTATCTTGGGAGCCCTATGACACAATCGCTCAACAATATACCACTTTTCATCTTGAGGACTAGGTCAAACTCACAAGGGGTAGTATTGTTAAGCCTCGTATTCTTATACAAATACGAAAGGACAAAGAAGAAAGAACCAAACAGCTGACACACCTGTAATTTTTGCAGGGTCAAGGCTTTGTTTTTCTGTTAGAATGCTAATACGATATTTAGTGAGATGGCAGGTTCTTAGGATTCTAGGGGCTTGTGTGAGGTAGGAAGGTGTCAATAATCTGTCATGGTCACCTCTCAAATGTGACTTTTATTCATCCAATATCCATTTTCCTTATCAATAAAATACTAAATACTAGCATTCGCCAGGGTTCATTTATTTATTTCTCTATTTCCTCTTCCACTGACATCCATTTGCAGAAGCTCTTCTCGTAATTTAGCAATGTAGTGATTTATCATCTCATCCTACACGGATTTCAAAGGCATGGGAAAGACTGGCAATCACCAACTTCAAGAATAATGCTTTTAACAGATTCACCAAATGATTCTTGGTTGGGACCAAATCTTCGGTAGTATAGTGGACATACAATATAGTTGCATGACCAGTATATATAATACGGGACTTATCTCTGTATTTCTATCAAAAACAGGAGAAGCTTAAGTCAGTCGGTATGATTAAGCTGCAGACAGTATCCATGCACTGAGACTCTTCAACAGCTATTTGATCGAGTTTCGCGGCAGACCTAGAATCTGAAAATACGCCAATATTAAGGCTATCTATGGAACGACTGTTATTGTGCTCATCACTATGAGCACTTCCTATCACAAGCTATGTCCTGCAAACTATAAGGTTCACATTCCACGCCTCCTTATTTCAGTGGAGGAAATATCCATGCGGAATCTTTCAGCTGGTATGGAGACAAACATCTCTTTTAGAATTTCTGGAATGTCGAAGTCTTCAAGAACCTGCACAATGACCAAATCAACCACACTGAAAAGGGTTCCAAAATCAAGGTAATGTATGCAGTAATCATGAGGGCGTTTTCACAAGGCTCCAGTATGATTATGAAGGACACCTTGAAAACGCCATCCACAGTACGACCACCAACAAGGAAAGTGCATCCTGTTCTTTTGCATCTATTAAGTATCTCTATCATCTTCTTATAATCCCCGTCATAATATTTTGGCTGAAAAAGCAGTAGAATTAGAAGTCAATAACTGGAAAACATCAATAAAACACACGGAGTAAGGTTACATTTTAATCCCTAAAGAGTCAAGGGTATTATGTATTATGGGGCAGCTTACTGGATTCTATCAATACTGAAAATGACATGGTACCAAAACAAACATAGGAAATAACATAGCATTGTCCGATTCATGAGGATAGGAAAAAAATACTTTTCCCTATCCCAGATTAAAATTATCTAAAATGACATTCTCATAACTTATGAAAATCATAACTAGTTTAAGTTTTTTGTTTTCATATTTTTATCATAATCTCATTTTATTATTAACCAAGTATATATTATTTAATCAGATTGTTAATAAAAATTATGAATAATATAATCCAATAATTCAATTTATTTTAGTTTATTTGTATATTAATTTAAATTTTTTAAAAAATATTTCAACTTTTTATAATTATTTTAGTAATATATTTTCAATTTTAATATATCCTCAAAATACAAATTTTAAAATAAAAAATTTATTTATTTAAAAATTTAATTCTGCATAATCTAATATTTAATAAATAAATATTGTTTTAGATATGAAATCTTAAAATTTTATATTTATTTAAAATTTGTGTTCATTACTAAAACTTATATAATATTTAAAATAAAATTAATTACTGAATTAATTCATATAATTAATTTATCTTTAACTTAGTAATTTATTAGTTTCAATAGTAAAAGTGTAACTATAGCGCTATTAACAATCAAACAAATTTTTGTTTATGTTTTAATAAAATACAAATCAAAATCAGAAAATGAAAACGAAAAATAGAAAACAAAAAACAAAAAAACAAAACACCGCAACCAAACGGCCTTAGCAAACATTCTTTTACTGCACAAATAAAAATTCCACTTCTTCCTAGATACAAGTATCATGTACAGCTACTTTTAGAAAATGTTATCAACCATAATATGTTCTTGGCAAGGGTAATGCACCTTTAGTAAAACTACATATGATTCTTTAATTCATGGGTTCCATATTCAAAGACGATGAGTTATTGCAATAACCAAAAACCACAGCAGGTGAGACAAACAAATGGACAAGTATGTGTTGCTTAAATCCATTGGTGCTGTAGTAGTTAAACTAAGTTCCTATCAGACAAATTCAGTCTTCCATGACAATCACTCACATTTATAAGCCTCGCTAATGTGTCTGCGCCAATAACAAAGGCACTGCCTGGGAAGAGTTCAGCTTTCTTATAGAAATATGGCTGATTGGAAATAATTACCGTCTTTCCTGCAATTCAAAAGGATAACTCATCATGTTTATACTAAGTAGTAGCTCCCAAAATTTCCTCCACTTTTACAGGAGAGATAACTTGAAAATTTACATGATCACTAGAACTTTTGCCTGGTTTAGACCATGAAATATGCATCATTTCCAGCTCATGCACGAGTTGAATGCCATATCCATTTTATGATGCCAGCTTTCTCACGCAATATCTCATTAGCAGCTAGGCAATGCACATAATAATTCTTTAGACATCCTTAGCTTTAATTATCTGGACTGTTATTATAGATTAAAGAAGGCTGCTTCCCACCAGAAGTAATGTTTGTAGGTTATATGATAATTGTCTCCTCCCCATTATATAGCAATTGTCTAAATCTATATTATTACTATATAATTTTCTAATATAATATAATTTTCTACATAATATAAAATAAATCTAAAATATAGCAGATCTCAGCTCAAACCACCCAGAAATGATCAGATTGCCACTGTAATCCTTCCACACCTAAGTAGTCACATAACCATATATAGATGCAGAAACATCGATATCATGGAAAATTAAAAAGCAGGATATTTATGATGAGACAGACCAACTTTTTCAAATTGTTTGACACGATCTTTGATTTCTGATACTGAAAGCGGAGGTTTGTCAGCATTGACAGCAGATAATTCAAAGCATGGATAGCCACTGCCGCAGACACTGCGTGACAAAAACGTGTGAAAAATACAAGTTACTGTAAGTTCACCATCATTTGCAAGGACTGCCCATTTCAACAAGAATACTTAAAAGCTCTAAGGAATGAAATACTGACTATAAAAGATGGTCAGAACATATTCAACATCGAGCTGTAAAGCTTGAATCAAAGTAAGAAATATGCATTTCCTGAAACACCCATTTTTTCAGAAAAAATTCACATACCTGAAAGCAACTTCCAAGAGCTTGAGGTGACCATCATGCAATGGATTAAAAGCACCAGAAAGTATTATTTTTCTCTCTTCATTAGAAGTCCTGGCATCTGAAAGCGAATCAAAAAACAATGAAAAATTGTAGAAACTCACTGGGATTTACTCAACCCCTAGAATTGACCATACCACTTGGACATGGATAAATCTTAAAGCATATCTCCCCATTTAGAAGTTGTTCTAACTGTTCGTCTTCATTGAACTGCTTCTCATATTCATCTTGCGTTTCTGTTTCACTTAAATCAGATACAGAACTAACTGGTACTTTGCATGCATTTGCAATGGCCTGTATCATAACCCAGAAGAAGGGAAGTTCATGCAAAATAAAATGTGATAAAAACAAGCAAAACTAGAGAGATATAAGAGAAAATGCTGCAAACCCAGCAGTGAGGGATGAAAATATTGCAACCCAGCAGAGCAAACTCACATATAGAAAATTGATAAAATAAAAAATTGCATTAGTTCATGGCCGTCAAGGGTCCTTTTGTCAAGTTCTAGCAAACTAATCTGTGATCTTGAAATTTCTAGTACTTTTTTCAGAACAAATATAGAAGGAAACATGTTGCTCCCAAGAAATCACATACATCTGAACAATTTACATTTCTGTAGTTATTTTTTTCCTTTTAATTCCAGACCTTCAATAAGATATGGCTTGAAAGAGTATCTTCCTGATCCCGAGTTCGCAAACCCTAAAACAAATAATACAAATAGTTGAATGCTGCAACAAAATATGTTAGAATTCTGATTGAAGAATTATATAATTAGCTCACTACCTTAGACAAGGTAACAGTTGATACCCAAAGTCGGTTTGACATTCGTGTTGACAAGTGAAATCTATATATTGCAGTGAGAACAAGGAGTTAAGCACATTTATGCATATGCTAATGAGTTATACTGTAAAGATATCTGGTAAAGGACAACTGAAAGCAAACCCGGAGTAAAACAATGGACAAGATTACAGGCGCATATGCCCATCAAAACCAAGCAAGATGAGGGATTTGAAAACCCATCCATACGGGAGATTTAAATACAACATTTACTTAGTTAACACTCCTTGACGTAATAAGTAAAAAGAAAAAGAAACAATCATTGTTGTTATCATGGTATTTTAGTATTTGACTGTCCAACTAAACATAGAGGCAGGAAAATATGATGAAATTCGAATGTCAATTTCAATCATGTATATCAAAAAAAACTTGGTATGTGAAAGTCAATTAAGTTACTGGACATTGATACAGAGAAAATCCCCAAGATGCAATGCAGAGCACCTATGATCCCCAAATTTGGGACGCGAGCTGGCCAAAGAACCAGTAAAACCCACACCAAGTACTGGGACTCCTGTTCCACAAAAGAACCCTAAGAGCCATTTGCCTAGTCCTTAAAAGACCGTATTCAATTTATCAAAGCAGGTTCCTTTTACCAGGATTAGAGAGCTTAAGAGCTCGATTATAAGCCAATAAAGCCAATTCCTCCGCCGTCTGTTCGCTACAATAATGAGTAGGAACCTACAAAATCAACAAAAAAATTCCCATCTAAAAAAACAAAAAATAAATAAATCAAGAACTGGAATTAATTTTTTAAAAAAAAAAAAGTGAAAAGAATAACCTTGTCGAGTAATTGGATCATGGACATTCTGGAGTAAGGTACAACAGATTCAAGGACAGTGTTGGTAGCTCCAGGCACGGACATCAACCATCCAAGAGCCTATCAAAAAGAGAAAAGGACAGGGTCTTCCGTTAATCTACTTTAAGCATACATGATCATCACCATCAGTGGCTGTTGCGGTGGAGAAGTGCTAACCTGAGAGGCGCCGCCTGAGAGGTAGAGGACGGCTTGGAGCGGCGTGGAGTGTATGGCTTCAACAAGAACTCGCACACATGCTTCCGTCATTGCCGTTTTCTCCCTCTCCGGCCGCCCTTTAGTCCAAATACAGGAGGAATCAGTGGCTTGGATTGAATAGAACGCAAGTACAAAGGAATGGATTATAATAATCCCCCGATACGATAAATTTGTTTTTAGTTTTTAGTTTTAAGTTTTAACTACATGACATGACATGGCATCCAAAATACAAAAATAATAGTAAGATTTTTAACACGAATTGATTCATAATCATACATTATTAAAATCATAATCAATGCCAAGTACGGGTGGTAGTGCACGTTCTGTTATGTTAAGAGTTATTAGTAAAACCATCCAAAATCTATTAAAGGCCTCTTGACCTTTCATTGTAACTTAAATATGATAAAATATCTTATTTCAGGATTTTGTTAAACTATAATTTTTGTCGATTAATAATAAAAGTTTCTTTATATTATAAATAAAATTGATACATATTCTTAACCTAAATTTAAGCCTGAAAGGAATAATTGCCAATCAAAAAAGTAAAAATAATTAAAAACTTTATATCCTTTTCTTCATAATTTATTATTTGATTATTGAATTTAAACTACAATGTGCATTAACTAAAGTTTAAAAAAATATTGCTTTTTTTTTTTTTTTGCAAGTTAACGAGTGAAATCGAATCTTTGAATATGTTATAATCTGAAATCATTTTTACAGTATATAATAATATTTGTTTTAAATATTAAAAATTATATATATTGCTTATATTCATGACAATTTTACCATTTGACAGATTAAAGAGAAATTCATCTGGACCAAATATTTCATAAATGAATAAATTTATAAACTATCATAAATAGAAAGACGTTTCTAAATTTTAAATAGGTTGAAGAGTAAATATAAGTCCAGTATGCAATATTACAATACAACAGCATAAAGCATTCATTGTCACATCTATCGATCGTACTGCAAACAGCAAGGTCATTCGACAGCTAAAAATGTCGTCAGATTTTTCAGACGCTGAAAAGAGAAAAGATGTCTTGCCCCGTGATGATCGGCGGTGATACTACTAACAGCGAAAGCCTCTCCTTTTCTTAAAAACTTATGATTTTACCCCCAAAATCTCAAAGATCTATTATTTAATGTATTCCCTTAAATAATTGACTCTTGGTTGGTTGATAAAGCCTTTTAGTTGAATCCACTTTATTAACGCATCGAAGCTGAAACTTATGTTTAATTGAAACTTTTTATTTTTCCACATGCATCAATTCCACAATTGAAGGTAACTCGGACTCAAGATGATTGGGACATAGAGCAGGTGGTCATGGTATTGCATCATTTGCTTTATTCCCTCCCTCCCCCCTACATCAGTATGCTTTTGTTTTTATCAACTTCACGGGATTTTCTGCATTTCTCTCATCTATTCTAACTAACTACGCTTTTCAAATGTTAATTTCTTTCTTTTAACCTCACACACACTTTCTTTTTTTTTTTCAAGTCAAACACATTGTTCCTCCCTAAAAATTGAAAAGATATATTAAATATGTCCGCTTAAGTTGTCAAATTCTCACATTCATTAAAGACAAAAATGAATGAGTTTATATATATATATATAAGTTCATCACCCATAATTGTCCTAAATTGAGGTATAATACTACTCCTTTAAAATAGAGATTTATGAAAACTTTAATACAATATTAAAATTAAACTCACTTAATATTAAGTTTTTCTATAAATGTTTGTTATTCAGCCTTCCATCTTATATAGGTTCACATATTTTTATTTATGCGAATTTGATATGATGAACCTTTATTGTTAGACAGAGGAGAGTTTTTATATAATAAAAAACTAGTTACTCAATATTTTAATATTTGAATTGAAATATAATACTTATTATAGTAAAAATAAAGAGGAGTAGACAATGAATAGTGTTAGTAGTCATTAACTTTTTAATTATTATTAGCTAAAGATTGTTAGGAAACAAACAACACAACTTTCTAAATGATCAACTAAATATCAATGACAAGAAAGAAAAAAAAACTCTTTAAGTTGCAACAGCAAAATAATGGTTAAAAGCTCAAATTGGGGCTTAATCTTTTTTAGTTTGATCATTTTGGTACTTAAACTTGAAACTTGCTTAATGAAGGGTTAAACTTTCATGAGTCTACTCAATTTAAGACTTTTTTGGACAAAAATTAGGATGTACTTACACTCGTCTTTATATGCAAGTCAATTAGTGTTTAGATGTCACATTAATTGACCTAATTTATTACCTAAGTTAGGTGGAACTTGAGAAAAAATTAATTAATTTCATTTAAATTTTGACTTAAACAAAAACTCTTCAACCCTAAAATCAACGATTTTTATGAACACATGTTTCACCCTCTTTTTCTTTTCTCGGTTGTGCCTTCACTCCAATCCCTAGACGCATCATTACTTAATGCATGTGCCTTCATTCCAACCCTCAGATGCATCATTACTTAATGCATGTGCCTTCACTCCAACCTCGCTTATGCCTTCTTGGTTGTGTGAGTGTGAGATCTCTCTTTTTGCGTTGGAGGTGAATGAGTGGTAAGGTTTTTGGAGATCTGAAACATACATATGATGTGATTGAAGACCGAAGTAGGTAATGAGTCATGCTCCCTTCTAATTTGTGTATATAAATTTATGATGATTTAATATTCACTTTATTCCTTTTCCCTAACAATGTTACATTTACGTAAATTATTTTATCTTCTTTAAATGGATTTGATTATTGGGTTGAATAGAGTGTAGACGATAATTGTTTTTCATGTACAATTTTATTATACATTTGTATATAGGATATGATCAAGTTTTCTCTTCCCCATGTACTTAACATTGTACGTAGGATATGATTTATGTCACTTAGTTTAGCTTCGTTGGTGGTTACCCATGTTTTGTTATTCTCTATGCGTTGGGTTCAAGATAAAGTATGACATTCATGGAAGAAATGCAGATAATTAGGAGCAAACAAATTCAATTATGTAGACATCATTTAGCTGCTAGTGGGTGCACAATCAACATTGCAGCATTGTGTTGTAATACTTGAGAATGAGCTCAAGTAGTAGTTCTTCAAGGTAATGAGGTTGATTAGAGGATTTAGTTTATTTTTTCTCGTTTTGTGATTTTGTGTTGGGTTGGAATGTTTTGAATTTTCAACTTTGGCTGTAGAGGGACGCATTCTAAGCTTGATATGAGGTCATATAAGCTGATTTATTCAACTTACCCAGTTGAATGGGACTATGACGAAGAGGCTAAATATTGTTACTGTAACTTGAAAGCACCTAGATGGACTTTATGAACTGATGAAAATCCAGGAAGAAGGTTTTATGGCTGTCGACTCTTTCTGGTAATTTTTGTACATTTTTATGTTGTTTTAGCTAAATATGTTTATATATTTCATTAACGAATTGTTGCCTTTTATTTGATGGTAGAGTTCAAATGTTTGTGGATTTCATAAATGACATGATCAAAGATTTTGTCCAAGAGCAAGACAGATTATTAGTCTAAATAATGAAGGCAAAAAAGGCAATAGTTGCACCTATAAAGCCTTACCTAGAAATGTTTTGATGTACTAGAACAATATGTAAATGTTTTTCACGTAACCTGATGTTGGAAAGCGCAAAGTGTTAGATGTTTTAACATTTACCATATTAGTAATTTGATGTTCTAGCCTAAACAGGTTTGATGTTTTATGTACTAGCCTAAACATGTTTGATGTACTACGCTAAAGATGTTTGATGTTTCAACATTTGTTAAGAAAGATTAGTGACAAAATAAGATCTTTAATCAATGTAGATAGAGAATTCGTTAGTAGTCAAAAGGAGTTAAAAGAGCCTACAATTGACTACTCTAAAAAATGTTATTTGTATTTTACCTCCAATCTAATGATTAACACAACTGTTAATTTGTTTTATAAGTCATCAAATTATTGATGAGGAGACAAAGATGTTTAATAGACCTATAATTCCAACTGAGGTTGTATTAATAATGTACATGTTGTACCATTCATGAACTTTAACAAAAATGAAAAAACCTAAAAGAAACGCAATGCACACTAATTGGAAAATAATGGAAACGAACACTTTACTACAAAAAGCTTATCATCTCTTTCCATCCATAGACTTTAAGCTTTCCCTGAAAAATACAACACATTGCAGAGAACTTTACATTTGCAACCAAGCTTCCATCACCCTCGATAACCCATTCATAAACTTCAACAAAAAGCAAAAAAGCGTACAAGAAATGCAATTCAAACTGAAATTGGAAGTCGCTGCATTCATTTCTTAATAAAATTAATCCCAACAACATCCTTACAATCTATTGTTGTTCAGTTCACAAATATCACAAAATTGTTCAGTTCACTGGCAATTAAATGTTACGTTTACATTTTTTCCTTTCCTTTTGAAGATGCAGTTTGATTCACATATGCAATAACAACTTCCTTCCTCTTTATTGATTTCTACCCAAGGTTTAGTAGTCTTTGACTTCTCTTTCTAGACTGTAGATAAAATGTCAATGTTAGTTGTATGAATTAATTAAAGTTAAAAATGCAAAATTTTAACACTTACATTTAGTATCTGCAACCCTGTGGTTTCATTTGTGTATATCCCCATCCCTTCCATTCGTTTCTTGATCTTCCTATTTGGTTCTTATTGAAGAGAAGAGTATATGACAGGCTTTTTCCTGTAATTTTCGCTTGAGAATTTGGACTACATCTGCCAGCCGCCAACATCCTTAATCTATTTCCATCATTTGCAACACTATAACTAGACCCTCTTCTCCCTTTGGTTTGGTTCTTGGCGGCAGTCTTTGAAAATGTACAGATATTTGTTATTTTTGAAGCACCTTCAGGTGTTAGGAGAACAACTGAGACTATTGCATTTGCACTTCCACTTGCATAAGTAGTACTTGAGGTGTTGGCAGTACCTAAAGCAGTTGTGGCACCAGCAGCAACAGAGGTCGAGGCAGAGGCAGAGGAAAAAGCAGAGGTTTTTGCTCTTCTTTTACCTTTCTTTCCCCTTTTAGTGTTGGATGTAGATTTAGAGGTGTTGGATGTAGATTTAGAGGCACTTATTGGGTTATTAGTGTTGGTTTCAACTGTGGATATATTTTTGGGGGTTAACTGTGAGTTTGTTGTGTGTTACTCCATATGGAAATCAGCTGACTGGTTTGGGTTCAAATTTTGAAACTAGGTTGGAACCTGCCATTGATAGCAGTAATAACAGAATAAAAAACCCTAGAAGATTACCACTACTATAGAAAAGAATCTTAGTTGTACCATAAAAAGACAAAACAACTTAAAATTTACCTCTCGATCCTTTCAAGGACAACCTCTTTTGTTGTGTCCTTCTATATGGTAGTGGTTACATGTAGTGATCGTGCCCTTCCTAGACACGTGGTCAATATTTTGCTTTTTGTTTACTTTTGTATTCTTTTAAGGCTCATTAATGCCTTTTTTTCCTAACTGTTTTAGGACTATGAAGCCCTTGTTTGAATTTTGATGGCGTAATAGTTTCTTCATTGCTAATGGATTAGTCCTTCATACTAGGCATCAGTTGAATTGTCTTCCAATATGCTTTGACATATTCAATCTTTCATAACTAACTAGAAGTGTACTCTTCAATATTAACCCTACTGTCTTTAATAGCACATATGGCATATGCACGAGGAATGCCTGAGAGGGTATATCTCCTACAAGAACATATTTTATTCTGAAGCCTTACCAAATATCTGCTCTATCCATTATCAATCTCATACCCTCCTTCTCCATTATGATGCACTGAACAATGTTGAGCAATCATGGCACTCTTCTCAATTGCTTCCCATATTCTTAGCCCTAAATTACCCTTCCACTTGGTAGCCTCTTTCCTTTTTCTCACAATTTTTTTCATCAATTCTTTTCTAAGATGCTCAAATAACCCTAAAATTGACATTTTTCTTGCATCAACCAGAGTCTTATTGAAGGTCTCACATAAGTTATTGTCAACCAACTCAATCATAGAATCTTTCCTCTGGAAAGCCCAAAACCATTATTGAACTGGTGCATAACTCTCAATATCTTTTGATTCCCTTTGCTTCTTGCCTCTGAGCTTATCCAAATTTTCTTCATATTCCTTTCCTGTGAAGGATTTTGCAATTTTCTAAAAGTGCTCCTTCATCTCTTCCCCTTTCTATCCTCTTCCATGCCAATTGACATAAATATGTCTAGCACAAAACCTATGCTTAGCATCTAGATACAAATCAATAATGGCTTTATCAAGTCCCTACAATGGAAAGCATAACCATTTAAATAGGCATATGGATGCAACTCTACATATTTTATAATAATTACACTCTTAATGAAAGTAAAAACAAGATTAATGTGAAACTTTTACCATTTATTGGTCAGTCATTCTAGTCCAACCTATTCTAGAGCCCAAGTGTGGTAAATCGTCTTTCAGCCTTGTAATGAACCACTTCCATATGACTGTCGACTCAACTTCAACCATAGCCCAAGCAACAGGAAACATTTGATTGTTTCCATCTCTTCCCACAGCACATAGAAGTTCAATCTTAGTTTTGGTTTTCAGCCAACATCCATCTAGGCTAAGAAATGCTTGCATCCATGCCTAAACCCATGTTTAATAGCATCTAAGCATATGTACATTCTTTCAAATACAAGTGGAGATGTTGGAATTGGCTGAGACACTATCAATGTAACAGTGCTTTCTGGGTTAGTCTACCTAATCACTTCAGCATAAAACCAAAACTTCCCAAACTCCTCTTCAATGTTGATCACAACACAATCTATTTTTTTTTTCTTTGCTCTTCTCATTAAACTCATGGACACTTCAACACCTAAACAATCCTTAATGTAAAATTTTATATCATCATTCTTAAAAAAAAAGGCTCCCTTTTAAGCTTATCCTTCAACAAGTCAACTGACATGTTGGTGTTCATCCTAAGATTTGTATACACCCTATTATAGTCATGATTATTCCTGAATTTCCTAACTTGAAATGACTGCAACTTTCTATCAAATGCTCTATATATATACCAAGGGTTATTCTCTATCCTACATTTATCTTGGACAAAGTTGGGGCTATTTTTAGTAAACATGACAGCCCTCTTTGTTTTGATGGACAACAAACTCACTGCACCCTTAAATTGCAAATGATTAAGAAAAATCATCTCTAATTCAATGTAAAGATCAGCTGCATTTTCATCATAAACAGGGTATTTCCTTTTTTTTCTAGTAGCATCATCTACCATATTATCTATATCACTAACAAGTTCTCCATATTCATCATTATCTTAATATTCAAACAAAACTACCTCATCTTCATCATCTGCATCACATGCATCAGCTTCGTGTGGTCCATTATCTTCATCTGGACCATTACCTTCATCTCTTTGCTCTAAATCCTCTTCATCCTATTCAACCTTTATATTTATATCATCTTCATTCTCCATATCTGCATCATTTTCATCCTCCACATTTGGCACATTGTTTAAATTACCTACGATATTACCTCCAAACCCTTCATTATTAACATCCTCGCTATTATCTTCAACTACATTACCCTAATTAACCTCATTACATTCATCCTCAATCACTTCAATAGGGGTATCCAAACCATGTTCAATATAAATATCAATACCACCCGTACCCATCATCTGACTAGCCATATCTAGGAATACGAAGAAGAACATTTTTCATAAGATTTTGTCTATTAATAAGTTTCTATTCCAACATGGAATGAAAGAAAAGGATAGTATACAAGATAGGTAGAAGAAGTTGTGATACTTGACTCTACCCGTGATCCGAAACTAAGGATGTAAAAGACTAGACACACTAGCATCATCTTGTATAACTCTTAAACCATTACATAGTTCAAAACTAGGCATAAGATAAAATATCTTTTTCACATTGTTATATCCACTTCTTTTACATACATCAACCTGTTCAAAATATACCTGTAAGATAGGATCAAATTTAATTTCATCAACAAAACCACCCTCATATATAACATTATCACCCACATTAACAAAAGATCTCGTATGGTGAAACCTTAGAGTTACTTCATCAAATGTCATTCTACCAAACCGAAAAAACCAACTCTAGGAAAACGAAAACACTCAATCAAAATGTTGAAAGGAAACATTGAAGTGAAAGTGAAAATTTCAAGCCTATCACAACAGATGATGCTTAACATATTCATAACAATTCCATTAACAACTTACTAAGTTCTATTAATTAAGGTATATGGCATTGTTTACACCTGTGAATCGAGAAACATGCTCATGCTGTGACTTTTAGGTTCGTGACATTTTTCACCTATAAGCCTCATGGGAGCTCCATCATTGGTTTCCAGCCTATATACCTACCTAATGGTTTATTATGCCTCAATGTTTAAAAAATATCCATATTAAATGCAATCCTTATTCAATTTAGTTGTTACATCAACTTTAAGTTACTAATAATTAGAGTCTTTTAGATTTAAGTTACTACTAGAATAACAAAATCATAACTTTATATTATCATTAATGAAAGGTAGAGTACTGCAAATAACAACATAAAAACAATACATCAGTTGCAATAAAAAAATACACACTCATACAACAAATACTCCCACTAGTAAAGCAAAAAGGATGTAAGAGGGCAACGAAATTAAAAGCATCAAATTAAGATTTTGTATAACCAAATGCTTTTCTATTATGCTCTGATTGGTAGAAAAGATAAATTTTTCTACCAATCAAAGAACAATAGAAAAGTAGTTGGTCCTAACAGCTACCCATTCTGCAACTAACCATTTTTGGTAGAAGATGAAACTAATACCAGTTTGCTTCTGCCCATCTCATTCATACTATCTTCCTCATACTACTCTAACATGAGACTTCTCTAACCTCATACTTCTTTTTACCACTCTAACCTCAGACCTCTGATAATCAAATCTTTACCGCTCTTAAGTCTAATGGCTAATACTTTAATTCTAGGACTTACCTTAATTTCAAGATGATGCGTGAACTAAGCAAGTTAACCCCTTCAATGAAGATTGGAGCATGGATTGGGGGACGGTGAAGATGTGTCAACCAACTAACACAACCCCTTTAACGAACGATATAGCACGGATCTGGTGAGGGTAACCTTTGGTGAAGATGCGTGAACTAGGTAAGACAACCCTTACACGAAGACTAGAGCAGAATGATCGACAATGAAGACGCGTCAGAGAGGGGAACAACGATGGGATTTTATGGTTTTTTGTAACTTTTTGGTTTCTCTTTTTTTACTTTATGAAATTTACAAAATTTACAAAAATTTACAAAATTTTTGGGTTAAAACTTAAAACCTTTTACTCTTTTGTACATGGCATTTATAAAAAGGTAATGTTGCCACATTGTTGCATGTAATGGCGCGTGTAAACACGTCATAATTTCCATCCAAAAAAGTCTTAAATTGAGCAGACTCATGAAATTTTAGCCCTTTATTGAGCAAGTTTTAAGTTTAAGTCCAAAAATGATCAAACTCAAAAAGGTTAAGCCCTAATTTGGGCTTTTAGCTATAAAATAATATAAGAATAAGAAACTTTAAAATGGAAACAAATACCAAGATTTATGTAGAAGACCTCCAATATAAAAAGGAAAAAACCATGGCATAAACGGACAAGGAAATCCACTAAACTTAGTAAAGATTTACATAAAAAAATTTGACCTCTCACCCCCAATAATAAGTTGTCTCATGAAGTTTCAAGATTGAACCAAAGTTGATATTATAATCAACAAATACTTAAACTAATCCCAAAAAACAATAAAGAAGGATGAGAATACAAAAATATTTGCCCTCTCTGTTTTTCCTCACTTTTGGACATTATGGTCGCACTTTCTACAAAAACCTTTGTCTTTTTCTCTTTTATTTCACAAAATAAGTTTTTCTACACCATACATGGTCACTTATACGATCGGTCGTGTAAGTGACCATGTATCTTCAGTACTACCTCATTCATAATTATATAAGATTATAGAGAGTTACATGGTCTCCACACACGACTATGTGTCTTCAAATAGGCGTGTACACAAACGTGTATATCTTTACCTCTTCACAATTTTTTCACGTTTATAGAGATTTACACAGTTGATCCACACGACCGTGTCATGGAGCACTCTACACAGACGTGAATCTCTCTAGAAAATTTTTTTCCATCTTGTCTTCATTTGTTCGTCATTCTCACAAACCATAAAGTTTTCTATGATCATCGAAAATTTCAAAATAGGGCTAAACACTCAACATTCTGTCCCTTTAGCCCAAATGTGGGGCAGATGCGTTATTCTCCATCATCTACTTGAGATATATCCTGGCAAGCTTTACTACAAAACTCATACTTGTTTCTTAGAATCACTTTAGTCAATATATCAACACCATTCAAATATGTATGAAACTTCTTAAATATTAATTGTTATTCTTCTATCACATACCTCAATCAATGATATCTAACGTTTATATGCTTTGTACGGGAATGATATATAGTATTTTTGTTCAAGTCAATAGCACTTTGACTATCACAAAATACTACATAATCTTTTTACTATATATCGAACTCTTAAAGGAACCATTTTAACCAGAGCATCTCCATACAAGCTTCCACTACAGTTATATATTTTGCTTCAGTCGTAGATAAAGCCACACACTTTTGTAGCTTGGATTATCATGAGATGACCCCCTTGCAAAGTTGAACAAAAAACCTGAACTAGATTTTCTTCCATCAAGATCTCCAGTCATATCTGCATTTGTAAAACCTTATAGAGTTAGCTTACCATTACCAAAGCACAAACTCCACTTCCATAAGTCTCTCAAGTATCTTAGAATCTATTTCACTGCTTACCAGTGGAGCTTCCTTCGATTTAACAAGAATTTGCTCATCGGCCCAACAGCTTAATCAATATTTAGCCTTGCGCACACCACTGAATACATCAAAGACCCTACTACAGATGAGTATGGAATAGAGGACATACCATATTTCTCTTTTTCTGTTGAGGGACATACACGTTTACAGAACTTGAAGTGAGATGCCACTAACGTGCTAACTGGCTTGACATACTTCATATTGAACCTTTCTAGCACTCATTTAGTATATCTCTATTGAAATAAACAAAATTGCCTATCCTTCCTATCTCGAGTTATCTCCATACCTAAAATTTGCTACAGGACTGAAATCTTGCATATCAAAATATTTGGACGAGTCCTCTTTCAGCTTTTGAATTATACCAATATCTTGACTTATAATTAGCGTATCATTATTATAAAGAAGAAGAATGATGAAGTTGTCAAATGAGAAATTCTTGAAATACACGCAAGCATTACCATAAGCTTGTTTGTAGCCATGATCCTTCATAAAGGAATTGAACTTCTGATACCATTGCCCTAGAACTTGTTTTAAGACATATAGACTTTTCTTCAACTTGCAGACTAGATTTTTCCTTACTTTTAGCTTTGACACCTTCTGGCTGCTCCATATATATTTCCTCTTTCAAATATATATACAAAAAGGCTATTTTAATATCCACATGTTTGAGTTCAAAATCTAAACAGACAGTTAGACCCAAAACTATTCTGATTGAGGTCATCTTGACTACTAGTGAAAAGATTTCATCAAAGTCGATATACCCTTCTTTTGACCTAATCCTTTCATTATTAGCCTTCTCTTGTGCTTTACCAGCTTGTTACCATCTCTCTTTATTGTTAACTCCCACTTATTCTTTAATGCCTTTTTGTCTTTTAGAAGCTTTACAAGCTCATATGTATTATTCGTCTTCAAAGAATCCATCTCTTCCTTTATAGTTATGAGCTAGAGTTCTTTATCTTCACAAGATGCATCCTCTTAAGCTAGAAATCTTTTTCTCCCTTGTCAACCTTCAAAGCTGTGTTTCATCAGTTGTTGGATCTAATTGCTTCCCTTACTCATTATCTTCACTGGATTCATTTTCAGTATTGTCTGGATGTGGTTCATGTTGCTCATCATTATCAGATTGTATCTAATTACCACCAATATGTGTTTGGTCACACATTTCATCTTCTTCACCTGTAGACTACTCAATAGTCGAAGGAATTGCTGAAGAGATAATTATGTCATATGATGAACTGCAGTGTGATGATATATTTCCAGTCAAGAGATCAACACCTATCTCGTGCTCTTAGAACACCACATCCCTACTCCTGACTACATTTTGCTTCTTTAGGTTGTAAAGTCTACAGACAAACTAATCACCACCATATTGAAAAAAGATGCAAGATATTAACTTTGAGTCAAGCTTCTTTTCTAATCCTTGGATACACGTCTAAATACCTTACATCTAAAAACTTTCAATGATGATATGTGGGATCTTTTTTAGTTCAGGTTTGCTTTGGAAGCTCATAATCTAACCAATTAAGGGAGTTTGGTTAATTAATTAAACTATAGTTTGGACTACTTCTCCCTAAAATGTCTTTGGTAACATAAACATTTTAAGCATGCAACGAACCTTCTCCACAATGGTTTTGTGCGTCCTCTCAACAACCCATTATGCTGTGAAGTCCTTGGTCTAGTTTTCTCATGTCTAATGGCATATAATGTATAGTGTTCTTCAAACATATTGGAAGTATACTCCCCTCCATTGTCTATTCACAAATACTTCAGCTTCCTCTCAGCTTCCCTTTCTACCATAATATGAAACTTCTGAAAATTTTCAAACACTTTATTCTTAGAGTTCAATATGTATACCCAAGCCTTCCTTAAAGCATCATCAACAAATGTAACAAAATATCATTTACCTCCTAGTAACTCCTTCTCAATAGGACTATAAACATCTGAATGCACTAAGACTCCTTCTCAATAGGGCCATAAACATCTGAATGCACTAACTCTAATAACTCCAACTTCTTTGTAGATCTTCTCTTAAAAGAGACTCTATACCACTTTTCAGTCAAGAAATAATTGCAAGGATTAAGCGGTTGTGAGTTCTTAATTAGGATAAGGGATTTTCTAGCCAACAACTTTAATCCCTTCTCACTCATGTGTCCCAATTTTCGATGCCACAAATTCAGAGAAGATTCGTTTTAAGCTATGTATATTTTTACACCACCATATGCCTTTAAGTGTGTCTTATATAGTGAGCAATATAGCTCTCTTTGGAAACTGTAATGATATCTTTAGACAATTTCCACGTCCTATACCACAAAGTGGCTTGAAATCATCCTTAATCTAACACATTAACCGACAATAGACTTAGCTTTAGGTCAGGGATTTTTCAAACATCTCTCAAGGTCAATAAGCATCTGATGATTATCTAAACTCGGATATCACCCATATCGACTATCTGGGAGAAATTTTGGTTTCGCATGTTTACACTCAAAATCTTCGCTCTTGTAGTTTGAGAAGTACTCCATCTTTAGAACATAATGATAAGATGCTTTAGTGTTAATAAGCCATTTAGAACCAAAATTGTTGACCCGGTAGCATTTACAAGTTGTACAAACTAGTGACACTTCTTTATCTATGCTTGAAGGTATTACTATTGTATTTTTATCGTCACCATCATTCTAATGTTCTTAGATATTTTGATCCATCTTATACTTATAGTAGAATCTCTTAATGTGTCCTGACTTATCGCAATAGTGACATATCTTTACGTCTTTGTGACCTTTAGATTTTGAGCAGTTCTTAGACTTGCCATCTTGTTTCTTCCCCTGCTTTCAATCACAAAAGCCTACACATTATTGACTCTAATCTTTTTTCTTCTAATTTCTTCATTAAATATATCCTCTTTGATTACATCCAAAGAGAGCAAATCTTCAGGAGCTGAGTTGCTAATAATTATCATTAGCATTTCCCAACTATTTGGTAATGAACTCAACCGAAACAAAGCTTGAAGCTCATCATAAAAAATGATCTTCATTGTACTAAGCATGTTGATTATATCATGGAAATCACTTAGATGCTCTGACCCTGATTTTCTAGCTTTCAACTTCAAGTTCACAAGCCTCTTAATAAGAGAAACCTTGTTATGAGCAATCTTCCTTTTATACAAACCTTCTTGCTTCTTCTATAACTCAAAAGGATTTGGTTCTTGAGACACATGGTTGAATATGCTGATATCAATCCATTCTCTTATAATGCTTAGAGTTTTCCACTTCATATTTTCTCATTCTTTGTTTGACATCTATTTAGGTTTTGAAGGATCATCATCCTTCATATCTTTGTCCACGTCAGTAAGATCAAAAAGATCCTTACAATACATTCATCATGGGCCTTTAAATAGAGTAATTTGATGACGTTAATTTGATCATAGATTTGTTTCTACCTTTCATTATGATGGCTCTGATACCACTTGTTATGAGACAAACAAGACAATTCTCTAAAAGATCAACCAAATATCAACGACAATAAAAAAACTCTTTAGGTTGCTGCAATAAAAAAATTGAGAATAAGAAACTTTAAAGGTAAAACAGACACTAAGATTTACGTGGAAAGTATGGAGAGAAAAAAAGACAAATTGACAAGCAAATCCACTAAACTCAATAAAGATTTAAAAAAAAAAAGTTGATTTCCCCCCCCCCCCCCAAACAATTTATCTCACAAAGTTTCAAGATTGAAACCAAAATTAATATCACAATCAACAAAAACTTAAACAGATCCTTAAAAACAATCAAACGAGGATAAGAATACAACACAATTTGTCCTATCTTTATTTTTCCTCACTTTTGGTCATTATAGTTGTACTCTTTATAAAATCTTGTCTTTTTCTCTTTTATATTACGGAATAAGTTTTTTTTTACTAATAAGTGACCGTGTATTTTCAACACTAATTCATTTACAATTGTACAAGGTTACAGAAAGTTATACAGTCTCTACACACAATTGTGTATCTTCACATGAGCATGTAAGTCAAGGCACCATTTACTTACACAATTGATCCATAAGACAATGTAAGTCAAGGCACACAAATATGTAGTACTCCACGTAGCTATGCATCTCTAAAGAAGACTTTTTTTTTTCTATTTTATCTTCTTTTGTTCGTTATTTCAACGGACCATGAAGTCGTCCATGGTCACACAAATAGGTCTCAAAATAGGACTGGCTACTCGACAAAAAAATCAGTTTCTAATAATACCAGTGTAAGTGTCATTACGATTTGAAGCAAAAAGGAACAGGGATAGGGACGAGTGACAACTTAGTCGAAAGATGACATGTCACAGCCACCCCACGCTGACGAACTATACATTAGTGGCGTCCAATAGAATAGAGCCCTACCCTACACTTTCTTTTAACTAATTACATTTTAACTCTCTTCCTTTCACTTTGCGCTGTCAAATATCGGCCAACCCTACACTCTCTTTAATTGCATTTTCACCCTCAATCCAAATTATTTAATCATTTCAGCCTCTGAACAGGAAAAAGATTGACAGAGGACGGTCCGTCTATTCTATAGTCTAGTGGGGCTCTTCACACCTCTTTAGCAACTTCTGGAGTTCACGTTTTCCCAATTTGTCGCGAAACATAGAATAATCACCTGGACAACCCACGTAGAGAGGACCTTTTAGGTCCCAGCCTCAGCCCCACATTTTAATAAAGATCAGGGCCATTAGCATTTTTACGATGTTGCCGACTCCCAACTTGTTAGTCAAATCTGGCAGACATTGGCCCTGATGGTTAACAGTCAAGAAGATTCCGCCTATTGAAACTGACTTGCTTTAGGGCGCTAGTTCCTAGTTAATTGTGTTAGTATACAAATATGGCTGGGCTCATACTCAATAGTCATTCATAGTGACGCTCATCATGCCGTTGTCTCCTCAACGGTTGATTAGCAATGTGGAGATCATCATGACTCCTCCAAATCCAATCCTACTCTCACCTTCAGTCCTAGATCTTGTTCATTGCCCTTTGTCCTTTGCCTTTTCAACTGGTTTATCGCAACACAAATTTTTAGGTTTGTAACAATTGATTTATGTAATTTTTGATAGGAGAAAGTTACTTCACATAACATTTCCATTATATTATTATAGATTATTGAGAGCAAATAACATCTTCCAATCAGAATGAATGATGGCCTATTTTAAGTTCATCAAATGAGTAAAGCCATGTCAAGTTTCAATACAGAAGCGAGCCAGGGAGCAGCTCCTACCATTTAGTTAACTATATGCTTTCTTCTCAACTTATTATTCTGTTCAAAGTCTCACGATAAATTGGCTGCGTTCTTACTGTCAACCCGTACTAAATCTGTTCTTAATCTAATGCACACTCTTACACCAACTTGTTTTTTAGCTGAATTTCGTTTTGTATTTGTTTCGCAGTAACAATTATCAATCTTCCCGAGGTCCACTTGCCAAGCGCCTTTCCCATTCATCAACACTTTCCCATCTCTCCTTTCACACTCTACCCTCCTGTTCCCCCTCTATTCTTTTACAATCTCTCCTCTCTCTCAAGCTTTTATCTTCGCGGCTCACTTGCTTTTCTGCTACTGAAAGGTAAACCCTTTGAAGCCTCCAGCTTTCCCATTTTCTAACTAAGCTAGTTTCTCTTCAACGCTCACTTTCCTTTTCCTGGACATGGTATTCTTCATTTTGCTGCTTCTGGTTCTTTGTAATGGTTTAGTAGATTCTTTGAACAACGAAGGCTACGCTCTTTTGTCTTTCAAGCAGTCCGTTTATGAAGACCCCGAAGGGTCATTGAGTAATTGGAACTCTTCTGATTTGAACCCTTGTTCATGGAATGGGATTACATGCAAGGGGGGAAGGGTTGTGTCTGTTAGCATTCCAAAGAAGAAGCTTTATGGGGTGCTTCCTTCTGCTCTTGGGTATCTCTCTGACCTTAGGCATGTGAATTTGAGGAATAATAGGTTCTTTGGTAGTTTACCTGCTGTGCTCTTTCAAGCTCAAGGATTACAAAGTTTGGTCCTTTATGGAAATTCTTTATCTGGGTCTTTGCCAGACGAGATTGGCAAGCTTAGCTATCTTCAATCCTTAGATTTATCACAGAATTTCTTAAATGGATCACTACCCATTTCACTTGTTAGATGCAAGAGACTTAGGACCCTTGATCTTAGCCAGAACAATTTTACGGGTCTTTTGCCACAGGGGTTTGGCACTGACTTGGTTTCGCTTGAGAAACTCGATATGTCATTCAATAAATTTAACGGCTCAATTCCCAGTGATATTGGAAATTTGTCTAGTTTGCAAGGAACTGCAGATTTCTCGCATAATCTCTTTAGTGGTTCAATCCCTGCTAGTCTTGGGAACCTTCCTGAGAAGGTTTACATTGATTTAACTTACAATAATCTAAGTGGTGCAATACCTCAAAATGGTGCTCTAATGAACAGAGGACCGACTGCATTTATTGGTAATCCTGGCCTTTGTGGCCCTCCATTGAGGAACCCTTGCCCTTCTGATGTTCCCAGTGCCAGTTCACCTTCATCAATCCCATATCTGCCTGGTACCCGCACACCTCAATCTTTGGATAATGTGAAGAGTGAGAAAACGAAAGGACTAAGTAAGAGTGCGATAATCGCAATTATTGCAAGTGATATAATTGGAATTTGCCTTGTTGGGTTATTGTTTTCATATTGTTACTCAAGGGTCTTTGTACGAAGCAGGGATAGGGATGAAAAGGGTTATGGTTATGAGAAGGGAGTGACGGGGAGGAAGGAGTGCTTTTGCTTTAGGAAGGATGAGTCTGAGACTTTGTCTGAGAATGTGGAGCAGCATGATCTTGTGCCTTTGGATAGTCAGGTGGCTTTCGATTTGGATGAGTTGCTCAAGGCATCAGCTTTTGTTTTAGGGAAGAGCGGAATTGGAATTGTTTACAAAGTTGTGCTTGAAGATGGGCTTACTTTAGCTGTGAGAAGATTGGGTGAGGGAGGCTCTCAAAGGTTCAAAGAATTCCAGACAGAAGTAGAAGCAATTGGAAAGCTAAGACATCCTAATATTGTAACTCTCAGAGCCTACTACTGGTCTGTTGATGAGAAGTTGCTAATCTATGACTATGTACCAAATGGAAGCCTTACCAAGGCACTTCATGGTGCGTTTAATGAAGCTTTTTTACTATGAGCATGGACGTCTTTTGGTTCTTTTCTCGTTTGATTTTTTTGATCTCATAATTATTTAGTGTTTAATGGATCTGTTCGTTTTTTCTTGTGTATTTTGTGATATTGGTACTTTACTTTTGTCAATAGGGAAGCCTGGGATGGTGTCGTTTACACCACTGTTGTGGTCTATTCGGTTGAAAATCATTAGGGGGATTGCTAAAGGCTTGGTTTATCTGCATGAATTCAGCCCCAAAAAGTATGTTCATGGAGATTTGAAGCCAAGTAATATACTTCTTGAACATAACATGGAGCCAAAAATTGCTGATTTTGGGCTCGGTCGTCTTGCTAATATTGCTGGGGGCTCTCCAACTCTGCAATCTACCCGAATTGCTGTTGAGAAACCACAAGAAAAGCAACAAAAGAGTGTATCCGGCTCTGAAAATGCCACAATTTCATCTTCGAACTTGGGATCTTATTACCAAGCTCCGGAAGCACTTAAAGTAGTGAAACCATCACAGAAATGGGATGTCTACTCTTATGGGGTGATCTTACTTGAGATGATCACAGGAAGATGTCCTGTTGTTAACGTGGGCGCCTCAGAGATGGACCTTGTTCAGTGGATTCAGCTTTGCATTGAAGAGCAGAAACCACTTGGAGATGTTTTAGACCCAACTTTATCTCCAGAGGTAGATAAAGAAGAGGAGATTGTTGGGATTCTAAAGATTGCATTGGCTTGTGTCCATAGCAGCCCTGAAAGGAGACCAACAATGAGGCATGTCTCTGATGCTCTGAGCAGATTGGTCGTGTCTTCTGATTGAACAACCTACTGGAACTTCCCCTTCACTGCCCTTCTTGAAGTTATTTTTCCTCTCTTGTTTTCTTAATCACGTTGAGTAGGATTTTCAAGTTTTTTTTTTTTTTTCCCTTTTTGCTGTCCAAAGATGTGTCCTTGACAATTGAAGTGTAAAGTGGCATCTGTGTGGTTCATGTTAATATTCTTTGGTAGGATTCTCGTCTGTGTCTTTGCACAAGGCCTAGATAGTTGCAGGTAGCTATTCTATTAACTCTATTATAAGTAATTGCGTTTATGTCTTCTTTCCAGCTCTTACAGCTGGACTTTGGCTGTGTCTGTTTGTTCATGATCAGTAGGCCTTGTTTTAATTCGTTGGTTGTGGTATCTTTCCTTTAATGACAATGGAACTGAGCAAGAAGGGACCGACCTAAGCTTCTTAGTTTCTGTGATTAATTTTCTTTTCTTTCAGGTGCCAACTGTTGATTATGTAATGTAACGCTACATTATTTGTTCAACTCTAACTAGGGAAATATTGCTACTGATGGACGTGGATTTCAGTAAATATAATTAGTAGGGTTGAATGCACAGAAATGGGTAAATCTTATTTCTTTTGTCAAATGAAGAAAATAAAATAAAGGAAAGAAGAGCTTTCAGTTGAAAATTAAAAACATGAAAACAAAATAAAAACAATTTAATTAAATAAAATGAGAATGAATGTCTGGTCCAAAATAAATTAAAGAAAGAGAACTTTAGAATGAAAATTGAAATAGAATAAAAGTGAAAATATGAAAACAAATTAAGAATGTATTTAATGAATCAGATAACAATGAACATCCAGTACAAGTATAATTTTAATTTTAATTTTTTAAATCGATCATTGGTCGAAGGATGAACTTTTTTATTCCTTAATAAACTGATTATATTTCTCAACAAGTTTTGACAATCTGTCTATCCTTGCTCATTATTCTATTTTGGTAGTTCAATCTTGAAATTTCTTTTTTCCTTTCTAGATTTTTAGAATATGAGTGTGCGACTTGTTGTAATGGACCCTACAATATACTCTACAGATAGAGGAATACATAGAGTTGAACATAGTAAAATAAGAAATTGAAAGATTTTGTTGAAATTGTTGATTTGGAAATTTCCCAAAAAACTAATCATAAGTTTTTCTCTCTATCGAAATAATAGGGTCGTTATACTCATTACTAAACTTGTTGAAGAGATGAAATATAACCAAGGTATACCTTCCCAAACAACTTCTTTGATTAATTCCCTTATTAACAAATAACTCTAAGCCACCTCTTAGGATTTAATCTATTGATATCATTACAATCTAGAGACACTACCAAGTCTAGCCGATGAATACACAAGCTAAATGTATTTAGAAGTGCTTATATATATATATATATAGTAAAGAAGAGCAACTACATCCAACAAATTTTAAAGAATCAAACTTCAATTAATCTTAGACTAGAAAAAGAAAGTTTAGTATATATAGCTCTCAATGACAATGTGAAAGAAAAATAAAGAATGTAGAAAATAAAATAGACCAGGAGGAGAGAAGATGGGATGTCTACTCATATACCTCTATCAATATAATCTCAAAATCCTATCTATTCTTCCTAAAATGAGATAAAAGATAAATTCAAAATTAAATATAAAGGATCCTCGTTAGGATTATCCAATCAAAACAAGTCCTACGTAATCAAAATTTCTAAATAAAGAAAAATAGGGGTAAAAATAGTTACATCAGATAACTTTAAGAGAGTCTTGTCTAAGATTAATTGAAGTTTGATTCTTTAAAATTTGTTAGATCTCCATTTCCCCCACATTTAGACAATGCTTACCCCTCAGCATACAATAGTTCAAATTCTTTAGCCTCTCTTCATATCCTTCTCTTTTGCTTCTCAGCTCTTCCCTTTATAACTTAAATCACTACATCTCATTGATCCAAACCAAAACACAACATGAAACAAGAAATTAATAATATAAGTTCTCACAAACAACATAAATAAGTAATCGTCCACCAATCTTTTCAAATTTATATATAGTAGGAATTGATATCCTCTCATTGGTTTCTGTTTATGCACTCAAAATATTTAGGGAACTAATGATCTTTTATGTCAATAAAGATAAATTCTTGCCATAGGCTTTCTTATATGTCACATCTCTACTATTGTATCTAAGGGTTTATGAATACCATCCCAGTACTGGTATAAAATTTGGTTCTGATATAATATTATACCAGTATTGGTCAATATTAGGTATCGTTTAAGATAATTTTATAAATTTATAAAATAGTCTGTGAATTTTTAAAATTACAAAATAGTCCTTCAATATATTGCATTGTATAATTTATAATTTTACATCAACTATGATTTCAAAAATCATATATTATAATTAATTTAAAATAACTCTTAAATGTAAATCCCAATTCATAAATTAAAATAATTCATACAAGATTAAATACTAAGCTCTTTCCTAGATATATCAAATGGTTAATTACAAAAAATATCTCAAACTTTGCTCAATTTTGTAATTATAATCTGAATTTCAAAAGTAGTAATAAAATACTCAATTTTTTAATTTTCTTCAATTCTAACCCGAACTTAAAAAAGTGACAATAAAATACTAAAACTTTCAATTTTTCCAAATTTATCCCAATGTTAGTGTCTATTTTAAGTTTGATGACGTGAATTGCCACATATTTCAAAAACCCAAACTATTAATACATGTTAGGCAAAATTAACACAACAAATGAAGATTAAGAAAAAGGTGTTGTTATTAAAAATAGAATCTCTAAATCAATTACGCATCCTCAACCTGATAGTGGTAGATTGCCTAATGTTTTAGTGGGTAGTTTATTACGTGTTTAGTTATTAAATTGAATAATTGGTGCACGTTTAGGTTAGGATTATGTTAGTTAGTTAGATATTTGTGTTTTGTATGTTTTGTAGGTTAGAGCACACGATTAAGCTTTAATTTTATGTGTTTGAGGTACCTTGATGTGTTTGCTTATATTTCAGATCAAACATTGAATAATGGAGGAAATTCAAAAAAGGCCCTGAGCCAAACCTAGGGCCACGATCGTGGCCAATGAGCCACGATCGTGACAAAAAGGAAAATCAAGTGCCATAATCATGGCCTATACCTGCACGAGGACAGATGTGGACAACCTTCCAAATTTAAGTTTTCGAGATATTTTCAAACTTTTTGGACCCAAAAAACCCTAGGATTGTCCAGAATAGAAAATAATCTAAAAGGAAAAGAAAAGATAGCAAAAGGGAGTCTCCAATCTGTAATTTTGGGAAAGCTTCAAGGAAGAGAAGAAGAAGAGAGAGAAGAGGAAAAAGAGGAGAGAGTAAGCGAGTCTTCTGATGCTACTGCCTTCTCAAGTTATCCAATCCAAATTTCTTTCTCCCTTCCATCTTTATTTTTGTTCATTTAATGTATACGATGATGATGGATTGTATGATGATGGATCTTGGATCATTGATGATATTCTAACTTTTCCTTTGTGATTTTACCTTGATTTAATGTTAATATAGTCATTTTTGTATTATTTTGATTGAGCGTTGTGATTAATTGCAGAACTTGCATATTTTGATAATAAACCGAGAAAGTGGACTAAATAAAAATGATTGCAATTTTTTAAAGTTCTGGCTAGAATTGAAAAAACTGAATGTTTGAGCATTTTATTGTAACTTTTTAAAGTTCGGGCTATAATTATTAAATTGAGCAAAGTATGGATTTTTTGTAATTAACCCTATATCAAATAATAGTCACTGACATGTCTAGACCAATAAACATAATAAAGAATAATACACTATAATTACTTATTGAAATATATATATATATTGACTCTAGACATTATCTTATCCTTAATGTATGGAAACCTTATTCCAAAATTGAATTTGATTAAGTAAACACAGGGTATGCACAACATTGGTTAGCTATAAAAACATGATATGTCATGCTGTGATTCTTCAGTTCGCAAAACACCACCGTTTCTCTTTTCTTAAAAACTAAAACTCACATCCACAACTCCACCAGACAACTACATTGTTTCAGTTTTCACATTCTTATTATTCTTCTTCTTTCTTGGTTTCTGCTTTTGTTTTGCCTTTTAGTGTGACAGATTGTTTGTTTTATATGTTGTTTCGGAAACAAACTCTCTTCTTATCTTCTTTTGGTTGTCGTTCTTTTGAAGAGGCTTTGACCATATGAATGTGCAGTATGTTTTCTTTTTTGTCTTCTGAAATTTGGGTTTTGTGTGCTTCATTATTTTTTTTACATGTTCTTGCTAAATTTGCAATCTTTTGTTTTGTTGTTGCATAAAATGGTGATTAGTGTGGGTGGTGATAAGGAGCGAGAGTAGAGAGAGTGGAGATGAATTTGCGTAGGCAAAGAGAGGAGAGAGAGTGAGTTATTTCTTTTTTGCAGAAAAGTCCTTCAAATTTCTAAAGTTTACAATACCGGCCGAACATGAGAAATCACTGGTACAGATTGGTACCAACAATTGATACTAATAAGGTAAGTTTTGTACTATTTTTTGGCTGGACTAGTACATTTCGAAACTCAAATTTTGGGAGTTGCATATCTATAATTTGACTTACTCACCATCGAACTTAGGGAGTTCAATTATATCGAATCTTGTAGAGGTTGGGTAACCTTCCCTTTTTTGTGAAGCCTTAGCTTGTGTTCCTGTCTCCTCTAGGGTTGTGGAATGACTCATTCATTATTCTAGGTTAGACTTTTGTATTAATTGTAAAAACATGATTTTTAACCTAAAAATACTCCTTTTATTGTTCATCCATTCTACTTTGGCTATCTAACATAAATTTTCTACTTCTAACTTGCGCCTCTATTAATTTTCGATCACCTTCTTCAAGCCTGCATAACTTAGCTCCACAAGTATTTTCTTCTATAATTTGCTAAGTTTAAGGGCCGATGTTTTAATGCCAATTATTATAAATTTTAATTGAATGAGGGACAATGATCGACTCAACCATAATTTGGTAGGAAGAAAAGATACAGGCAGAGAAAGAGAAAATGATTATGTTGTATTAAGCATGCAAGATTCGTATATAACATCTACTTTAAAGAAGGAGACAATCCAAGTTCAGAGCTCTAGAAGATGAGGCGATAGAGTTGGAGAATAGGTCGCCATTACCTTCCTTCAAAGATACATTACTGGGAACCAGGACTGAAGAGCCAAGTCATGACTTTGACCAAGAGTTAGATGTAATTAAACAGCTAGAAGATGTAGAGATTACGAAAGGAACCGACATTCCAACAATTCAGTTCTCTGAGACGATTCGGAACACTTTAGCTACTTCTCTCTAGTAAACGGTTGTTGTTAGATTACTGGGAGGAATGATGGGAGTTCGAGCACTGCAGACTCGCATTGAAACATTGTGGAAGCCGATGGGCAAGGATAAGGTGGTGGATCTAGAAAATCATTAATTTCTAGTTAAATTCCAACTATCAAGCGATTATGTCAATGTTCTCGTGGGAAGACCTTGGATAGTGTGCAACACATACTTGACTGTCTAACCCTGGAGTCCAGCATTCTCTACCTCCGATGTTACACCAACCGCGATAATAGCCTGGGTGAGATTCCCTAGTATGTTCCTTCAAAACTATCACAAGAGCACGTTACGTGCCATTGGCAAATTAGTGGGCATAGGATTAACTATAATACTATTGCTGAAGACAGAGGGAAGTTCGCACAAATAGCAGTGGAACTCGATCTTACTAAAGGGTAGAGTACGAAGGCCTACCACATATTTGTTACACCTGTGGCAGATTTGGAGATTTGGACATGTGACTACCGAGTGTCAAGAGGCATTATCAAGGATGACTGTGGAAGAGGAGATTCAGATGAAGTCTCCATCCTTACCGCGCAATGCAACAGCCCCACCCCTTGCTGCAAGCACCACCTTTGGCCCCTGGATGCAAATGGCCGCTAGAGTAAAGAGACCATACGTGAAGCACAACTAGGTTGTGGGAAGCATGCGGCCTACTCCTACACCCCTACTGAAAAAAAGGACATACTGGGGTCTGGTTCATGTTGTGATACGCTTGAATTAATTAGGAACAATGAGTTACCGCCAATGGAAATTGCGCAACGTACCTACGAAACTACAACAAGCACAACACAGTCCCTAGGAAAAGACACCCTACAACGTCGCCTCCCAATTGAGCCCAAACTTGCCAGAGGGCAAACAATAGTAGTTTCTGGGACAGGTGGGACACCAACTCTCACTCCCAATGGAATACAATTACGACTCAACACCTCGAAACTTATGATATAACCCATTATGGAGGCAAATGCAGTTGACTCTCTAGGCACTAAGATGTAGGGCTTGGAATACTCCATACAAACACCACCCTCGATCCATGATAGCACACCGCTCTTGTCATACATGCACCTATTTCTTCCTACACTCCATAATCCCACTTAAGTGATAGCATGGTGCTCCAAGCAAGTCACCCGACCCAAAGCATAGTAAGGGCAAAGGGTCATAGGTGAATCTAAGAGTGAAGAAGGGTGCATGACTGAATAAACCGACCACATCAACATGCAAAGCATTAGAACTATACCTAAACGTCAACAATGTTAGCCCTGATTCAGAGGGAAATTCTTCCGAGATGGACACTGTGGAGATGGATGAGGTTTCCTCGCCTATGTTGTCCGAACGACCTCCCTTACACTCCCTTACGTTACTATGATGGGAAAGATTTTTGTGTGGAATTATCACGGTGCAAGTAGCCCATGATTTTTGTGCTTCTTTCTTGAATATAAATGGACCCATCATCTTGATTTAGTAGTTCTTGTGGAGCCTAAGATCAGTGGCGGAAAGGCGGATGAGGTGATTCTTCATATGGGCTTTCTGTTCTCCTTTCTTGTAGAAGTAACTGGATTTAGTGGAGGAATCGGGATACTTTGGACGGCAAACATGCACATCAGCATAGACCCTGCCATCCCTAATTCATCAATTTGAGTATACGAGGAGCTATAGGACCTCTGTATTTTTTAACTGCTATCTATGCGAGTCTTGGTTCCCCTAAGTGGAAGGTTTTGTGGCTTGCTTTACGACACCTCCACGTGACCGTCCAGAATCAACCCTAGCTCCCTGTAGGTGATTTCAATGCCCTGCTAATGTCTAAGGATAGGAAAGGAGGTTAGCCTTGGAGACGTGACTCGTGTTAGCTCTTTAGGAACTTTCTTCAATATACTGGACTACATGACATGGGATTTAACGATCCTCGATATACTTGGTCTAGGGGAGAATTGATGGAGAGACTTGATAGGGCATTGGGAAATCATGTCTGGTTACATTAGTTCCACGCTTGCTCGATCACCTATCTCCCTAAATTCCATTCTGACCATTAACCCCTCATCATTCAAACGGGTAGGGTAAAACAGTAGAACAATCAATCAATCTTCCGGTTTTTAGCTCCCAGGCTTACTCCTGACTCTTTCATAGCTTTAGTTCACAGGCACTGGAATTATAGTATTCCTACATATCAAAACGGCTGGTGGTTTTGCGACGGTGGCTAAAGAATGGAACTGCACTGTATTTGGCAACATCTAACATTGAAAAAGGTGACTCGAGGCTCACCTAATTGACCTCCAAAAGGCATTGGAATAGCACCCATCACAAAATTTGCAAAACCTAGAACACACTCTATTAAAGGAGTACAAGACTATTCTCATACAAGAGGAATTATTGTGGCATCAAAGGACGAGCTGTGATTGGATTCAGTTTAGAGATCGTAATACCTCTTATTTTCATGCTAAAACAAGAGCATAGAGACGGCAAAATCGTGTCAATATGTTGAAGCTCGAAGGTAATAATTGGTGCAATGACGAGGAGGCATTATGCCAGGCAACAATCCGTTTCTTCATCAACCGACACACCATAAAGGAGGGGGAACTTCGTCAGTATGTACTTAGGGGTAAATTCTCTCTCATCACAGACCGGGATATGCAGAACCTCGTAAGTACCATGCACCAAACTGAAGTGCACCATACTGAAGTGTAGACCGGGATGTGCAGCACCTAAGCCTTGTAGCCATAAGCCCTCTTACAGATACAACTAAACGCGATCAAATATATAATGGTTAGATGGATTTGGGATGCTTTTATGTTAAATCTGCCTATGAGAAGCTGTATAATTGCTCCTGGAAGTCACCGAATATTCACTGGAAACTTGCGTGGAACTTCAAGGGTCCCGAACGCATTCACATGTTTCTTTGGCTAGCTCTGCAGGGCAAACTTTTGACTAATGTGGAACCCTGTCGCAAACACCTCAGTATTGATAATACCTATGGAAGGTGCCTAATTGTCAAGGATCCTTGCATCCACGTACTGCATGGCTGCCCAACCGCTGCCACAATTTAGAGAAGGTTGCTTCCTAACCATTTCTAGAGTAGTTTTTTTTTCTGCATAATCCACCCCTTGGTTGATTAATAATTTATCCCAGGCCACTTATATTGTTGGTGAGTTTGATTGGAGCATCATCTTTGGTGTGACTTGTTGGTTTCTATGGAAGTGGTGTAATCAGGGGATATTCTCTGAGGTCCCTCTGAATTCCCAAGTGGGTGTGATTATGACCCCAGTTAAAATAATTGTGCAGGCAAATACTCTTACGAACTTAACTAACCTGCGAACTTCTTATGATGCGGTACAGATCAGGTGGCGTGCCCTACCACCGGATGGTGCTGTGAAAGGTGCTAGTGGATTGGCATTAGCGAGAGGAGTACTGCGGGATGAACAGGGATATTGGAAGACGAGCTTTGCCTTTCGTATTGCCAGTTGCACATCTATCGCTTCTGAACTATGGGGAGCTTTGAAAGGGTTCGAATTTACATGGAATGCAGGTGTGAGGCATGCCATCTTAAAGGTGGATGGTACAAATATATTGATACTTCAAACTAAGATAAATCCTGTTGTTCATTACAACTAGACATTGGTCTCTAAGATCAAAACTTTTCTCTCCAAAGACTGGTAAATCCGCCTAGTACACATTTATCGTGAAGGAAACTATACAGCAGATTGGATGGAAAATTTTGCCTTAAGCCTCCCGTTCAGTTACCATGTTTTTACTACCCCTCCTTCTTGGATCATCACCACTTTAAACAAGAATCGCTTCAATATCGCCACCCCTAGGATATACCCACTATGATTGGCAGTTAGTGGCGTTTTGCCTCCTATATTATCAAAAAAAGAGAGGAGACAATCAATACAAGGGAGGTACGTGTCTTTTTGTTATAACTAACTAATTATTTAAACCATACATCTAATACATGTGAACTATAATATGATGTCATTACGAAATTCTTCTCTTATTTGTAACAAAAAAAAACAACAACTCATTATAATTGGAACTCTCTTTATCAAATCAATACCAAACTATTTGTTTAACCCTTAAGTCTAACAAAGCGGTGTAACAATTATCCTTCTCGGAAAACAAAGTAGCCACTAAGAAAATAGTTGTTAACATTCAATCATTATAACTTGTTATCTCTAAAAGACCAATTAGGTTTCTCATAGAAGTAATTATGTCACGCTAGCGATTACATAAGTTATTTAAGATTTAAATTAAATGTAACGTGAGACTTTATTTTGAATATTTTTAAATATTGGGATCTGACTTATATTTTAATAAAATGTTAGAATTAAAAATGCTTTTGTCAATTTTTTTAACGAATAATCTTTCTAAAGCAAAGCAAAGCAAAGCAAATGTTGCTTGGTTACATCTCGACGTTATAGAAGCCCACTGAAATATGAGGCCCAGTACAAACCCCTGTCATTCTGATGATTCTTTTTCTTCCCCTCTATTCCCCTCTTCGCGAACTGATGCTCCCACTTTAAAGAGTTGATGAAAAAGCTTCCAAGACGTTGGCGGCTATTGAATATCGAAGAAGCTTGTACACACAGAACTGAAATTCCCTCTTCAAGGTATAGTCATGTCCAGCAACGAAGCAGTGGAAGTGAAGAGGCTGTTTATAGGAGCTGGTTGCAACAGAATAGTTAACAACGTCTCATGGGGTGCTTGTGATTTGGTTGCTTTCGGTTCCCAGAACGCCGTTTCCATTTTCTGCCCCAAGGTCTCTCCTTTATTTAGTTTCTATCTGTCTTTAACCGCTTTTTCAAGTCTTAATGTTTCCAAACGTTTATCTTTAATTTTTCCTGAACAGAGAGCTCAGATTTTAACTACGTTGCCTGGTCACAAGACCTCCGTGAACTGTACTCATTGGATTCCAAGCAATAAGTTTGCTTTTAGAGGTACCCGTTTGTTCTTTTAGTTCCATTTTATTTTCTCAAAACATGGATTTTTAATTTATTGTTCTGCGTGATGCCATTCTATTGTTGATTCTTATGCTTTTGCTGTCAGAGTTCAGGATTTTTTAGTAAGAGTAGTCCGGTGTATCTACTATTATCTTACCTTTGTTTTCTGGGAAGTGCTCAGAGATGAGAAAGAGTTGGACTTTTGGTTTTTGCAGTTTTATGCATTTGGGCTTTTTAATTTGACAAGCCAAGATAATGATGAGAGGCTATAAATTCATACCGGGAAATGCCTTTCTGATTGACTAACTTTGGTTATATTTTATTATTTTCTTAATATACTGTTTTATTTGTCAGCAGCAAAGAAGTTAGAGCAACATTATCTGCTGTCTGGAGATGCTAGTGGTGCCATTATCCTATGGGAATTCTCAATTTGTGACAGAAAGGTTTTTCTTTTTCATTTTTTTAGGTTTTTATGTTTTGTTAAAAAAGTACCTTTGGGGAATCCAAATGTTGCACCAGGGTTCTGTGGAATTCCCTTTTCTTGGTAGTTTATCTTGGTCATATTTCTAACTCCTTTATTTTGGTTTTGTTAACAGTGGAGGGAAGTGCTAGAACTACCACAATCACACAACAAGGGTGTGACATGCTTAACTGGAATTATGATTTCTGAAACTGATGCAATCTTTGCCTCTAGTTCTTCAGATGGAACAGTTTGTTTATGGGAATTGATACTGCCTTTGGCTCCTGACGGTGAGCAAATTTAACCGATTGTTTGCTCCCTTAGTACTTATTATCCTTGCAAGATGTTGTTGAGATAGAGCTTGGCATTGTCTAAAATGAAAATCATAACTCATAAGTCTACCTTTCTTGCAGGCATCTTATCTCATAAAACTTTCTTCTTTCAGCTTTTGTTAATCCTTTTTGCCAAACTTTAAAGCTAATCTTCCAATTGGCTAGCTGATTTCTGCAGTTAAGTTATCTAGTTGTGTACTTTTTCCTGTCATGTCTGTGTTTTGAATAGAAGACGTCATGCTTACAATGTTTCTATGTACTTTTAGTTCTTACTAAGTCTGCATGTGATTCAAACTGGATGCTCTTCCTGCTGGCAAACTAGAGATTGGCCGAGTAGATACGTTCACTGAATTCTAGATGCATTACTTTTAAAAATACTTTGGTCAAGCGTTGTTGGAATCTAGATGTTGTGAATGAACTAATCTGATTTACAGTTTGTAAAGTGTTGCTTTACTTTTTAATGATTGTTAGGCTTCATAGATTTTATTAGCATTATTCTCATTATGATTCTATTATGGTTCTGTATTTTGAAAATGGATTGTCAATCCTGTTTGGTATCTTTAGTGTAAGAATTAACCAATTTATGTTTTTATAATATGAATGCTTTATTTGTTTTTTCAGGAGACTATAAATTGCAATGTCTGGACACCATCTTTGTTGGCTCAAGGCCTATGGTGACTCTTGCATTGGCAAAATTGCCAGGGACTTCTGGGCATATAGTCATCGCAATGGGTGGTTTAGATAACAAAGTTCATCTTTATTGTGGAGATAGGAAAGGAAAGGTATCTAAGCTTTGATTTTAAATGATTCTTGTGCAAAATACTATTGTGTCCCATGAATATATTGGTCTGATAAGTGAATATGCATTCAGTTTATTCACTGTTGTGAGTTGAAAGCTCATACAGATTGGATCAGGAGTTTAGACTTCTCGTTACCCATCTGCTCAAATGGTCAATCAAATAGCATTCTGCTTGTAAGTTCGTCTCAAGACAGAGGAATACGCATATGGAGAATTGCTCATAAAGGTTCATCGGTCACCAGCAATGGTACAAGCAAGCAAGAGGGAACAAGTTTAGCATCTTATATTGAAGGTCCTGTACTTGTATCTGGCTCTAATTCTTATCAGATATCTTTGGAATCTCTTCTAATTGGACATGAGGATTGGGTGTATTCAGTGGAGTGGCAACCTCCTTTAACTGCATCTACAGATGAAACATTTTTCCATCAACCTCAAAGTCTTCTGTCTGCTGCAATGGACAAGACAATGATGATTTGGCAACCTGAGAAGAAATCTGGTATTTGGATGAACATTGTCACTGTTGGGGAGTTGAGTCATTCTGCTCTGGGGTTTTATGGCGGCCACTGGAGTCCCGATGGAAATTCAATTTTGGCACATGGATATGGTGGAGCATTCCATCTATGGAAAAACATTGGGGTAAATGTGGATAGTTGGCAACCACAAAAGGTTCCATCAGGGCATTTTTCTGCTGTAACAGATATTGCCTGGGCAAGATCTGGTGAATACATATTGTCAGTTAGCCATGACCAGGTACTGTCTATATCCTTTGCAAGGTCGTCCCTCTTCAGGGTACTCTTGTACATTGTGCAATGTCTATAGAAACTACTTGAATTTCATTGTGTTAGTTACAAGTGGATGAAACTCTCTTGAAAAGAGAAGCTGAAAAGTTAGTTATGTGACGATCATTGGCCTGAGGTTGGGCGCAACAAGAAATTAGGTAGAAAGGTTTGGTTTACGATCAAGCATCATCCTTTTGATTCAATTAGTTACCAATAACTTGATAAAAAGTCAGTTTACAAGTCCAACTACATGTCTTTGGGATAGTGCTTTGATTCAATGCGAAAATTTTGTTAGTATTGTTATTTCAGGCATATCTACTTGTTACCTGTTCATTTGAGTAAAATGGAAACTTAAGGATTAATTAATCCTAATGTCAGAATCATATTTTGATGTATTAGACTACTGTTTGTTGATTAACAAATACCGAATTGCTTCATTGAATCTATTGTTTAAGCAATTTTGAGTCCTTAAGAAACAAAGTTCTGTGACAGAGCTCTGAATTTTGCTAATGCGTAAAGTATTTAAACTGCATAAATATATCTTGCTTTCCAGACAACTCGTGTCTTTGCTCCTTGGAAAAATGAGTCATCTCATATAGATCAACAGTCATGGCATGAAATTGCTCGTCCTCAAATTCATGGCCATGACATTAACTGTGTGGCTATGATCCAAGGGAAGGGAAACCATCGTTTTGTTTGTGGTGCTGATGAGAAAGTTGCTAGGGTATTTGAAGCTCCTCTGTCATTTTTGAAGACCTTGAATCATGCCATTTGTCAAGAGTCTACTTTCAGTGAAGATCTCCACGTCGATGTTCAGGTTCTGGGAGCCAATATGTCTGCTCTTGGCTTGTCACAGAAACCTATATATGTCCATGGTGACTCTCGCTGCCTTTCTGTTGCATCCATGTAGCTTATTGCATTAAGATATTAATTAGATAACAATGGAGTTGATGTTGTCTGCACCCTTATGTGTGCAAGTGCTCATTTCTTCTGCCAAATAGAGGGAGCTTTAGCAAACAGCTAATTTGTTATTCACCTGCTTATCAGAGACATATTTAGCTTCATGCATTCTATTTTACTATTCTCACATAATATTTAACAACTCATTTTTATTATATGTGATGGCCTTGAAGTTTTTGTCGGTAAGTAGTGTACTTTCAAGGTCCCATGTATAATTCTGGATTATATGGTGTTGAAAGCAACCTGAGTAACAATTGCACTTTTCAAGTCCATGATAATAGCTCTTTTAAAGCATATAAATTGGGAAGGTAAGACCTTAACCTGATCCTGCTATCACTGCAGGAAGTTATTATATCACTCCATAATAATGTTATAGATTTAGTTGACAACTTTGAGTTGAGCTGCTGATAACTTTACTTAATATGGTTCATCATCAAGTTTAATAAGCTGAGAGATGCTAGCTCAGGGACATATTGTTAGGACGTTGTGATCAAAACTTGGATTTATTTCAGTAAGCTACTTGAGGCTATTGCTGCATACTTTGAGATGTGTGAGGGATCAGTTACGGCATCAATAATCTTCCTGCTTTTCCCATTTTTGTTTGTTAAGTCCTGCATCACGGCCTCAGTGCTTCTCGATTTAATGTTTTGATACAATGACGGAAAATTGGGATAAGAACAGTTATTTTAATTAGGCTGTGGCTTGGACCAGAAGTTTTCTCTGTCAGAAAGACCTAATATAGTTTTCTTGTGCAGCTGTACATGATATCCCAGACAGAAATGCAAATGATAGTCTCGACACTCTTGAAAGCATTCCTGATGCAGTTCCTGTTGTGTTGACTAAGCCTCCAATAGAAGATCAACTGGCATACAATACTTTATGGCCAGAGTCACATAAACTTTATGGTCATGGAAATGAGTTGTTTGCCCTTTGTTGCGACCGCGAAGGGAAGCTTGTTGCTTCGTCATGTAAGGTATCTACTTCTGATACTTATCTTTCTGATTTAATCACACAAAAAATAAGTAATGGGTTTGGGCATGGAAAGGAAACAATTTTTTGAGGATTTGCACTTTTAATTTTTCAGTAGAAAGTCTGGATCAGTTTTCCTGACTGAAGGGAAAGATAATAAAAAGTTACCACTACGGTCTTGCTTTAAACAATTTGTCTGTGTGTAGTTAGAATAGGTGAACTTTTTACATGCCAAATGATGCAGATGTAGAAACAATAATGAGGGAAGAAAAACGAAAATTAAAAAAATATATAGAGCGAAGGGAAGAAAGGAGGAGGGCAGATAAAATGAAGGATAGATGTGATGTGGTACTATGATGGAACTTATGAATAAGCCATTGCAGCCCTAAACTTATATAAACTTGAAATGTTTATAGAGGTGGAAAAAAAGAAGATAATTATTAGTATTTGAGAGTTTTAAACCTTTCACTAGACAAAAAACATCCAGAATCCCCGTACCCCACGCCAAAACGAAAGAAAAAGAACATCCTGATCTTATTTTATCATATTTTTTTCGGGTATTTTACAGGCCCAGTCAGCAACAGTGGCAGAAATATGGCTATGGGAAGTGGGTTCATGGAAGGCAGTTGGTCGTTTGCCATCACATAGCTTAACAGTGACGCAAATGGAATTCTCTCACGACAATACTATGCTTTTAGCCGTCTCAAGAGACAGGCAGTTCTCTGTTTTCAGAATCATAAGAACAGGTACCATCCTCTCCGCAAGAATACGTGTTGGGTCACAATTACTAGGTTGGGCAAGAGTTGCAGGCAACAATAAAAATGGAAAAGTAAGATGCAAATAAATTGCAAGGGAATTGTATTTTTTGTGGCCCACGACAGACTTAAGCAGTTACCTTGCTCGTATCACTTGTTCTTTTTATATCGGAAATAATATCAAACTTACAGATTACAGTTTTTGGTTGTGAAGTAGATTTGTGATTTTGGAGTTGCTAAGAGCAATTTATAACCCTTAAATGACTTTCATGCTTGATGGAACGTCAGTATTGTTACAATGATGATCACATCTGGTATTTGCATAGGTGGTGATGAAATCAGTTACCAGCTTCTAGCAAGGCAGGAGGCTCATAAGAGAATTATATGGTCGTGTTCTTGGAATCCTTTTGGTCAGGAATTTACAACCGGATCAAGGGACAAAACGGTGAAAATGTGGGGTGTGGAGAAGGAATCTTGTGCCGTTAGGCACATGATAACTTTTCCACAATTCAGCAGTAGTGTGACTGCTCTGTCTTGGGTTGGTGTGGATCGTCAAAGAAACTATGGGTTCCTTGCAGTTGGAATGGAGAATGGGCTCATCCAATTGTGGAGTCTCGTTATTGCAAGTAATCACAGGAATATGTCGTTGGCAGAGGCACCTGCATCTGCAGCTCTTCTTGTACGGCTAGATCCCTACATGTGCCATGCTTCTACAGTCAACCGGTTGTCCTGGAGAAATCCCGAAAAGACCCAGAATAACAGGAATATGCAGCTTGCTTCTTGTGGATCTGACCAATGTGTGAGAGTTTTTGATGTACTTGTTGGTTAGTTGAAAGATTGTATTCCTTTTTTTATGTATAAATTAATGCATTCGTTAACAATTTGGCTTGCCTAGTCCCATAGTTTCACAATGGAAGGCTGCTTAGCTTAGGTGTTTCTCTCTCTTGGAAAAGCAAGTAAGCCTAAACCGTTTGCTTAGCTTGTACGGTTTAATTATCTTACGGAAAACTCTGATCTCAATGCCAAAAAAGGTCACGGGGTTAGACCCCTTCAGATCCTCTGGCACAGGGTAAGGCCAGAGTGCCTGGGCCAGAGGATCTGGTCCGGGGTTAGACACACAGAATCTATCGTAATAATGTCAGGGGGTCAGTCACATGAGAATCAGTGAGCGCTAACTGGCAATAAGTAATGATAAAAGGGGTGGAGTAATCTAAGGCAATAAGTAATGATAAAAAGGGGTGGAGTAATCTAATGTTTGCAGTCAAAAACTTTTGATAGAAGTAGATAAGATAAAATTTAATTATCTTTTAAAAGCAAATAAAAATTTACAAGCTAAAATAAAGTAATTAAAAATTAAACATAATTAGTTAAAGTGGAGTTGAATTCAATTATTACATCACATGTATTATTAATATTTCATACTTATTTTTTAATGAAAAGTTAAACCATAATTAAAAAATTAAAATCCAGCAGTCGTATACTTTTGACCCTAAAATAAAATCCAACGGTGGTGGTTGGGTTAGGGCTGAGGATGAGCTATGGAAAGAATGATGAAAAAGTAGGAAGTAGATAAAGGTGGGTAGTTGGTGGGTGTCTTTTTTCAAATAATCTAATAATTGGAACATGAGGGGGAAGGGGTATCGGGACAATGTATCATCTCTACAAAATCAAACTTAAGCTTCTTCTACCTCTTTATTCTTATAGGAAAGTTACCAACTTTATTGTTATAACACAGCTCACTTGTCAGCTTATGCTGCTACCCGTGCATTAGCAGCTAATACCGGTTGGCGGTTGCTCAAGTTATGTGTACTACTAAGAATCTAAATGAGTGGCAAACAATATGCTGTACTCAACACAAAAGCTTAAACCACAGCATAACACTTTAATTTTGGAATAAGAAGCAGATCTAAGATTGTATACCACTCAGAACATCAACGCAGCAAAAAGTCGAGGAACAAAAATGATCTATCTTCTTGTTGCATGACAATCTCAAATCCTAGCAACAACTGATGTTAGTAGACTGCAATAACTCAAAAAATAATTCTAGATCAAAAGCCTAATTCTGTGGAAAACCTTATCAAGAAAGCCTTCCAAGTAACACAGTTTGCATATGAGACTAACATTAGTTTGTGCACTTAAGCAACAAAAAGAGAAAAGTAGTTGTTGCACATCAAGCCTCTCACCAACTAATCTACCATGATCTAAGCATCCAAGAGTACAATTAACATAAAAGCTCTTACCATTTATATGACTTTTATTTAGTAACTCATATTTCAACTGCACAAGCACACAATATAATGTTGTTTCCAGCTTACAGTATACCCCCAGACCACCTTCATTTCTTATGACATTGACAATATGACAGCAATGAAAGAGTAAAGACGATGAAACTCCCTTATTATCTATGACAAAGCCAAAACCATGAAACAATACCAATAGTAAGACAAATACTAGACACAAAATTTAATACAAACCACAAAATCTTCTCCCAAAATTGTTTCTCCTCTTTGGAACGACTTACATTGGCTGTGAGGTTCTGATCTGTTGCTTAGTGCTCTCGGTAGCAAGCTGAGCGGATGCTTCTGGCAATCCAACACCAGCAGCAGCTGCCATGGTCTGGTACTGAGAAGGAATTGTTGGAGCCAGAGGTTGAGTATAGTATATCTGAGCATGAGCCGGATCTGCCAATTCATATGAGTAGTTAGCAGTGCCAGTGGAGGTAGGTGCAACAGATTGAGATGGGTGATGAACTTGAGCATAGCCAACATATTGTTGTTGATGTTGGTTAGGCTGGACCTGAACTAGTTGTGGTGTTCCTGTAGTGGTTGTTCTGTACATCCCCGCAGCAGTCACTTCTTGCTTAGCCATTGGAGCATTCTTTACCGGGTTGTAAGCTGAAGGAGGAGGCACCACGGCAGGATTTGGAGGAGTTTGTGGACGAGTAGCTAAGATTGTAGTAGTTTCAGCTATATTGGGCTGCTGAACAGGTAGATTATAAGCTTGGGGCTGCCTCGTCTGCACATAGTACACTGGGTATTGCTGCTCAAGCTGGTGATGATGCTGGTGATGATGTTGCTGCTGCATAGGATATACAGGATAATATGCTGACATCGGGACTGCCCCAGTGGGGTGATGATGAATGTAATGAGGACCAGCATGAATATACTGTTGCGGTTGCTGTTGCTGCTGCTGTTGCTGTTGCTGTTGATCCAACTGAGGTTGCATCACATACCCAGTATCCTGAACATGATGTTGAATCTGAACCCGGGAACTTGGATCAGAGGCGTTGATTTTAAGATCGCGGTTAGTTCCAGAGGGAAATTGCACAACCGATTCTTGATAAATCACAGGTTTTTGGCGGTTTATTGCATTGCTAAGACTACTATCACTGAGATATTCAAACAAACCAAAAGAACGCAATTCAAATCCTGATTATTGTTCTCTAATGACACAACTGAAAGGGGCAAAACGTTGGATAAATACCTTGAAACTGAATCTGGAGAAGGCAAATCGATTGCGCCACCAGTACTACCGCCACCACTTGACTTCTGTTGTGTTTGTGGAGGCAAAGTCTGTGTCTGCGTTTGTGTTGGTGGTGCCTTTCTCTGACCAACAGTAACACCATGGTCCGATCTCTCATCATCAGAGAAAACCCGGCTTTGATAATCACCCACCACCATCGGAGCACCCACCGGCACACCGGAAACCGCAATAGAGACCGGAATCTGCGACGGCGGCGGACCACCAACAACGCTAATCTGCGAAAACTGTTCCTCAAAACCCACCACCTTCTGCTCCTGCACAACACCTCTATTGTCCTCAACATGAACCCTTATCGGAGGCAAATTGGCAAGAGACGGAGAAGAAGAAGCGGACCCAAACGACGAAGTGGTCTCCAACATAGGAGAGTCCGGAACAGAGTGAACATCCTGCCTCACAGTCTTGTTCAAACCGTCAACATCTCTAATATTATTACTAATCACATTCAACCCACCGTCATCGTCAAGACCCAGCAAGCAATTGACCGTAGCTGAATCAGAGAATCCTCTATTCAACAACCCGGGAGTCGTCCCATTCAACGCGTT
>JANSVA010000216.1:11540444-11563035 GCA_025504915.1 Erythroxylum reticulatum | reverse complement strand
CTAATGTTAACTAAACAAATTAGTATTTATTCAATTAGAAAATAAACTAACGAAATTAGTTTATTTCTAAGTTTAATTTAATTTCAACTAAATAAATTAGTATGTATTTAATTAGAAAATAAACCAACCAAATTAGTTTATTTCTAAGTTTATTTTAACTAAACAAATTAGTTAGTTTATATATATATATATATTAGAAACTAATTTAACTAACTTCATTTGTTAGTGTAAATTAGAAAACTAATTTCTAATTCTTTACATTATATTATGTATAAGTTCATTTTAATGTGGGTCACAAATAATTATTGAGTGCAAATTACTCTCATGGCCCAAAACATAAAAAAAAAAATCAGCCCAGAAACGAATTTGGGCTTGGAGGCAGCCCAGAAACGCGTTGGGCCTTGGGAGGCAGTGTCTGGGGCGTGCACTGCACGCGCCAAACGATGTTAGTTGACGTAGCGTTAGGCGCGTGTACGGCACGCGCCTGACGCTTCATTGTCTTCCTCCTGCGCTTCTGGTTCTTGTTTTTTTTTCTTCTTATTATAACTATGCTTTGCTTTATGGATTCATCTTCATACAGAAACAACAATCGGAAAGGCATTACTCAGAAACTCCCTTAACTCATCAGGACAGTGATTTTATCTTTGACCGATAAAACAACACCATTAACAGTGAATTTATGTGTTGCTTTCATCCACATACATCGATGCTTTCTCATAAACATGATCCAACTGCATTGTTTATTCCTTTCTGTCTTTATTATATAGCAGTGAAATTTAAATACCGTAGAAACAAAACAAATAAAAAAAACGAGAGATTTTCAGTACTTTCTCATACGAAGAAACAAATAACCACTAATGGAACAGAAAAAAAACAATTATACTGTAGAACATATCACCAATCATGCAAAACCATATGCTCCGATACCAATGTTAGAAATATATGAACAGATCACAACAAAACATAACCACGAAGATTATGCATCTTCCAAGGATCAATTGTATATGCGTAAGAAAAACAAAAACACATACTTGGGTTCTTGTTTGTAATTCTACCAGTTAAAGAATGCAGAGATTTTCTTTCAGAAGTTGGAAAGCACCAGTGTCGAACCAGAAAAAAATACATAGCATTTTCAAACCGTTGCCTTTTTCCTATATATATTTCATACCACTATTAGTGGTTATTCAGGCAAGATGATGTTTAGACCCATCATAGGTGTAAAACGTCATCATATTTAAACATAAATTGAATTATATATAAAACGGAATTAATAATTTAGTATTCAAAACATAATAATCTTAATTATATATAAACTCACTTAAATTTAGCCACCAGCTTCTGTCACGGACTTCTGTCTCGTGGGTCCTCTTTAATTAATTATTTCTAATTTTTTATTATAGCAGATTAAGAAAAAAAAAAAAAGGCAAAAGAGTTGGGTGACAGACAGCCAGCAAGGCTATATACAAGGAGGAGACAGCTAATAAAAGTTTGGGAGAACAGGCGCACTTGAGGAAACAGTTAACACGACGCGAGCCCATAGGCAAAGCAAATCCGTCTTAGGTCCTACTCATCTCACAGGAAACGCCCGACATGCCGTCAAACTTCCAAAAGCTTCCCTCGATTTTACCTACCCATGTTACACGCATCCCCATGTTCATTCCACTCTTTCCCGGTTTCCTGCGACCGTTGCCTCTCTTTTTGAATGGACACTTGCTCTATCCAATGCTTCCCCTTCATATTGTATTATTATTATTATTACAATTACAAGGGATTAAATGGAAATAATATGTTTGTCACAAAATCAAAATTGTAATTATTCAACACCATAATGCAGCCCTCGACATCATAATTTTAAATGCAATAATTAATGAATATTTTTTTTTCTTATCACTTATATTATTGTAAACTTGCTATTTTGGAATTATTTATCTTTAATCCTAAAAGTCAAGATTGGGTTTGTAGCTATCTGAGCTTTTGAGACGGTGGAGACCACCTTTGACATTGAACACTTATATTACATATACAGCCGCCACTGCTACATAAACACAGCAAATATTCCTATGATACTATATATGATTTTTCTTTACTTATTTCTGATAATGAAAATGTCACCAATTTTTAATTTTACTCGTCTTTGGAGAATAATGAAAAGGTTAACAAGATTAGCTGAAGATAAGAATATGTCCTCCAGACATTGTTTTCTTACACAAAAGTGCACATCGGCGCAGTCCAAACTGGCTTCTTTCTTCCCATTTCCTTGTTTCTTTTATTAGTATTTTTTTAAACCTTTCCAGTTAACCGTACATATATAAATATAATTATGTAAGAAGACCCTTTTGATTGTAGTCAAAATCAGAAAGCACTCAATCAACTTCAAATTCTTTGGAACCATCCATTATTCACGAATCTCATTCTTTCAAGACCGTACAGCCAAGCTTTTTCAACATCCCCATCGCCTGAGAACCGGAGATGTATTCCCTTTAATATACAAGATTTAATTTATAGGCGCAATTTTATTTCATCGAATATATTAATTGTTTCATCTCCCTCTTCACTTGGAGATCAATAGAATGAATAGTAAATCCATAAGATGTGGAATAACTATCTTGACAAGATCATACTGGAAATCCAAATTCCAACTACCAAATATATTTTATTTACCTCTTCAATTCAATAAAAGAAAATTATTATTTAATGTTGCAAAACAATTTGGAGTTGTTTCAGGGGTTTATGAGTGACGCATCCGCTTCAATAGTCATGGATTGGCTTTCATGATTTTAGACCACTAGCCGTAATATTATTTCATAATTTTCATGCTTTCACATCACATTCTCTTCTCTTCTCTTCAATACTACTCAACCTAATTCCCCTTTTAGGACATATCAGCCTCCAACATTAATTGCTGTAGACTCTAATTCTGGTTTGATAAAGTAATGAGAAAATTGGAATAAAAATAGAAAGAGAATTGAAATAATATTATAAATAAATAATCAAAAATTTTTAATGATTTATAAAATTAATTTTTGAATAATTATGAACGATTTTTTTTAAGAGATGCATTAAATGAACGATTTATATGATAACAATGGAAGAATCAATGAAACAAAATAAATTAATTATTAAATAAATTAATATAAAAGATTGTAATATGTGATTTTGATGATAATGCTCTAATAAGAATCAATATCTTATAATATTTTGATAATAACTTAATGATATTCTAATAATATTTCTTTCTTATTACCGATATTTGATTCCAGCTTATATCTACACCCTCCCTAGGAATAAAAGTTATCTATTAGTAGTAGCCAAATAACTAAAAATTAGGAAATAAGAGTTGCATTCTCATTCCTACCTCTTTATTATTAGTTACAAAATAAGACCTAAAGGCATTAGGTTGCCTTTTCTAGATGATGTTAAACTTATTTTTTTAAAGGCATTAATGGTTGGCATGGATGTTGTAATCCATTAGGTCTATGCCTATAATTTTAGTTAAAAGCTCAAATTAAAAGTGTTGAACACTTGGCAATTATCTTTGTTAGTAATTTTTTAATTGGATAATTATTAATTAAGGAATCTTTATAAAATTATGGTTAAAAAAACCAAATTTGATATGGATTAAAGAAAATAAAGAAGCTCAATAAATGATCTAGTTTAATAGGTCAAAGTTCAATGAAAAAAATGAGTCCTCATCAGTGTGGCCTGTTTTTGTATTGGGCTTGTGATGAGAGGCCTAACAAGATTACTATAGATAGTTGTTAAGGTCTTCTACTATCTGCTTAAGTAAGCTTGTAGACATTTAGTTTCTTTGACTCGTTAAGAAGCCCATGCATTAAGAAAGATGCATAAAGACATTAATGACATGAAGATATACAACTTTTATAAAGGTTAATTGAAAGTTTTAAGAGTTTGTTCAAACATTGAGGAGCTTGTTCAAGCAATTCGATAGCTTGTTCATCGAGTAATGGATAGCAAAACATCATTTTTTTTCACATTTTCTCCTTTAATACAAGTTCATGGTTGATCCTTAGTCCATTATTAAAGTTCGTGCAATAACTAACACGTGACATCAGAGTGGTTCCATGTTTATATGAATTTGAACGAAGATTTTTGAATTTCTCCATAAAGAAATTGGAGAATTAGTCTATTTTTGCTTGTATAAATTGCATATTTGTTGTTTGAATTGATGGTGAAAAAGCATTACATAGAAAACGAGTCAAAAATGAACTTTGAGAATATCATTGAAGAAGCAGCTTGTTGCTTCTAACATGTGTCTAGTATTTGGCGCGTGTATGACAACTAGCACATGCGAAAGCCAGGCATTGGAAGCGTGTTCAGCAATGGAGATGCACGCGCCAAAAGCAGTGGGCATGTCTACATGTGGTCATGCGTGTTGAATATGCGCCATTGGACGTGTATGCATGTGTGTGCGTGTAGCGCATGATGATCATGCAATTGATGCATCCAGAGCGTGTCAAACATGGCTCATGCAGTACTTGCTCTATAACCTACGCACAATGTTCATATTAGTTGCTAATTAATGTCAGGATATTATAGGACAAAAGAAAGCTCAATATTTTCAAAATTCACAAAATGGTCCCTCAAGTCATTTTAAGTCATTTTTTAGGGTTTTGTGAATTTATAAAGTGCGTTTTTTAATTTTTCTAGATTTATTACGTTAGTAATAACTAAGATTTAAATTCATAAAAATAAAATAAGGCTATTAAAACCATCATTGAGTGACTTTTCACGCATTTGACTTGAAATAACAAGGATACATATAGTTTGGTATCTCATATGGTATATTTATTGTTTGGTATCACATGATTATTACTCTAATTGAGATTTTCCATGTGATGAATTCTCCAATAAAGTTTGTTGATAATGTGTTCAATACTAATATGTGATAATGAGTATGCGCATAAGGATTTTGCATTTATAAATGGTAAATTGTCACTTATTATATGCTCGTATAGAAGAATGTGAGGATATCATATAGGAGTGTCCTTTGTGCTTATGGATGCATTTAGGTACTAATGAGAATGTATTTACCACAGTGACTTTTCAAGTTAGTATTTTAATTGTTCTACTTGTATGTTTAGGGATGTCTCTAATATTGTATTTGGTTATTATGGCTACAAGTGTTAGCTTTATGTGAGACTTTGAGATGTGCATAAAGGCATAAGATGGAGGAAAGTTATTGTTTAAGTGATCTATTTGCCTACAGGTGGTAAAATCTTAAAACTTAATATGTATACATTGATTGCTTTTATGTGGAGGTCTTATTTGCAGGTATTATGTATATAGCCCACATGTATTTCATGATATATGTAATAAGATGCTCATAATAGATACTATTTTGTGGCTTTGAGTATCGATGTTATCCTACATTTGTGCTGATCATTTACATTATCAATTTTGCGGTCACCTTCTCCATTAGCAATAATAGTGCCACAATTAAAACCCTCGTTAGTTTCAATTTTAAGAAAATGGAAGCCAGATGTAGCATTTGTGTTGGAGATGCCAGATATAAACATGATTATGGTCAAGGATAGGTCATCTGTACCTACATCCATTAGCTTGGAGTCTGAGAGAGTAGCATATACAACTTAGAAAAAGTCATTTGACCATAAAGAGATCAATTCTAGACTATCTGCTAAGTGGACTTCCAGAAATAAACATTGCTTATGATTCCCTCGATAACGTCTTACAAAGATATAAGGTATCTTTTAATGCTGAAATAGGCAATTTATTAAAGGAATTGTACTGTATGAGATATATATGAGTAGGGGGTGAGGGAGTACAACATTATGATAGTCCACCTTTAGATTAAGTTAAGGGCATTAAATATTTACAATCCTGATGCTTATATAGTTCATAAGCTCTAAGAGTTTGGTATTTCAAATAACATATACAATTCTCAAGATAAAGCTTGATAAATAAATGCATTGATCACCCTTTGTGTTGTTGAAGAAGAAGAGATGAAGAATACAACTCATACAACGTTAATGTCAATCAAGGGGAAAACAAAGGTAAAGCCCTATAAATTTAAAGGTAAGAAATCTAAATTTCCTTCATATGTAGATGTTGGACAATCTAGCATTGATGGACATCCTAGGGATGTTGTAAAGAATATGAAGTGTTTCTTCTGTAAGAAGAGGGGACATAAGAAGCTAGACTACTAGAAGTACAAAACCTAGAAAGAAAGGCAAGAGTAATCAGGTAACTCCTTAGCTTATATGATCCATGAGTCTAATATTGCTATAGCCATATCAAGTTCTTGGTGGCTAGATAATAGACATTTTAATCATGTTGTTTCCACAATACATGGATTTATACAAAAGAGAAAGTCGAATGGGGAGGAGGAAAAACTGACGGTGTGTAAAAACGAAGAAGTTGATGTAATCTTTGTAAGAGATATTTGTTTGAAGCTCGATACAGGGTTTAAGCTTATATTAAATGACATGTCTTATATATCATCTTTTAGACATAATATGATCTTTGTATATGTTTTAGATAAAGAAGGTTATAGTCTTGTCATTGAAACTTTTGTTGTAAAGTTATCTTTTAATGCAAAATATATTGGTATTGCCTTCTTATCATATTACTTATATAGAATGTTTCTTTCTCCTAATAAGGTGTACACTTATTCATATATTACCGAATGAGTCACTAGAAAGAAAACCCTGATAAAATAAAAGTCATGCATAATGTGGCATAAAAGGTTGGTTAAATTTTTAGAGACATAGTTGAGAGAATGGTTAAGGATAAGATTCTCCTAACTCTAGATTATTATGATATGGAAACATGTGTTGATTGTTGCAGAGGTAAGTTAACTAAAATAAAGAGAAAATGGTAAGCTTTTACTTCTGGCTTATTAGAAATTATACTTACGGATATTATGGACTTTATAAAGTTACATTATGTAATTCAAGATATTTTTTGAGATTTATTGAAGACTATTCCTATTATGGATATGCTTTCTTGATTAAAGAAAAGTTTGAAGTTTTTGAAAAATTCAAGATCTTTAATGGTAAAGTTAAGAACTAATTGTGAAGGTCCATTAAGATTGTCAGATCTGACCATGGAAGTGAATATTATGGCATATATAGCTTTTTAGGATAAGAAAAAGGTCTTCTCACCAAATATGTAAAATCATGTGGAATAGTGGCCCAGTTCACCATTCTAGATAGTCTTGAGCAAAATGGTATAGCCAAAAGGTAGAATTGTACCTTAAAGAACATGGTAAGGTTAACACAAAGTATGACTAATTTACCTGATTACCACCTTAAAGAACATGATGAGGTCAACACAAAGTACGACTAATTTACTTGATTACTTATGGGGTAAAGCCATAGATACTGCCTTACATATACTTAGTAGAGTCCAAAACAAATTAGTTTCAAAGATGCCTTTTGAAATTTAGAAGGGGTAGAAGCTTAGCCTTACTCGTAATCGTATATGTGATTATCCTGTTGAGGTATGTTTATATAATTCTTACAAAGAAAAGTTGCATTCTTGTTCCCATAGTTGTTATTTTGTTGGAGACCCCGACCACTCTAAGAGATACAGATTGTACTATAGACATAGACGATCTAAAATAGTAGAATCATAAACAACTAAGTTTCTTAAGCATAATGTCTATGATGAGGGTGGTCATTCTCATTCATCAGATGATAGAAAAATGAATACTATAGTTATTTCATATCCATCACTCATAAACTCGAAACTAGTGGATCCAAGTCTTAGTACCATATCAGTACAGGGGCAAGAACCCATACCTGTACAAACTGAGGTTCCTGAGGTACAAAGCATACTGAACTAGTTCAATTAAAAATATTCACTAGAGTAAGATAACTTGCTATCTCATCTGATTATATAGTCTATTTCGGTGAACAAGATAATGATATTAGACACCACTTTTACAGGGAGTTATTTATGGACCTCATGTTGATTTGTGGTGGGATGCCATAAGGGGTGAGATGCAATCCATGTAACATAATAATGTATGAGAGCTAGTGGATTTACCTCAAAATTGTAAACTTATTAGTTGTAAATAGATTTATAAAACCAAACTGGACTCTTAGGGTAAAATTAAGCATTTCAAAGCTCGTTTGGTTACCGGAGAGTTCGCTCAAAGAGAAGGGATTAACTTTAATGTTACCTTATCTCCTGTATCTGTTAAGGATGCATTTAGAGTGATCATGGCAATAATTGATCATTATGATATAGAGCTACATCAAATAGATGTCAAAATCATTTTCACAAATGAAGACCTTTGTGAAGAGGTCTATATGGAGCAACCTGAATGATTTTAGGATCAAGACAAAGCTAACATGGTTTGTAACATGAGGAAATATATATATGGCTTGAAACAAGCCTCTAAACAATGGCACCTAAATTTGATGAGGTTGTTATCTCATTTGGTTTTGTGGAAAATAAAGTTAAAAGATGCTTGTATTACAAGGTTAGGGGAAGCAAGGTTATATTTCTATTTTTATATGTGGATGACAAGTTGCCCACATCAAATGACTTGATTATGTTGCATGAGGTTAAACAACTTTTGTTCAAGCATTTTGACATAAAGGACCTTAGTGAGACATCTTTTGTCCTAAATATTTAGATTCATCGAGATATGTCTCAATCTTTGTAACGGCTTTTGTAAAGAGCATACATTGAGTGAGCAATGAAAAGGTTTAATATGACTGATTGTAAAATTGTTTTAGCACCAATCTCTTATGGTGAGAGATCATCTTTGGCACAATCTCCAAAGAATGATATAAAAATAGAGGCTATAAAAATGGCTCTTATTCTAGCATAGTTGGTAGCCTAATGTATGCTTAGGTATGCACTAGACTAGGCATTACATTTATTATTAGACTACTAGGTAGGTATCTGGCTAACCTAAGAATAGATCACTAGAATACAATCAAACGAGTGTTAGGATATCTAAAAGGAATTAAAAATTATATATTGACATTTAAGAAAGTTAACAGTCTAGACCTTATAGGTTATACAGATTCAATTTTTTTTATGTACCCAAATGATAGAAAGTTCACATCAGCATACATTCTTATGTTAACAGATGGTGTAATATGATGGAATAGTGTCAAGCAAACATTAGTAACTTCCTAAACTATGCAAGCAAAGATTGTAGCATGCTATGGGGGCTGTTTCATAGGCAATTTGGCTTAAGAACTTGATTTCTGAGTCATCTGTGATTGATTAAGTGACTAGACCCATTCGATTATATTGTGATAATTTTTCTAATGTATTGTTCACTAATAATAATAAGAACATCATAGGGTCTAAGCATTTGGAGGTCAAATATTTTACTATAAAGGAATTAATACAGAAAGTTAACATTAAGGTGGAGCATTTGGTGACTGAGTGCATGCTTGCTAATCTTATGACTAAAGGATTTTGCCTATTTATTTCTGAACATGTGTACAGTGTGGGTTTATTGAAATCCTTAGACAATATTAGTTATGGATCACTATATTTTCTTTTAATACATTTGTACGAATTTCATGTATTATGATAGTATATTTTTGTACATATTGATGATCATCGTTTTGTTCTCAATCATATAGTTTGTTGTACATTGTTATAATACAAGTTAAAGTCTTAAGATCTGTGTCGATCTTAAGCATTTTGAAAGGTCATTAGACATATACATACATATTGACCTTGAACCTATGTCTTTAGGACACATATAGACATATACATAAATCCATGGATTTGATAAGACGTAGGGAGATGTAAGTTTTTAATTCCATAAGGGTTTTCTTTAATGTGGTTTAATATTCAATAAGAGAAAAATTTTTCTTTAATATAGTTTAGCATAAAATTTGGAAAAATTGAAACCAACAAACATAAAAATGATACATTTATGATCATACAAGCATTATCGTAGTTTGCCATATTCCATTTTTCTCATTCATATTAGTAAGGTATTAGATATGCATGATTTTACTAGATTTTTGTTGCATATGACACGTGCAATTGAAAATTTTCAGTATTGAAAGCCTTGTAAGACTAAATGACAAACATTTTTTTATCCTTAGATCAAATGTTTTAAATCGATGGACCTATATGGCAATTTTGCATAACCACTTTTATTGTTTTTATTGTTGTTTTAACCCTTGTAGTTAATATTTATCTAAGGGAGAGAATATTAGTAATTTTTTGATTGGGCAATTATTAATTATGGTATCTTTATAAAATCATGGTTAAGGAAATCAAATTTGATTCATATTAAAGATAATAAAGAAGTTCAAAAAAGGATTTGATTTAACGGGCTAAAATTCATTGAAAAAAATGGGCCTTAAAAAGTGTGGATCAGTTATATATTGGACTTGTAATGGAGAGACCCAATAAAGTTACTATAAATAGTTATTAAATTTTTCTACTGCCTGTTTAAGTAAGTTTTTGGACGTTTAGTTTCTTTGACTCGTTGAGAGGCAGCTTACGCATAATGACATAAAGATATACAACTTTTTTAAAGATTGATAGAAAGTTTCAAGAGGTTGTTCAAAGGTTGAGAAGCTTGTTTAAGTAGTTCAAGAGCTTGTTCACCGGTAATGCAAATTTATAATTAATCCTGGATGTATTATTAAATTTCGACTAAAAATCTTTTCCTTAGACATAGAAACCCTCGAGTCTCCATAACGTAAAAGCTCAAATTCCAGCAAGAAAAAGAATGGAATGGCTTCTCGCTTGATGATGGGATAGGATGTTCTAACTTGTTTGCTCACATCAATCAATCAATCTTGATCTTCAAGTCAAATTTTGCACCACAAATGTCGTTGGTGTTTTAAATGATTACGGCTTAAGTGGAAATAAGGAATATTTATTAATGCCTCCTGCTCCTAGTCTTGATAGAGAGATCCATAAGAAAAATATGTTACTTTTGAAATAATTCTGGATTGATTGACACAATTCTATTGCACAAGAAAAGAAAAGAAGAAAACAACTGACCAGGACTTTTTTTCCTGATGCCTCAATAAACGCTTCCTTGAGAGCTACTAATTCAAGTCTTAAATGAGTCCATATTCAATAATAAAACAGGCCTACTACGTGCTAGGAAAGGCAAATTTTGATTTGAGATTGTTGCCATTGTTATACGCAATAGTTTCCGCATCTTTTCAATCCAATTGAATTGTGAGTATGACAACTAATAAATCTAGAAAGTATCAGTAGCAAACTTATGAATTATTGAAAGAAGAGATTAAAAGCTTCATCCCCTACTCTAATGAACGAGTTTTTTACGGAGTTCTCCCTCCAGAAGTCTTAAATCTGAGAATTCAGACTCATAAACTCTAGTGCTGAAGACCTAAACCTTAACTTTTAGTAGTAGGGACTTAAACCATTACTTCCAGTACCAGAGACTCTACAGGAGTTTTCCGTAGATAGCTAGACCACCCCATAAGGGGTTTATGTTAGTATCCTTGAACGTATTTATATATTTTTTGACAGTAGTATCCTTGAACGTTATATCTAGTATCAGTCTGTGAGATTCGAGAAATGGCAATCAAATGAAAGTGTCGGGCGTATTGGTGCTTCTCTTTTGGGTTCTTTGATAAATTTTCATTTGAGGCCCCTTTGGATTAGCCCAAATCACAGGTACAGGTAGTTAATTGTTCCTGAAGCCTACTGATAGTAGAAACACACAGAAAGGTAGCTACAACATGCCTCCCAATTTTCAGTTTCTAAGCTGGGATCATCAGATATCACATTAATGGAATATCATCGTTACAGACTTGTCTTATGTTTGTAATAAGAACATTATCAATAATCGTTCTTTTATCAATAAAAGCCCCATATGATTCACTTATACAAGGTTTCAACACCCTTTTCATTATTGTTGCAATGATTTTATGAATACTTTGTTCAAAAAATTGCAACAATAGGTAGGCCTAAACTTATTTAGTTGTTAGGATTAGACACTTTGGGGAATCAAACATAAGCAGCTGTTAATTTTCTTGAGAATCTTACATTTGTTATAAGAAAATCCGTAATTGCTTTAATAACCAAGGTTTTAATTAGAGGCTATATTTTTTTGATAGACGAGACCATTTAGACTATCAGGGACTGAGGCTTTTTTACGGCTCATCTCAAAGACCACTCTCTCTGTCTCTGATGCATTGATAGGATTGTCCATAAACATAATCCACGCATCTGAAAAGTGATTGTTAATAAAGGATTTTAGAAGTTAAACAAATGATGTGCTTGGAGATGAGGTCCCTGTATTATTCTTAAAGAATGAAGTTGCTTCCTCCTTAAGATCCTTTTAAGTTGATACCAAGTCCCTTTCCTAGTTGAATAAATAATCAATTTTATTAGAATTCCTTCTTGCCAAGATTGAGTTAAAGAAGAACTTTGAGTTTTTCTTACCATCTTTAATCCATCGTAATCTATCAGTAGCCCCTATCTTCTCTGACACATTCTTAGAAGTTAATGGTGAAATTCTTCAAGTGTACATTCCCTTTGACTTCATATATGAAAAGGGTGCCATTGAAATACAATAATATTAGCCAAGGATAATGGATTTGTGTATGTAGGTCTTGAAGATTGCTTCATAGCTAGTTTCTTTAGAAAGCCAAGTTTGAACCATACATAAAAGAATCACCCACCTTTGTATTTTCTGGACCAAAAATAACTTCTAAATGTATTAACTGATTAGTGTATTTTCTGGACCAAAAATAACCTCTAAAAGCTCTTGTGTTTTATGCTCTCCAAGCAGATTCCAGACTTTCAAAATTACAAGAACATAGGGTTGTTATAGACATGCCATTAACTGACAACAAGTACCTCTTTTACTCTTTTATTAGTTTGAAACTTGAAAAGAATAATATTGTTTGTTGATAATAGGACCTCTTTTAATCCACTTTCTTTATATTGTTGCCGACATATTGATTGTTGGAAAAGGGAGTTGTCCGCTTAAAAGAACCCCACTAGTGTTGTAGCCTAGCTTTTAGCTCCAGCATTTAGGATCACTATATCATATGCAACAATAAGGCATCCCTCAATTGTCTTAGGAGAGTAGTACTCCAATAAGCCATCATCCCTTTTGCCCACCAGTTGTCTTTAGCTTAACATAAGGCTAATATTCTTGGGAAGAGAATCCACAAACTCTTACTAATCCCATTTACTAAGTAATCTGGTCTGGAATGACAGCCATCAAATAAGGTAGTTGGAAATAAAGGAGGTGCATTGATAGAGGGAATAGTTGAGTTTGAGTGCAAGTTCGAGGATGGGTTAGAGGGGAGGGGTTGAAATGCCAAATCATCTAAAATTTTGGTTCCTTGGACTATAGGAATAGGCATCATATTCTAGAAAAGACAAAAATTGGATGTTGTGGTTGAGCTCTTTAAAATATCGTTCCAAAAAGAGTATCATATGGGGAAGGATGGGAAAAGATAGTAAAAGAAAGGATAATAATGCTTTTAGAGTCTAGGACCTGTTCCATACCACATGAAATGATCAAAAAGGCACTAAGAAACCAAATGGGAAAGAGCAAATAACCAAGTAGGCATTGGGAAGAGAATAGAATCAAAGATGAGATAGAAGAGAAAAGAAGCAATAGAAGATCAAGTTCTAAGGTGGATGTGGTGAGAAAATGTAAAGAGAGGTGAGAGCTACTCACTTTTCTCCATTTTTTATTATTATTTACAAAAATAATGTAAGTTTGTTGGTAAATTATAAGCAGAAGTGATAATACTTACCCTAAATTTTTGCATACTAGTGAATTAATTTAAGGTTTGTGTGGCTCCTCTTGAGCTTTTTATATATATTTTTACTATTCAATTTCAGATTTTATTTTCTATTTTAAAAAAACCTACTTGATTGTTAATGTTAGTATAATTATGCATTTATTATTACTAATATTTAAATATTACATAAAATTTCGAGATAAAATAATTTTATGAATTAATTGAATTTATTAAAACAAATAATTAAACAAGTAAATTTTATAAAGATTTGTTTATAAGTTAAAATTTATTTTTAAATTATTAAAATTTTTTATTATTTAGAGTTAAATATATAATATTTAAAAAATCTTTCATCAATAAAATTTTTAAAATTTATTTATTTTATAAATGTAACAATTTTATTTTGGAAATAATGTTATATTAATTATAAAATCAAAATAGATTAAATAATTCAGTTATATAAGTCATAATTCTTATTATTAATTAACAATAAATAATTAAATAATATTTATTTAATAGTAAATTAAATTAGGTCCAAAAATAAAATAAAAACAAAAACTTAATTTTGTAGTTGTCATAAATTATGAAATTGTTAGAAATTAAACAAAAATTAGAAAAAAGAAATTCAACCAAACAATTTTTTCTAAATTCAAAAATAAAAATAGAAAACCAAAAATTACACAAGCCTTTAGTTTTATGAATAAATGAGATTGTGGACTTTTTTTTTTAAGAAATTAATTGAATTGTATTGATAATTAAAATGTCATATAATGGGTACAAAGAAAACACTGAAGTCTACATTTATAACACTTTAACTCCTTACATTTGTAATCTCCACACTTAGCTTTTGCTTATCCTCAAACAATTCATAATCTAAATTATAAATCTTACAACATCTATCCTTTATTAATCTCAGCATGCCCATTCATAATCTAAATCATGTCATATTAGTTAAATTAACATACAAGGAGAAGAATATATGATCTTACCATGTTTTCTTAAAGAGCACTGTTCACCTCTTGCCAAAACACTATTCACCTCCTTCCTCAACCTTTCTGTCATGGATTTTACCTTCTTAGCTTCACTCTTCTTGATCACATTTCGCCATCTTCTCCTTCTAGTAGCATACTACCTCATTCTTCATAATTTTCACAACACCTATTAGCTAGATACACCACAACTTACTCACTCCATCCACCTTAATAGACCACATCATCCTTCTCCCCTGCTTTATTTGAATCACCTTTTACTCAAAGAACCTTCCTACTCTCTAACCCTGTATATCCAACTATTAACCATTAGTCCATAGGTTGTATCTATGGACATACATTTCCTACTTTTAAATGCAAGCTGTTATAATAAATCATCTGGGAGTCTTCGTGCATCAACCTCCAACCCACCTTTTGCAAGCCTCAATAACCCTTCCATTTGAAAGACATAGACTCAAGTAGTTGGTCAATCAAAATCAAAACAAAAGCTATCTTATTGCCCTCCTAATGAGTCTCTTTAGTAGAGAATTGTTTCTCCTCCAATGGAGCTGTTGAAGGTTGGAGCAGGTAAATGGAGAACTACACTTATTGTCTTTTTAATTGATAAGAGGATTGCCTTTCCAATTATGAGGCAATAGGCCCTCAGTAACTGGAAGCAACATGGATTGGTAGATTTGTTAGTAAATAATGAGGACATATTTCTGTTTCAATTTTCTAGCTTAGAAGAAGCCAAGTTAGTGTTGCAATCCAGAAACTAGCATGTGTAAAATAAACCCTTATTACTGTAAGCTTGGAGGCAACTAATTAAATTAGAAGGCCTCAAACATGACAATATTACCATTTGGATATGCCTGCACAAGTTTCCATTTGAACATTGGACTACCAAGGTGTTGAGTCATCTTATAAGTACATAGGCAGGCCAATGGAATTGGATTAACCTATAGCAAAAATCAAGTGCATTAATTATGCTATAATTTGTATTCTAGTCACTTCCTTATCTAATCTACCAGAAACTATACCTTTCTTTCGGTTGAATATAGATCTAAAACCCATAAAAGATCAATTATAGGTTATATATGCATATAGACCACAATTAGACAAGAAACATATATGGAAACCAATAAGGAACATGTTTAAAATAGGAGAGCACCAAGAATTGATGGAAATGGATATTGAATAGAAGAACCAAGATGAAGAGACCACAATTGAAATTCCAGTTACAACAGATAAAGCAAATAAAACAAACAAAGCTCGAAGTGAAGTTATCAATGAAATGTTACACATCTAACATGAAAAAGAATAAAAAGAAGATCAATATAGGCTTACAGAATCTGATGTAGACAATATAGAAAAGAATACCACATAAACACTTGGTAAGCATTTTCAACAATAAATTCAAATAGATTAGGGTTTTAAGACAGTGGTTAGAAGAAGATCAAGTAGAAAAAAAAAAGATACTCTCCATAGGAGAGATATGAATATCCTTACATTGAATATATGAGGGGCAAATGCGCCTAATAAAAAGTTGATGATTAAGGATACTATTTTGCCTAATAAAGTAGCAATTGTTGGAATCTTGGAAACTAGAATTAGAAAGAAGTATTGAAAACTATTAACCTATTTTCCTACTAATTGGCAAATCATTTCTAATTATACCTATCATCCAAATGGTAGAATCATAGTTCTATATGATTCCAATATATTATCTGTCAACTCTTTTAACAATATAGACTAGATGGTGTATTTATAGGTTTTTATAAAGCAACTCAATCAACATATTTGCTTATCCTTTATATATGCACATAATAGTGCATATTAAAGGAACTTCTTGCGGAATCAAATAAAGGAGTTAGCAGCTACAATCAACCTATCTTGGATGATCTCAGGTGATTTCAACTCCATCTTGAAAGTAGAGGAAGAAGATGGATTAAGATTAAATTGTAGTCTGTGTACAAAACTTGGAAAATGTCTTAAAGAAGCTTAGCTCGCTGATCTCCCCTTAGGGAGCTATTTTTACACATGGAATAATAAGCAAAATGGTGACCATCTAATATGGAAAAATTTAGATAAAAGTGTCTCCAATGTTAATGACTGTTTTCCCTAACTGTTTTTCCTTGTACTCAAACAACATGTTATCAGATCACACCCCTATTGTAACCAAATTAGCAACATTAGACTCCAACTTTCCATTCAGATTTAACAACTTCATGTTACATCTAACTGGAGTTGAAGAAGGAATCTGCATTAGAGGTATCAAGCAGTATACCCATGTAAGGAAAATGCAGATAATCAAGAATGAAATGAAGATGTTATTTAAAGCCAATGTTGGCAATATACATAATTTTGTAAACATAACAAAAAGAGAATTTAAGTTCATTTAAGATGTTGTATATAGAAATCCTAGATCTCGATGCTTTACATAGATACAAACAAACACTCCTTTATGATTCTTCTCCAACGAAGCAAAGCGTAACGGTTGATTAGTTAAAGAATGGAGATAGGAACACCTTGGTCTTTGATAAAAATATAGTATCGAGGAAAGCTATAAACAAAATAATTCCTCTCAAGCATAGTGATATCAATCTTGACTCTCAGAATTAGCTATTAGAAGGGGCTTTCAAGTACTTTAATGTCAATGAACAAACCCTATGAAGCACATTCATCTATACAATTCCTTAAGCAGGTGTTGAAGGATTCTACACATTCATCTATACTTGGACCAGATGGTTTCAATATCAATTTCTTCAACTAGATATGGTCTTTCATTGGAGACATGATCTTAAAAGTGGTTTTGGAATTCTTCATTAAGGGAACACTTCTAAAGAGATCAACAAGACATTTATAACTCTGGTTCCAAAGCAAGGTGAATTAAACCAAAATTTTGACTTTAGAACTATAGCTTGTTGTAATTCCCTTTATAAAATTATCTTAAAGACCATTACTCAAAGGATGAAAGGATTAGGTGGCAAGGACATCATTCCCAACCAAGGAGCTTACATACTTGGAAAGGTAATTAGAGATAACATACTCATTCTGTTGGAGCTTATTAGTAATTACTCTAAGAAGAAGAGCAACCCCAATTGTTACATCAAAATTGATCTTAGAAAGGCATATGATAATGACAACTAGAAATTTATCATCAATATCCTCCATGATATGGAACTCTTAGGTTCTTTCATTCAATAGATTGAGCAATGTATAAAGACTTCCTCATATAGCATTCTAGTGAATGGACAACCTACCAAATCCTTTAAAAGCTATAAATGTATTCGACAAGGAGATCCATTATCACCATACATATTTTCCTTTGTTATGGGGGCACTCTATATGATAATTATGAGGGTTATTGAAAGAAAAAAGAGATCAAATACCACTCTAAGTGTAGGAAACTCAAACTAATTAATCTTTGTTTTGCAGATGATCTGATTTTTTTGCCTAAAGGAGATGCACTCTCCACCTCCACATTAATGAAAGCTCTTAAAATGTTTAAAAAATCTTTTGGATGGTAGGTAAACTTCTCCAAAAGTAACATTTATCTTTTAAGGCGTGCTTCTAGTAGTAAGTGATTGATCTTAGATATCACTGGCGACTTTTAGTCAAAGAATGAGAATAAAGACTTGATGGATCTCTTTGATAGAATTCAATCCAAAATATTATCCTAGAGCTCCAAACATCTATCAGCAGTAGGAAGAGCCCAACTCATAATCTTGACGCTGACTACTATTAACACTGATTGGCCAGCTCATTTGACCTTTTTAAATTTCATCATCAAATCAATCAAAAAATTATTTAAAAAACTTTTTATGGTCAAGTAACAAAGATATAACTTGTAGAAGCAAAGTGAAATGGAGTGAGGTTTGCACTGCAAGGATTCAGGAAGGAATTGACACATGTTCTATCAAAAATATGAATATCATATTGCTTACAAAGAGACTTTGGAGGCTTATGTATGATAAACAGTCATTGTGGTGCAAATAGATCTGTACATACTTCATCAAGAATAGAAGTATCTAGGCTTTAGGCATCAAACACTTCCCCTCCTCTACCTTAAAAACAATTTTAAAATTGAGAAAGCGATTTCAAGTTGACTTCATTGCATTCACAGGGAATGGAGAATCCACTAGCTTTTTGTATGATAATCGGCTATCAGTGGGGCAACGTACCAGTGTCAATCAAGCAACATCTCTCAAATCTTCAATTCCACTCAATGCCTTAGTTGTATTACCTTTATTAGATAAGGAGATATTCCAACAATCATCACCGTCTGGAGCTCGTTTAAATGAAATTCTCCAAAAATATATTAGTGAAGACGAAGACAAATACTTATGGAAACACACCATTGATGGCAGATTCACTAATAAGTCTTGCAAGAATTTAATCTTCAAACATCTACCTAAAGTGCTTTAGACCAAACTAATCTGGTGCAGTTATATTAACCCTCGAGCTGCATTTACCCTATGGATTGCAATGAAAAGGAAGTTGAAAATTGTTAATAAAATTGGTAGGTACATGCATCTTACAAATTGGTGTCCATTATGTCAATAAGTAGAGGAAAACATTGAACATTTATTCTTCAATTGCAACTACATTAGAGGAATATAGAAGGAACTCTATAAAAGATGATTAAATAGTTTGGATAGTATCAGAGCTTGGCATTTAACTAGTAAACATTGGTTACAAATATTTCTAGTTGGTTCTCTTGTCAATAGTCATAAAAACTTGGGATGAAAAAAATTATTGTATTTTTCAAGTTAAATGCCTTCTTATGGAACAACTTAACAAACAACTTATGTAACACATAAGGCTTTAAATCAATATCCAAAATTACAGATTACAAGACAAGTACTACCTTCTTTCCTTTTTCCATATCTTTTAAGTCCTACTTGTAATCCTTGACAGTCACTAAACTTTGGTGACATTGCACTGTATTTTGATTGTACAGATGGACTGCATTTTAAGGTTTAATACATTATTTTTCATTGAAAAAAACTCCTTACACTAGTACTATAATCAATACCTCCAAAAAAAATCCATAATGAACATACTAATCATCTAGTCCTTGTTAGTACAGCAATATAATATGCATTCTTATCTAGTAAAAGAGTTCTTGGTAACGTGTTTTCTTTTATCTAGCATGATATTGAAACAATCATAACTTCCTTAACATTCATAATTTCCTTTCTCAATAAAATTCATGCACAAGTTTTGCAAACAAAAACTTAGAGTAGCACTTAATTCTTGTAGTCACTCTATCTTCTTTGTAAAGTTCGATATACTATCTCCTTCCAAAATGAGACATAGCTAGTTAAGGAGAATATATTAAGAAGTTTTTGTTTATATTTTCAATTTTGGAAAGAAAAACATTTTCTTTTGACAATTTAGTAATTTGATTAACTTCTTCTTATTATTTACATAAAAAGATAGGAGAAAATAATAAAAATTATTTATAATGTGTGTATAATTAACTTAAAAAGGAATTATACAAAGATGATTAAGAATTATTCCAACTATATAATCAATTTACAATCATGATAATTATCGTATAATAACAATTAAAGAATACATTACCATATTAATTATACTTACATAATAATTAGGTTATGACTATGATATCACCCTATAAACTTAAGGGTTATATATTAAGAGACAAATCACGTTAAAATATGAGAGTCTTAAACCATTTCAAGTAATAAATCTGAACAAAAATACCAATAATTTAATTAGGTATACATATATAAAATAATTTATGTAAATATACGATTATAATTGATAATGTCACGTACACTAATTCTAAAACAAATTGATAGCATAAGTTTTATTGAAGTTCTTTTACACGTTAACGTTTAAGAGTTTAATATTTTTAAAATCATATGAATCAAACTCTCAGCTAAGGGATCCCTTATCTCTACTAGAAATCTTTTAGTTGCTGCCTGTTCTTCCCTTTTATGGGTTTCATTGGTGGGGCCCACTCTACAGACTAGAATCTCTAATTCCATGATCCTTAATCTCTAATTCAATTTTCCTTCCTTAACATCTAGCATCATTGGCAGCATTTACTGGTCACCTGTGTCACATTTGTGTACCCCACCAGTTACTATTGATTCCATTTTCATCTTCCTCATTATTTCTTAGCTAGTAGGGTTTTATTCTTCATATCTAACGTGCGTGGTTGGTGAGTTGTTCTGGTACATTCTCTTAATTTCTCATAACTAACATATGGTGATGAGTTATTCTTCTTCATCTCTAGCGTCTTGACGCCTTGAGGTCACGGTCTTGAACTTTATGGGGCGTACAAGCATCAATGGAGGGATGGAAAGCATGGTTGTCTAATACTTTTACATTTGATGGGTAGGCCAAAATAGCGAAACAATCCTTAACATTCACATTTACATCTAAATTAGACCCTACGTTGGTTTTCAAAATAAACTATAATATTTATAAAATATTCAAAATAAACTTTAACGTTTCGAAGATATTTGAAATAAAATCTAACTAGTACTGATGTTAAACTTCCGTCGGTTAAATATTGTCGTGATAATTTTTTTTTTTTGGTTGTTATGTAATTTTTAAAAGTGGTACCAACTTGGAATTTAAAAAAAAATAGAGATGGACTGCGTTTGTTGGACGGATCTCTTCTTCCTTCTTGAAAAAACACAGAATGATGACTTGATAATCCACCAAGTTCTGCATTATTTTCATTACGTCCATTATAACATAAAAGGACGATTCCTTGTTGAATGAAAAGTACTGCAATCAACATCCCAAAAGTTTCACCTGCAACCTTCGTAAACCTATCGATAACTGTGCAAGCCTTGAATAATGCAAGTGGAAAAAGTAGGATAGCTGTCCAGGCACGAACCCTACAGAATTCAAATCAGCATTTTAAAGAACCACACTCAAATCTCCAATGGTGGAAATGCGAGAAAAGTAGTTACCATCCAGCCCAAGCCGAGTAGAGCGTTTGTCCAATAGAATCTATTCCTTTAGCAAAATTGTACAAGTAACTATACATTATAACTGTTGGTTCTACATCTCCAACGATTAACAATGGCTGCCCACCAAACAATGAATGTAGGATGCCACATATTGTGGTGGAGGCATGTGTTTCCATCTTGCTCAGGCTTCCATCTAAAAGAACTAGAAAATGTTGTTAGGATGCGATAAGTAGGACAACTAGCTAAACTTATGCTCAGGCAAAGATCTATTTCATACACTCTTGAATCAGTTTTTAAAAGGGAAATCATGATCTACCAGTCTCTTTGCTTAGTTACTCTCCAAAAGCAATGACTGGCAGAGCAGAAGCGAAGAATATGTAAGTTGTTGGAGCAAATATCTTGTCATGAACGTAAATGAAATTACAATCAGCTGATAGTCATAAGCCATGTCTCAATTTACACGCCATAGGATTTCAACTCTAAGGAGTGTAGAAAAACAACAGAAGATTGTGTACCTGAAGCCCAGACTGAGTGAACTCCTCCAATCTTCTTTATAACATACTTTTCTTCCTTTGAAGTCTTCAACAATCCCTTTGAATGGGGATTTGAAAATGTTCATATCTTGAAAGGCATAGAAAAGAGAACCGGTTGTTAAAAGAAAGTAGAGAAAAATGCCATGGATTTAAAAGAGTTTGGTACAGAACTCAGGTAACATGCTGTTGAGCAATTGGGTTGGGATCTGATCCGACTGCAGCGGAATAATCACGAAACTTTTTCGTGACTTTTGATTTCCCGAAAACCAAGATATATTTAATTCTATAAAATGATTAACACGTATCAAAATAAAGCAGAAATTTAATTTGTACCTTATTCCGAAGCTTGATCTTTATCTTGATGCATCCCTCGAACCGTTTCCGAAACTGATCCGTCTCAACCACCGTAGCCGCACAAA
>JANSVA010000216.1:11483983-11519606 GCA_025504915.1 Erythroxylum reticulatum | reverse complement strand
AAAAATCTACACGTTGTTTTTCTTAAAGAACTCATTAAGCAGCTGTCCAAAAATCCTAATTAATGCGTGTAGTACACAAACACAAAAGATTGCCCAAATCAGCTACCAAAGATAGTGCAAGATCATCGAAATTACAACTGGCAAATCACATGTCTCCTAGATGTTTTCTACTAAAAAAATATACGTGGACAGACTAGAAAATTCATGCAACTAATAGAGTAAACACATAGCTACAAATCTGGATATGATCGTTACAAAATCAGTTCCCAAAAATAGTTCAAGATCCATGAAATTCCAACTGCCAAGTCACTATATTGTAATCATTTTTTGTCACATATGCAGAAACACTGTTGCCAATAATAGCTCAATAGAGCATGTAATTGCTCACACAAAAACTAAGAAAATGCAGTTGTACACATAGCTTTATTGCACGCTTTTTATTGCCAAAAAAACCATATGATTTTAGTCTAAAAGATCACACAAAACCCGACAGAAATGCAACTGCCAATCTTCAATCATAATCCCCACAAATTCAAATAAAATAGATAGCCATTATCACCAAAATAGGTTTCCTAAAGATAGCTACAAAAATCACCAAAAATTTGCATCTTATCTTAGTTAAGATATGATGATTTTATTTCAATTAAATTCTATTATGATTAGTATTTTTATCTCAAATAAACATCATCTTCAAAGAGTTCTACATAAGGTGGAATGTTCAACATAATATTGCTTAAATAATCAAAGATTTCCAATTACAAATAATGCTCAACATGTCATAACACATATCTTAACACTCACAACTCTTCTTTTATGGTTAGTTCATTTTTTGTGTTGTCTTTGCTCTCCTATATTTATTTTTGGTTCATTTTTTGTTTTTGCCCAAGGTTTTTCTCTCCTTCATTAAAAGTGAAAAAAAATCTTGAGAAAAAGACATAAGCTTGAAAAAATATAAAAAGGACCAAAAAAAGAAAAAGAATCGTTGAGAGAGGTACTCCTAACATAAAATAAAAATAAAAAAATCTACAACTACTAAAAGGTTGGAGATGTGTACTAAAACCATATTTTATTTAGGATAGATTATAAAAAAATTTTCAAACTTTATTTAATTTTACAATTCTAGTTAGTAGTATCAAAAGTAGCAATAAAAATGTTCTAAGTTTCAAATTTTTTACAAAAATCTCTCAAAGTTAACCTTATAATTAACGGTATTGACGTGATAAGTTACATCAACAAACCTATTTAAAAACTAGCATACATATGAAAAATAAAATCCACGTTAAATCGTTAAATTAAAAATTTAGAAAAAAATATTATCCCTAAAATTTATCTCCCAAGCTACCATCAATGTCTTGCTTTCCCATTTTTTTTCTTTATTTTTATTAAGCTACACTTGATGGTGGTGGTAGAGTTTGAATTTGTTCTTGTAGTAGTCACTTACACTTTTTCTTCTTATAACTAATCCCTCTTGTTTTGGATTGCAAATCACAAACTTCACGAAGGTAAAACCTAACAACTCAAGTCCCAAAGGGATTGACTTTGAGTTTGCCTTTATTTTCTTCAAAGTTACTCAGATGGCCAATAAAAGCATTCGGGTTGCCCTAAACTTATTAAAAAGGGTAAGGAGAGGATGTTGGCGGGTAAGGGTGTCCATAAAAAGCACAAAATTTTTATGAGATGGTCAAAATTATATTAGTTAGATTGTTAAAGCTTGGGTTTTTTTAGTTATAGTTATTTATTTCTGGGTTTGAATATATTAAAATGCACATTTGTTTTTAGTTTTTCAGTTTAATTTCACAAGTGGATTTGATCGTCCTATTAGTTATGATATTATGATGTTAAACTTGTAAAACCAAAGCTCTACTAGCAAATAGTTTCATAAACTAATATCTAATTATCTACCATATGAACTTTCATATCTAAATTATCAAGATCTTCTATTTCTCTAGCGAAGAAATTAACTTCATGCAACTTATTTTGAAAAAGTATGTCTTTATCATAATAGTATCTAAATTAATATATGTTAAAGACATATGTTGTAGATTACGTAATTTTCTTGTCAGCTAAGATATGTTTAGGAACATTAGCTAAAGTGAGTAATAAATATTTTGATGTTGTCTCCCATCGATGTTAGGAGAGGGGAACACTGGTGTTAGTTTGGGAGATAAAATTATAGTTAGCAAAATTTTTTTAATTTAATAATTTGATATAGATTTTAATTTTCATGTGTCAAACAAGTTTATTGACATAGTTTGTCACGTCAATACTATTAATTATGGGTTTAACGACATAATATTTTTGTGAAAAATTAAAATTTAAGAGTATTTTATTATTACTTTCTGTAATTGTGATTAATATTGTAAAGTTGACTAAAATTTGAAATTTTTTATAATTTACCCTTTGATTTACTGTGGACACAACTGTGATTCTTATAGTGCAACGTTGGTGACAGATAGCCATAAAGACTTACTTAAAAACTGACATAAGAAAGAAACATAAGTCAAAAGAGAAAGTGTAAGTCATGAGAGACTAGCTGTTGGATAAATAGGAAAAAGGTAGATGAGAGAGCATTTTCCTTATTGTTTAGTTTCTCAAAGTTAAAAAAATGTCTCTACCTTCTTTTGCATTTAGTATTAGCTATGACTTTATTGTTATTTAAGGGTGATAAGTGCTTTATAATGCTACTCATTAAGCACAAGAATAAAAAAAATCTATTTAGAAAAGAGTGTCTTGAAAGTGAGTAGTCCTCTTGTTAAAAGTAAAAATTTTCAAAATAGTGAAAGAGTTTATAAATAATAGTGAATAAGACTAACTACTATTTCTGCAATCAAAAGTGTTTCCTAAAAAGAATTTGTTATCAAAGCTTTATATTTTTTTCTTTTTTTGCAAAGCCACTTTACTTGACTTAATATAGATAATTGAAATGCATAATTTTATCCATAAAGATGATGAACATAGCTACAATCAAAAGTTAAGAATGTGTTGTGAATTGAAGATTAATTTCATTATATAGCAGTGTATGTATTTATACACAGTTTGTACATCATTTGAAATACAACTAATCCTATCATTTGTTTTACGCAATTGTTTGATATGCTAGCTAGTTGTGATCAGGTAAAGATCTCACGCTAATATCTCGTGATAATGCCTATCATCTAACAGCCCCTTTCAAGCTCAGGGTGGATGCAAGAAACCTTGAGCTTGGTCTTCAGATGTTGAAACCGCGTAATTGATAACGGCTTGGTGAAGATATCGACAAGCTGGTCCTTGGTACTACAATGTTGAACTGATAAGAAGCCAGAGTTTACCTGCTCACGAATAAAGTGAAAATCAACCTGTATATGCTTTGTTCGTGCCTTAAACAAGACATTGTGGGCTAAGAAAGTTGCCCCCACGTTGTCACAACAAAGGATAACCTGCTGAGTTGCAGCAAGACCTAATTCCTTTAGAAGCAACCTTAACTAAATGAGTTCTACCGTTGTGTTGGCAAGAGAGCAATATTCAGCCTCCAGAGACAAATGGGCCACAGTAGGTTGCTTCTTGGAAGACCAACTGATTAAATTCTTTCCCAAGTCAATAGCAAAACCACCCATAAAGCACCTGTCATCTTGGCCACAGCCTAGTCCATATCAGTAAAAGCCTACAATTGAGTAGTGTTTGATTTGGTAAACATAAGACCATAATCAACAGTCACCTTAATTTAGTGAAGCAACCTTTTGTAAGCTTCCTAGTGCATGGTCTTTGGGGAAGACATAAATTGGCACAACTTATTCATGGAGAAGGAAATGTCAGGCCTCGTGAGACAGGCATATTGAAGAGAACCCACGGTGGTTCGATACAATTCTAGATTATCTAAAGGGTCTGCATTTGCCAACGTATATTTGGCTATGCATGGCATTGGAGTGTTGACGCCTTTGTCTCCATGCATATGAGTGCGATGAAGAAGATCAGTTAAATACTTCTTCTGAGATAAGAAAATATTAGGTCCCTTGCGAATCACCTCAACACCTAAGAAATACGTGAGAGCACTAAGATCACGTAATTCAAATTCATCTTTGATCTTACCCACACATTCCTGAACATATGGAGTGTTACTGCCTATGATGACGATATCATCAACATAAACTAACAAGTATAGCATCACATGATCTTGATGGTAAATAAATAAGGACGAATCAGTGTGAGAACTTGCAAAACCAATACTTTCCAAGTATGTGCTTAACCGATGAATCCAGACTCTAGGTGCCTGTTTGAGGCCATAGATGTACTTACGCAATTTGCAAACATAAGTGGGACAGCGAGTATCAATAAATCCCTAAGGTTGTGCCATGTAGATTTCGTCGTTAGGAGTGCCATTGAGGAAAGCATTAGAGATGTCTAGATGATTGAGACACCAACCATTGGAAACAACAATAGCAAGCACAGTGCGTATGGTAGTAGCTTTGATTACTGGACTAAAGGTGGCAGTATAGTCCACCCCTTCTTGCTGAGTATAACCCTTAGCAACCAAACGCACCTTAACATTCAATTGAACCATCAGAATGATGCTTGAGTTTATATACCCATTTATTTCCAACAAATCCTAAGTACCATGCTTAATTAAAGCAGTAATTTCGGTGCTCATAGCAGCTCGCCAAAGAGGAAGCTTTATTGCTTTAAAAAAACAAGATGGTTCAGAGAGAATAGGTGCACTTGAGCAATCCAACGGCACACAACCACGTTGAGCTCTTTCTTTTTAGGATAGGGACGAAGGACCATAGCGTGCTGACCTCCACGTGATGGAAATGGGCCAACAGCAGCATTGGGCACATCATGATTCCCACAGCGTGAAGGAAATGGCCCACCAGGCACACTAGACTCAACACACGTGTCAATAGTAGCAATGGATGCACCATACGGACCCCCATAGGACGTTAACGGGGCAGCAGACGCCTCATATGGCACAGAAATGGAATTGGGCTCTTCACGTGGGCTAACTAGTGATGGCAATGGGTCAGGAGACAAGTCCAAACAAGGATTAAGAGCTGAGGAACCCGAAACAGAGACATGGCCTAAAGGAGCAGAGGAAATATGATCCAATGATGAGGAAATAGGCAATGAAGAAGTGATTGTGAGCCAAGGTATGAGATCAATAGTAATGTGACCAAGAATGGGTGAAGAATGCTACTGGTGCGATAACTCTTTATAGAGAAAATGAGCTTCATCAAACCGTGCATGCCTACTGATATAAACCTGATTGATGTCAGGATCAAAATACAAATATCCTTGATGACAGCGAGAGTAGCCCAAAAGGACGCAAACACTTGTCCAGAATTGAAACTTGTGGTGATTATAGAGATGTAGTAATGGATAGACCTTGCAGCCAAAGATCTTAAGGAAATCATAATCAAGAGGAGTGCCAAACAACTTCTGAAATGGGCTAAGACTTGAAAGCACTAGTGTTGGAACATGAGTAATGAGCTACACTGCTGCCAAGAAGGCATGAGACCAAAAACAAAAGGGAATGCCAGAATGAGCTAATAACGACAACCTTGTGTCAACAACATGAAGTATTTTTTGTTCAGCAACCCCATTCTGCTCATGGGTGTGAGGATAAGCAACATAATGTTCAATTCCACATTGACGAAGATCATTGTTCACAACCCGATACTCACCACCCCAATCAGATTGAAGAGCCTTTAAAGCCATTGAAACATTAGTTCAACTAACTTGTGAAACTCAATAAACACATGAACAACATCACTTTTCTGCCGAATGGGAAATGAACATGTAAATTTAATATAATCATCGATGAAAATAACAAAGTACTTTTCTACATTGAATGCCAAATTGGGAACAGGTCCCTATACATTAGAATGGACTAAAGCTAATGGCTCAAGAGTTACTGTGCCAGTACAAGGAAGAGATAGGCAACTCAACTTTCCTGAACAACACGAGGAACATTGTTGAGTGGGAGGTTTTATTGTTGAACAAGGTAAATGAAATTGCTTGACGACAGAAATAACTAAAGAATAAAAAGGATGCCCAAGTCGAGCATGCCAATCTGCCAAAGTTACTGTGGACGCCACAAAAACTTGAGGTGAGAAACCATGCTGTACTTGAGTGAAACCAATCAGTTTGTATAAGCCATCCTCAACTGAGCCTTATAACAAAACTCTTTTGGTTATCCGATCCTTCACAGTGAAATGATCATCATGGAGCTCAAAGAAACAATGATTATCTTTCTTAAATTTATAAATGGAGAGTCAATTACGTTTGATGGCAGGGACATGTAAAATATTACGCAAATATAATTGTTTACTAGCAAAATTCAAGGCAAGATGACCATCATGTTTAATAGGCAAACTGTAACCATTACCAATGGTGACAGTAACCGTACCTTTATAGTCATCCGTAATGTGGAGAGCACTCAAGTTAGGAGTGATATGTTGATTAGCACCAAAGTCAGCTTGCCACTCTGAAGATGAAGTGTGAGTCACTGGACTAGTGGTCAAATTAGTTATGGAATGATCAAATTCTTTGGTGAAGCGATGATGACACCACTTAGCTTGATGATTGTTAAGACCATATATCTGACATGGTGTCTTAAAATATTTCTTGTTAGACTTATTATTGTACTGTTGACTGCCAGAGAACGGTTTGGACTGAGTAGTCTTGTAACAGATTTGAACCTAGATTTGTCAAATCTAGAATTCCCAAATTTTGCCATATTAGCAATAACCCCAGAGTAGTGTTTTGAGCTTTTTAAGAGAATGTCACGGGAGATTAATTGACCAGATAACTCGTGAAAATCAGCATGGTCTCCTTTGGATGATAAGACATTCATAATTAGGTGATACTTTGTAGGAAGAGAGTGAAAGATATTCGCATTAAACTCAGCTTTGCCCAAGGGCATACCAGTAACTACCAGCTGATCCCAAATCTGTTTGGCTTCCTTCAAAAACTCCAACATTGATTTGTCCTCAAGAGAAAGATATTGCAACGCCAAGAGCAATTGTATCTATCTAGAACTGGATCCAAAACCAAAAGACTTCTTAAGTGCCTGCCAAGTATTATACGATGTCTCCACATCATTAACATAAGAAAAGATTTCTTCAGTTAAAGAAGATAAGATCCAACTTAGTAATCCCAAAGGAGATATGCTAGATTGTCTTCCATCTTATTAGTTTTGATGCTATGGATCTGCTTGGGTGGAGCAGAAGTTGAGCCATCAATATGACCAATAAGCCTATAGCATTTAAGAATTGGGTTGAATTTTGTTTTCCACGAGATATAATTTGTGTAATTTAGTTTAACTGGGAAGGTTTGCTGTTCAAAAGGAAGGGTGGAAGAAATAGAAGAAGCAATGGGTTTGTACTGAATTGTGTTAGTAGTTTGCTTCGAAGAGGAAGAAGAGTGGGAAGTTGGCGAAGCCTCCATATGTAGCTCTGATACCAAGTCAAAACTTAAAAACGTGTTTGATGTGAATTGAAGCTTAATTTCATTATGTAACATTGTATGTATTTATACACAGTTTGTACATCATTTGAAATACAACAGATCCTATCTACTCATCTGATCCTATCATTTGTTATTTGCTATTGTTTAATACACTAGCTGGTTGTGATCAGGTAAGATCTCGTGCTAGTATCTCGTGATAATGCTTATCATCTAACAGCTACTATCACAATTAGAATTCGTACGGGGCATTGAAATACTTTTTTTATTCAAACAAGTTGGAGAACAAAAAGGTAATGATGCTTTTGTAACAAAAATGAAGTGTGCAAAGGCTAATAATCATGCGTAAAAATGGAAAAAAATAGGATATAAACCTTGTTTCTCACTCATTTTTAAGAAATGAGTAACCAAACTGAAATACATAATCAAACAAATCCCACCAAATTTAATCACAACGTGATTTTTATGAGACAAATCCAATAAACAAAACAATATTTGAACCAAAAATTATAATGAAAATATGAGACAACTCAAAAGGGAAAATTCTACAAAAGCATAAGTAATACGTGAAAATAGATTTAGAAGATCAAACCTAGAAGGAAACAAAGCTTGATAAGAGGGCTAGGAATAATTTGATTAATGAATGAATGACCTCAGGATTATAGGTTCTAATTTTTCCCTTATGTTGTTTGTCTGTGGTGTTGTTATTGTGATGTTGTAATTAGATTTAATTAGGATGAATAAATTTAACTAAAATAAGTAGATTGTATTTCTATGCAATAATGTGAGATTTATATAAATAATGGAAGATAAAAATTACGTGTCATCTTATTATTAAGGTGACAAAATATAATGTTATTAAAATTTGAATACTTTTAGAAGGTAATTAATTTAAAAGAATTTAAAATCTGGCGGAAACTTTGGCATATTTAACTCTCAGTTTACTTTTTCACGTAACATACAACAAGCCCAAGCTAAAGCAGGAGATAGTATCCTCTGTCTAATTTTTATGGTGTTTTATTCTATCCCATAAATTTCAGTCATTCATTTATACGGAGCCCACACAGGATCCATATAAATAAATGACTGAGATTAAATGAGACAAAATAAGACACTAAAAAATTGAACAGAGGATCTGGATTCAAGCCAAGTCAGTACAGGAGGACGCCTAACTCGCGAATTGTGAAACGTGTCACTGTCTCATTTCACTTCACCGTGACTTGTGAAGCATTGTGTTGACTATTAGCTTCAAATGACCGACCGTTATGTGCTATAAAAGCATGGAAACTGGAGGTTCAACTTTGCAAAGAAATCAGAGAACGGCAATGGAGAGTGGAATAAGAAGTTTGGAAGATTCTGGAATAAGAAGTTTGGAGGATTCAGGTCCTTATATCCCTCTCCACAACAGCGATGGCATTGAAGACACCCTTAGCTCGGACGACCGTTGCCTGAGACAGCTGGGTTATAAGAATGAGCTCAATCGCACTCTCTCGTATGTATCGCTTAATTGTTCTTTTACTCAATTAATTAGCTAGAAATTCATTGGAATTTGTTGGGTGGCACTGGCAGGGCAATAGCCAACTTTTCAATGGCCTTCACTGTGGTGTCTGTGATTACTGGGATCTCTACACTCTACAACACTGGGCTGACTTACGGTGGGCCCTTGACTATGATATACGGTTGGCCGATTGTCTGCACATTCACCATGATGGTGGGTCTATCCATGGCTGAGATTTGCTCTGCTTATCCCACGACGGGTGGTCTTTACTACTGGAGTGCTAAGCTTGCTGGGACTAAGTGGGGTCCTTTCGCTTCCTGGATTACTGGTTGGTAAGTCTTTTTTTTTTTTTTCTTAACAGTTTTTTTTATATGGACTGCCATTCCACACAAACAATAATTAAGGATAGATTGGCATGTTACCGAAATCGTTATCCCATTTATTAAAATCGAATCCTTGTTATAGATGAGATACTGATTGGCGGGCAGATCTCTAGTAAATTTTGATGACCCATGGCAAGTATAGAGCCGGGGACGAGTGCTTGTGCATTTTGTTATCTTCTGAAAGAGAGGGGCATTGATGAAACAAATTGGCCACTACAAGACAACTCATCCCTACTATCGTTTTTCTCCTCTTTTTCACTACTAGAGATGCCACACGCAACCTAAATTTTTGGGTAACACAAGGAGCATCTAGACTAGAAATGCTTAAGCTACACAACACAACATGATAACTTCACTTGAACCGGTAACTTTTAAGATATTGTCACAAGAAATAGCAGTCGGCTCATCGACGTCTTAACCGTCTTTCTGCCTCCCTCTCAAAGCTTGAAAGTAAGAGAGAAAAATTAAATTTACCAGCTAGGGCTTTGATACAATAACTTGCTTTACTAATACTAACATAATTGCTCATTAAAAGCCTGCATTTTCATTCCTCAAATCAGAATCCAAGGTCCTCTTCAGCAACACCGCACCTCTCGCCTGAATACAGAGACATAATGATTAGGTACAATATGTTATGGCGTCTTGGCATATAGCAGAGGTCGAAAATCCGACCTGGAGACATTATAAGCATATCCATCATTTCCCGCTTGTCTAAAACTGAGGGGCCTGATTCTGTGGCTCCTCTTGCCTGAAGATTGAGTCACGTCATTGAGGGAGGTTCACGTCACGACCATATGATGTAGATATGGTTATGTAGTCTTTTATAGTAGTGTCAGGAACTGAAACAACCACAGCCCATACTCAGATCGGAGGAACGCGATAACTGGGAGCCAAATATTGGAGCTTTTGATTCATATATACGAAAACAGCCTTCTATTTTTCTTCTGTCCCTCCCTGTTTCTTGAAGACTGTCTTAGAGCGTTGAAAGATGGGACTCACAAGTCACACGTCACCAAACGGCAAGGTCTCTCTTGATTCAAGCACCGTTCGTCTCAAGGAGCTTGGCTACAAGCAAGAGCTCAAGCGAGACCTATCGTAAATCTCTAACAAACCTTTCTTTTGTGAAACCTTTTCTCAGGTTACTCTCTTCATCCATAGAATTGGAATCATTATGAAGCCTTTTCCGGGATTTGCAGGGTGTTTTCCAATTTTGCATTTTCATTTTCAGTCGTATCAGTGATAACTGGTATAACAACCTTGTACAACACTGGGCTTAATTATGGTGGGCCAGTTTCCATGGTTTATGGGTGGTTTGTAGCTTGTGGGTTCACCATTTTTGTTGGGTTAGCAATGGCTGAGATTTGCTCTGCTTACCCAACTTCTGGTGGTCTCTACTATTGGAGTGCAAAGCTTGCTGGGTCTAAATGGGCACCCTTTGCATCGTGGATTACTGGCTGGTAATTCTTTGTCTTTTTGGATGTTCATATCAACTTTGAGTTGCTGTTTTCTCCATGACCTTTGAGTCACATCTTATCTACTTTACCTTTGATCTCATTTCCCTTTTTGCTGCGTGTGCTTGCGTTTCCCACCTTAATGCTTTAGTCGACAATCAGACTAAGTCTTGGCATTTAAAGGCGTCTAAGTTAGCATGGAATTCGGAATTTCATGTTCTTTTATCTCCCTTGTTTGGGTCATAATGTCATGACTGACTTGGTGCTAGTATCGCAGGGTGTATAGTAAGTCGTTGTAGTAGGGATACCTACATAAGTTTCTTAAAGTCCTTTCATCCAGCTTTCTGAATACTAAAAGCACCATGCACACGGCTTATTCATCTTGGCTGTAGAAGTTTTAGCTTTCTATGGAATGTTAAAGCGACTTCTTGGTAATTCCTTTTCCCATTCAAGGACATTGGGCAAAATTATGCCTGATGATCTCTTAATGTATAGATTTCATTGATCTATTTAAATCTTCTGTTTGTCCACGGAGACATCATCCGCATTTGCTATTTTGAGCATGAAAAAGTTTCAGATTTTTCTTTTCACAAGTTGGTTATAATCTTCATATTGTTGGATTAATTCCATTTAATTGTTTGAAATACACTGACATTCTAACACCAAGAAATGTATTTGTACAAGGAATTTGTCTAAACTGGCATGAAGAAGGATGGTTGGATGAAAGAGTTCAATACAGGAAAAAGAGAGCATGTTCTTTTTGTGACCCATTTTTTGAAAAGATGCAAGTAAAACACCTGAACTAATAAATATTAATCAAGCGTCTATGTACTCACAGTTTAGACGCGTATACTAAAATTGATTATCTACATTGAACGAATTCTTGTCTAAGCTTACGATCAACCATGGAAATTGTAAATGCTAAGTATTTATTGCTTTTGACTGGCTTATTCAACCGTGTTTGAAGCATGAAACGGATTGTAATATTGTCACCCAGTTCCTAGTTGTTCCTGTGGTTGAAGTTAAGATAATAGCATATAAAGATTCAGTGTTTCCTTGTGGTTTCACAAAACCGAAACTTCTCTATTAGAAACAATATGCTAAATAGGTCAATTTTCATTTTGCAGGTTCAACATTGTTGGTCAGGTATAACTGAGACTCGACTGTGGAGTTTTCTAGGCTTCAATACCAAATGATCTAATATCTTTAATAAGTTCTCAATTTAGTTGAATTTACATTTATAGTGGGCGATTACAACAAGTATAGATTTCTCGCTTGCACAACTCTTTCAAGTGATCATTCTTCTGAGCACAGGCGGAGCAAATGGTGGTGGATATGAGGCATCGAAGTATGTTGTTATCGCTATGCATGGAGGAATTTTATTTCTACATGCAATTCTTAATAGCCTGCCTATCTCAGTATTATCATTCTTTGGACAGCTGGCTGCTGTTTGGAATCTTGTAGGTGCGGTGAATGAATGGCTCTGATTTTTCTCACATTTTTATGTTCTTGCCAATGCAATTATTGACTTTTGATCAACTTTGTCTTCTGTAGCTGTTGTGGGTATCACAATTATAATACCATGTGTTGCAACAGAAAGGGCTAGTGCCAAGTTTGTGTTCACACACTTCAACTCTGATAATGGTGAAGGAATCCATAACAAATTCTACATTTTCGTTATTGGACTTTTGATGAGTCAATACACCCTTTCTGGGTACGATGCGTCTGCCCATATGGTAAGCAGTAGTTATCTTCCCGTTGAATCATAAAGTTTGAAGAAATAGAGAGTTGAATGAATATTGAGGAGAATTGTGTAATTCGGTGTATCTATATATGAATATTATAGGGGTATTCATACATGTTGGATGAGTTTAAATAAAGAAGAAAAATCAAGATGATAATTAAATTACATACACGATTCTAGGCTAAATTGAAAATGATTGTTGATTTCTAGAGATATGTAAAAGATATGTGTTAACACCCTCTCTCAAACTCAAGGTGTCGTGGAAGATGAGAGCTTGAGTTTGGAAATGATTTGCAAGGCATTAAGATGGATGTGACCTTGTGAAGATGTCTGTAGTCTGAGATTATGATGATATAGGAACAAGTTGTATGATGCCTTGAAGAACATGGTGTCAAACAAGATGACAATCGATCTTAATGTGTTTAGTCCTTTTGTGAAAGATATCATCATGAGCAATTTGTATGGCATTATGGTTGTCACAGTAAAAGGGAACTACATACGACAAAGATACACTTATATCTTGAAAAAAACCATTGTAACTAGAGGTTCAGAGGTAATATCAGCAAGAGCTTTATATTTAGCTTTTGTACTGAATCGGGAGACAAGTGTTTGTTTGTTGATGCACCATAAAATGAGAGATGTTCCCATAAAGAAACAATAACCAATGGTGGATCGAAGATCCATTAGGTCTCCAGCCTAATTAGCATCACAATAGACTTGTAGCCAATAGAAAAGAATTGTGAAAATGAAGACCATGAAACAAAGTACCTCTGACGTACCTCAATATATGAAGAACAGTAGAGAAGTGAGTAGGACGAGGTACTGGCATGAATTGCCTCATGATGTGAACAATATGAGAAATATTTGGACGAGAGGTAGTGAGATAGATAAGGTGCCAACTAATTGACGATATTGCATACCATCACTAAGTAGGTTCTCATTAGTAGTAGAAAGGTGATTATTAGAGTCAAGTGGGGTGTTAGTTGTCTTAGTATCAGTGATAACAGCCCGGGAGATGAGTTCAATAGCATACTAAGCTTGTGACTGATAGCATCCAAATTTATCAGAGGATACCTCAAGATCTAGAAAATAATACGGGTTATCCAAGTCTTTTATCTCAAACTGCTAATAGAGAAAGGACTTAAGAACAATGATACCATGTTTATCATCACCAATGATTATCATATCATCTACATAGAGAAGATAAAGAGTGTACCTTTGATTAGTATTGCAAAAAAATAGGTCATCATCATAATAACTAGACTAAAACCCAAGGTAGCCAATGGTAGAACTAAAATTTGCAAACTAGGCTTGAGGAGCTTGTTTTAATCTATATAAGTTTTATGGAGCTGACAAACCCCATCAGGGGGATGATCATACTCCAGAGGAGGTTACATTTATACTTCTTTTGTGAGATTGCCATTGAGAAAGGTATTCGTGACATCCATTGGGAATAACTATCATTTTTTACGAGCAACAACAACAATGAGATTGTGAGAGAAAGTCAATCCTCATAATTAATGCCATATTCCTGAGTGAATCCTTTAGCAACATGACATAATTGGTATCTTTTTATTGATCCATTTACTTAAGTCTTGATTTTATAGACCCATTTGCAATCTACAAATGATCTATCTATAGGTAAGTCAACCAAGTCCTAGGTACTTGTACCGGTAAGTGTTTTTAGTTCTTCTGTCATTGCTTACTACCATAAAGTGTCAGAATTGGCTTCACGATAGGTGCATGTTTCATAAAAACACAATATGAAAATCACAAAGGCAGACAAAAGGTTGAATTACATGATCAGTACAACAAAGCACTAGTAGTAGAGGGAGAGATTCTAATAAGGGATGGTCATTTGGAGAATTTTGTAGATCCACAGTTAGTGAGGATGCCATGGGAGCAGATGTAGGTGAAGGCAAGCTAGATGGGCTACTTGCAAGAGAAATTTCAGGAAAAGAGATATAGTAGGATTATAGAAGAATTGACGATGGGATTCACTAAATCAAAACTGTGAAAAGCTCAAAAACATCTTATGTTCCTAAAAGGCTACATAATGAGAGATACGAAGTCTTTGTGACAAGGGATTACAGGGATCGAACTGTAGATCGGGGGGAAATTGACCTCTTTTATCCAAAACCTTCACTGATATTGAAACATTGTCATCCTATGTAATGTAGTGGCTTAGATGCGTGGTCGTTTTGATAAGTTCTCTATGACTATCAAAGGTATGATGATGCGCTGTTGTTTGTTGTTTTGACAAGGGAGTGTATAAACCTACGGAAGTTGTATTATTGACTTCTTAAATATTTTCAATATATACTCAATTAATTTAAAAAAAAAGTCTCTGTGACAAGGGATCCCGACATCGATACCTTTTATGTTCTATTCCATATTCTAAGAAACAACATAGTCGTGTCGGTGGTTCTAATTTGATGCATTTATAAGGTTGTAAGAGAACAAAACAAGTTCATAAAATTTTGAGAGTTTGATAATTAGGTGTGTGATTAATCAGATGTTTATATGGATCAGAGAGATGTTATCCATGACATTAGAAGGAATATAATTTATAGTCTATACACTAAGAGTTATTTCTCTCAGTAGATATAAGGAGTGCTTGAACATTATCAAGAATGTGTTTGTATTTTCATTATGCTTGACCATTTTGTTGAGAGGTACCTGGACAAGATCTTTAGATAATAGTACCTTGTGGAGGAAGAAATTAGGTGAAATTTGTATCTTTGTATTCCATAATATTATTAGTGCGAAGTATTTTAATTTTGCAAGAAAATTAAGTCTGAATCATATTAGCAGACGAGAGTAAATAGAGAATAATTCAGACCTATGGCACTTGAGCTAGATCTATGTATAGCAAGAGAAATTATCAACAAAGATCACATACTATTTGACATCACCCATAGTATCATAAGGAATAGGACCCTAAATATCATAACGAATCATGTCAAAAGGTGTTAAGGAAATAGAATCGCCAAGAGAAAAAGGTAAAGCATGACTTTTAGATAATTGACATGAAACACAATTATAGTGTTTGATTTTAACAGAACTTAAAGAAACCACTAGAAATCAAAGATCCTAATCTAGTAGGAGATATATGACTAAATCAGAAATGCCAAAGATGAGAAGTGATTGCCTCAACAACAATTTTAGATGGAAGATAGAGGGAATTAAGCTTAAACAACTACCCAACCTTACACCCTGTCCTAAGGATCTCGCCTATCTGTGGATCCTGCATAGTATAATCACCACTTAAAAAAGATAAGTTAACATCAAATTCACATAATTGACTAATAAAAATGACAATTAAAGATAGTTTAGGAATAAGAAAAATATTGGGCAAAGCTAATTTAGGTGTTTGAGTGGTGCCTATAGTTTGAACATGCATATTATAACTGTTAGCTGTATAAACAATATGTCGATCAGAGGTCATATAATTACAGCTAGCAGAATCAAAGTACCATCATGAGGTAGTGTCTGATGTCATATACAAGGCAGATGAAAAGGTAGTTCCTAAATCAGGCTAAAGTTGCTGGAGAAAAGCATAAAGATCTTTTAAAGACCCACCATGGTGGCAGCAACAGTAGTAGAAGGAGGTTCAGGGGGCTTAGAAGAATTACTTTGTTCAAAATTCTGTCGAAGTCATTTTCTGCACTCATAAATATGATGGCTCGGCTTTTTACAATAGCGACAAGATTCCTTATAAGATTTCTTAACTGAAATTTGAGAACTCTGAGAGAATGAGGTCTGAGTGGCTAGACAACATCAGTATATGGATTAGATTTTTCTGTACGAAGGGCATTAAGTCAACTTTCTTCTATAATTAATTCTTTGATCATGGTGCCAAGAGTTGGCAAGGAACCTCGATGGAGACGAGAGCTATGGATGGACTCAAATTTCTCTCAAAGAGTCATCAACAAATACCAGATATACTGACGATTCGGACACATAGTTGTGGATTGTTTATCCAGGCTGTTGTTGCTTTTGATGAAGTCTTCAATAAAAGCTGAAACTGATTCACTTCATCAGATATAAAGTAACGATTCTAAAGAATCCAATAACTCCTTAGCTATGTTGCATTAAAAATCAAGTTTGATTACTTAAACACATATATTTCATAATCATGTTAGGATCTGATGATTCATTCCATTCCAAGGAGCTGGACGCTCTATTAATTTCTCTTCTTCATCTACCGTCTTAGTTGGTTTTGTTATTTCTCCAGTAATAATTCGCTAGAGGAGCCTTCTTTTAAAAAAACTACACTTTTAGCCCATAGATCATAGTTGGATCCATCAAATATAACATTGATAGGGTTTGAAATGTATTGGGAGAGTTTAAAGTTATCCATAATGAAGAAAAGGAAATAAAATGGAGAAATACAGTTGAAATTTGATTGACCTAACCTTAAAAATGGATTCGGAATGTCAGAAAAGCTTAGGAACTGGTTTGATCTATAAAAGACTTGAAGAAAAAAGGGACTGATAGGTTTATATGGACTAATCATGTGATGCTAAGTAGGATGCTAATATGGAGATTACTAAGATGATGTGGCGATGATAGGATCTTGTTTGATTATGTGGCTATTGACGTGGCACCTATATGGCTGATGATGTGGCCAGAGAGGAAAGTTGTGAAGAGTTGTCGTTTTGAGTTTAAACGGTGTTGTTTTGATTTGTCCAAAATAACGTCTTTTAACCTGTTTTCTTCCTCCTGAAGCTTCTAGTTAGGGTTTTGTGGGTGGAGGGACTTTAACAGGTTCGTGAGGGTAAATGGGAGAGTTTCTTGGGGTGTTATTTGCACGGTTCTTGATCTACTCAATCATTGAAACGATTTAGTATATGGTTGTTTTTGGAGTAAATTAAGAATGCTGAATAAGGAGACAAAAGGCTCCAAAAGAACTTTGAAAGAAAAACCCTAGAAATTTTTACTTTTTAAAAATAAAGTAGGCTCTAATACTATAAAAAAAAAGAGAGCAGAAAAAGAACGTTGTAGAGAACTCTAGATTTTGGTGTATCTATACATGAATATTATAGGTATATTTATGCATGTTGGATGAGTCTAAATAAAGAAGAAAAATCAAGATGATAATTACACATAATTAAATACATAAATCTAGGCTAAATTGAAGACGATTGTTAACTTTCAGAGACATGTAAATAATATGTTTCAACAAAGTTGAAAGAAATGACCTACCTATGTCGAACTTTTTACAACTGTTATTAAGAAGAGAGCAAATGCATTTATTTATGAGAAAGTAAGACATATGCGTCTAGTATCTATGAGGAATTTTTTACAGCTGTTATTAAGAAGAGAGCAAATGCATTTATGAGAAAGTAAGACATTATGCATCTACTCTAGTTTGTTTTATTGTTCGATAGTTGACACTTAGAAGAAATTGAAGAAACACAATTTCCTGAGCATATTAGAGCTTCAACACATAGCTAGTATATAAAAATTTTACAACTGGGATTAGAATTTTGTTATATTTTTGTTTGAGCTGTGTAATTAATGAAGACGTGAAACTTAGTAATCTTGTTTCCTGTGAACTGTTTTCATAGACAGAGGAAACCAAGAATGCTGACAAGAACGGACCAAAGGGAATAATTAGTGCCATCGGAATATCCACTATATTTGGATGGCTTTACATAATAGGAGTCACCTTTGCAGTAACCAACATCCCTTATCTCCTGAGTACAGACAATGATGCTGGTGGATATGCTATTGCACAAATATTTTACTCAGTATTCAAGAACAGATATGGGAGTGGAGTCGGGGGAATTGTTTGCTTAGGAGCTGTTTCTATTGCCATATTTTTCTGTGGTATGAGTTCAATGACGAGCAACTCCAGGTATTCATGCTTTATCTTTCATCTTTTGTTTTCCTTTTCTATTTTTGGCATCTCAAATTAATAAGCACTTTATGAGATAGTACCAACTCAAAGCTGTATATATTTATTTCAGGATGGCCTATGCATTTTCTAGAGATGGGGCCATGCCACTCTCATCAGTTTGGCACAAAGTGAACAAGCAGGAGGTCCCTATTAATGCTGTTTGGCTCTCTGCATGCATATCTTTTTGCATGGCATTAACGGTATGACATGTGACCTGTGGTAGTTTTTTCTGTTTGTATTGGATCATTCCTTTTCACCTACCATTTTATGTGTTGATCATCTAATCCATACTTGCACGTACCTTCTTTTCTTGTTCTTATAGTACCATATTCATCCTGCTTCGTGTCATGTTATGCAGTATCTTGGTAGCCAAGTGGCATTTCAAGCCATGGTATCCATTGCAACCATTGGATTGTATATTGCTTATGCCCTACCCACCTTCTTTAGGGTGACTTTGGCACGCAAATCTTTCATCCCAGGACCGTTTAACTTGGGTCGTTATAGCATTCTTGTTGGTTGGACCGCAGTCTGTTGGGTGGCAATCATCTCTGTCCTCTTCTCTTTGCCTGTAGCCTACCCCATCACCAATAAGACACTCAATTACACTCCTGTTGCTGTTGGTGGCTTGCTGATTCTTGTCATTTCTTCTTGGATATTTAGTGCTAGGCACTGGTTTAAAGGCCCCAAAACCAATGTAGATGAATAAATTTATGCTCCCTGAAGATATACTCCGAATAGTTTTGCCATAAGGGCTGTAAGGAAATAACTTCTATAACGAGAGTAATCCAAGCTTTGAACCGTTTATAGCTGACAGATACAAGTTTAAAATTCTACCATCATAGTTATCTTCATGTTATTTGCTAATAGGAAAAATGGATCAATCGCAGAGCCCGTTGAAATAAAGGAGAGTTGTATTGTATGTTTTTAGATTACAAATTTAATGCTTTGAAGCCTTAATATACACGGTGAAGAACAGAAGATAAGTGAAAATATATAATTGAATGATTTTTGCATATCCATAAAATAATATTGATGATCTTATTACTGGTAGTTAAGATTTTTAGATGTTATCTACCTCTCTCAAGCTCATGATGACATGTGATCGTGAGCTGGTCATGAAGTTGCTAAAATGATAGCTTTGTTCATAATATCGGTAATATGATTTACAGCCGCAATAGAGAGAGCTATAATGGCAACAAGTCTCGTACAAAGTGAATGTCAATTTCAATATACTTGATGCGAGCACGAGTAATTAGATCAGAGGCAAGGAAGGCGACTCCAAAATTGTCACCCCAAAGAATTAGTATAAGGCAGTATAAACCAATTTTGCCAAGGAGAGATGTCATCAAAACAGAGTTTAGCAGCGTGAGAGCAATATTTCTGTATTCGACTTCAATGCTAGATCAGTCAATAGTAAGCTATTTCTTAGCTCTACAAGAGATTAGATTAAGCCAAGAAAGATGCAGTAGCCTAAAATAGAATGAGGATCATTAGGACATCAAGCTCAATTAGCATTACAGTATGCATTTAAGGTAAGAGAGGGCGATTTAATTTTAAGAGAGGGAGTGAAGTGAAGATATTGTAGAATCCGTCTAACTGTAATCTAGTGAATATCAGTAAGGCAATGTAACAATTAAGAAACTTTATTAACAACAAATTGAATATCAAGACGAGTGACAAAAAGATATTGAAGAGCACCAACAATACCATGATACTCTGTAGGATCAAAAAGTGGGTGTCCATGATTTTTTGATAGAGGGAGGGATGGAGTAATGGGAGTGTGACCATGTTTAGAATTTTTTGGTCTAGATCAAAAAAGGAAATCTTTGGTGTAAGAGAATTGATTGAGAAGAAGACCATCAAATGTAGTTATGGCTTCAAGACCAAGAAAGTGATGGAGTGGGCCTAAGTCTTTAATGGAGAAAGTGATGTGAAGATCATGGATAAAGGAAGAAATAAAGGAGGATGAGAACCTATGATTGAGATATCACCCACATAAACTAAGACAAAGGTGTTACAAGATGTAGTTTTGTGAATAAACAAGGAATATATGAGCGTGAGGATGTGAAGTTGAAATTAAGAAGTTCGTGACTCAAGCGATGAATCCGAACTCAAGGAGATTGTTCAAACCATATAGTTCTTTATGTAGATGACAAACATGATGTGGAAATTGAGGGTTTGTAGAGTCAAGAGGTTGAGACATAAAAACTTATTCTTGAAGATGACTATGAAGAAAAGCATTGTCAACATCAAGTTGGCGAATAAACCAATTTTGAGAGAGGACAAGGGTAAGAATAATAAGAATAGTAGTAGGATTGACAACAAGATTGAATGTGTATGTAATCAATCCCCAAAGCTTGATGATATCCTTTAGTAAGAAGTCGAGATTTATAATGGTGAATGGATCCATTAGATTTCACTTTGTACGAAACACCCATTTATAACCAATGATGTTAGTATTGGGTGAAGAAGGAACAAAAGTCCAAGTATGATTATGATGTAGAGTTGTGAACTCATCAAGCATAGCTTGGTGTTAATGAGGAAATTTGTTGGCTTAAGTGAAATATGTAGGATCAGGGGTAAAAGTAGTAAGTGGAATAAATCATATGTCATGGGAGGAGCAATGAACACAGGTGCAATCACGAGTACATGTGATCATTGGATGATACGAGGATAAAGGTTGTTGAGGAAGAGGTAAAAAGTTAGCGAAAAGATGGTTGAAGGGTAAATTTACAGAAATAAGGGATGAGGAAGAAGTTAAAGAGGTTAAGGGTGGAGAGGTGGCATAAAGGAAGTTACGTTTATGGAAATGAACATGTCAAGAAATGTAGAATTTAGAGGTTTTAGGGTTAAAGCAGTGATACCCTTTATACTTGGAGCAGTAGCTAAAGAAAATACATAGAGTAGACTAAGATGTGAGTTTGTCTATACAAGTGGATCCTAAAAAGGTAAAATAAGTGCATCCAAAAACTCATAGGTGAGAGAGATTAGGTGGGATATTGAAAAGTGTTTCATAAGGAGATTTGTAATGAATGACTAGAGTAGTTAATAAGTTGATGAGATAAATATCAGTTGAAAATAATTCAAAACCAAAAGCCTTATAAAGAAAAGCATGGAGAAAAAGAGTAGGGTGTGTTTCAATAATCTGACAACTTTGTCATTCAGCAAGACCATTTTGTTGTGGAATATAAGGGCAAGAAATATGGTAAGTTATGCCATTAGAGTTCAAGTATTGGGAAAAGGTACCTTTATTGAGTTCGGGAGCTACATTGTGTTAAAAAGTTTTAACAATGGTGGAGAAAAGATTTTTACTGGTGGTTTTGAAGGTTTGAAAGGTGGATAGAGCGTGTGCTTTGCGAATTAAGGGAAGAATCCATATATAACGACTAAAATCTTCAACAAAAATGACAAAGTAACAATAACTAAAGAATGAATAGGAGGAGGAGGGTCCTTAAATATCGCAAAGACTTAGTGGAAGTATGAGAGGATGATGAAAATGAAAGATGACCACTTTTACTTTAAAGACATAATTTATAAGGATGTATGACATTAGTCTAAAAAGGTAAAGAATTAGACATCATAGAAAGTGTAGATTAACTCGAATGACGAAGTCATTAATGCCAAAGATCAAATGACACCAGATTGACTTTGAATGCAACTAAATTTTTGGAGCCATTAAGTAATGTTGTTGGTACTATAATGTTGAGTGTCACTGTAATTATGAATATTCATAGTTAAGAAGGCAGAAATGAGGGAATTGGAATTAGAAGGAGTCCAATAAAGTAATTTTTAGATTCAAAATATCAAAAACGATAATGAACAGCAATATGTCCCCATTTCCAACAATTTCACATTAGGGAGATGATCAATTATTATTAATTTTGAGTTGGTAAAAGTGATTTGGGTTATAAGTATGCATTCTATAATTAGGCTATATGTGTTGGTGGGTGGAGTGGAATTGGATTAATTTTGGTGAGGAAATGAGTTATTAGGTACTAGGTTTTTGGGTCCATTGGATTGTCCAACCTATGGATGGTCTAAAGAAAGATTCTTTGATAAGATTGAAGTTTAATGAAGAATAGGAAAAATAAGTACTGATGACTTTTAATAAATAAAGATCTAAAAAAACTCTATAATTGAAAAGAAATGTCCCTTAAATACTTAAATATAAATTAGAATTTTGAGTGGACACAACTTGAGATATGGTTATTTTTCAGATCATATTACTTGAAAAACTTTTAATGCTAGTTGATAGGTCTAGGGCATATTTGTGACTAAGATCATGAATTCTTTTGTAACATTTATAAAGTTAGACACGATCTAAAACATATCCGTGTTAGAGATTACAGATCTCTATGACTTTATAAAGATAAACACAAGTTCTAACATGTTTGAGTTAGCCCAAAACTTAATTTTTCATAAAACTATATTTACATGATCATATTAGAGGTCATGTCTACATCCAAGACTTTTCAACCTTAGTTCAAATAAATTTAATCAATGATTGATTTTTTTGTATGTCTAAACCTTCTAAATTAGTTATTAAAGTTCTTTTTAAAATTTAGTCAAAATGTATAACTTAAATCAATCCATTCAAAACATTTTCAACATGTTATAACTAGTCCATTAAATAATTAATTAATCCTTTTAAACATCACAACAAATATCACTTCTAGCTATATATATCTTAAATTAGTTCATTCAAAACTTTTTCAACCTATTATAACTAGTCCATTAAACAATTAATTAATCCTTTTAAATGCTACAACAAATATCACTTTTGGATAGTTTGTTTTTGCTAAGATTCAAAATTTGTAGCTAAAAGTGACTCTTTGGCTATGAAATTTAAAAATAATAGCTAAAAGTAAATTTTTGACTACAAAATTTGAAAATCGTAGCCTATTGAAATATTACCTTAATTTTTTTTATTTTCATGGGTTTTTTAAGACTAATAGCTATGTTTGATTAACTAGAATTTTATTTTCGTAGCTAATAATTTTTAGCTATGCTTTTCACTATGAACAAATTTTCTTAGCTAAAACTCAAATTATTCCAGCTAAAAGTGACTCTTTGGCAAAAAAATTTAAAATTGTAGCTAAAAGTAATGTTTTGTCTACTAAATTTGAAAATCGTAGCCTATTCATAAAGGACCTTAAAAGTTTTTATCTTCGTAGGTTTTTTGAGACCATTAGCTACATCTTTTTAACTACCATTTTATCTTCATAACTAATAATTTTTAGCTATGCTTTTCACTGAGAACAAATTTTCTTAGCAGAAGTTTTTTAGCATTGAAATAATTTTGGTAGCTGAAACTCAAATCTATTCAAGCTAAAAGTGATTATTTGGCTACAAAATTTAAACATCATAGCTAAAAGTAACTTTTTGGCTATAAAATTTGGAAATTGTTGCTTATTGAAATAGTACCTCAAATTTTTTTTATCTTAGCAGGTTTTCTATGGCTATTAGCTACGTTTGTTTAACTACACTTTTATTTTTATAGCTAATAATTTTTAGCTAAGAACATAAATTTTCACTATGAACAAAATTCTGTAGCAAGAAGCTTTTAGTAATGAAGTAATTTTTTGTAGCTACAACTCAAACATATTCTAGCTATTAGCTACGATTTTCGATATTCGTAGGCAAAAAATTTTAACGACAAAAATGTTTTCGTAGCTAAAAATCAAATATATTCTAATCGATGTATTGGAAAATTTTAGTTACAAATAAATTTTCGTAGCTAAAAATCAAAGTTCTAGCTATCAACTATATTTTCTAGATTTTGTATGCAAAAACATTTAGTTATGAATATATTTTTGTAGCCAAAAGAAGACATCATTTTCTCAACTAAACGATATCATTTTCTAGGACTTAAGACCTCAAAGATAGATTTCTCCTGTCTTCGTCTCCTTTTTTTGTTTCTACTTTTGTTGTTATGTGTGTTCCTCCTCTTGTTGATGTGGCTACTTGTTATTATGTGCATGGTCCTCATATTCTATCTTTTTCATGTAAGTTAGCTTTTCTTTTATTTTTTCATCTTCTTCATTGAATTTAGTTTTGTGAAGAAGGTTAAGTGAGTGCCAAAAGAACTAACATTCATAGTGGCATTGATAACACCCAAATTGAGGTCCACATTCCCAAAGCACTCAATAGTTAAAGCTTGAAACCCTTTATAATTATAATGCTACACCCCCTATCATTTCATTAAAAACCCCAAATCTAGCCTATCACTCTCTATCTAACTCTGTCCCTCTTTCAATCTCCATACTTCAATTTTTTAAAGGTTTTATATTGAATTTCTACTTGTTTGATTTAATTCAATTCCAACGAATCAAAGATGTTTTGAGACCCAGCATTAGGACGGAGGTCTAGAGGAATAGGCTCAAAGTGGCAGTGGATGCCACATTGATTTCAACTGTTATTTCTAGAAGTAATGTTGGTGATATAGTTTAAGGTCTTTTATTGACCTATAACTCCTATAATCCAACATGTTATCTTTCATTTTGCGAGGGAATCTCAACCTAACTCCCCTTTCTTGTTTTTCTATAGTATTTTTCTAAAATTTTCTTTTCTCATCAGCCTCATTCTAATATGTGCTCCAAACCTACTTTTGACAGGTACTCCTGCTTCCTAGCGATCCTCTTGATGTAAGGAATATAATGCTTGAAGGTATATGTTTTCATTTCAATAATATGGATTTCAATTTGTTCCTTTGATTGTGTGCTATTTAATATGTAAGAAAGCAACTCTCGACATCTAATTATTTGGTTTTTTGAAACCGTACAATGATTATACTTTTGAAATTATCAGAAGAGATGGATATTGTATGAAGGTAAACAAAGATATTAAAGATATGGATTGAAAATTTAATTTTGATTTTTGCTCAGAAAATGTCTTCAATCTTTATGAGACAAGTATTAAACTAGTTCTACAAATGTTATTGTGCATTTTTATCATATTGAAATAAAAGATGGCATGATTGTATTGGCTTAATTTATAACACTTATTCTTGTTGAAATTTATCTATTTTCTAACACTAAAAATCTTGTTTTCCTTGACATTCACAGGAAGAATAGGTGTTATAGATGATAAGGCTAGATTATGGGCTAGTGATCTAGTAGGTACATGCTTCTTGCATCCAAATTATTTCATGTCTTTTTTTTAATATATGTGAAGTATAGCATCACTAAATCAAAATGATTTAATTTATACATTTTAATTGAAAAAAGAGAAAGAAAATAAGATATTAGAGATTGAAATGTCTGGTATATTAACTAGATCAAATTTACTTATCCATTTTACTATTATGATATGCATCTAAGTGCTTTGTAAGTTAATATTGTGAGATTTTTCATTATGTTAGGTCTTCTCAAACATGTAAAGCACTAACACTGATGGTGGGTAGTTAGTAATGATATATCTTTCATTCTGTTAGGTCTCCTTAAATATGTTAGAGAATAAAACTAGCACTGGTGCTAGGTTGTAAACAACTTGTCAAATTATTATTTGGGATTTTCTTGAAAAACATAAAAAATGCCTTGTTCTTTGATATCCTACTTTTCATTTATCATGAAAACCAAAGGAGATCATATTTGTAGTATGAATGTCATTCTCTAAGATGGAACTATGCATCTCTGCATGAGCTAAGTGTTCTTTGTTCGATATTTTTTGGTCTTTGCATAGCTATCTAATACTTTTGAGTGATTATGGGAAAATTTATGCATGACTTATGTTTCCAATTTTGGTTGATGTGAATTGATGTTAAAATATAACTTGCTAGTAAAGGTACTCTTTTGAAATGTTCACCAATTGAACTGCTTCTATAATTTTGTTATCTCCTTTCATATAATCTTGACCAAGCATATAATCATCACTTTTTAAAGTAAATCATATTGTGAGTGAAATTCTTAGAAATACTCCTTAGTTTCAAGTTCTGATGTAAGTATCGTTTATTGTTGAAAAATTATCCCCTTTATTCTTATGCGTTTCATTATAAGCAACCTTTTTATTTTTATTGAAAGGATGAGAAAGGTGGCTACAAAACCTATATGATAAAGATCAAAAGGAAATTATGTCTAAAGGAAACTGAAATATAAATTTGGTATTCATCAAGTTTAATAGGTCCCTCAGACAGAAACATAGGGGCAATAGGCACCATGAAGACAACCATAGCCATCATGCTTAAAGTAGAGTTTGACGCTGTATATAAACTTCTGGATGTAGTTAAATGATTTCTCTCCTTGTTTTTATTTATTATTAATATATTTATTGATTGAAAGGGTAGACAAAGCCTACTCTCCCTACTCTGGAGCATTTTTTACATTTAAGTGATGAGGAAGTCCTCACAATTGCATGCTGGGAACTATCAAATATCTCTAATAGAACTAATGAAAAAATCAAATTTTTATTAAGGTTGGTGTTTGTCTTAGACTTGTTGAACTTTTACCTTGAGTTATAGATTATAGAAAAGCGCTATTTATTTAGTTATGAATGTTGATTTCCTCTGTATGTAAAGTTAGAGATAATAGAAAAACACCATTTGTTTTAGTTATGAATGTTGATTTGCTCTATATGTAAAGGATAATAACACAACATTATAGAAAATCAACCAAATATCAATAACAAGAAATAACTCTTCAACTTGCAGCAACAAACAATATGAGAATAAGAAACTTAACAGTGAAAAAACACCAAGATTTATGTGAAAACCCCCAGTGTTGAGGGAAAAATCAGAGGACAAACTGAGAAGCAAATCCATTATACTCAATAAAGATTTATATAAAAAAAAACTTGATCTCTTGCCCTACAAAATATATGTTGTCTCACAAAGTTTTATGATTGAAACCAAAGTTGATATCACAATCAATAATCACTAAAAGTAATCCTAAAACTGATCAAACAAAGATGAGAATACAACACTATTTTCCCTCTCTTTGTTTGTCCTCACTTTTGGACCTTATAGTTGTGCTCTTTACAAAAACTGTGTTTTTCTCTTTTATATCATAAAATAAGTTTTTTCTGAACTATACATAGTCACTTACATAGTCCTGTAAGTGATCATATATCTTTAGCACTGCCTCACTCACAATTGTACACGATTACAAAGAGTTAGATGGCCTCCACACATGGCTATATATCGTTATATAGGCATGTATAGGACCATGTATATCTTTGAACTTCAAACATTCATTCATGCATTTACAGAGATTTACACGATTGATCGACACCATTCTGTAAGTTAAGACATAAGTGTGTAGCACTTTACACACTTATATATCTCTTTAAAAGAGATTTTTCCATCTTGTCTTCACTTATTCATCATTTCCATGACTTATAAAGGCATCTATGATCATCAAAAGTCTCAAAATAAGGTTGGACACTTAACAATCTCCCTCTCTAGCCTAAATATGGGGAAGACACATTATTCTCCATCATTTACTTGAGATACATCCCGATAAGCTTACTATATAGCTTATGTTTGTTTTCAAGAACCACTTTAATCAGTATATTAGTACCATTCAAATCTGTATGAACCTTCTTCAACATTAATTTTTTCTCTTTTATTAGAAACCTTGACTAATAATATCTAACATCTATATGCTTTGTACAATAATTATACCTAGTATTTTTGCTCAAGTCAATAGCACTTTGACTATCACAAAATACTACATAATCTTCTTGCTTCACGTCCAACTCGTGAAGGAATCTTTTTAACTAGAGCATCTCTTTACAATATTCTACTACAACTATATATTCTGCTTCAGTTATAGATTTTTGTAGCTTGGATTTCTATAAGATGGCTCACCCTGTAAACTTGAAAAGAAAACTTGAAGAGGATTTTCTTCTATTAAGATCTCTAGCTATATCTACATTTATAAAACCTTCTAGAATTGGCTCACCCTTACTGATATGTGCTTAATTGATTATGAATTTATTTCATAACACTTGTTGGTTATTGCTATATAATTCTTAGGATACTCACTTTATTTCATATATGGTTCTAGGTATAATTCAAAAGTTAAAGAGATAAAGTGACTCAAAAGAATTATATTTGGGTTGTTTTTCAAAGAATCATACTTACTTATGTTTATGGAATAAGAAGAAGACGATTAGAGCAAGAAGAAGACAAGAAAATAAAAAAATGAAGAACATTCAAAATGAAGAGTGAAGAGAGCTGCTCACGGCCTGCATGAGCATGAGACACTCTCTCACACCCATGCAAGGTTGTGAGACACCATTCATTGCCCTAAGAGGGCATGCACGGCTGTGAGAGGCCATGCCATGCCATGCTTGCCTGTGACAGAATGCCACCTCACCTATTTTTAACCTGGTTTTTAGTATAAAGCAAAATGTGTTGTGAAGATTGAAGGTTTATGAAAGTTTTTAATCTTCTTGGATAAGAGAAGAGTGAAGGTACATGAGAGAATTAAGAAGGCAACAAAAGCTCTCAACCATGAGAGACCCATAGAGGAGTAGCTTCTTAATCTCAATTCGGAGGTGACATTGATGCCGACGACCTGGTTAAGCATTCCTTACTTGTATTTGTTGTTTCTTTCTCTTCTTATGGATTGATTGTGTTATCCTATGCATATAGATTTGGGTTTTGTATATGGATGATCGTATTATCATATAGTTTAATTGTTTATGTATGAACTCATAACTAGAATTTCAATATAATTCGTAATTGTTACTTTTAAGATTCATTTGTAGTGAATAATGGTTCGTAATCATTAAGGATAACATAACATAGGCTGAATGACTCGAGCGTATGTGGTTGTTAGTTAGATTAATTAGTTTTCCTAATTTGTAATGCAACTGCCTAATTGAATCTAAAGATCGTATCAAAGGTTTAATGATCGTATCTTAATTAAATACGACCTAAGGAAAAACTTAGGTTAATAGAGCTTATCATTAACCTAAGATTAATATTTCAAGGAGAGGTAAAAGAGCAATAATTCAATGAAATATGTTTAATTAAGGTATAGACTAAGATTGATCCAAAGGTTGGGACTCCTAAAGAATTCACTACTTTCATCATTTTTTCATGTTTTCTTTAATTTGCTTTTGTTAGTTTATTTTGTTTTATTTTCTTATTTTAAACCAAACCAAACCACCCCCCTCAAAAACTAAACATCGATTACTTTTATTTCAAAATCTAACCAAATATTCTCTTTGGGATTGACCTAGACTCACAACTGGTATTATAGTAGGTCTAGTTTATTTTACGTAGCATTACGACGTGTTGCTGTCAATTTTGGAGTAGATGCTAGGGAGTACAGTGTTTTAGTTTTAGTTATTGATTTTAGTTGGTGTTTTGTACATATTTATTTGCAATTTATTTCTTTTTAATTATTTAATGATGTTTTCACTTTTCTAGTTTTTATTGTGTTAAAAAATATTCATGGACATAAGTAGTTTTCTCTTTAACTCATAATCCCAATCTTATAACCAAGTTTGGATTAATCAAACTAACTTTAGTTATGGATGGGATAATCAGCCAATTTACTTTGATGATAGTTTGCAGGACACACAGTAATTCCAGTATAAACCAGAAGCTTCTTATCACGACTTAGGGACATCTCTTAAATACTTGCATGATATTATAACTGCTAACAATATTCAAATTCAATAGAGTATTCAACAAAGTGTACAACAGTTCCCGGAGGATATGATGCAAGTCCACTAAGATACAATGTCTATACTCTAGAACATGGCAAGCCAGATGGGTCAGATGGTGGAAGCTTTTGACCACCTAGCACCACAAAGTGAAGAGGAGCAGCCATATCAACTCGAGGTGTACCCATGGGTTGTTAGTACAGATACCTTACTGAGCTTAAGAATCTTAAAAGAAATACTCAAAGAATTTCTTATGAAGAAGAAGTTGAGGAGGAGCTCATAGCAGAAAATGATATATGTTTTAGCTTGAAGGTAAGGACTGAGTCTATAATTATTTTTAAGACTAACTCTTTACTTTTAGCTAGTAGGTTAGAGAAATTGAACAAAGAAGAAAAAGGTAAAGAGACATCTGAGAGCTTCCTAGAGTGCATGGACTCAGGAGATATTCTGAAGATAGGACATATATTGAATATGAGAGTTCATCAACTAAAACACTTTCTTGAACAACCTTGAGTGGAGGAAGATCAAATTGTGACATTGAAGGATCATAATTTTTTCACGTGAGGAAAGTGTGGAATCGTGCCAGCGACACTAAACAAAGGCATTTCTTAGGAGGCAACCAAAGGGAAGTTAATTTCTTTTCCTTTACGTTTATTTCTTATATGCATGTGTGTTTGTAGTGCTTGTTTTTAGGTTTTCAATCAAAAAGAGAGAGAGAATCAAACAAACAAACAATTTCTTATTTTCTATTACTTCTAGAACTATATAGTCATGATTAGAGAATGAATTGACTAGAGAATTCCATGGCAACTTTAACATGTACTTTTTCTTTTGTGATTAGTCAATATACATTATCTTTAAAAAAGTAGTGACTAGTGGTAGAGAAAAGCCAGTGAGATTTTGAGCCTTAGTAGATTGACACATCCATATCAGTCCTATTGTCTTTTGTTGATGTGTGACCTTCATGACATGTATATCCTGATTTTCCCTTAAATTTCTATTCAAGACCATATTTTTATCACATGCATTAACATGGAAATGATTAGACATTCTTTGTTTGTACAAGCTACATTAGTCAAATAGCCCACCCATTTTTGTGAATTTTCCTTTATTCAGCCCCCTTAAGCTTTATTTTTCTCTTCCTTTTATGATAACTACAGTACATGCTTTAAACTTAACCAAATGTCTCACCTAAGCCTTAAAGCTAGTGAAGCATTTGTTGATTGTTGAGTTTATGGATATACAAACATATAAGTGTGGGGGTGTGCATATGTGTTGGATGATTATAATTATTGGGATGTCAATTTTATATCTTATAATTGAAATTTCCATATTGATGTAGTTTATTTCAATGTTTATACGAAAAAAAGGGGAAAAGGAAAAGAGAAAAGGAAAAGGAAAAGGAAAGGGAAAGGAAAGAGACAAAAAGAAAGGGAAAAAAAGAAAAAAGAAAAAAACTGTTTAAATAAAATTATCAAGAAGGAAATGCAAATGTGTTGCAAAGTTATTTATGACTAATCTTTCCTCCTGAAGGTGTATGGAATGGTAGATTTGAGTATGTTGAATATGAGTGATCCCTTTTGATTAGTTATGCTTCATGTGGTTTGTGACGAGAGAGCTCGAGTTTGAGCTGTGAAACATCGTTTTGCATTCATTATGGTTGATGTACATAATTATGAGTGAATGTTGGTTTTTGCACTTCATATTACATTGAGTGTTACTTTTGTTTCACTAGCTTTAATGACTTTTGCAACATCTCATTCCCATATTAAAGGTTAGAACCCTAGATTTTTGAAATTAGGAAAATAGCAATGAGAAATTAGGAAAATGCATCTCATGCTCATGCATGATGTTAGCATACACACACGTGAGTTTGATTATTGCACATATTAGAATGAGAGTACGTGCATTCATTGACATTCTGGGTATAATTGATTATAATTGTGCTTAAATTGAGAAATTTGAATTATTTGTATTGAAAATCGAGCAAGAGAAGTATAAATAGTTGGATTAGAATTTTTGGTGAATTTTAGAAAAATATCTAAAAATTTGGGATTTTTTGAATTTAAGGATATTTTGGACTAGGAAAAATGCTAAGTAGCAGAACAATTGATGAATAGTAGTAGAAATAAGACTCAAATAACAGTGGAAATTTTGATAAATGAATTTGGGATTTAATGAAAAGTGTCATTGAAAATTGGGAGACAATTGGGTTAGAAATTGGGTGACAAATGGACTAGAGATTAAATGGTATTACAAGGTGTTAATTTGATTTTATGTGGTGAGTGTCATGACATGTGTCATGACACCCACTAAGCAATTGTTACATTGCTTTTTAAACTCACCCATATAATTTACATATGAAAGACCATGTTTCATTTTTTTTGTCTTTCATTTTCCCTACCACTTGCTTTCTTCTTCCTCTCCTTCTCACGAAAGTCTCTCCTCTAAGCATCAAAGATGAACCTTTCCATCACTAGGTTCTTGCTATCTTTTCTTCTTGACAAAAGACCCACCTATTCTACTTTGGCAAGATGATGTTCGTGTATGTTGGAGGAGCCAGGGTTTCATGGTGATTGAAGAAGCTTTAGGTAAATCAAGTAAGTATAAGCATCATTCTTCTTGATTAGATGAATAAAGCATGTTTTGATGTTAGTTAAGAGTTAAATATTCACAAATTGTTGATGAATGGTACATGCACATGTTCTATTTTTGAGTTAATGATCAAATATAGATCATGATGTATTTGTGAATGATATTTAGTTGAAATGAAGTTGAGAATGAAGAGGAAATGAAGTAGAAAGGTTGGTTTAGGTACAAGATGGATTATATGTGAAATCTTGGAAGTTAAAAGTTAGAAAATGTAGCTGAAACATGTTCACTGCATGTGCTTCTGTGAAAGTTCGGCCCGGGCAACTCTCCTTAGGTTTCTTCCGCCAACTTGAAGGATTTCCTCTCTAGAAAAGTTCTCCGTAGTCAACTCTTGGGTTCACAGCCAACTTGTAAGAATTTACGAGGAATTTTCCTCTTTGGAAAAGTTTGTCGTGACTAACTTTCTTGTACAACTTGAACATGCTTTGATATTTTAGGCATAAATTTTTATGTAGTTATCCAAATGGAATGATTTTTGATTTTAAGTAAACAAAAGACATAGGGCTATAAATTGTTTGATGAAATCTAGTTTTAATTCAGTCTCTAAGAATTTCAATTTCTAGATGGAAGTTGAGAACAGAATATTATTTCAGTATAAGAATAGTCTGAAAATTTTTGGGGTATAACTTTCAGATTACTGAAACAAATTGAATTATTTTAGTGTCATTTGAAACTTAAGACAATGTGGAACATTTTTCTAGAAGAAAGTGTTATTAAATTTCTTCATTTACTTGATCAGAATGATCATAGAAAATTGACCCGAAGGTTTAGATTTTTGGAAGGATTTTAGTTCATGAAGCTTAGGAAATGCATGGGTTTAAGTATTCTAGAATAAATTTTAGTGAAAATGCTTTATAGGTTCTCAAATTGTATTCCTATTGAATAGGATTATTGCCAATGTTAAAGGAAATCAAGAGAGGTAAGAAGAGCAAGAGGAGACGCACCCATAAGCAAGTTTTCAGCAAGGAATCAAAGTGGGTTACATGTTTATAGTTGAGTTAATAAGCCGTAAATGTTTTTCAAATAGATAGAGTTAAATGATTTCAACCACTTTATAAATATTGCATTTATTGTTTTTTAAATGATTTGAGAAATTGCTACATGTTTGGTACTTGAATTTTGTTAATGAATTATGAAATGGTATTTGAAATGTACCATGATTATGAAAATTATGTTTCTGAAATGTGCCTTGTTGGGCAATATGTTTTCAAGTCATGAAATTCATTTTGTGTGGGATAGTGGTCATCCATTGTGTTATGTCACGTGAACGTTGACTCTGTTAAAGGCTTCTCCTGCCTACTTGCTAGTGGCATAGAACTCCTTCATAGACTCCCTTATGTTTACAAACTACGTAAAACCATTCTATGGGTTTGTGATAGTCCGTTCTGTTATTCTAGAGATTCACAAGAACTCCCCTATGGACCTACCCAATCATTCTGATTTCTTATGTGTTTATGATTTGTTAACAAGTTTGATGAATACATGCTTATGTGATTATGAATTGTTTGAGAAGTTGAGAATTTGAGAAATACGTGTTTTATGAAGTCAATGTGAATTTACTATAGCAATGAACATTTTCAATGGTTTTGCTTGTTCCCTGTTATAAACTTGTTACCCATGAGCTTTTAAGCTCACCCCCATTCCTCCCTATCTCCAGGTAATGAGCAAGAGTTCGAGTGAGCGAGAGTCAAAGCATTACTCCAACTTTGCATATATTTTTAAATTTTAAGTTAGTTTATGGAAAAGAACAAGTTTCTAGTTGTATTTCAAGTATTACTAGTTCATGTGTATTTTATATTTTGGATTTTTATACCAATGATGAATTGTGGCTTGAAATGACCATTAAAGCTTTTTAAATCTCTTTCCTTTTGAGGTTAATGAAATATGAGTTTGTGTATGGATGAGGTTGAGTTCAAATTAGGTATACTTGAGGAAGTTATCAATTTGAGATGATAAATTTTAAATACGAATTGTTGTTACATATAAGTGAGATGTGTTACGGAAAAGAAAAATAGGAATTGGTGAAGGATGAGTATTAGTGGTAAGTAATGAATCAAATGAGTAGAGATTAAAGAGTTTAATGAAATAATGTTGGTAGTTGAATTGTTATGAAATGATGTTGCATTAGAGGGAGTGAATTTGGGACGATTTAGAGTGAAAGTAAGGTTAGGATAGAAACCTAGGGAAGGCTCTTGAGTGAGTTTTTACTCACCCATGTCCGTTAAACAAACCTTCTCAGGTTTGGAAAGACCTTGAATCGAAGGTTTTACCGTGACGAAGATGTTAGTTTGTTGCGGTGAACTGGCCCTACAAATTGTAACCTTTTAGGGAAATACACTCAAGGATAGTACGCTCCCATTTTATGATTCCCGAGTTGGACTCTGAAAATAAGGTCCAACATTTATGGTATCAGAGCCCAGCTTTAGTATCTTACATGGGTATTTTTCGAAATATGTGTCAAGTTAGATGCATTTTAGTCATGTCATAGCAGACAGTAGTAACTGATCCCCATTCTGAGTCGTATATGTATGAGTCACATGCAAGAGCAATTGTTAAGAGTTTGAATTGACAAAATTAGTGAAAAAATGATACTCTTTCATGATTTAAGAAAATGAAAGTTATGGACAAATAGAAATTAGAAATAATATATGGGCAAATATGATAGATAATGATTCAACGTATTTGTATTGGGGGATGCATTATTGAATATGACATCAATATTGCACTGTGGTGATATATTGTAACATCCCATCACCGATGGGAAGGGTAAAATGGAAATTTAGGATGGGTTATGAGTGTGTATATGGATCTCGGCATGAGCATGCATATTATGGCCTCTATATATATATGAATGACAATTTTCGTATATGCACATGACTGTACATGCATTCATGACATTTCCCGGCATATGTGTTTATAATTGTGTTTATTGTGAAAAAT
>JANSVA010000216.1:11471061-11483883 GCA_025504915.1 Erythroxylum reticulatum | reverse complement strand
GGGCCTTGTCGCAACGAAGTCAAAAATTTTGTCTATAAACGCCCTTCTATAAGGTTCACCGCCTTTAAATCTAGGCTTTGAAAAAACACCAACTCAAAATTTTAAAACACATTCAACAACTAATACCAATATTCTAATCACACATACACTCAATTCTAACTATCCAAACTTAACCATAAGATAAATCTAGATGTACTCAAATGAAGAAATTTTAATTCTTCATTTCATTAATAAATCCAAAAGAGTTCATACATGCTTCAATTACACATCATCATACATATCAAAGTTTAAAACAAAATACAAAAGATGCTCAATGTTGAAATACCGGTAAAACTATCCAAAATTAGTCACTAACTTAGTATGAAAGTCTCTAACTATCTTAGAGTTTCCAATGCCTTGTAAGGATCGCTAACCTTGTCGTTCTGCACCTGAGGAGTGAATAGTGGGGTAAGCTACATAGCTCAGTGGCTAATATATTTATAGGCACCGGTAATAAGCCACACATTCAAGCATATGTACATATAGTTATCCAGCAATTCATTACTCAACAATTCAAACTCATAACTCATAGTTAACAAGATATCTTTACCTAGAACATATCATGTAATTATTCATCACAACATAAAACTTAATTATACATCATGCTTAACAAATCAATGTTGAAATGCATAATAAATGGCTCAAGAGTTCTGTGAAACGAAGCGGATAAACTGAAGTTTATACTATGAACAGAGCGATTCCGATTTCTCAAGATCTCGTAGCCTCAAGCGGGCAGCCAGGAGAAGGCTATAGGTCAACGTGCACATGAATAATGAAATGTTCCTCTTTTGCCCAAACACAATCAAATTTCAATTCTTAATTCATTTCACACACATTCATACTTGTCATGCTCATCATGCTTTTTCCTCTTTTTATTTATACAAAATGCTATGAAATTTTTCAAGGCATAACATGATCATAGTAACGGTGCATTTTCAACAATTGCCATAATTCAAAACAAGCAATTTAACTCATAATATAATATACGTAACACAATTTGCCCATATTACATAACAACTATAAATATATTACCCACCTAATTTCGCTTGACAATCCAAGTTCAATGTTTCTTTCCTCCTGCTCTTGGATAAAGTTTGCTTGGTTTCCTATAACAAACTAAGTTCTCATTCAAAGAACATTTAAAGGAAATTCATAAGGATTCAATAATTAAAAAATGCTAAAGTTGAACTATAACCCTTTCAAAATACATACTTTCGGGTCAATTTTCCATGATCATTCTCATCAGGTAAATAAAGAAATTTGGTAACATTTTCTTCTGGAAAAATGTTTCTCATTGTCTTCAATTTCTAATGACACCAAAATCATTCAATTTGGTTCAAAAATATGAAAGCTAGACCCCAAACATATTGGGACTATTCTTATGCTGAAACAATATTTTGTACTCAACTTCCATCCGAAAATTGAGGTTCTTAGAGACTGAATTAAAACTTGATTGCTTCTAAAAATTTGTATCTCTATGTCTCTAATTTAATCTAAATATAAATCACTCCATTTGGATAACTACAGAGTAAGATATCATCAAAATACTAAAACATATTCGTGCAAGAAGTTGACTTCGATGTGGATACTTGCCCAGAAACCTCCAAAACTTCCAGCCATCATCCCATTTTCCAGACTTTTCACATCCAACATCTATACCTAACACATCTTACATAAAAATCATCCCTTTCTACTTCATTTACACTTTAGTTCAACCCAAAAATCATTGACAAATACATCATGATCTATCTTTGATCATTAACCCTAAAAGAGAACTTTTGCCTATATCATTCATCAACAACTTTCTACAAACATTCAACTTCATTTGAGCTTCATTTAACCAAACCTATGAAATTTAAAGCATAATTTACTTGTTGAAGCTTCAAATTCTTCAAACTCTTCAAGATATCCAAAACCCTAGTCTCTATTTAATTCCCTTTTTGTATCTAAGCTAGAAGAAAGATGATAAACTTACCTCTAAAAAGTTTTTTTCTCTTCTTTTTCTTCTTCTTTCTTCTTCCTTCCAAGCCTCCCATGATTTTCCTCTCCTCTTCTCCCTCTTCGATTTTCTTCTCTTCTTTTTCTTTCTCGCACGATGCTTCTCTTCTTCTTCTAAGCCAAGACACATTTTTATTCTTTTTTTTTTCATTTTTCCCTTCACTCACTTGGTTTTTCCAATTCTACCCCTTCTTTTGTCTTTTATGTCCCTAACTCCTTTAATCCACTTAACACCATATAAATTCTAAGTTAATTCTAATCTTTTCGTCAAATTATAATCTTTATTCATGCTTACTAAATTTAATGACCCAATTCTAAAAATAAATAAATAAACAAACAAACAAAACACGAATAAATAATTAAACAAATATATCGATAATAATTGAAAAAAATTTTGGGGTCCAACATTCAGCCCCCACACTATAACCCAGCCAAAGGACCCTTCTTGCACCTCCACTCTTCTGTTTTCTCTTTGCTACTATTCTCTAATTTGACAATTTAATAAGTTGATCCATCCATACTGTTTTTGCCCTCATCTATTACTGTGCGTTTTAATCAAAAATGCTCCCTATGTTTGCGTAAAACGTATATGTTTGTCTGTGTTTTGGAAATGTTTTCTTCTTACCTCTAACGACTATATGTTGTCATTTATGCTTGTTATTTTTTGCTCTTCGCTTTGTCGAAACGTTCTCCTGGCATTGTCATTTTGCTCACTCATCTGTTGTCATTTTGCATTATTAGCTATCCACCTACTACAGCATTTTACTCTTAGCCATTTGCATTTTAGTTAATCTTTCACCATTTGTGGCATTGTTACTTCAATGTTTTAAGTCTAACATTGCATGCAAAACCATGCTACTTTCTTCTTCTGCAATTGTTTTATTATTGAACCATAATATTCACATAGTTGCATAGGTGTGAGATGCAATCTTTAATTTATATTATTTGTCTTTTCATTTTTCTTGTCTTCTTCATGTCTTTTAAATTTCTTGTTCTTGCTCTATGAAGACAAGTGAAAATTAATCTTGAAAAAATGGCCCAAATATCATGCTTTCGACTCTCTTTAACTTCTTTGCTTCTAAATTGTGCCTACAATCACATACAAGTTAAAGTGAGTATCTTAAGCAATTTATTGTCCTTAATTGCTAAGTGTTAAGAAAAATTAAATAATCAATTACGCACCTATCAAAAACATAGTATAACTTACACCTATTAACATCCCCACACTTAAACTTTTGCTTATCCTCAAGCAAAAACAAAAACAAAACATAAACCCAAACCCAAACCCAAACAAACTAAACAATGGCATATACATTCATGCAATATGCACTAATGATATAATGGCATCTAACTTGACAAAACCAATTTAACCTCAAACAACAATCATTCAAGTTGTTCCATCATATTAACTTATGCAATTTACGACTAAGAACTTTGGATTGAATATACATCCTAATCAAGACATTAACATCATATTCATTCACTTAAAGTAATTGTATACATACATTGATAATTAGTAATCAATGAATATTGTAACTATCACTAACAATCCCTTTATGAAAATTTTTACTATTTTTAAATATTAGTAGGATTTATTTCTCAAAGCACTATTTTTGTTAATTTTCATTGACATTGACCTAATCTTTTGACGCGAAGGTAAACATTTGTCATGAATGTACCTTAGTTACTCAACTAGGTCATGTTTTACTAATTTGCTTGGTTGGAATGTCATTCTAACCTTTTGATGCAAATATAAACATTTTCTCGTGAATGTACGTAATTACTTAGCTATATCACATTCTCAACTGACTACTATCTCTATTCATAACCCAATATTTGTTTCAAAAGGGCTAGCAAAATAGTTATTCACTTAATAGACATTTTTTTCATTTCATATAGCCTACCTCATTTCTTTTAGTCAATCATCCTCACGAAAGAATATTAATGATACTAATATATTAAATTGACTTATAATTATAAATGTAAGTAACAAATTTCCTAATATGAACAAACAGACATCATATTCTAATTAACATGCATATTCAACCAAAGATAATTAAAACATAAAATGTATAAGCCAATATGCCTTTACAAATTCAATGACTATGTTTAAAGCAAAACTACTTCCATTAAGTTATTTCCATTGACATATTCAAACGATCCATATAATGAAAACCTAAATAAGACTAACATACAACATGTAAAATTCACACTCAACCCAAAAATATACAATGCACAAAACACAACCGTCCCCGTAAAGACTAACATACAACATGTAAAATTGACACTCAACATAAAAATATACAAAGCACAAAACACAACCCTCCCCGTACTTGGAAAACACATTGTCCTCAATGTGAGAAGAAAAAATAACAAATAAGGTGGGAATAAAAATAAATAGCAAGAAAAACACAAGAAAAAAATAAAAATAAAAAGACAAGGGTTAGAGCATAAAAACTCGTCATGGCTATTGAGGTGGTGATCGTGCTTATGAAGGAATTTGGAGATACTTCTAGCCATGATGTTCCAACAATTCAATCCTTACAAAACATAAATAAAAATAACAAAATACAATAAAATAGAATCAAATAAATAAAATGTATCATAATTCTTGGGTTGTCTCCACATAACGCTTAATTAATGTCATTAGGTTGATGTACTCTTCTTTCCACATCCACCTCTATTGCCAAATTTCCAATTTGTAGCCTATAAATAAGCTACAAATTGCAAAATAGTCAAAAGGACAATATTGATAAGAGTAAGAAAACCAATTAAGTTCAGTAATTTCCTTTTTACTAACAAACTGTCAACAAAATAGGGAATAATAAAACTCCCTGAATCTTCTATTGAATCCAATAGTTTTTCCTGTAAGAGGGTGAGTTGTTCTTATTCTTCCTGAGTCACCCCATCTCCTCTTCTTCTTTCACTTAATAAACAGAGACTTTTGTATCTTCTTCAACCTCTATGTGTTGTATCCTATTTTCTTCGTTCTTTTGTTCTTTAGCTTCTAGAGTAGAGACTTCCTGATATGCTTCAAGCTCTATGTCTGTTGTCATTTGTTCTTCTTCCTCTTGATCTTTTAAAATTTTGACTTCATCAATTCTAATGAATCACTTACCCTCCTTTGGATTCTATAATACCTTATTTATTTTGAATTTCACATGTTCATCTCCAATGTAAAGCATGAGGTTGTCTTCACGGAAATTTACCAAAGCTTTGTGGTAATCAAAAATGGTATACCAAGAATTAGCGGACATTTTTTATCCTCTTCAAACTCTAGCATGACAAAATCCACAAAAATGATAAACTTGTCCACTTTTAGAGGTACATCCTCCACCATGCCAAATGGTTTCCTTATCAACTGATCTACCAGGTGAATACACATAGATATTGGCTTCACCTTTCTTAGCCCCAGTTTCCTAAAAATCGACAAAGGCATAAGGTTTATACTTATGCCTAAGTCACATAAATATTTTAAAATCTTTAAATTACCAAATACAAAGGGTATTGTGAAGCTCCCTAGATATGTCAATTGTGAGGTCATATAGTTGGTAATTAAGGAACTGGAGGTTTTTGTCATGGCTACTGTTTGATTTTCATCTTAAGTTTGGTTGGTAGAGAATATATCTTTAAGGAACTTTCATACTTAGGCCTAGGTTTCAACACTTCCACAAAAGATAAGTAAATTTTCAAGTTCTTTAGTTTTTGCATGAGTTTTGTGAATAATGCATCCAGTTCATTCTTCTGAAGTCTTTGTGGAAATGGTATTTTCGGTGGATAACGCAGAGAAGCAAAGAGTGGAGGGTCCTCATTCTTTTTTCATCCTTTTTCTTCTTCTCTTGGTCTTCTACAAAGTAGGTCTTAACTTGTCTTTCCACTAGTTCTTCTAGCTCTTTCCCACTTCTAAATATGATGGCCTTACAATAAATTTAACATTTTGGATTCCTCAAAGTTGCCTTGTGATGTCCAATTTGACAAATCTTCAACTTTGCGCCTAAAATTCTTTTTCTCTTTTTCTTTTAAGTTCATGTGATTGGGTATAACAATCACAAGAAAGGGTAATAATTCCTTAAAAAAATGGAATTTAAAAAATACTAAATTAATTCCCCAAAAATGTCATCAAAAACTTTTTAAGCAAGTTTTAATCTTATAAAACCCTCAATAATCCGTAAGCATATAGGTCATAAGCAAAGTATGTGAGATGTCAATCCCAAAAGAAATTAGTGAACTAATCGAATCCTAATTTGTCTAAGGCCTAAAAGTGTAATTAAAATGAAAACAAAAATGAGCAAGAAATTAAGAAATTGAATATGGGTTGATTGAAAATGAAAGTGAAATTAACATAAAGAAATCAAAATTGAGCACAACTAACTAACAATTGGAAATTCTCGTAAGGAAGGTTAACCAATTATGAGAAAAGGGGATTTATCCTATCATCTAATATTAACTTAATCACTTTTGAGTTAATCCAACATTGGTCCTAGAAGTTCAAAGGGTGATTACTCTCTCTCGAGTTATAATCATTTAACCCTAGTTGAATTAAATTATGGAATTTGTAATCTCTCAATTAACAAATAGCCCATACATCCAATTAGATCATAAGCAATCTAATAGACAATCGGGTCATTACACCAGATCTTTCTTCATATAAATTACTAATTTGATTGTTGTGTTTGGCCTATTAGATTGTTTAACTATCATTACCTGATTTAATAATTTTGCTATCGGTTCACTCTTTTGATTTATCACTGAAGCATGCAAATACAAAAACCATGAAAATACAATAAATGATCACAGTATCCATATCATTAACATCAAAGCAATCAAATTAACATTGATTCAAGATCAAATCCCTAAAAAAGTTGAGAACATCCTTAAACCTAAATTCATCATCATCACATCCATCTTATACATCAAAACGAAAGAAATAACAAGATGGAAGAGAAATGTAACTTGGACTGGATTGGAGTGGCAGTAGTAGCAGCAACTCCCTCTTCCTCTCTTCTCTCCTCTCTTCTTCTCCCTTCTTCCTTTGCTTCTTTTTTGATGTAGCAAAATGGAGGTTCTCTTATATTAGTTCATTCTTTTTGTATTTTTATAATCCTAGGGCATTTTAGCGTAAAGAATAGGTTTTACCCAACCCTAAATGTCTGAAATAATCCGTTAGAAGATGAGTTCGAAAGTAGTCCCTGTGTCTACAATCACGCCTGTCACGATCATAGCTAATGAATCATGATTGCGATACTTACAATTTGTCTTCTGTCACAATCGTGGCCTGTGCTGGGTTGCTTTTATCATGATCATGGTAAGCAAGTCACGATCGTGACCTACTTCTATATTTCAAATTCTTCTCTTTTCTTCAGTTTCTTGTTTCCATACACTCAAACACACATCACACCCCTCTTGAAACATAAAATTTAACATACAAATCATGCTCACAACTACACAAACACTTAGAATATAAACAAACACTAATAATAACATAATTCTAAGCATGTATACATGATAATAATCTAAGAAACAATCAAAAGCACACTTAAAATTCTATCAAAACATAGTATAATTTACATATATCAACTATTGTTATGTAGCACTATAGAGTTTATTCTCTTAATGCATTAAGAATACTTCATTGTTTAGTTATTTATATAATTACTATGATTGAATCTCTGGTAGCCAATGATAGTTGTAGATTGTATAATATTTTATAGGGTAGTTTGGGATGCGTTTAGTGGGTAAATTTGATGTTTAGTACATGTTTAGGTTAGTATTTTGTTATTTAGTTAAATATTTATGTTTTGAGTGTTTTGGGGGTTAGATCACCTTATTGAACTTTAATTTTATGTGTTTGAGGTGCCTTGATATGTTTGATATTATTTCTTTGGAGAAACTCTAAAGTCGAACCCAGGGCCATGATCATAGCCAATATACCATGATCGTGACAAAAGCATGGAGGGTATGAGATTGAGATGGATTGTGTGACAATGGATTTGGGATTGATTATAATATTCTAAGTTTTCTATAGGGATTTTCACTTCATTTAATGTTTATCAAGTTATTTTTTTTGTTAATCTCATTGGGTGTTGTGATTAATTATTGTAACTTCATGCTTCGATAATAAATCAAGAGGGTGAATGGAATGTAAAATGATTGGGTTGGATTAATGAGAGTTAAGTGATCCAATAGACAATATAATTAATCAAATCAGTTTTTATATGAAGAGAGATCTCGTGTAAAACCTTATTGTTTATTAGAAAGCTTAAGAACTAACTAGGGTTAGGGTTGTTTGTAATTGAGAGATTACAAGTTTGGTATTAAACCAAATTAGAGATTATTAATTAGGGCTTGTGATTATAACTTGAGATAAAGTAATCATCCCTTCGATAGTTTAAAACCAAACTCGAGATAAAGTAATCATCCCTTCGATAGTTTAAAACCAATACCTCACTAACATATAAATGACTTGGTTAGCATTGATGATAGGAAAAATACCCTACCTCATAAATTGATCATTCTTCTTGGGGAATTTTCCATTGTTAAGTTAGTGATGCTCAATTTGATTTCTTTTTTTAATTTTGCAATTCAATTTTCTATCAATCCATCTTCATGTGTTTACTTTTATGTTTAGTTTTATTTTCATTTTATTAATTTTTAAGCCTTAGATAACTCAGGCTTAGATTAATTCATAACTCCTCATGAGATCAACACCTCACATACTACAATTCACGTCCTGTGCACTTGCAGTATATTGAGGGTTTTTAATAGATTAAAACTTGCAATCAAGAGTCAATTAAAAATCCAATATTAAAATCCAAGAAAATGAATTTCACCAATAAGATCATGAACACATACATAAATAATTAAATAAATTCTTACAAGCTACATCCCTAACAACAACTAAAGTTTTTTGTCATTAAACATAATAAAAATTAAATAAAAACACATTAATCTTAATATAGAATAAAGAGTAAAATAAAGAGAGATAAAAAGATGTCACTAACTACTTCAATCCTTATTCCCATTCTTCCTCTAATATAAAGAAAGAATAAAAATATTAAAAAAAACTAACTGGAGATTAAAAAAATTAGCTAGAACCCTCTTTGAAAGTCTTCTACAACAAGTTCTTATAGATATGGATATATTAGAAAAGTCCTAAATTAGTCGAACTTGAATAACCACACATCCTTATCTTTCCCTGTTAAAATACTGGCACTTAAAACTTTTCGTAAGTCTTGCACTTATCCCTAGATAAAATTTATCAAGAGATTTGTAATGCATCTTACTTTCTAAACTTTAATGAAAGAAAGGTGTGCGTGTTATGTTTTATTCATCCAACTCCTCCACTTTTAGACTTCTTAAAACTAGAATTAGCACCTCATATCCTCTATAAAATTGTTTTCCAATACTATGGTTTTATGATGGCTCTCACCATATAGCTCTCTCCTCTTGCTTTCGTGTTTCCTCCTTCCCACTCTCATTTTACTATCTTTTTTTTGAAAATTTTCATTTTGCTTTCTTGCTTCTTCATACCTGCATGGCCTTCATGCATTCGAACTCTCATTCTCTCTCACTAATTTAAGCATCATCTTATATTCATTTTCCATTTCCTTTCTTTCAGCTCTCCATACCTAGTCTCTTTTTTAATCATAGGTTATTGACCACCAATACATCATATCTGAAAAATTTGCAGAGCTTCCCACCCTTAAGTCCTTCACAACCTGCCCATTCTCTTCTTTCTTCCTCTACTACTCCTAGTTCAATGTCTCTTTCTCAATTTCCTCTAGGAATGGATCCAATGGTACCTTATACTCCTATCAAGAGTTCCTATGTTCAGATTGCTATAGATTTCAGAATTGATACTAAGTTAAGCATTTGCCCTCCTATTGATAGTTTAGACCAGAGGATAGTTTCACCTCCCTTTGAGTTATGTAAAGCAAGAGCTCATATATGGAGCTTAACTCTCCTAGGATACTTCCTAGTTAAAAGATTATCCTTCTTAGTAATGAAATTGTAGGCATTTATAAACTCCAAACATCATGATTTGTAGGATATACTAATTAACAGTGATGATGCATTTATTCTCAAATTTTCATACCCTAAAGCTACTAAAACGACCTGAAATTTTCTCAAAAGCATGTTTACAATAAGCCAATCCTTCTTTTAAGCTTAGCGTTTAGGCCTAAATAGAAAAAATCAAATAAGAACACATTCCCATCTGGATATGAATACATATGGTACCACTGAAATCTTAGACAACATATGGTTTAAGTAACTTACCTAGCTTTTATATGAAGTCAATCCACAAGGTCTAAGCAACTGCAGAGGTAAGAAGGATTAATTTTTTTTAGTATATACATTTTAGTGAGTGCAATGTTGAATTTTCCTAAAGAAATACTATTGATAGTTTTATATAAAAACTTTCATACTACAAGTATATAAATCGTAACTTATAGTATAAAAGGTATCGTTCCCACCATTAGTCACCAAACAACTTGAATGCACTTTGTCTAAGGTAATAAACAAATTGAATGAATTGAATTAAAAATTTTAAATAAACTAATAAAACTCAGCAATTAAATAATTGAAGCTAGCAATAAAAATTAAGTTAATCAATGATGGAAACTTATGGGTTATTCTATCCTTGATTTGTCTTCCCTTTATCTTGTTAATTCAAATATGTTTGATCCTATATATCCTAAGGTTTTGATCACCCTCTCCTGAGATCTAATCAACGAATCCCAATTGAAATCGATAGTAATCTAATTGTAAACTCTTGATTAAAAAAACTATCCCTAATTATTGAATTAGATTTGATGCAATCCTAAGGACAACTAACTCATAATTAAGATCTCTCTTTAATTATTTATTATTCTGATATTTTCAAGTCTATTAAGATACTAACTCTTGTTGTGCACCTTAATACATATGACTTTGCAATATTTGCTTAATTGATTATGAATTTATTCCATAAAACTTATTGATTATTGCTATGAAAATTCTTAAGATACTCACTTTGACTCATATATGATTTTAGGCACAATTTGGAAGCAAAGAAGCTAAAGTGAGTCAAAAGCACTATATTTGATCCATTTTCCAAAGAATCTCACTCACTTGTCATCATGTATTAAGAAGAAGAAGGAAAGAAAATAAAAGGAAAATGAAGAACTTGAAGAGTTAAGAGTCAAAGAGCATGCTCACGGCCATACATGAAGTTACATGGGCGTGAGACATCTTTCACGCCTATACATCACCTCTAACATATATGATAGTTCTCTTGAAAGGCTAATGAGTTGTCTCGTTAGAGGCCAATGCATTGCCATGAGAGTCCATGCACGGTCGTGAGAGGCTTTACACGGCCATGACATAATGTCACCTCACCTATTTTTGACCTAGGTTTTAGTATAAAGAGAAAGGTGTTGTGATGGAAAAATTTTATGAAAGATTTGGGTGTTTTCGGCTAAAAGAACAGTGTAGCTTTGGGAGACAATAAAGAGGGAAAAGAAAGCTCTCAACTGTGAGAGACCCATAGTGGGCTAGCCTTCTAACGTTGGTTCAAAGTTGACATCGACCCCATCAACTTGATTAATCATTCTTTCCTTGTATTTGTTGTTTCTTTCACTTCTTATGGATTGATTGTGTTATCCTATGCATATGGATTTGGGTAATGTGCATGAAAGATTGCATTATCGTATAGTTTGAGTGTTTGTGTATGAATCCATAGTTGTAATTTCAATATAATCCATAATTATTATAATTGAGATTCATTTATAACGAGTAATAGTTCGTAATCATTAGAGATAACATAAGTTAGGTTAAATGACCCGAGCATATATGGTTATTGCTTAGATTAATCTATTTTCCTAATTCATAATGCGACTACTTAATTGAATCTAGAAATCGTATCCGAGGTTATTTGGTAGTTAGGTTTAATTAACGATTGTATCTTAATTGAACACATCCTAAAGGAAAACTCGGGTTAATAGAACTTATCATTAACCTACGATTAATAATTCAAGGAGAGGTAAAAGAGCAACAATTCAATGCAATATGTTTAATTGGGGTATAGGTCGAGATTGAACCAAAAAAATGGACTCTTAAACATTTCACGACATTCATCATTTATGCATGTTTTCTTTAATTTGCTTTTATTAGTTAGTTTTGTTTTATTTTCTTATTTTAAACCAAACCAAACCCCCCTGAAAACTTGAACATCGTTTAATTTCATTTCAAAAGGTAACCGAACACTTTCTTTAGGATCGACCTAGACTCAGCACTGTTATAGTAGTAAGCCTAGTTTATTTTACGTAACGTTATGATGCATTGTTTTAAATTTTGGCGTCATTGTTAGGGAGTGTGGTGCTTTAGTTTTTGTTCTTGAGTTTAATTGGTTGTTTCTACATATTTGTTTCTAATTATTTTTTTCATTTATTTCTTGATTTTTTCACTTTTGGTTTAGTGTTTGTTGTGTTAAAAAAATTCATGGACGGAAGTGATTTTTTTAATAACTCAAACTCCGAATCTTATAACTAACTTTGGAATGATCATTCTAACTTTAGTTATGGATGGGATAATCAAAAAAATTAGTTCCTTGATATTCAGGACAAATAGCAATTCCCGTGTAGACTAGAGGCTTCTTATCACAACTCAGGTGTGTCTTTGGAAGACTTGCTTGTCTTGTTTTATGCCCTACATTCAATCGCTTTAGTTGTAGTTTAGTAACAAATTATTTAAAGGCATTATTTATCTTGTACATGTTTAGATGTATATGATAAAGTCCATGGGATA
>JANSVA010000216.1:11448396-11470961 GCA_025504915.1 Erythroxylum reticulatum | reverse complement strand
AAAGGAGTCGATAATACTCTTCATCTTGTTTATGTTTTTATTATCCTTATACCATATCATGTATAGATTGGCATGATGATTTGGATTTATTGCTTCTACTGAAAAAATGATTTCTTAGAAGTTTTGAAATCTACTATTTCTCCAAATATAGCATGCTTTCTTTTTTCGATCCAATAAGAATAAGCTCATGTTAATGTTAAAAATATAATTTGAACTTTAGACTTTCTAGAGTCTTTTTTAAAATATTTTTTTACTCTAGAATTACAATGTATAGGTAGGATTTATTTCTAGAGCACTATATTTTTCTAAAGAGCATTTAATAAGTTAGTAAGGTAGAAAGTTGTTGGGCATTTAAGTAGTAATTCTAGAGTAATCCTAAGATCCCTATAAATATCTCTTGTACCAAGCTTTTTATGCAAGCCAAAAATTTGAGTGGCATATTCTCCTCTCTAATTAACTCTTCCACATTCTAAAAAAGTGGTATCAAAGCTTAGTTAGTTTAGAAAAAATTTAGAGTTTGTGTTAAAAAAATAGAGTAAGTTATAACAAAAAGAGTAAGAAATAGCCAATTTTGATATGGTTTCATTCCAATATCCTCGTCTTACAAATGATCACCATGAGAATTGATGTCTTCAAATGAAAGCCTTGCTTACCTTACATGATCCATGGGAGATAGTAGAGAAGCGGTATAAGAAGCCACAAGATGAAGGAGCTTTGTCTCAAAATGCAAGAAATGAATTGGTGAAGACAAGAAAGAAGGATCAACAAGCCCTCACCATCATCCACCAATGTTGGACCCTACTTTCGGAGCTCAATATCGGAGTCATGAGAACGTGAGCCTAATACCCTATAGTTTCTAGAGCTCAACAATCTGGAGTCATAAAGCGTGAGTGGGCTTCCTTGTAGGGATAATTCAATGAATCCTCACGAGCTATCATCCCATAAGAGTAATATGCCACCACCAGTTAAATACCAAATCATAATTTTACTTCTTCAAAACAATTGTAGCTCTCTACCTCTTGATTATTTTGAAACAAGAACCACCTCATTCGGAGCTCTAAAGTTTATAATACACCTAAAAATCTAAGTACGTTCATAACCTGGTTATTCTCTTCCAACCAATCCCTCATATTCTTTCCATAAATATTTTCCAAATCTACACCAAAGTTAGCAATTTTTAAGGAGAGGTAGAAAAATGAATTTGGAATATATTCCTTTAAGAATCACTTCATTTGGAGGTCTGATGATAAAGTTATGGCCAAAAGAATCAAACATCTTTGTATCCTCAATCATATGTTACCTCTCTTGGGAGAATTGACATAAGTTTCTCTACAAACTCAGACTGGGGTCATTATTATACGATTTCAAAGAGAACTTTTAGATCTACAACTTTGGTGAAGACGCTAAAGTGAAATTTTATCATCTATAAGGTCAAAAATGTGACCAGAAGATAGGATTAGTTAAATAGTGCACCAGACGATATGATGTCATCACCAGATGATATGACATCACTAGACAAAGCGTCCTCACCAGACGATACGTCCTCGCTAGACGAGGCATCTTCACAAGATGATACGTCCTTCTCAGATGAAGCGTCCTCACAAGACGAGGCATCCTCACTAGACAAAGCGTTCTCACAAGACGATACGTCCTCGCCAGACGAAGCGTCCTCACAAGATGATACATCCTCACCAGACGAAGCGTCCTTACAAGACGATATATCCTTACCAAATGAAGCGTCCTCACCAAATGAAGCGTCCTCACAAAATGAAGCTTCCTCACCAGACAACATTTTATTACCAAACGATACATCTTCACCAAATGATACATCCTATACTCCTGAGCATCTCCACTTATAAGAACTATAACTTTTGACTCCGATATCCCAAAATTTCATACTTTATAGCGTTAGAAAGCTAGAAAAACAAGCTACAACTTCCATTAAGTGAACTTGTCAAATTCATCCGAGATCAATCCAAAATTTACCCTCAAGTCAAAACATAAATTTTTCCCTTATGGAAGACTTGAAATTTTGCACTATGCAAACTTGGAATGTTTTGAACATAACCATTCAGCTACCAAAATGATTTCATTAAATCGCAAATCTAAACTCATTCGTCTCATCATCTTCAACTATATCTAATCAGTTATAATTCCTATCTTCCTTTCCATAATGTCTCGCTTATGCATATATATATATATATGTTCCAAAATTCTCAACTCAAGTTGATTGCTTCTTCACATATATCTAATTTCAACTCACATCATACATGCACCATTCACACTTCATTAACATCAAAAGAATAAGGTTTTTACAATGATTTAGTGGACATTTTGAACCACCTTACATCATAGTCCAAAAATACTAACTTTACAAGAATAATAATTTCTCAAAATGCAACTAAAGCTTTGTTTCACATAATCTAACTTTAAAAAACAAAATATGCACATTGGAGTGATGACTCTCAACTCGATCACTCGATATCTTGTTCATCGCCTGTAGTTGGGGAGGAATGGGGGTGAGCTTAAAGCTCGTGGGTAACAGTTTTATAATCTATAGTAAGCAAAAACCATTGTAAAACTCACATTGAGTCAAGATGCATATATTTTCCAAAACTCAATTTATCAATAATACATAAGCAACTTAATTCATGCATCATCAAACTTGCCAACACATTTGAACATGTAAACAAAAAAGCACATCATAATGGTTTGGGTGGATCTAAAACAGAACGTACTGCACAATTCCCATAAGGGTCTTGTGTAGCCGTAAACTTAGGGGGGTCTATGAAGGAGCTCCATACCACTAGCAGGCAGGCGGGAGAAGCCTTTAGTGAAGTGCACTTGACATACTTAGGGGACCACCACAAACCCACATAATCATGCATCTCACATCTTGGAAACTTGTTGCCCAAATGGCACATTTTCAAAACATAATTTAATAAACTTGATACACACACATATATCACTTTATCAAAGCATTTAAAGAAAAATGAATGCACATTTTAAAAGTAGTGGAAAACATTTATTTCCCTTGGTTTTTTCTAAAGAAACATTAATGGATTATTATTCAATAATAAAAATGTAACCCACCTTATTTTCCTTACTTGAAAACTTGCTCAAGGATGTCTCTCCTCTTGCTCCTCTTGCCTCCCTTCAGCATTGACAAAATCCCCATTCAATATGAACCCCAATTAGAAAACTCGAAGAACTATATGCATGAAATTGACCCTAGAATATTTAAACCCATACATTTTCTAAGCTCTTTGAACCAAAACCCTTCCAAAAATCCAAAAGATTTAACATAAGTTTACCTTGAATCTTCGTCAAACAATGAATTTCTTATCTCTAATGGAAGCTCTAATCCTCCTCTTCCTTTTTCCCTTCTTGATCATTGCTAAGAAAATTTAAAACCTAGCTCAACTCTCTTTTTTCTCTCAACCATGACACTCTCTCTCCCTTCTTTCTTATTTTTGTCTTTTCCCTCCTTTTCCATTCTTCACCAACATTTTTCTCTTCTAAAGCACAAGCCCAGAATTCCTTCTTCCCATTTTGCCCCTACTTCAATGCCTTAAAGCTTTCCCACTTAAGTAATCTTCCAAAAATGCCCCTCATGCAACTTACCACCTTAACACTTTAATTCAATTTACCTATGTCATGGAATCCTACTCACATTAGTATGCTAATTAATTCCAACATAAATTAATCTAACAAGACCCCAAAATTAATCTAACCGTGCTTATTTATTAAGAAAAAAATTCAGGAGCCAACATTTCTCCCCCTCTTAAAAGAATTTCATCCTCAAAATTCTTACCTCAATCGTCAAAGAGGTGTGGGTACTTCTCTTTCATGGATTCCAAAGGTTCCTACGTGGCTTCTTCCACAGGACTTTGACTAACTGAACTGTCTTATTCCTAAGGACCTTCTCCTTAGTGTCCAAGATCTCTACTGGAGTTTTCTCATAGGTCAGATCATCTCTCAACTAAACCTCAGTGATCTGAATGATGTGGGAGGGATCTGATCTATATATCCTCAGCATGGACACATGAAAGACGTCATATATCTGTGACAATTCTAGTGGCAACGTTAACCTATAGGCTAGCGGCTCGATCCTCTCTACAATCTCATAAAGACCCACATATCTCGGACTCAACTTGCCCTTCTTGCCAAACCTCATGACTCCTTTCCAAGGATACGTCTTAAGAAAGACCTTCTTACCGACTTCGTACCCTATCTCCTTTCGTTGTGCATTAGCATAACTTTTCATTCTATCCTGTGCTACCTTAAGCTGTTGCTTAACTAAATTAACCTTGTCGACTGTCATCTGAAGCAACTCTGGCCCTATCAGTTTCCTCTCTCCTTCTTTATCCTAACGGATCGGAGTTCTACATCTCCTTTCATACAGTGCTTCATAAGAAGCCATCTGAATGATCGAATGATACGAATTGTTATAACCAAATTCGATCAATGGCAAGTGTTCATCCCTAGCACCCCTGAAATCCACCACACATGTCCTGAGCATTCCTTCAAGGGTCCTAATGGTCCTCTCAGATTGGCCATCTATTTAAGGATGAAAAGTCGTGCTAAAATTCAACTTGATTTCTCGAGCTTCTTGTAAACTTCCCCAGAATCTCGAAGTAAATTGGGGATCCCTGTTAGAAACTATAGAGTCAGGAATTCCATGCAATCTCACTATCTCATTAATATATTTCTTTGCTAGCACGTGCAAAGAGTCATTCTGTTTAATTGCCAAAAAATGAGCTGACTTCATCAACTGATCAATAATGACCCATATGGCATCATGCTTCCTACTAGTCTTAGGCAAACCCATCAGAAAATTCATGGTTACTCTTTGCCTCTTCCACTTAAAAATGGACAATGACCTTAACTTGTTAGAAGGTGCCTGGTGTTCAGCCTTAACTTGCTGAGACACTAGACACTTGCTCACACATTCTGCTACATCTCTCTTAATGCCTTTCCACTAAAAATCCTCTTTCAGATCTCTATACATCCTGGTGCTACCTGGGTGTATGGCATAAGGTGCATTGTGTGCCTCATCAAGTATCTCATCCTTTATTTCCTTGACATTTGAGATATAAAGCCTGTTTCCTACAACCATGAGTCCATCATCCCTCACTACCACTTCAGATTTCTTGCGATTTTGAATTTCTTCTTGGAGCTTACTCAATTCTGAACCCCATGCTTGTAACTCCTTAACTTTTTTCCTTAGTATCGGTCTCACTCTGAAATTAGCAAGAATACAATTTGGTTCCTCCTATTTCAAGCTTATTCTAAGCTTCTCCATTTCTTCCAATAACAACAGATAAACTGTTCGAACATGAGCTATGGAGGATTTCCTACCCAAGGCATCTGCTACCATATTCGCCTTTCCTGGATGGTACTCAATCAACAGGTCATAATCCTTGACCAACTTTAACCACCTTCTTTGTCTCAAATTCAGTTCCTTTTGGCTCAACAAATACTTGAGACTTTTATGATCTATAAAAATCTTTATCTGAACTCCATATAGATAATGCCTCCAAATCTTCAAGGCAAAATTATTGCTGCCAGTTCTAGATCATAAGTCGGGTAATTCAACTCATAAAGCTTTAACTGCCGTGAAGTATAAGCTATTACCTTGTCTCCTTGCATCAACACACTAGCCAAACCTTTTCTTGAAGCATCACTGTATACTGTATAACCCTCATCTCCTGTGGGCAAAGTCAGAATTGGTGCACTAGTCAATCTGTGCTTAACTTCCTCGAAGCTTTTTTGACATTCGTCACTCCAGATAAACTTCTGATTCTTCCTCAATAACTTGGTCATCGGAGCTGCTATCATAGAGAACCCTTCCACAAATCTCTTATAATAGCCTGCCAATCCCATAAAACTCCTCACTTCTGTCACTGTCTTGGGTGAGTGTCAGTTTATCACTGCTTCAACTTTCCTCAAATCCATATGTACTCCATCTTCCAAAATCACATGTCTAGGAATACCACCCTATGAAGTAAAAACTCACATTTGCTGAATTTGGCATAAAGTTTTTCTCCCTCAGTGTTTGCAACATTATCCTGAGATGCTCCTCATGTTCCTCTTCACTCTTGGAATAAACCAGAATGTCATCGATAAATACTATGAAAAACTGATCCAGATACGCCCTGAAGACCCTATTCGTAAGATCCATAAAGTAGCTGAAGCATTCATCAATCCAAAAGGCATGACTAAAAACTCATAATGTCTATACTATGTCCTGAAGGCTGTCTTGTTTACATCAGACTCCCTGATTATGAGCTGATAATAGCCCGACCTGAGGTCAATCTTGGAAAAGACCTTTGCTCCCTATAACTGGTCAAACAGATCATCAATCCAAGGCAGGAGGTACTTGTTCTTAACAGTCACCTTGTTGAGTCTCCAGTAATCAATACACATATGCCATGTCCCATCCTTCTTCTTATCAAACAGAACTGGCACTCCCTATGGTGATGAACTCGGTCGTATGTACCTCTTCTTTAACAATTCCTCTAACTGTTCCTTAAGCTCCCTCAGCTCAGCTAGAGCCATCCTATAGGGTGGTATAGAAATGGGTGTGATTTCGGGAATCAAGTCAATGGCAAACTCGATTTCCCTCACCGGTGGCAAGCCAGATAAATCTTCTGGAAACACATCAGAAAATTCCTTTACAACTGGAAAGTCCTCTAACCTCCCTTTATTCACATCAACATCCACAACATATGCCAAAAAAGGCTTCACACCACTTTTTCATCATCCTGTCAGCTAGCAAAGCTGAAATGATTCTTGGTGATGGTGTTTTCCTGTCCCCTCTGAAAATCATCTTCTCACCATCGTCCAAATGGAATTTTACCTCCTTAAGGCTACAATCTAACTTCGCATGATACTTTTCCATGCCATCCATTCCAAGTATAACGTCTAAACCTTCTAGGTCTAGAGGTAGTAAGTCCACTACAAGTCTAGCACCATCGATAAAGAGCTCACATTCTTTATACGATTGACTTATTATTACATTCCTTCCTAGAGGAGTACTAACAATCAAGTGACTATCCAAAAGCACTGAATTCACACCATATAATGACATGCTTGCAGAAACAAATCAGTGTGTGGAGCCAGAATCAATCAAAACATATACTTCAAAACTAAATAATTAAGCCATACCCGTGATAACTTTGGGTGCGGCTGCAGCTTCCTCTCTGGTTATGGCGAACACCCTTGCCTGACCCCTTGGCCTTCCTAGAGGAATAGCCTTCCTTTCTACTCTAGAACTGCCCACCTCAATGACTGGCCTGGTCTCTCCTATTTCTGCTCTCCTTGGGGCCTATAACTGTGACCACTCTCGCCTTGTTACTTAGGGACAGTCCTTGATCATGTGTCCCTTCTCTCCGCATCAGAAGTATGCTCCAAGTAACTTAAAGTACTCTCCCCTGTGAAGCTTTCCACAATGCTCACATTGAGGGCTCATGTTCCTACTCCTCTCTACCCTGTTATTACCCCCTGTGGTTGAGACTTGCACTGAAGCTGCCCTTAGTTGCTTGTTCCTAGCCGAGGTACTACTACCCACCTCACTCTATGTGTGGAAACTCTTTATACCCCTCCCATGCATTAGAGTACTCACGTCTTTCTTAGAAAACTGCTCCCGGTTCTTCCTCTTCCTGCTTACTTCATTCTTTATATTCTCTAGTTTTTCAGCCTGGAGTGCAACATCTACTAGCTGCTGGTAGTCATAGAAATTGTGGATCAAGACTTTCTCCTTGATCCCCAAATGAAGTCCTCCCTAAAACTTACGACACTTATCCTCCTCATTGGTAACAATGATAACTGAATACCGTGATAGCTGGGTGAACTTCAGCTCATATTCGCTCACACTCATATCCCTCTGTGTGAGATTTAGAAACTCCCTGGCCTTCTCTTGTACATGAACTCTAGAGAGGTACTTCTTCCTAAACACTTCCACAAAGTCTCTCCATGATAACACCAGAGGCATAATCTGATTATGGGGTAATGATTCCCACCAATGGAATGCATCCCCCTATAATAAGCTGACTGTATAGTCCAGTTTCTCTTCATCAGAGAACTTCATCTGAATTAGGACTCTCTCTCTCTTCAGCCATGCTTAAGCCTTTTTGGGATTTATAGTCCCATTAAAATCTACATGTCCATACTTGTGAAGCTTATCATACTGTTTAGTCCTCTCCAGTGGAGCTTGCATTGGGACTTGAGATCCTTGGCCCATGGAATATGAGAAAGCTTGATCAAAGGCTTGAAAGAACTGTGGATCTATGGGGTTTGCTTGAGGCATCAGAGGAGGCGGTGGAGGCACTTCCTGTTGCATATTAGGTGCCTTTGAATTGGAGCAGAATGTGTCCCCACATCTTGTGGGACATAGGATTCATCCATGCTCCCTTGACAAGAGCCAAATCAAGTCAGAGTTCCTTGAGATCTTTTTCGAGGCAGCATAATCACTCCTTCAATTTAAAATCATTGAAATCCTTTAGTTCATGTAAAATAGTTTCAGATCATGTACAACAATTCAAAACATTGCAAGTTGTTCATTTAAAATACTACATGTTCATTTCGTGTCCTAAACTACCCATTTCAAGCCTAGGATACTCCTAAACCTAGTCATACACCTGGACCAAAACCTAGGTGCTCTGATACCATAACTGTTAGACCCCGCTTTCGGAGCCCAACAACGGAGTTGTGATAACGTGAGCCTAATACCCTATAGTTTTCTACGTCCAACAATCCGGAGTCATAAAGCATGAGCAGGCTTCCTTGTAGGGTTAATTCAATGAATCCTCATTAGCCATCATACCATAAGGGTGATGTGCCCCCACCAGTTAAATACCAAATCACAATTTGACTTCTTTAAAACAATTGTAGCTCTCTGCCTCTTGTTTGTTTTGAAACAAGAACCACCTCATTTGGAGATCTAAAGTCAAGATATACCTAAAAATCTAAGTACATTCATAACCTGGTTATGCTCTTCCAACCAATCCCTCATATTCTTTCCATCAATATTTTCTAAATCTACACAAAAGTTACCAATTTTTAAAGAGAGGTAGAAAAATGTATTTGGAATCTATTCCTTCAAGAATCACTTCATTTGGAGGTTGGATGATGAAGTTATAGTCAAAAGAATCAAACATGTTTATATCCTCAATCATATGATACCTCTATTAGGAGAATTGTCATAACTTTCTCTACAAACCTCAGAATAGGGCCATTATTATAAGGTTTGAAAGAGAACTTCTATATCTACAACTTTTATGAAGACCCTAAAGTGAAATTTGATCATCTACAAGGTCAAAAACGTGACCAGATGATAGGATTAGTTTAACAGTGCACCAGATGATATGACGTCATCACCAGACCATATGATGTCACTAGACGAAGCATCCTCACCAGACGATACGTCCTCGCCAGACAAAGTGTGCTCACAAGATGATACATCTTTGCTAGACAAAGCATCCTCACTAGACGAAGCATCCTTACAAGACGATACGTCCTCACCAGACGAAGCGTCCTCACAAGATGATATGTCCTCACTAGATGAAGCATCCTCACAAGATGAAGCGTCCTCACAAGATGATACGTCCTTACCAGATGACACGTCATCATCAGACAATATGTCTTCACCAGACGATACGTCCTATACTACTGAGCATCTCCACTTATAAGGACTATAACTTTTGATTCTGATATCCCAAAATTTCACACTTTATAGTGTTGGAAAGCTACAAAAACAAGCTACAACTTCCATGAAGTCAACTTGTCAAATTCATCCTAGATCAATCCAGATTTTACCCTAAAGTCAAAACACGAATTTTTCCCTTATCGAAGACTTGAAATTTTGCACTATGCAAACTTGGAATGTTCTGAAGATAACCATTCAACTACCAAAATGATTTCATTAAACTCTCAAATCTCAACTCATTTGTCTTATCACCTTCAACGACATCTGATCAGTTATAATTCCTATCTTCCTTTCCATAGTGTCTCGCTTATGCATATATATATATATATATATCAACAATTTATGTTCCCAAATCTTCAACTTAAGTTGATTGCTTCTTCACGTATATCTTATTTCAACTCACATCATCCATGCACCATTCACACTTCATTAACATCAAAAGAATAAGGTTTTTACAATGCTTTAGTGGCCATTTTGGGCCACCTTACAACATAGTCCAAAAATACTAACTTTACAAGAACAATAATTTCTCAAAATGTGACTAAAGCCTTGTTTCACATAATCTAGCTTCAAAAAACAAAATATGCACATTGGAGTGATGCCTTGGCCAACTCGATCACTCGATATTTTATTCATCGCTTGTAGATGAGGAGGAATGGAGGTGAGCTTAAAGCTCATAAGTAACAGCTCTATAATCGATAGTAAGCAAAAACTATTTTAAAACTCACATTAAGTCAATATACATATATTTTCCAAAACTCAATTTATCAACAATTCATAAGCAACTTAATTCATGCATCATCAAACTTGCTAACACATTTGAACATGTAAACACATCAGCACATCATAATGGTTTAGGTGGATCCAAAACAGAACGTATTGCACAATTCCCATAAGGGTCTTGTGTAGCCATGAACTTAGGGAAGTCCATGAAGGAGCTCTATGCCACTAACGGGTCGGCGGGAGAAGTCTTTAGTCAAGCGCACTTGACATACTTAGGAGAATACCACAAACCCATATAATCATGGATCTCACATCTTGGAAACTTGTTACCCAAATGGCACATTTTCAAAACATAATTTCATAAACTTGATACACACACATATATCACTTTCTCAAAGCATTTAAAGAACAATAAATGCACATTTTAAAAGTAGTTGAAAACATTTATTTCCCTTTGTTTTTTTTTTTGAAAGAAACATTAATGGCTTATTATTGAATTATAAAAATATAACCTACCTTAGTTTCCTTGCTTGAAAACTTACTCAAGGATGTCTATCCTCTTGCTCCTCTTGCCTCTCTTGCCTCACTTCAACATTGACAAAATCCCCATTCAATATGAACCCCAATTAGAAAACTCAAAGAACCATATGCATGAAATTGACCCTAGAATACTTAAACCCATGCATTTTCTAAGCTCTTTGATCCAAAATTCCAAAAATCCAAAAGATTTAACATAAACTTGCCTTAAATCTTCACCAAACAATGAATTTCTTGGCTCTGATGGAAGCTCTAATCTTCCTCTTCCTTTTTCCCTTCTTGATCACTCTCAAAATCCCTCTTGAAGGCTAAGAAAAATTAAAACCTAGCTCAACTCTCTTTTTTCTCTCAACCCACTACGCTCTCTCTCCCTTCTTTCTTATTTTTGTCTTTTCTCTTTTCTTTCACTCTTCACCAACATTTTTCTCTTCTAAAGCACATGCCCACAATTCCTTCTTCCCATTTTGCCCCTACTTCAATGCCTTAAATCTTTCCCACTTAAGTAATCCTCCAAAAATGCCCCTCATACAACTTACCACCATAACACTTTAATTCAATTTACCTATGTCATGAAATCCTACTCACATTAGTATGCTAATTAATTCCAACATAAATTAATCTAGCAAGACCCCAAAATTAATCTAATCATGCTTATTTATCAAGAAAAAAATTCAGGGGCCAATAACTAGTGTTTAGATGATTCATTGTTTGGAAAGGTGGCTGATGTAACTACCTCAAAAAAAGCCAAGGAGATCTTGCAAAAGTCTTTCCAAGGAGTAGAGAAGGTAAGTAAGGCTTTAATCTTTAAGAATGGATTTTGAAGCAATGAAGATGAAGGAATCCAAATCAATTTTGAATTATTGCTCAAGGGTAAAGACAATAACAAATCAAATGAAGAGATATAGAAAGATGGTGGAGGCTGTTCTTGTGATGGAGAAGATCAAACTCTCACTCTCACTGCAAAATTCAACTCTATGGTGTGCTCTCCTAAGAATAAAAAATTTAGAGATCACTATTGAGTAACTAAAGGGATCCTTGCAAGCCATTAAAGATAAGATTAATATAAGGCAATGAGAAGTATTGGAGCAAGCTCTCAAAGCCAAGGCCTATTTGAAGGAAAATAAAGAAGAAAGTCAACGAGGTTGTGGACGAGGTCATAGACTTGGCTAACTTAGAAGACGAAGATGTATCGAAGACAAAAGCAATGATGGGTTAAGAGATTTTCAATCAAGTGGAGGTTGTGGAAGTGCAAGAGGTAGAGGATGAGGCCATAATTTGAAGATAAATGAAATGATGTATGAAAATTCCAACACTGAGTGCTACAATTTTCACAAGTTTAACTATTATTCTTAGGAATGTCATAGTTCCTTGAATAATGGTGAGGCAAGAGCTAATCCTGCAAATGGTAAGGAAGAAGACAAATCAACTTTGTTGTTAGCACTCAAGGAGGGAGAGAAGGATGAGAAGTGTTCATGATATTTAGATTATAGTCAACCATATGTGTTGACTAAAGGAAAAGTTTGTGGAGATCGATAAAAATGCACGAGGCAACATGTCTTTTACAGATTTATAAAAAATTTAAATTGAAGGAAAAGTTACAATTCTCATCTCTTCCAAAGATGGTGGCTACAAGCTTATGAATGATGTTTATTACATGCCCAAGCTAAAGAGTAATATTTTAAGCTTAAGACCACTCTTAGAAAAGGGTATGATATTAACATAAAAAAATAATTATCTTTGGCTTCGAGATCAAAATGGTACATTGATTGCCAAGGTCGCTATGTCAAGGAATAGGATGTTCGAATTAAATCGCAAGACGCTACATGTAAAGTGTTTGAAGGCTAAAACAAAGGAGGAAGCATGGCATTGGCACATAAGATTTGGACACTTGAACTTTAGTGTCATCAAATACATGGGAGAGAAGAAGATGGTGAAAAGGATGCCTTTAATCAATCATCCCAATCAAAATTGTGACATGTGTCTTCTTGACAAGCATGTAACGAAGAGCTTCCCAAAGGAGGCTACATTAAAAGTAACCAAGCCACTCCAACTTGTACACATCGATGTTGTAGGCCAATTAATCAATCATCATTTAGTGGAAACAAATATTTCATCCTCTTTATTGATGATTTTAGTAGAAAGACATGGGTTTACTTCTTGAAGAAAAAGTCTGAAGCATTTGATACATTCAAGAACTTTAAGGCTCTAAGGTCCAATAGAGGAGGCTAGTTCACCTCGAGAGAGTTTAATGAATTTTGTGAAGCTCATAGAATTTAACAGTCCCTAGATCTCCACAACAAAATGGCATCATGAAGAGAAAGAATAAAACAATTCTTAATATGGCCTGATGCATGTTAAATGCTAAGAATATGCCTAAGGAGTTTTGGGCTGAAGTTGTCTTTTATGTAGTTTATATATCCAATTGCTCAGCAACGTTAAGCATTCAGGATCATATGCTACCAGAAGTATGTAGTGGAAACAAGCCTATCGTGAATCACTTGATAGTGTTTGGGTGCATTACTTACAAGCACATCACGTAACAAGAGAGAAACAAGCTTAATGATAGAAGTGTCAAACATGTCTTGTTAGCTATGACACAAAATTAAAAGGTTATAAGTTATACAGCTCAAGAAATGGCAAGGTACTTGTGATTCACGATTTGGAATTCATTACAATGGCAAGGTAGTGGTGAGTCACGATTTGGAATTCATTAAAGATAAACCATAGAATTGGGAAAGAAAATAAGAAAGCAACTATATCTTCATTCCATACTTTGTCGAGGAAGAAGAAGCCATAGCACTAGCATAAGATGTAACTTCGCCTCCTTCACCCACTCCCAATAATCAAGGTGAAAGTTTAAATGAAGGACTAAGAAGAATGAGAAGTCTTGATAATCTTTATGATGAAACCGAAGAAGTAACTCTTGATTTGTATTACCTCTTTGTAGATAGTGAGCCATTAAGCTTTGAAGAAGCCACAAAAGACAAAAGATGGAAACAAGCTATGGATGAGGAAATCAAATTGATTGAGAAGAACGATAATTGGGAACTAACAAATCTTCCCAAAAGTCATAAAGCCATAGGAGTTAAATGGGTTTACAAGGTGAAGAAATTGCAAAAGGAGAAGTGGAAAGATACAAAGCAAGGCTTATTGCAAAAGGCTACATGCAAAGGTATGGCTTTGACTATAAAGAGGTGTTTGCCTCAGTTGCTCACATAGAGACTATTCAACTGCTTATCTTAATGGTGACATAAATGGAATGGAGAATCTATCAACTAGATGTGAAGTCGACATTCCTAAATGGTTATCTTGAAGAAGAAGTTTGCATTGAACATCCACTTGGATATTTATTCGAAGACCATGAAGACCAATTCTTGAAGTTGAAGAAGGCATTATATGGATTAAAACAAACACCAAAGGCATGGAATAGTCGATTTGACAAGTACTTTCAAGAACATGAATTGTTTGGTTGCCTTAATGAGTATACTCTCTATGTGAAAGCCTATGATAATGGAGACATATTGCTAGTTTGCCTTTAAGTAGACGATCTCATCTTTATAGGCAACAATCTGAGAGTGTTTGAAGAGTTCAATTAGGAGATGTCTCATGAGTTTGAGATGACCGACATAGGGCACATGTCCTACTATTTTAGCCTAGAAGTGAAGCAAATAGAGGAAGGAATTTTTATCTCTTAAGAAGGATATGCAAAAGAAGTATTGAAGAGTTCAAGATGCTTGATTTAACCCCGTGAACACGCCCTTAGAGTGTGGAATTAAATTATCAAAGTTTGAAGAAGACGAAAAGGAAGGTCCCACTTTATTCAAAAACTTTGCGAAAAGCTTGAGATAATTGACATGCATGAGACCTAATATTCTTTATATTGTTGGATTAGTGAGTCGTTTAACGGAATTTCCTACATCATCTCACATGAAAGTAGCAAAAAGAATACTTTGGTACTTGAAAGGTACGTTAGAATATGGATTATTTTATACTTCCTCCAATAATTTTAAGCTTATAGGATATCGCGATAATGACTTTGCTAGAGATATTGATGACAGAAAAGTAGTACTCAATTTACATTTTACATAGTAATTGTGCAATTTCATGGAGTTCAAAGAAACAACTACTTGTTATGCTCTCTACATGTGAATCCAAGTATATGGCAGCAACCATTTGTATTTATCATGCGATTTGACTAAGGTGACTGCTAAAGGAACTTCACTTGATTTAAGAAGAAGCAACAAAGATTTACGTTGAAAACAAGTCCGCCCAAGTAGTTGCCAAGAATCTGGTGTACAATAATCAAAGTAAGCATACAGATATAAGATATCATTTCGTTAGGGAGTGCATTGCAAGAAAAGAAGAGGAGCTTAAGAATGTAAAGACATAAAATCAAGTTACAGATATTTTAACAGAGGTACTGAAGCTCGAAGACTTTCAAATATTAAGATCAAGAATTGGGATAAAGAAGAAAATTTCAAATTAAGGGAAAGTGTTAAAAATATCACTTAAAGTTTAGAGTTTCTAGAGTTCTCTTGAAAATATGTTTTTATTCTAAAATTACAATATATGGCTAGAATTTATTTCTATAATAGTCTTGTGAATAGATAATACTTAAGATTACAAAATCTTTTTAGAGAGTATTTAATAAGTTAGTAAGGTCGAAAGTTGTTGAATATTTAAGTAGTAGTTCTATAGTAATCCTAAGTTCCCTGTAAAAACCTCTTATACCCGGCATTTTATGTAAGTCAAAATTTGAGTGAAACATTCTACTATCTAATTCACTCTTCCACTCTCCAACAATTCATATCCCGAGTTGTACAATTCAGCGTATTCAAATAGGAGGTAGTGAATCTCTCTAAATTCTAAATTTTCTCACTCTTTAGAGCTGCACTTAGGCATTGGAATGCTAACACCGTATACTAGTTTGACATTATGGGCTATATATTAAAGTAGTAACCCAGCAAAAAGACATGAAAACTTGAACAGTAACCCATCTTAGAACCCTTGGCGACTGAACACATTAGTTACGTACCAAGGACGTGTTGCTTGCCTCTAAAAAGAACTACCCAATGATTGAGAAGTATATTCGTCAAGGGTTAACTAAGGTAATAATTTTTTCTACGAAGAAACAGGTTAGGTAAATGTTTCCAAGTTGGAATTTGCTCTACGTTGTTGACTTCGACTATTATGTCATTTGCAACTCAGGTTGAAGGAAAGTAACGGGTCGTGGGTGACACCGTTGCAATCATTGTATGTAAATTAGTTCAAGTATACAAACTGATTGCAGTTCGGTCACAGCTGTTCCGAAAACTGCAACAATCTAGTTGAAATATCAATCCTAACATAAAACCAGGTATGCTTTTGTACTGTCTTACATTGGGATGACTACCTTTTTTCGTTCTGGATGGTTGAAATATCTTTCTAATCAGTCAAATTCAGCATCATCAAGAAATACACCGTAAAAGTTTCGAATGTCCGCACACTCACTATAGTAAGAAAAAAGTAGCAATTCTCGTCTTTATAATTCTAACAACAGTATCATTAATCCTAGTGTGCAACAGATGTTCGGAAGTTCCCAAGCATCTTCTCATATGAGCTATTTAGTTGTCTTCTACTCGTTTGCTTCCTCTTCTATCTGAAAACGAAAACAAAAAACATCGTTATATGATCAACTTGCTCGGCACAAATTGTGATTCGAGCTTAATAACTGAAAAAATCTAAACCACAGGGTTGATAGGCCGGACTAATTGAAGCACATAGTTGTGGTTGATGGCCCAATGTTAATTTTAGACATACCATGAAATCATTGTTGCGGACTGCTATCCAGTAGAAAGCTTCTGAGCCACTCACAGTAGCTTTCGACATTGCCTGGATTTGGTTCAGGGGACAATCCTCTGATATCAGTAGGTCCTTCCTCTAGAATATGCAATAGACCATTACTGTCGGAATGTGAATGATTTTGATTTGACAGAGAGGCCAAAGGGTAATTTGGCTCTTGATTTCCATCAGAGATGTTTACGCGAACCTGGCCTATAGGAATTATATTGATCGCGGGAGGATTTATAATAGCATTCTCAATCAGTTCTTGGTTTCCGTAACTGAAGTCCATCCGAGCGTTGTATGCATTCGGTGCATGGACGGTGGTAGAATTTAACAGAGCCATAGCACACATCTCTTGATTCTCAGCGATGGTGTACGCTGACAAGTTTCCTGTATTCTGCACTTCACCTGAAGTATGATTTAGAACTGATGCATAATCTGACTCTTGGTTGCTATAACTGAAGTTTATCGAAAATAAATCAGCATTCGAGACATTTCCCACTGTAGGCTTTGGAACTGCTCTGAATCCTGGCGCCTGCATTCCGTCAGTGAACTCGGTCGGGAAATCATTTGTATTCTGCAAACTACTTGAAGCAGAATTTAGGAATTCCATATTATCCAGGCCATGGTTTTTGTTTGTAGAGTTAATCAAATAGTTGTGTAAGGTGTTCATATTTCCTGTTGCAGGACTTGCAATTTTCATGCCATTCATCTCTTGGCATCTGTCATTGAAATTTGTAGAACGCGTGATATTGTCACGAGCCATGCCTGAAGTATAATCTAGAATTGATCCAACACCAGAGAAATGCTCTGGGCATTCGTATGTACTGGATGAAGTAGGTTTGAAGATTCCCATTGCATCTGGCTCTTCAATCCCCATACTGATACCCGACAGAAAGTTGGATGAATTGAGCTCGTTGTTTGAGTTTTCCATAAAATCAAGAGACTTGTTATTATCGTCTGAGAAGTCAATACAGAACTTGTCTGCAGAGGCAACATTTGAAGGAGGATTCAGAATAGACGAAGCACCCATATTCTGTTTCCGGTTCAAGAACCCTGAGAGAACCTTGTCCGAATTATGAGCATTTCTTGAATAAGGACTCAAATTGGCCATATCATCTGGCCATTGGTTCGGATTGTTGAAGCTTGTAGCAAATTTGACTGCATTAATAACATCGTCTAAAGTGAATTGTACTGAGGAAGAATTTTGGTCTTGTAACTTTCCTGTTGATGCCTCTTGACCATGTTTGTCTCTTAGTGAGCTATAGGCTGCAGGCAGATTTTGAGTTATAAAGTTCTCTGATCCCTGTGAGAACTGAAATGCATCTCCTGAAATTAGAGGAAGATCAATAGCTAATTATAGGTTAATCCATCTAATATATAGACTTTAAAGACTCTTTTTCTTCCTCATTCATTCTGCATGCCGAAGAAAGTTCAGAAATCTTAAGAGTGGAGTTATGCTGCAGCACCATCATCACCTTGTAAATTGTGGAGCTTTCATGCTTTAAGGTTCTAAACTGTGTAGGTTTCCAATGTATCAGAAAATGGTCCCAGATTGAAGTCCGGTTCTATAAATACGCCTATAATGTGTTGGTTTTCAGTTATTGTTTGCGATTGTTATTATAAACATTTTCATCTTTAGTCTATCCACGTTAACTGTAATTACTATTAGGTTAATCGTAATTATAATGTCACTGAAATTTCAGGCTTGTTATGTAGAAAACAAGCATATTAATTATTTAAGATCTGGTAGACAATATAAAGTTTCTTTTTTCTTTTGTTTGTATGTCAGAATGTGCACGTTAATGGGAGGAATGAAGAGTATGATAATTAACCTCCAAGTCCAAAGTTGAAAATATGACTTCTAAGATTCCTCTTCTCGAAAAGTTCTGAAGTGTCAAGAATTGGCGAAATTCCATAGTTTTTTCGGTTGTCTTTCGCTGGAGGTGCATCAAGGGCAATAGACTCGCGAAGTCGTTGCACTTGAGCTTTGTATTTCTGAAAGGAGAAATTTCCTTCAATGGTCAACAAAACATGAATGGGAAAAAGATTAAATACCAAAGGAAACAAACGTACTTCCAATTTTGTTGTAACAGTAATATTTTTGCCTTGTTAATTAAAGGATTACGCTGTCAAGAAAAGTAAGATACAAAGAGGAGTATTGACACAACAAATGAGACCATTTAGAATGTTGATTTAATTCAACTCAATCACATCTTAAAATTGTAGAATTAATACAAATGCAAACAATTCCAAAATACACAATACTGTGCATCTGATCAGCATGATTTAGACACTTTTGATCTTTCATATTGTTGTTTTCTAATGTGCACGACGTTTATACAGATTTACTGCAGGAAAGAAGCGAAGAAATGAGTTTTTGTGTGGAACATGCTACAAAAGCTCGTAACATAAGATGTTTAGACCATGAATTAGAATTGAGAACAAAATAGTTGCACCGAAATAACAAATAACAATTGATATTTAACATTTCAAGTGACTTTAGGCATAGTAGGGATCATTACCTGAAGATGGCTAGCTACCTGCCGTTGTGTCAAATTAGGCACGTCCATCAACTTCAGTATCGATTTTGGGCGGGCTCCTGTACATGTTAACCCAAAGGAAATTAGTTATGTTGATTATATAGAAGAACTATCTAAAAAATAACATTGCTTTAAAGATATAATTCGGAATTAAGTATTGACGAGAGGAAGGAGCTAGGGTTTAGTGGCTTACTGCTATTGCCTAAAGCACTAATGGCAGCTGTGAACTTGCGGTGAAGATGTGGAGTCCAGATCATGCGCGACTTTTTCCCTTTCTTTTCCGTCTCTTCTTCATGGCTGCTTGTTCCTATTTTCTCTTCCTCTTCACAATGTAACATTTCCTTTTCCTTTTCTTCATCAGCGCTAGCTCTTCTTTCTTTCTCATTACTCTCGTCGGACTCCTCATTGATGACTTTGAATGTATTACCTTGTTCAAAGTCAAGACCAACTTCTTTTCCAATCATTTCATTCTCTTTCTCATCATCATTTGACCTCTTCCTTTTTATCTCAACTTGGTTTGGAGTCGATAGGGTCGTCAAATATGAATCAATGCAGGCGTTTTCTAATTCTTTTATGCAAGTTTCAGCATCTGGATGTATATCTGCTTCAGTTTCCTTCCTTTTTCTATTTACATGACTAGCATGCAACGCTTCCCCTTCAATTTCTTTACCCTTTCCTTTGTTGTGTGGATTACAAGCGCCATGGAGCTCATGAGTACTAGCAATGGCAGGCCTAGTACATTTTCCGTGTTTCCATAGTCCTACTTTCTTGCTATCAATCTGCTTCTTTTCTGACATAAGATTCTCCCTTTGAAAAGCTCCTCTTCTTCTTTTCCTGTATACATGCTGCCACAGGTACTTTAGATCATCCAGGCAAATAGGCTTGTCAAGATAGAAACATGCGCCAGCTGCTAGGGCCTTCCTAGCCTCAGTTATACTCCTATTCGACGACATCACTGCAAGGAGCAGCCAATTTCAGGAAGTTTGTTTGGTGAGGAAGAAATGTAAACGTTCCACCAACAAATTTTGAACTCTAACGTAAAGAGAAACATGTAAACCTTAGTTAGGATCAATGAAATTTGTTAGTATATAGAGATAATGGGAACTCACAAATAACAGGGATCTCCTTCTCACGCATCGCGTGCAGAAAAGTGAGGCTATCCATCTCTGGCATGTTTAGACTTGCCATTACAAGTTTGAATCTATCCTTTGCTTCTTGCATCATTGATAAGGCAACTGATGCTAGCTCAGTGGTGGTAACTGAAAGAAAATAGATGACTTTTAATCAGACCAAATATGAGACAAAGAATTGAAGAAGAACTAGAATAGCGTAAATTATATTTTTTGGGAAATTATTTTACTTTCTTCCATCTATTTTCCCAATGGGATCCGTGTGCTAAATTGTATAGTAGTCAAGTCAAAAATCATGGTCAAAGGGCGTTTCTAGAGAAATTAACTTTTGTACAAAATTTGCTACTCTTACTGCTATATATCTTCATTCAAAAGAAGACTAAAATTAGTTTTTATCAAAATCGGCGAGTAAATAAATAGGTTGGTGAGGTTTCTATGTATTTTATTTTATACAACGAAAGGATGCTATATTAGTCTAGGAACAATGATACAATTTGTGTATAATTCTACATGTGTAAGGTTGAACTAATTTGTGGATTGAGTCACATAGTTGTCCATACTAAGTTCATGTTTTTATGTCAACCATAAAATTCAACAAGAAGACTTGCATATATATTAATATTCTCATTTTTGCTCCAACTAAACTAGTCTTCATTTAATATGCGTTCTGCTTCCACTCAATTCTAATTCCATTTCTGAACTAGTATCTTATAAGTTCGATAATCCACACAATAATAAGAGAGAGAAAAAAAAAATTATGTGTTCAATGCGTAAAAGTTATAGGGAAAAGTATTGTTTTTTTCAGTAGTATGAGGTCCTTTGGACTTGTAGGCTATAAATGAATTTTGGTTATTCCGACAAATAAGTTTCTCTACCAAAGAAAAAATAAAATTCATCACAAAACATCTTTCTCAAACAATAAGAACAAGAAATTGAGTACGTTTAGAGTTAAATTACCATACCACCTGCATTTCATGATCGATCCTAAAGTAATGTTTTGCTCAATCAGTGAATAAGTTTAAACATACATGAAGCCAACAAGTTAAGTGTCCATCTCTGTAACAACGATGTTTATCCAAGTGGCACCCATCTTAGATAATCTAATTTCTAAAATATTACGTATTTGTGCCAAAAATAATACTGTATAACCAGCCATCTGTTTTGACACATGTATAACAACAATTTGTTATATCAATTCCCTTAAACTATCAACCCACTATTTCACAATTTTCTCTTATCAATGTCAACTTATACTTCTTGCTAGTAATTGCAACTATTTTTCCTTTTCATTTTGACACCTTAAAGCTAATATAATTGTTATGAGTACACACTACTCTTACTAATTACAAGGTCTTTCTGTTTCGTCCAATATAAACTAACAGAACACAGCGGAAAATTAGATATACAAAGCAAAGTATATGAAGTACATCATCTTTCCAAATGAGGGTTACTGGTCTCAATCGTATCACGAGTAAGAAATCTCTTAGTCTCATCCTTTATGCGTGCTTTTTTCTAGTTAATAGCGTTCCTTTCTTTTATATATGTAGTTGTATTAAAAATGAAAACCAAATGAATAAATGTCAGTGCATTATTCTACCATACATAAACTATAGACCAAAAAAAAAAGATTGTATGACCTTTTCCAGAGTGAAAATTAGTAAGTGCCAAGTCAAAGTTCATGCATCCATTATTAATATTACTGACTCATGAAGCATAAAAGGAACAGTTCACAGTTTTAGTCTTGCTTGTGTTGGAAAATAGTTTGAAATGCGAGGAATGGAATGAAGAAGTATAAATGAAAAGACATGACTTTTCAATTTAAATGCCATGAATGGTTACATGTTTTCCCAAGAGGTACCATGAACAATCATGTATATTATAAATGAAGGGTCACATGTTTTCACAAAAGGTGTCATGAACAATTATGTACATTATGAATGGGTGTCTTTAAGTCTATATAAGGCTGGTTTAACATCCGATTCATGAAAAAATATACAACCAAGTCTTTTCTTCTTCATCTTTCTCATATTCATTCTTAATTGAAGTTCATCTTTGGTTCTCTATTGATTTTGCTGTCTTAGAGAACATTAGGCTTGTTGT
>JANSVA010000216.1:11420555-11437785 GCA_025504915.1 Erythroxylum reticulatum | reverse complement strand
CACAACATGAACGCTGCTTATATTGATGGGAGACAGGGACAAGCGTCCCTGTCCTTCCTTTTTGAGAGGTACAAAAATATGTGTCTCTGTCATCTGGAGACGGTGGACAAAAAAACGGAGACAGCAACCAAACATTACCAGAGACAGGTTTTTTTATGTCTCGTCCTCTGTCCCCACTAATGGGGACAGGAACCAAACGTTGGGTTAGTCCACTACTGTCGCTGACCCTTATGCATCTTCCTTGTGCTGTTATAACTTCGGTAACTTATCGAGAAATACGTCAGAAGCCTTTAGTTGTCTTTGAATTTTGTCTGTTACTATTGTTGGCAAATTTCTTTGTTTGTCCTGAGTGATTCTAAAGAAGATGGACAAAAAAAAGGTAATACTTTCAAGTTTTCATAATTCTTCATTTCAAATTAGCCTCACAAAACTTAATGGAACTAATTATCTTGCTTTATCAAGATCTTGTTTGTTGTTAATTGAAGTTAGGGGATTAGAAAGTTACATTAATGGTGATATTAAGAGACTTGATATCAATAATTCTAATTATAATCAATGGGAGGTCAAGAATTCTCTCGTGATGTCTTGGCTCATTAATTCAATGAAACTAGAGATTGCTCGGATATATTTGGTACTTGAGATACTAAAAAAGATCTGGAAAGTTGCTTCTCTAATTTACTCTTAAATAGGTAATAAAGCTCAATTTTTTTTATCTTCATAATAAACTGCACAATACTAAGCAGGAAGATATGACCGTCTCACTTTACATTATGGAGCTATGTGGCTTCTGGTAGGAATTGGATTATTACAGGACTTTCAAGCAGAATGCTCAAAAGATGTTAAATTCCAGAAAATGATAGAGGAGGATTATCTTTAGGAAAGATTCTTTTGCTATAATACAACTCGCACATTCTCTCGTTCAGCAAGAAGAGAGTAGAAGAAATGTTATGCTATATACAGCCATTGTTAAGAAAGTAGGGTTAGTGGCTAGTTCTATTGAAAAGCTAAAACCTGAAAATATTTCATCTAATAAGGATCATTTGCATGTGATTATTGTGGAAAACCAAGGTACACTAAATAAAACTGCTAGAAATTTCATTAGAGGATAAATCAAAGTCGTGGAAAACAAGGCAGTTCAGTGGTAAGGGGTTAGGCTCACTTAGTTGAAGGGAATCAAAGCATCTGAAATATCGTTAGCTGGAGTTTTATCTATGAGGAACTTTAGAACTTAAGACATCTTTTTATCAAAAATGGACTCTCCTTTTACAGTTGGTATATCAAATATTGCAAAATCAAGTATTGTGTACTTAAATTCTAAAGATAATCTTTGGATTATAGACTCTGGAGCTAATAGACATCTGACAGGCTCTCAAAAGGAATTTTAAGCATATTCTCATGGGAACAAGGGGAATAATGTTAGAATAGCAAATGGGCCTTTTACCTCTGTATTTGTAATAGTTTTGTTAATTGTACTCCCAATATCACCTTATCCTTAGTTTTTCACGTACCTTATTTTCTTATTACTCTTCTCTCTGTCAATTCTATCACTAAAGATCTTAATTGCAAAGTTGATTTTTTTCTTGATTATTGTGTTCTTTAGGACCTCCACACAGGGTTGAGGATTAAAAATGGTATATTGCAGGATGACTTATATGTTTTCGAAGAAAATCACATGACAGTTGCACATTAAGCGTCTCTTGGAAATAATGCGTTAATAAGGAAATTCTACAAGGGCATAGGTAGTTAAGACACCCCATGTTTTTTGTTCTAGAAAAATTATATCCAAGCTTATTTAAAAAGAATTTCTTTTAATTATTTGTTTTGTGAAGCATGTGAACTTGCTAAACACACTAGAAGTTCTTATCATTTATCTAATAATAAGAGTTTTATTCCTTTTATGACAATTCACTTCGATATTTGGGGTCCTACTCAAAATCCCTCTCTTTCTAGTCATAGATGATTTGTGATCTTTATTGATTGCTTCACAAGATTGACTAGGATTTATTGATGAAAGCCAATAATGAAGTTCTTTCATGCTTTCAATTTTTTTCATAAAATGATTTATATCCTACATGATATTAAAGTTAAAATCCTAATATCTGGAAATGGAATGGAGAATATGGATGGAAAATTTCGTGCTTATCTAGATTCCTATGGAATAATACATCATACCAGTTGTGCCTATACTACTGAACAAACTATTGTTGTGAAAAGGAAGGATAAACATATTTTGGAGGTAGTTTGATCACTTATGTTCACCATGAACCTTTCAAAGGAATATTGGGGTGATGCAGTTCTTTTAACTGCTTATTTTATCAATAGAATGTTACTTTGAATTTTGGATTTTAAAAGCCGTGCAGAAATTTTGCAAAGTAAAAATTATTATATTGTACCTTTAAGAGTATTTGGGTGTATTTGCTTTATTCATGTCCGAAATGTGGGCAAGTTGGAGCCTAGAGCTTTGAAATGTGTGTTTGTTGGATATTCTTCTACGCGAAAAGGATATAAATGTTATCACCTCCTATCTAAGAAATAAATTGTAAATATGGACATTACTTTTTGGAGTGTGAGCCCCATTTTACAACACATCAAATTGATCTTTAGAGGGACAATGAGAGTGAAGAGGTGTTACCTGATTCTATATTTATAGGTAATGTGATCCAGGGGGAGAGCACAATTTAGGGAGAGAAAATTAGTTTGGTTTAGGAGGATCGAAGTAGGCGTTTAGATAGATAAGATATAAAGGCATACTAAAGATGAGATATGATAGAAAAAGCTATCATGTAGTCTATACCATCCTCTTCTCTAAAAAAACACTGGTGAGTTAAAATATGATTTACTTGATAATTTAGATAAGCCTATTGCCATTTAGAAAGGGATGAGAACTTGCATTAAGCACCCAAATTCTAACTTTGTTTCCTGTTGCTCGCTATCTTCTTCCTATAGAGTCTTTGTGATGCAAGAGAACTTGAAGTATATAGAAGAAGTAAAAGAAGAAAAATTAGTCAACTACGAGTCTTAATTTAATGTGATGAAGATTAAGAATTGAATTGAAAACAAAAGATAAGGACTGAAATTTAGATTATGTTAAGATTCTTTATTAGATAAGAAGTAGTAGTAAGTTAAGTATGTTATTCTATTTTACATATGTTATCTTAGTTATTTAGGACTTATTAGAATATGATTTAAATTTATTAGAAACCCTTTCCTAATATAATAAGGGTTCCAAAACTCTCTCTCTATATATAAGTGTACTTAGCCCTTCAATAACAAACAATATGGAAATTTTCTACAACTTTGAGCTTTCAACTAGGTGTGATGCTTTGTTCTAAGAGTGATTCTTAGACCCTATGAGTGATTCCTAGTTTCCTACTATTTGTTCTTTGTGTTCTTCTCTAAATTCTTTTAACCTTAACCTAAATTCCAGCCCTCTCAAACCTATATTCTAGTCATATTAAACCTGAAATCCTAAACCTAAAATTTCGACAATCAAACTTTAAAATTTCTAGCCATATAAAATCTAAAAATTCCACATTCTTAGCCTAAATCCAACTTTAAAACTTGATATTCTAGTAGCATAATATCAACCATATTTCTAAAGTTGTGAGTTTTAATTACTAGTAAATAATTCTTTTGTTTTTTTTACATTAATTTGATATTAGAGTTTTGGTTCACGATTACAAAACGTAGAAGAATGTCATATAGAAGAATATTCAGTGACTAAGAGCAAGATATAATAGTTTTGAGAAATATGAAAAAAGTGGACATTAATGACCCTTGATCATATAGTGCTCAAAGAACTAGCCTAGAAAATAACATCGAGGACAAGTTTAGACAAATTAGGGAGAATTGATGCAAAAGAGTTTAAAGTATATAGAAGAAATAAAAGAAGAAAAATTAGTCAACTACAAGTCTTAGTTTGATGAGATGAAGATTGAGAATTGAGTTGTCAACAAAAGGTAAGGATTGAAATTTAGATTTGTTATGATTCCTTATTTAATATGTTATTCTCTTTTATATATGTTATCCTAGTTGTTTAGGACTTATAGAATTTTTATTAGAATATATTTTAAATTTGTTAGAAACCTTTTCCTACTAGAATAGGAGTTCTAAAACTCTATACTTAGCCTTTCAACAATAATAAGTAATATGGAATTTTTCTCCAACTTTAGGTTTTCAACTAAGAGGTGTGATGCTTTTTTCTAAGAGGGATTTTTAGACCCTAGAAGTGATTCCTAGTTTCCTACTAGCCATTCTTTGTGTTCTTCACTAAATTCCAGCAACCATATCCTAAATTCTAACCCTCTCAAACCTATATTCTAGTCATATTAAACCTGAAATCCTAAACCTAAATTTCCAACAATCAAACCTTAAAATTTCCACCTATACAAAAATTGAAAATTCTGAGTTCTTAACCTAAATCTAACCTTAAAACTTAATATTCCAATAGCCTAATATCAACCATATTTCCAAAATTTGTGAGTTTTAGCTGCTAGTCAATAATTCTTTTATTTGGCCTACATCACTTTGTCTTGTCTATTTCCTTTATGTCTTTTCCACAAAATTGGAGAAAAAGAATGGAAAATATTTAATGGAAAGAAGTTATGGTTAAGGAATGATGGCCCTAACAAAAAAATGAGACCTAGGAACTTGTCACTACGTTAGAAGGAAAAAGGGTAGTTGGCTGAAAATTAGTATTCACAGTGAAGCATAAGCCATATGGATTCATTGAGAGATACAAGGCGAGACTGGTGGCTAGAGGCTTTACTCAAACATATGGAGCGGACTATTACGAAACCTTTGTTCCTATTCCTAAGATGATTATAATCAAAGTTCTACTCTTTTGTGCAACTAACTTGGATTAAGACCTACAATAGTTTGATATTAAAAATGCTTTCCTTTATGGGGATCTAGAGGAGCAGGTGTATATGAAGATTCCCCCCTGGGTAGATGAAAATATATAAAGGAAGGTTTATAGGCTAAAAAAGGCCTTGTATGGGCTGAAGCAATCGTCCAAAGCATGGTTTGAAAAGTTCAGTTGGGCTATGATTTCCTTTAGTTGTCAACAGAGTAATGCCAATCACACCCTACTTATCAAGCATTCCTAAGGTAAGATCACCCTTCTCATTGTCTATATTGATGACATTATGGTAACTAGAAGTGATACAGAAGAGATGGCTCGGTTGAAGAAACTTCTTGCTCAAGAATTTGAAATTAAGGATCTAGGGAAGTCGCAATACTTCTTGGGAGTTGAATTTGCTAGATTAGGAAGAGGAATCTTAATCTCCCAAAGAAAATATGTCCTAGGCTTGTTAGAAGAAACAGGTATGATGGGTTGTAAACTAACTGAATCTCTCATCGAGAGCATCCACAAGTTGCAAATAGGAACATTTACATTAGTAGATATAAACAGATATTAGAGGTTAGTTAGTAGACTCATCTATCACCCTCACATAGTTTGGTGATTAAATATATGTATGATCCACAAGAACCACACATCTATGTTGTATTCCATATCTTGCTCTATCTGAAGTTTGCATTAGGAAAAGGCCTTCTTTTCACTAACAATGGCCACCTTAAGATAGAATCACGTGCAAGTACTAAATGGGTTAGATCTCCAAATGATAGGAGGTTAACCACATGTTATTGTATGTGCATAAGAGAAAATTTAGTCACTTGAAGAAGTAAAAAATATAATGTAGTTACTAGATCTAGTGCAGATGCTGAATATAGAGTTATAACTCAAGGTGCGTGAGAACTCTTCTGGGTAAGAAAGTTGATTAATGAATTACAACTATCGAATGGAGTAATTTTATCCTACTACTATAATAACAAAACTGCCATTAGCATAATTCACAATCGTGCTCAGCATGATAAAATAAAATACATAGAAATTGACTGACACTTCATAAAAAAGAAACTTGTGAATGGCTCTTTACCCTAATCCCATGTGGGGTCTAATGAACAACGGAAAAATGTCTTCACCAAAGGACTCTACAATAAGTAGTTTCATAATCTTGTATGTAAGTTGGGCATGTGTGATATTTATGCACAAAATTGAGGGGGAGTGTTGACTAGAGTTATTACCATAGTTATTAGAATTGATTGTATTCCTTGTATACATTTAGGAAATGACAATTGTAATAATTTCTCCTTGATTTCTTCTTGTAATTGAGAGATTTGATAGCTGAAATAGTTTCCTAAATAGTCCTAGGCCTTGGGTATATAAACCATAGGATTTCTCTATACAAGACACATTAATTCACTAATAGAAACACTTTTAGTTTCTCTTTGATTTATTTTCTTCATAAAGAAATTTTGTTTTTGAACTAAACATAATTTCATAAGCATTTATGAATTTAAAATTAAGAAAATTAAATTTAACTAACTTTTGACCTTTGAATATTTAACACACAGAATTTTATTTATTACCAAATTGGTCCATCAATTTTTTAAAAAACGCCTGAGTACCCTGATGATTAAGGATGTAAGAGGTTTGAAGCTTGACCTGGATTTATTTAACTTAGGCCTTGGGCCAAGTTCAAATTGTGTCTCATTATATAATCACATTGTTTTGAAATTTTTATATATTTTTTGGGTCTTAAAGTTTAAGAAACATGCTCAAAATGATGTTATTATGAGAAGTTTACTTAAAATGTCATTTTGGACATTTTGAATTTGGATTAGACTAGGTTGATGATGTGTTTTATTCATTGCCTTTTCTATAGATGACTTTATGATGACATATGAGCATCAATTTTAAATTTAAAACATTAAAATATTATTTTGAGTGAAAACACAAGGTAGTCCCTAATATTATCTTTTGATGTCATTGTCGTATAATTATTGAAATACAAACATAATCTCTTAAAAATTAAAGAATCTCAAAGTCCTAACTTTTAAATTCAAAATCTATAAACTTGCAACATTTTCATTGTTAAACCTATATGTCTATAACTACAATGTAGTCTTGTGTTCTCTCCTCTCCTATGTAACATTTTTCTCACTCAACCTATACGTGATGATGGCTTTGAAGTCCCTAAAACTCCAAGTTCACTAATTTCAGTTTAAGTGATCTATTATTTTTGTGTATCAGGTTAGTAATGCGAGCATTTTGTTTAGTAAGAATCAATTACATGATTAGTAATGTATTTCAATAATTACTTAGTTAATAATCCTTATCTTACTTAGTTAATAATTCTTCTCAATTCCAAAAACCCTTAAAGTCACTACTATTTTTAGAATCATCGATAACTTTTTTAGATTATACTTACAACATTTCCTTTTATAAAGTGAACATTGTAAATATTTCTAGCATGTATGTTCTGTTGACATTTTTATTCACTCTTATTAATTAACTTCCCTTAGTCCTAGTTTGTAAGGCATATGCTCTATTTTGTCCTTTTCTTTAAGATAGAGTCTTAACTCAAAATATATAGAGTTTAAACTTTACTGATAAAGGCATAAATCTTTGCATGTAAACACAGTATAAATTCCTATGATTATGAGACTGAATCTTTATTTTGGCGATAAATAAATCCCGCTTGTAGATAATTTGATAGGGATATTGACTTTTCATTATATAAGGAATTGGAATCCCAAAATTTGTGTTACTAAAATTGTAAAGCATCTAAAAAGAGAATAAAAATGTTATTATTTGAGTTCTTTGATTTGTGAAAATGTGGTAACAAAATTACCCTTGCATAAAATTTGACCACGATGCCTTTCTAGGATTTTTTCCTTAAATTAAAGTCAAAAAATAAAAATATCAATGATATGTTATTGTTTTGTCATTATTGAAGACAATTCTTACTTTTTCTGTTAGGCGAATTGGGACTATATATTGTTATTATTTTTCTGTTGTAGTGTTTTTAGCTTATGATTGGGATTAAATATAATTATTAATTTAAATTACAAGTTGTTTCATTAAGTGAAATGAGTTAGAAGTCTTAAGTAGTAGGGATACACTAGAAATATAACATGTTATTTTTAAAATGTTGTTGCTTAAACCATATATTACATTATTAATACCTTCAGTATTTATGAAAATATGAACATAATTGCTTAATATTTTTTATTTATTTATTACAAGATTCATGTGATTATTAGATTGGAGTATGTGATCTGTGATTTTATCATAATCAATTAGGCTAAAATTAATATAATTTGGTTTCCTAGAATAGTTCATATATATTTGTCAATTAACCTTTATTTTCTAAGATTTTTCCTTATTTAGGTGGTTGCATAACTATACATATGTTCATATTATCTCTTAGAAATATATATACAATACATAATTATTACAATCCATGTTAATAAGAATTCATTCTTGGTAACCTTAGTCGTTAATAAACATGTATAATAACCTAAAGAATATCCTCCTACTTGAAGTCCATCTTTCACTACCTATTATTTGTCTTTATGATCATATCTCACTTTCGTGAGATAATTAGCACTCATGAACAACTTATAAACACCATTGTATGTGATGCTCCAATAATTCTTAAACCACAATTATCCAATTTGTTCCCCAATTATAACATTAATTACCAAAATCCTCATTGGTTCTTAAAAAGATGTTCGTTAGTCACATAATATTCTATACAAACACAACTATTTTCACTGTTACATTCAAAAGTGTATACAATAAAACAACTTTATTCAATTTAATCTGTTGGCCCACCTAGACCTCATTTTGTCAATCTCATATATTGGGGTTATTGACAATCTATTTATATTCTAAAAAAAATAGTGACAAAAGGTGAGTTGCCTATTCAACATACATATAATACTAAAATACATAACATTACTTAGCCTATGTGAAAAATTAACAAAAATAAAAAATTATAATTAGAAGCAATTAATACCAATATTATTTTATTACTGCCATTTATGTTTTATCTCATTATTAACTGAATTGTTTAGGTCCTGCTTAACCCAGTGGACTTACATTAAATGGCTTGCATGCTCATCTTTACTCATCATAATCACTTACTAAGTGGAAACAAAATTAGATGTATAAATTTCGATACATGGTACCTCTATTCCTCAATCTAATTTGGTACCTCAGTACTACTATAGTACCTAGCCATCAACACAGGATACTTTCCAATATAAATGTGGAACATTTTTGTACTTTATTAATTATTTGCAAAATAAATAAACACAATTCATATATTTTAGAAATCCACACATGTAATTATTAATAATTAAATTAATTAATGAGTAATTCAAAATATGATTCATTATATACTAATATATTAAATTAGTGGCTGCCAAACCTTTCATTTTTTTTCTATATAACAAAATACTATTCTAAGAATACAGTCTAAAGTTATCCTTACCTAATTTTCGGACTTAACTAATAGGTAAGTCCCATCTACTCCTTAATCCACCTTTTAGACTAGGCATTACAAAATTATATTAGACTTATTAAAAAATTTTCAACTCAATTACACTTAATAATCCAACATTATTTTTTTCCCACTTTATTCTTAATTATTAAAATATCCTCATGTAACCTAACTACCATAATTACTAAAATACCCTTACTATTAAAAACCCTTTTAGGAATTAAATTTCAATTTTACCATTTCTTATTTTGCCCCTTAAATCAACTTAAATTTTCCTAAGTTGTCTTCTTCTTCACCCTTTACTCTTCTCTTACCTCCTTTTTTTCTCATTTTCCAGCCACCTTTTCTAGAATTTTATTTTCCCCATGACTTTAAATTATTGTCCTAAACAATCACAATATACTTTCCAATTATAAACTAGTATAGAATGACTAAAACTCATAAACGAAAGGCATAGAATTGTTGCTAGAAACAATTTACCTGTGTGAAGTTCTAAACCTTTCTAAGGGATTTTAAGGTTGTTAACCTCTGCAATTTTCTCTTAATTTGTTGTAAAACTAACAAAATGAGGGAATACATGAGAAAAACTTCATATGCAGGAGAAAGATGGTGTATTTAACCACTTACCAACCAGAAAGCAAATAGAGAGCAAGAAGAAGAAGACAACTTTTTTGATGGGTGTCTAAATGCCCATATGTTATCTTATTATATATATATACACTCTTATGTTTTAATTTGTTTATAGGCTATGTTAGTTTATTAAGGCTGGGCTCTTTCTTCTTCCTTTTGTGTGCTTTACATTATAGGCCTACCTACATCTGTTGCTACTACTTCAGTGCCTATCTAAAATTCCCACTCTATTCAAATTATTACTATCAAACTTAACTGAGAGAATTATATGTGTTGGTCTGAATCTATACTTATATATATCTATAGTAGCAGAAAATTTAGCTAATTGACTAAAGATAAAAATGAGTCTGAAAAGAATGCTGTAACTTATCCACTATATGGTGTGGAGAATTCAATGGTGATGAAATGGTTAGTGAACTCGATGGAGGACATAATCTTCAAGTACTTGTGCTATCATATGTTAAAGGGTCTTTGGGATAATGTCAACCAAAATTATACTTGAACGTAGGAAATAAATCTCATGTATATGAGTTAACCTTAAAGCTTGACAAGGAGTGGATATCATCACTAATTATTTTATTTCTTTGAAATGTATTTAGCAAGATTTAGATCTTTTCAATGATAATAAGTGAAAATCCTTGGAAGGTTGTCACCATTATAAGAAAACAATGGAGGATAACTACATGTTTAAAGTTGTTATAATCTAAACTTGGAGTTTGATGGAGTTAAAGGTAGGAATATTGTTAGACAACCCTTTCCATCTATTCAAGAAGTCTTATCTTAGGTTCACATTAAGGAGAGTCATCATCTTGTTATGCTCGATAAAAGGAGCCTTAATAATTCTGTTAAAAACTCAACCCCACCTATTATGGTAAGTGATGGTCGAAGCACTATTAATAATCTAATGACAAACCTTGTGTTTGGTGTGATTATTATATTAAACCTCATCATACATGTGAGATTTCCTTTAAGATTCACAAAAGACAACAAATTAGAATAGCTCTTATAACGTGCAATTTAATCATCCTATAAGGAAGGCACAATTCTCTTTATCAAGGAGCATATTGATTAACTCCTAAAGCTGCTAAAATCTAACTCAGGTTTATTGAAAACTGTTAATACTTCCATTGCTTAAGCATGTAGTATTTCAAAGGAACTATCTTATCATTTGCCTAACTATTATACTCTTTGGATCATAGATTTGGAAGCCTCCAATCATATTCAAGCTCTTCTAATTTATTCCATACTTATTTCATTTGTTTTAATAATATCCATATAACTATTTCTTATTCCAATATAGCCAAGAAAAGGTTTGATATATCTCTTAATAAGTATTTATCTAAAAATTGTCTTATAGATTCCTCAACTTACTTATAATATGTTATTAGTTAGTAAATTATCTAAAGACTATAATTATCATATTATCCTTTTTAAATCTCACTATGTTTTGCATGAATTGAGCTAATGGAGGATGACTTGAAGTGCTAAATTGATAGAAGACCTATACTTTTTTAGGGATGAAGACTCCAATAGTAAAGGTTCTCAAGGCTTTGGTAGTATCAAGTCAACTCTAGTTAATGGTCAAGTTATTCTTTGGCATTGTAGACTAAGGCATCTTAGTTTTCCTTATCTTGAAAAAATTTCCTATTTTATTTAAAAGTTTAGCTTATTCCAAATTTGTTGTGAGGACTACATGTTATCAAAAGGTTATAAAACTATTTATTGTCAAAAAACTTATTAATCCTCAAGACCATTATAGTTAATATATAATTTGTGATCTTTTAAACAACAATTCCCCATAAAAGAAAAATATTTTGTTATCTTTATTAATGATCATACCTATTTATGTTGGGTTTGATTTTTGAAAAACTTAGGGTTGAAATTAAAACCTTTTACTCAATGATAAAATATTTTTGAAGTAAAAATTAAATTCTCCATATAGATAATAGAAGTAAATATTTTAAAGTAACTATAAGAACCTTTTTACATAAAGGGATTTATTTTCAAACTACTTGCATTGATACACCTAAAAAATTGTTATTGTAGAACATAAAAAGAATATCTATATGAAGTCTCTTAAGCCATTATGCTTTCAATAAATGTTCTATAATATCATTAGGGTGAGTTTGTTTTAACTAATTGGTATCCTATTAACATAATTCCTACTCGTGTCCTTAATTATATTTCCCTTTTAACTATTTAGAAAATACTTTTTTGCTTTGCATCATCTATTCATCAAATCTCCTTATAAATGTATTTGGCTGCAAAATTTATATCCATAAAAGTAGTGAAATAATTTCAAAACTGGACCTAAGGGCTAAAAAGTATGTCTTTATTAGTTATGCATCAAATAGAAAGGGATACAAGCATTTTAATCTAAATAACAACAAAAACTAATAGTCATTATGGACCTCACATTCCTAAAACATCAACCTTTCTTTCACCAAATTTCATTTCAGAAGGAGAAAGTAGGAGAAGGAAATTTTTGGCATATTAATACTATTATGTTACTTAAAACTATTCACTCATTTACTTTGGATAATGAAAAAAATAACCAACAGTTAGTAGACAAATGAAGCTGAGTCTATTTTGTCAAACACTACTAAATCCTTAATAGGGGAGAAGTATTACCAATAGTTCCCTATAAAATATAATCAAGATCTTCTCACATATTCAAGGAGGATCATTAAAAGGGAAAGAAGGATAATATTCCTTTATCATAAGCTCAATTGATTGCCCTCGAGGATCTATTGTGAAACTATTTCAAATATTATTGATATTTTTTTCTATACTCCTCTTAATCATAATAAAATAAATAATGATCTTATATCTACTTCTGTACCTAATATTAAACTAACTAATTTTGATATTCCCATAATAATAATAAAAAAAAACACTCTTGTACTTCTCATCTTATGTCCCAAAACACTTTTGTACTTCTCATCTTATATACCACTATCTTTTATATGGTAAACATTTAAAAAAACATACTAATATAAGAAATATAATCTATTTATACCAAGAAACATATAAGAAGCATTCAATAACTCTAATTGAAACTTATTAGTAATTGAAGAGATGAATGCTCCAAAGAGAATTGGAATATGAGAAGTTGTTTTTTTAACCCAAAGATCATAGAACAATTGAGTGTAAATGGTGGGTTCATAGCGAACTGCAAGGAATAGGAAAGTTGTTGGTCCCCTTTTAGTATATGAAAGGGGGTGAATTTTTTATTCACTTTTACTTATTTGTAAACTAATGAATGAATTACTTATTCTAATATATTATTATTGAAAATTCTTATATGATAATCATAAATCAATCATAATAATAAATAAAAGAGAGTATAAAAAAAGAAAATCAATTTATAGTAATTCAACTAAACAACCATTGGCCTACATCCACTCTCTAAGTTTAATTTAGTAATTTACTATCCAATTTATAGTAATTCAACTAAACAACCATTGGCCTACATCCACTCTCCAAGTTTCATTTAGGAGTTTACTATCTTCTTCCTTCAATGGATAAGAATAACTCTCCATACAAAATCTTCTTTGTCAAAGGTTAATTGCAGCACCACACTCCCACAAAACCCGAACCTGACATCGATGGGTGATATCCGGGTTCGTGCCCCGCAAGGGTGGCATGCTATAACACTCAATCATTCAAATTTTAGTACAATTTTTTTTTGAAATCACAAACATAATGTACGAAAATCCATAACCAAAATGGGCCCACTTTTATTCATAAAAATCTTCAATTAAGACATTATAATCAATAGAATTTCAATAGCCAATTGGGGCTCATTACAAATACAAAACACTATTTTGCAAAAATTGCAGAATACAAATTTATACAAGAATAGGATAACACTAATGTAGATGCATACTGAGCTCGACCTCTATTTCTCATTTGCATGCAGTAGCTATACTTCCGTTACCTAATGGGGTATTCTTCTGATCCTGAAAAATATTTGCAAATTTTGGGTAAGTTTTGCGAACTGAATGAGTGACTATCATCGATTGCTCACCCAGTCACGTAACGCATAAGTCACATCATTTCACATTTCACATTTCACACTTCACATACAATATAATTTAATCACTCATATTATGCATATGTAGTGCACATGAGACCCACTTCCCATTTGTTACTTTATTGTGACCGAGTGCCTAAACTATTCTGTATCCATTGGATACCGGGCTCATTAATAACTATCTGTTATCTGCGTGGAGGATACAGGGCTCATTAAACGTTGAGCCTGAGGCTCAGAATCACTTTTGAGCTCGAGGCTCATTTTCATTCGTTGAGCTTTAAGCTCTGATCGATGGCTACTCAGGTTACAACTGCCATTATATTTCATGCATTCATGAAATATAATGCATCAATCACATTTGCATGCTCCCATTCAATCACATTCCTACATCATTGAACCTTAGTTCGGCATTCAACATTAAAGTTGAGAATCACATTTTCACTTACATACAATTGCTCATTCAAAATACATTTATCACCAAATTATGTACATTTAGCTCATCTCATTCATATATAAGCAACACTTCAATATCTCAACCAAGCATCACAATCATCAGACCTCCTTTCTGGAAACTAACACAATCAATCACATTCATATAGTCAATAAATACCAAAATTCAAATGAAATAAACAATGAAATGAGACCATCTAGGTCTACTAACAGTACGCTCTATATTAGCAATTTCTTCCAAATTCTAGAAATGCCTGAATGCAGACATTTAACCTGCACATCCCATTTATGCAATACACATGTACACACATTAATAATTGCACAATTGTGAGCATTTATTTATGCATACTTGTGTATATGGACAATGTACAATGTATGCTCAATGACAATCCCAGGTATTTATCTATCAAATTCATCACAAAATCATTCTCATATCAAAAATCATCCAGGTATAATTTATACTTAAGTTTAGGCCTCACTAAAACCATTAAAATTACAATTCATTTCTCATTAAATCACTTCAGATTTTTTCCAAGACACCCCTTTCGGGTCTATTGTTTATGTTCAATCAGAGAGTGAAAATGAGGTAATTTGGTCATACTCTCTTCTAGCAACATGTTTCTCTATGTCTTATGTTTCCATTGACACCAAAATCAATCAATTTAGTTTAGTAATTTGGAAGATATACTTCAAACATTTTTTGGGTTGTTCATATTCAAAAACAGTGTACTATGTACAATTCCATCCATAAATTCAATATCTTAGAAAAAGAATAAAAATTTGACTTCTTGAAACAGTTTGTAGGAATATATCTCTAGTTTACTCCAATTCAATAAGCATCTCATTTGGAAGCCTATAGATCCATATATAATCAAAATACTGAAGGGTGCTTAGTAAGAAAATCCTATTTCACTATTCCAACTGATACCCTTACTTTGATTCAATCAATCTTTTTCAGATCAATACCAAAAGCTATAAATTTTCTTGGAAAGAAATCCATTGGTTAAAAAATTAGGTCATTTGGAGGTTGGACGAAGAAGATATTGCCCGAAAACCATCGGATGTTCATTACCCTTGAAAACTTTAAAGCCGCTATCGTGCAATTGCATGATAGCGACATTAAATACTCAACCTCCAAAGTCACTATCATGCATTTTCATGATAGCGACATTGAATTATAAGTCACCAAAGTCGCTATCGTGCATTTACACCATGGTGACTTTCACCCTTCAATCCCAGTTGCATACCCAACTTCTAGCTTCCATAACTTTTGATCCAAAACTTCAAAAATTGCAAACTTTATATCAATGAAAACCTTAAAGAAATATATACAACTTTGATGAAGATATTTCATCCAAATCTTTCTAGATCAATACAGTTTAATCAAGGAAGTTTCAGATCAAACTTTCTCTCCTTTCTCTTTTCTTGGATTCATTTTCAACCAACTTCTCTATCGTCTTGCTTCACTAAATCCAACACTTAAATTTTCATTTTTAGTTTTTCCACTCCATTTTCATTCAACTACTTCACCACAAATTCACATTACCCATAAATATGAAATTTTACTTGAATTTCTCAAAATCATCAAAATCTAAATATCAGTTATTCATCTTTCTCACGTTCTACATTTCACTATTCTCTTCATTTCAACCTATTTGTACATTCTCTATTTTTCTTCTAAATTTTCATTAAAATTTTTTTCTCATCTCCAGACATCATCATACAACTATTCTCCACTCTAATCTTATTCTTGTTCATCGTTAATGTAACTTTCCATCCTCATATTAAAGGTTAGAACCCAGATTTCAATAATGGAGGGAATAGCAATGTGAGAGTTAGAAAAATTTACATTTCATGCTCAGCAGAATGTCAGCATACATGCATGTGAATTTGAATCTTTGCACACCTGAAAATAATTGTACATGCACTCATTGACATTTCGGGTATATTGAATAGTAATGAGATAGATTGAGGATTCTAGTTATAGTGAATGAGTAAAATGAAATGGAGTAGAAAGACTAGATATAAAATTTAAGTGTTGGATTTAGTGAAGGAAAATACGTTGCAGAAGTTTATTGAGAATATTTAGTATGGGAGTTTTAGATAATGGAGTAAAAAGTTATGGTCTTTATAAGGGGGAGATGCTCAGGAGCATAGATGTATCGTCTGTAAAGACGTACCGTCTGTGATGATGTCACATCATCTATGTTGACGTCATTTCTTCTGTAAGGATGTATCGTCTGTAAGGATGCATCGTCTGTAAATATGTATCGTCTGTGATGACGTCATATCGTCTTAAAAGTTGCATCATCTTAAGTTGACTTTGCTTTGTCTTAAGTTGACTTCGCTTCATCTTAAGAGTTGCATCGTCTTAAGTTGACTCTGCTTCGTCTTAATAGTTGCTTTGTCTTAAGTTGACTTTGCTTCGTCTTAAGTTGACTTTTGTTTCGTCTGCCCTTTTTGGCTTCGTTTGCTTATTGCTTTATCTGCTGTTTGGCTTCATCTGTTTATTGCTTCGTCTACTTTTTGGCTTCGTCTACTCTTCGTCTGTTTTCTGCTCCGTTTGCTTTCTACTTATGTGACCGAAACTTCTTCTTCTGTACGCTATTTGTCTGATGCTATAGCTTGGTCCATCTATGATCCTTCAGGCAATATAATTTATCTCCAATATCTTCATAAAAGAAGTAGATATTAAAGTCCTCTTTGAAACCATCCTAAGATGATCTCAATCTGATATCTCTAGAGAGAGTTATGCTAATTG
>JANSVA010000216.1:11389457-11411724 GCA_025504915.1 Erythroxylum reticulatum | reverse complement strand
ATTTAGATTCTAATAATATACATGTTTCTCATATATCTCTATGTATATGTATATTACTTACAAAAGAATCTTGGTACCTTTTGACTAGACATATAATGCTTACACAAATAAAACCAAACTCTTTTTTTTATTAATAATAAATATTTTCATTGCAAAACTGTAACTAAAGAAGATAAGGTTACATGTAAATACGCTTGCTTTCCGGGGTACTATATTTACATAACTCCAACAATTCTTTATTTTGGGGAAGTAAGGATGCATAGAATGAATGAAATGTTAAGGAACATGGTATCTCTAGTAGGTGGTTGGTGTGTTGCAAGGTTTGGGGGCTTGGATTGTCATTTGAATACAATGACAAATTGTTGTAGCATGATGTTGACTATATGATGGTGGGCATTAATTATGATTAGTGTGTGATTAGTCAAGTTTCATTACAACAAAGTAAACTATTGATTGCAAAAAAAAAACTTAGCTAAATGTTTAAAAAATGTCACCTATAGTTATTTGTGATGTTCTTATTTCGTCACACAAATCATTGCCAATTCCATATAGCTTAAACTTATAAGCAATATTTTCAAAAATTATAGACAAAAAGTATTAGCTATGAAAATTTTCAGAGCTAAGACATTGTAAAAATGTAGCTAAAAATTGCATGTCAGTAGGAAAAATTTGGCCCCAAATGATTGACTACAAAAATAAAAATAACTAATAATTTTTTGCCATGTTTTATCTTCATAACTATATAGTCTTTGCTAAGTTTAAAGTAAAATTATATGAATATCATTAAATTATATCAGCAAAAAGAATATAAAGGATCATTATTTGTTCATATACAAGATATAAATGACAACTTGAACAATTCTTATAGATAAAACAATAAATAAAAAATCAAATTACAAATCATAAATTACAAATTATAATATGTCAAACTCAGATTACAAAAATATTATAGCATAACACGATAAAACTATATCTTTTAAATAAACGCATAGATCAAGAGTATATGTATCATGATCATAATATCAAGATTCTATAGTATATTTATGGAAGGGGTAATATATTTGATATATTCATGGACACCTCCAGATGTTGCATTTGAAATTGCCCAAACAACCACTTCTTGATTTCAAATTTAGCATTTTGAAGCAACTAGACAAATGGGGGCAATAATAGTAGCATCCATTATAGCTTGTGTAATATTGGAAACCATAGTCCAAACATTGACAAACTAGTTACATTGGTTAGGATATCATCTGTACACTTGAACTATTTAGGAACATATTGAAAGATGACAAAGCTTTACTACTGATCTTTTTGAAACGACAGTAAACTAACTTGTATCTAAGATACGTTCCCAGTAGTAATATTTAAGCTTGTCTGGCAAGCTTCTTTCTTGATGCTCTTCTTATAATTATTTTTCAGCGGGTTTATCATAAGTTGAGGACAACAATCAAAAGACTTAATACTTTTCCTCAAAATCCAAAATATAAACATCCATAAGGTTGACATTCAAAAATAGTTATCTACCTCAAAATTGTTACAATTGGGAAAAACATAATATTTAAAACTTCCTATGACGTAGGAATTATGTCAACTTCACATATATAATAGTTTGCTTTCTAAAACCTGATCACAACCTTAGAATTTGCTTTCTAGAACCCGATTACAAGCTTAGAATACAAGTTATAGTCCATACTATTTATAGTTTCATTTTCTATCTATTTGCAAGAAAAATATTAGTTCTTATATAATTAGAAAAGTAGTTCTACAACTAAATCTTTGGCCTCCCTTCTTCTTAAGCCATTTTGTTACTCTTCCCTTAAAGTATACGGCACTGGGAAAAACATTGAAAGTAATATGATGAAAAAAATTGACTTGAAAATTAAAATATTAAACAATAGGAAGGACTTGTTAGACATATACCTATATTTGCATATCATCTCCAGTAACAATATTTCCAACTGTATGTAAATCAGGAATAAGAACTATTGAACATGAATGGATAAGAATAGAAATGCAAATAGTGTTGAGTGTCTAATCCTATTTTGATATTTTTGATGATTGTAGACGCTTTTATGATTCGTGAGAATAATGAACAAGTGAAGACAAGAAGGAAAAATCTCTTCCGGAGAGATACACAATCGTGTAGAGTGTTACACACTCATGTGGATCAATTGCATAAGGTTTTGTAAACATATGAAGGAATGTGTGAAGATCAAAGACATTCATGGTCATATACATGCCTATATAAAGATATACGACTATGCATAGAGATCGTGTAACTCCTAATAACCATGAACAATTATGAGTGAGCTGATGCTAAAGATACATTATCACTTATACGATCATATAAGGGATCGTGTGTGATGCAGAAAAACTTATCTTGTGATCTAAATGAGAAAATATGTATACTTTTGTAGAGAGTGCATCCATAATGTCCAAAAGTGAGGAAAAACATAATGAGGGCAAATAATGTTATAGTCTCATCCTTGTTTGATTAGTTTTAGGATTGATTTAAGTGATTATTGATTGTGATATCAAATTTGCTTTCAATATTGAAATATGATAAGAGAACTTGTTGATGTAGGGTGAGAGATCAACTTTTATTTCTAAATCTTTATTGAGTATAGTGGATTTGTTGTTAACTTTCTTATTCTTATATTGTTTGCTATTTCAAATTAAAGAGTTCTTTCTTGTCATTGATGGTTGGCTGAATATTTAGACAGTTGTGTTATTTTACCCTCACAAGTGGTATAAGAGCCAACATAATAGAAGGTGAAAACAACTCTATGGTTAAGTTAACATCATCAAATTACTTAATTGGGTGGCCCATGATGGTTGATCTTCTGTATTGCAAGGATTTGTTTGATCTTATTGATGTGGAAAAAGGTGTGAAGGATGATTTTTCTTTAAAACATGAAAAGATATTAGATAGAGAGTGGGAAAAGATGAAATGGAAAACTTTGGGAACTATTAGGAATGGATTGTTATCAACATATTTATCCATGGGTCTCAAGAAATAGATCGTTTTAAGATATGGAAGAAGTTAGAAGGTTTGTATCAAAGGAAGAATGCTTATAACAAGGACTTTTTAAATAAAAGACTTGTGAACTTAAAGTTGAAAGATGGGAAATCAATGTCAGAGCATCTAAGTGTTTCAAAGACATAATTAACAAGCTTAATACAATGAAGATCATTCTTGATGATGAGCTGAAACTTTGTTCTTGTTGATTTTGTTATCAGATAGCTGGGAGACGTTAATGGTGATAATTAGCAACTCAACTCCCATAAATGTGCTCTCCTTTGATGTAATCAAAGAGAGTATGTATAATGAAGAAATCAAAATAAAGGAGATTGGAGTTGCGAACGTGCAAGAATTCGTGACATAAAGCAGGGGAAGGAATAAGAGTAAGGGTCTCAAAAGTCATGGTAAGTCTAAGAACCATTTAAAGTCCAGAAGTGACAAAGACATGTCATTATTGCAATAAGCCAGGATATATTAAGAGGTTCTACTATAAGTGGAAGAGAGATAAGAAAAAGCAAGATCATCATAATGATGGTTGATTGACCTAAATTTTGAGTTGGTTAATTATGTGATAACTGCAAGTGCATAATGTAGCTATAGCTAGTATCAGTAAGTATAAGTCGATCCCACAAAAACTATGAATACTAGTACTTACCCTATTATTTAGTCTAAGGATTGATTTTTTATTTTTGATGAAAAGAAACTAAAACTAAGGAAAAATAGGAAATGAAATGGAACCGAGAATTCAGGAAGCATTAGGAAATTATTGATATCGAGTAATTAGTATCTAGATTTCAAATCTTCCTAACCCTTCATCGATTGATCAGTTATAATGCGATTGTGTTATTGATTAGATGGACTGTGGAGATTCCTAAGGTAAGCTAGTAGTTGACCTTGAGTCTACTAATAACTAATCCTAAAGTTTCTAATCGAATTATTCAGATTCAATTTTATAGAATTGCATTATCATTTATGAATCCCTCCATTAGGTTTGACCCTAATCTAGAAGATTTATGTGATCTTATATATAGGGTTGCAATCATATGTTTCCAATTATTGTGGATCTATTCAAACCTAGGATTTCTCAATCCCTACGTTGAAATCATATTATGATATAATATTTTAGATTACTAGAACATAAATAAAATTAGATAATTGGATTGCAATAATCAATCAATCAATTGCATTAACAAAATAATCAACACATATTAAAATATCCAAACGGGGTTCATCTAACCTAGATACTAATGAAACAATTAGTTACATATTGCCGAATACGAAATCAGATACACAATGGAATCATAATACTAAATCTCTGTCATTGTTCCTTATCGAGTATTTTAACAATGTACATGTATGATATTGTATTATGGTGGATCTGTTGATAAAATCTTTGTACCTCCCACTCCTCTAGCTCAAAATTGCCTCGAGAATCATCTTTAGATCTTTCAAAATGATGTATGTCATTTCCCCTTTCTAACTTCCTCTGAAACGTTGTTTTTATATGAAATTCTAGGTTGGTTATCGCAAAAATGCACAGCTATGGGAAAGTGTAGGGTCACGAATCATGATCGTGCATTCCTTTAAAATTGTTGATTATTTGTTTTACGCCATGTTTTTGTCATAATTGCTCTCTTTTAAGTCCATAAAGGCAATTATCACTTGTAAACACACTTGAAGCATATTAATATAACAAAAGTATAAAATATCAAGCAAAATACATCAAATATGGGTGTAAAAGTATAGTAACTTATGCATCTATCAATGGTGATGATAAAAGTACAACAACAATAGCTTCAAGCATAGATGATGAGGTGTCCCTAGTTTGTATAACTAGTGAATGCTTCCATGTCAACAATTTTGGTTTTAAACGGTTGCTTGACCCCAAATCATCTTATCATTGTGTTTTAAAGGTGGAGTACTTCTTAAACTACAGGAGCAAAGATTTTAGGAGTGTAAAGATGGTAAATTTTTTTCTAAGATATATGGTATAAGTAAGATGCGAGTTTAGAAAAAAGTCATATGCTTACTGAACTTGAGAGATGTATGACACATCCCTGATCTAAAGCTAAATTTGTTATCAGCTAATATGTTAGATTAAGAAGAATTTCAACACACTTTCAGGATAATACATGGAAACTATCCAAAGGCACAATAACGATTTTCCCAAGGATAGTTATGTTACTTAATATATAAAACACACTTAAAAGTGTGTGGTAGAGAAGTATACACAGAAGAATATAAAACTTCACAAAATTTATGGTATTGATGATTGGGACACTTAAGTGAGAAGGATTAAAGTTGTTGGCTAGAAATCCCTTATCCCAGTTAAAACTCACAATCGCTTAATCTTTATGATCATCGTTTGGTTAGAAAGAAACATGAAGTCTCTTTCAGGAAAAGATCTACAATGAAGTTTGAGATATTGGAGTTGGTTTCCTGATCTTTCAAGTGGAGATAAATTATTACATTGTAGCTCATCATATGGCATAGTTAGCTCTTTGCCAATTCTATACATGAAGAAAGATAAAGTATGTGACCAAACACACATTGGTGGTGATCAGATACAATCTGATAATGATGAGCTACATGAACCACATCCAGAAAATACTGAAAATGAATCCATTGAGGATAATGAAAAAAAGGAGCAATTGGATCCAACAACTGATGAAACACAACTTTAAAAGTTCAACAAGGGAGAAAAGGCCTTCTATAAGGTATCCAAGTTCTAAATACATGTTACTTACTACTTAAGGGGAGCCTGAGAATGCGCAAGAGGTTGCATCTTGTAAAGACGAAGATCTCTAACTCATAATTATAAAGGAACAGATGGATTTTTTGAAGAAGAATAATATATACAAGCTTATAATAACAAGCTATATAAACCACATCTAGACAATACTAAAAATGAATCCATTGAGGATAATAAGCTGGGGGAGCAATTTAATCCAACAATTAACGAAACACAGTTTCGAAGGTCGACAAAGGAGAAAAGGCCTTCCACAAGGTATCTAAGTTCTAACTACCTATTACTTACTACTTAGGGGGAGCCTGAGAACGTGCAAGAGGTTGCATATTGTAAAGACAAAGATCTCTAGCTCATAGTTATGAAGGAACAAATGGATTTTTTTAAAGAAGAATAATATATACATGCTTGTAAGGCTTCTAAAAGGCAAAAAGACAATAAACAATAAGTGAGTTTTTAAAATAAAGAGAGACGGTAAAATGCCAATAAAGCATAAGGCTATACTAGTAGTGAAAGGATTTGGTTAAAATAAAGGTATAGACTTTTGTGAAATCTTTTCACCAGTAGTCAAGATGACCTTAATCCAAACATTTTTAGGTCTAACTACCTATTTGGATCTTAAACTATAACAATTAGATATTAAAATAGCCTTCTTGTATGGAGACTTAGAAGAGGAGATATACACTGAATAGCGAGAAGGTTTTAAAGCTAAAGATAAGGAAAATTTGGTCTACAAGTTGAAGAAAAGTTTATATGGTTTAAAACAAGCTCTAAGATAGTGTTATCTGAAGTTCGACTTCTTTACAATGGATTATGGTTAAAAACGAACTTATGCTGATGCTTGAGTGTGTTTTAAGAAGTTCTTAGGTGAGAATTACATCATTCTTCTTCTTTATGTTAATGATACGCTAATTATGGGTCAGGACATTGATGGAATTCAAAATTTGAAGGAGGACTTATCTAAATATTTTGATATGAAAGATTTAGGACTTGCAAAGTAAATTTTAGGCGTGGACAGGGACGGATCCACTTTGGGGGTAAGTGGGGGTTCCAAAAAATTTCATATGAAAAAATTATTATTTTAAGTTTTGATCCCATAAAAAAATTTGTTCCCATTAAAATTTTGCCCCATTAAAAATAAAATTTTTCCCTTACTCAAAAATTTTTTTGGATCCGTCCCTAGGCATGGAGATAACTTAAGATAGGAAGGATGCGTGATTGTGCTTATCTCAAGATAGATATATTGAACAAGTGCTAGAAAGGTTTAATATAAAGCATGCCAAGTCAGTTAGTATGTCACTAACATCTCACTTCAAGCTGTGTAAACATGCATGTCCTTCAACAAAAAGGGAGAAATATGGTATGTCCCTATTCCATACTCGTCTGCAATAGGGTCTTTGATGTATGCAATGGTGCGCATAAGAGCAAATATTGCTCAAGATGTTAGAATGGTGGGTAGATTTTTGTGAAAACTAGGGAAGGTTCACTAAGAAGCAGTGAAATGGATTATGAGGTACTTAAGCGGCACATCAAAGTGGAGTTTGTGCTTTGGTAATTGATAGCAACACATCATAACTATTGACCCTTGAAATCTTCCTTATTGTTTTATTGAATTAAGCATGATTTAAATAAAAAGATTTTGAGGTTTTGATAGATTAATTATTTTTGGAGTTAATCACTGTGTCAAAGTTAGTAGGATTTATTGCATGGGTTAATTGGATTAAGGTAGTAAGATTTTATAAGGGCATTTTTGGCAAGTCATTTAAGCATAAAAGCCTATAAAGCTTAATGGAAGGGCAAAGTGGACATTGCACATTCATTTAGGGTATAAGTGGAAGAACAGTGTTGTCGTGTATTTTAAGAAGGAAGAAATGAAAATAAGAAAGAAAGAGAGAGGAAGAAAGCGTGGAAAGAAGAAAAAGGAAGAGGATTTGCTAAGGTAATCATCTCTCCTTCTTGCTTTGTTAGAAAAGGGTTTAGAGAAATAGATTTTTGTGGTTTTGTGTTGGAAGAAAGAAAGAACTAAGGAATCATTTTTTATTTTTAGGGATTCCTAAGCAAGGGTTTCATGGTGAATAAAGAAGCTTTGAATAAACAAGTAACTATAAGCATCCTTTATTTTTTTTATTTGATGAATGAAGCATGTTTTGGTGATGGTTAAAAGTAAAATGAGAGTGAAAATGATGTAAGTCAAGAGTCAGAATCTGGAAAATTTTGAGAGAAGAGTTGAGTTTCTGTGAAAGTTCACCACGACCAACTCTTTGTCTCACCGCGACGAAGTCCCCATGGTTCTTTGTGGACAACTCTTTAGTTTGTCGTGGCCAACATTGAAAAAAATCAAAGTTCGCTGTAACGAAGTTTGTCTAGAAACAACTTGAACATATTTTAGTATTTTAGACATAACTTTTTCTGTAGTTATCCAAATGGAATGATTTTTTATTTGAAGTAAACTAGAGACATAGGGATACAAGTTTTCTTAAGAAATCAAGTCTCAATTCAGTTTCTAGGATTTTCATAGTTTTGGATGGAAGTTGAGCACAAAATGTTGTTTTAGTACAACAATAGCCCAAAAATATTTGGGGTATAAGTTTTAGAGTAATAAACCAAATTGAAGGATTTTGGTGTCATTAGAAACTTAAGACAATGGGAAAAATTTTTATAGAAGAAAGTGTTATCAAATATCTTCATTTACCTAATTAGAATGATAGTGGAAAATTGACCCGAAAGTCTAAATTTTTGAAAGGGTTTTGGTTCAAAAAGCTTAGGAAGTGCATGTGTTTTAGTGAATATGTTTATTTGGGTTCCAAATTGGAATTCCTATTGAATGGAGTTTTTGATTATTGTTAAAGGAAATCAAGGAAGGCAAGAAGAACAGGAGGAGAGGTCTCTTTGAGCAAGTTTATAAGCAAGGATTTATAAGGTGGGTACATGTTTATAATATAGTAAATAAGCCACCAAATGTTTTCTTTGAATCAAAGAAGTTTAATGATTTCAATTACATCATAAATCTTGCATTTATTGCTTCTTGAATGAATTAAGAAATTGCTCTATGTTTGATATATGAATTTTGTGGATGATTTATGAAATCATGTTTTCAGAAATAGGTTTCTAAAATATGCCTTTGTGGCAAATGTTAAGAATATCATGTTTTCAAAAAAGTTCCTTTTGGGCAATATGTTTTGCAAGTCATGAAATACATGTTGTGTGGTTTTGTGGTGGTCTCCCAAGTTAGGTCAAGTGTATTTTGACCAAAGACTTCTCCCGCCTGCCCGCTAGTGGCATGGAGCTCCTTTATGAACTCCCATAAGTTTACAACTACACAAGACCATTAAGTGGGATTGCGATAGTACATTCTGTTCAAGGCTACACGGGACCATTATGTGGAAATGTGTAGTACATTCTATTTTTGGATCCACCCAAACCATTCTGATGTGCTTATATGCTTATGATATGTTGCATACATGATTTGGAATTTGTGAATGTTGTTTAAGAATTTGAAAACAATATGTTTTATAATTCAATTAGATTTTATATTGACAAATGAACATTTCAAAATTTTTGGTTATTTTTCCGTTATAAACTGTTACCCACGAGCTTTCAAGCTTACCCTCATTCCTCCCTATCTTCAGGTGATGAGCAAGAGATCAAGTGATGAAGAACATAAAGGCATTTGGCAACTACAAGATAGTTAGCTTTTGAGATTGATCATTTTGAACATGAATTGTCATTATGTAAGTGAAATGTTATGGAAAAGAAATGTAGGATATTATGAAGAATGGGAATTACTTGTAAGAAAGGAATTAAATGAGTAGAGATTAGAGAGTATGATGAAATAATATTGGTAGTTGATTGGTTATGAAATGATGTTGCATTAAAGGAAGTGAATTTGGGACATTTAAGAATGAGGGTAAGGTTAAGAAAGATGTAAGGGTATTTTAGTGTGATTTTTGACAACTTTGCCGCGGCAAAGCCAAGAGTTCGCCTCGGTGTATTTGTCTTGAGGGGATTGTGGCTTTTGGTGGTGACTTCGCCGTGGCGAAGCTAAGCGTTCACTGTAGTGAACTTCATCCAAAGTCGTCTGGCTTAATCCTATTTGTTCGTCGTGGCGAAACAATAGTTTGTCATGGCAAACCCTTCATGGCTTCCGGAGGAATTTAACAGGTACAATATGATTATGGACATTATCATAAGAATTGGTTGTCGTATATCAATTGATCAAATAGGGAATTTTTTGGAATGTTATGAGAATGAAGATGAATTGATGATGGTTAAGGAGATTTCATTGGATTACGCTCACATTTTATAACCTCTTAGTTGGACTCCAAAAATGGTTCTAACATATTATGGTATTAAAGCACCCAAGTTTAGTATCTTATATCGGCATTTCATGATATCAGAAAATGAAAGTTTATGGATATTTAAAAATAAGAGATATTACGTAGTCCGACATGTTAGGAACATATTCAGCATTTGTGGTTAAGTCAGTGAATTTGGTGACAGAATTTTAATGTAGATATGTAATTGAATTGATATGGATGTGAAATTATATTCATGAATTGACTGAGAAGAAATAGAGAAATAGGCGGAAATGACAAGATTTAAGGTGTTTTATACAAAGTGGAATTAAAAGGTTGAAGTTCGAATTTAACATGATTGTTTAATTACTGTGATAACTGTTATGATCTGATATAAGATTGTGTTAGTGAATATGAGATCAGAATTTCAAGATGGCTATGCGTCTATAATTCTAAATTGATTAAGAAAGTACGTAGGAAAAAAGAAACAAATGATAGTGATATATGTAGAAGTTCTCAAGGTTATATCGACCAATTATTATGAGTACATATGCGATAATGTGATTACATTGGTGAATAATGTGATTGAGTACATGAGATCTATATTTGGATATGGTATAGGAAGTAAACTATAATCCCTATAGATAAAATCATAAGATGAATCAGAGGAATGCCATATAAGTATGGTATAGGTGATTTTGTTAAAAAGGTAACTACTATAGAGGAGTATTTTTTTAAATAGTTATAGAATATTTATAGGCTGTTCAGATTCAATTGTGATTGTCGTATCATTAGCATAAGATATACATTGGCGAATTGTCGGAGATAAATCTTTGGGCAAAATGGAATGACTTTGATGACACACACCTAAGTATATGTGACAGTAATTATGTTTACTACTTCATTGAGTTTTGGTAATTAGAACATTATAACCTTGTAAGAAAGATAGAAATTGGTCTTTTTGAGGTATTAAGAATGGCTGATAATGCAATGATGATAACAGTTGATTGATAAACATTGCATAAACAGTATAGATGATAGTGGCAAGAAATCTTCTTTTGAAGAAGAACTTCATTAAATTAGGATAAGCAGATCAGATAGTTTATAGTAAGGATGATCAATGAAAGAAAAAATAAGAAATGACTATGTAATAGTTTAAAAGTAAATATTGGAGTCATATTCCTATCGAACACTCAAGGATAAAAGGTGGAATATACTACTGAGAATGTATGTATTTTGTTTGATGTAAAGTATCTAACTATGTGAGTGGATTCCCAAATTTGAGAAGACATTAATTACTACGATGAGGAGTATATAGGTCCACGTTATATTATGTGTAAATATGTTCGAGACATACAAATTTGACTTGATGAAAGTGTTACAGACACAGGAAGTTAAGATTGAAAATAAATTGAAATATGTGGAGAAATTAGTATGAATGAGCAGACAGAAGAGTAAATCAATGTGAAATTAGAGGAAATCGAATGAATTGAGAAAATCATTCAAGAAAGGAAGTCAATTTAGAAACTGAGAATAACAAGAGATGATATTTCCTCGTTGAGGAATTAGTTACTTAAGGAATTACGAGAACTAATCAGGGGCACATGGAGTTTGATAATAATTGTTTGAGTTAACAAGTGGCCCGATAGTACTATGGTATTAAAGATGAAAGCAATCCAAGCAAAATTTGATGATATATTAAATGTATTCAAAAAGTTAAGAAAAATAGTTTGAATACTTGAGAAAAATTGTGTAAATTGTATAAGTAATGAAAGTAAAGAGAATTTTGAGGAATTATAACACGATAATGATTATATCGTCTAGATTTGGAGATTTTATATTATACAATGATATTGTATAAGAGATTAGGATAAAATTCAATGCATCATGATAAAGTGATTTCATACGCATGGAGACAATTGAAATCTCATGGGTTGATTATTTGATAAATGAATTGAAACTTGCTGCAATAGTGATTGTTTTGAAAGTTTAGAGACATTGTAAGTACAGAAACAATCTGAAATATACAGATCATTAAACTTTAAGGTAACTATTAAGTTGAGAGAATTGAATACGAGATTAAGACAATGGATGGAAGTACTAAAGGATTATGATTATACAAATGAGTACTATACTAGTAACACTAGTATTGTAATCAGATGCATTGAATAGAAAATTTCAATAGTAGTGTATCACAAATTTTGATATTGAGGTTATCAAATCTAATGCAATAAAGAGCGTAGGATGTTGAATTGAATTTTGGGCAAAATGATTAGTAACTAAAAATTTAATATTATTTTCAAATAAACAAAGCCCAAATTGAGGATTCAGAAATTGTGAATCTTACTAAGAAATAGAAAATGAATACAAATTTTGAGTTCGAATAGGAAGAATGATACTTTGTGATTGAAATAAGAATTATGTGTAATATATAAAGATGATAGAGCAAAGAGATTGTTAGAAAAGTACAAATGGTAACTTAAGTTATACATCCTAGTAGGAATACACCAGAACATCATTTAGCAGCTAAGAATGTAGAATCAAGTAACTGAATGTTTTAATTGCCAACGGTCTTAACTGTCAGAGATATGCTTAGGGCTTATAGTTTAGGGTTCATAGGAACATGAGATCAATGTATAGTTCTATTTGACTTTAAGCATCATAATCATTATCAAAATGATTTTATTAGAATACTGTATGAGGAGTTAGATGATAGAAAGAGTTGTTCGCTCTTGCATTATGATGATTAAGGCCTAAAAATGGTTGAAGGCCAGAATTGATTAGAGAGGTTATTGATAAGTGAAATCGATTACTATTAGAAATTAAGTGATTCAAGAAAGATGAATGAATTAGGTGGATCCATGCCAAGGGCATGGAATACAGTGAGATAGACATAAGAGTTAAATGTACTGATATTAAACAGATGTGAACTATAAAGCAAAAGATTAAATGTCTCTGAGAGTATCACCTTTAAAAGGTGTGCTTAGATTAAGTACAAGATGTGCTTAGGTTAGGATAAAGAATCAACTAAGCTTGAATTGTAATGGTCAATATGAAGTTACTAAGAACCGGACCATTGACTTATGAGTTAGTATTACCAACAAAGATGTGTTATTATGAGTATGTTAAGAAATATCGATATGATCTGACATAGATGTAATGTCAACATAGGAAGTGAAATTTGTGAATAATATGAGAAACAATGAGGAACCAGCTAAGAAAGTGAATGACTAAATAAGTAATATAAAGACCTGGAAAATCTATCGACTATGGTCAATTCGTAGAAATTATCCAAGTAATGAAACTAAATGGGAAACGGAGGAGTATATGAGAAGACATATCCCTGCCTCTTAATTAGTCAGGTAAGAATTTCGAGGACGAAATTCTTTTAAGAGGGGGAGAAATGTTGGCCCCGAAATCTTCCTTATTGTTTTATTGAATTAAGTATGATTTAAATAAAAAGATTTTGAGGTTTTGATAGATTAACTATTTTTGCAGTTAATTACTATGTCAAAGTCAGTAGGATTTATTATATGGGTTAATTAGATTAAGGTAGTAAGATTTTATAAGGTCATTTTTGGTAAGTCATTTAAGCATAAAAGGTTATAAGGCTCAATGGAAGGGCAAAGGGGACTTTGCACATTTATTTACGGTTTAAGTGGAAGAAGAGTGTTGTCGTGTATTTTGAGAAGGAAGAAACAAAAATAAGAAAGAAAGAGAGAGGAAGAAAACATGGAAAGAAGAAGAAGGAAGAGGATTTGCTACTCTCCCTCTTGCTTTGTTAGAAAAGGGTTTAAAGAAATGGATTTATGTGGGGTTTGTGTTGGAAGGAAAAAAAACTAAAGAATCATTTTTTGTTTTTAGGGATTTCTAAGCTAGGGTTTCATGGTGATTGAAGAAGCTTTGGAATAACAAGTAAGTATAAGCATCCTTCTTCTTTTTTTATTTGATGAATGAAGCATGTTTTTGTGATGGTTATAAGTAAAATGAGAGTGAAAATGATGTAAGTAAAGAGTGAGAATCTACAAAAATTTGAGAGAAGAGTTGAGTTTCTACTAAAGTTCACCATGGTTACTCTTTGGTTCATCGTGATGAAGTCCCCATGGTTCTCTACGGCCAACTCTGTAGTTCGCCGCAGCCAACATTGAAAAAAATCAAAGTTTGCCATGACCAACTTTTTGGCTCTCCGTGGTAAAGTTTGTCTGGAAATAGATTGAACATATTTTGGTATTTAAGCATAAATTTTTCTGTAGTTATCCAATGGAATGATTTTTGATTTTGATTAAAATAGGGACATAGGGATACAAGTTATCTGAAGAAATCAAGTCTCAATTCAATCTCTAAGAATTTCAAATTTTTGGATGGAAGTTGAGCACAAAATGTTGTTTTAGTACAAGAATAGCCCAAAAATATTTGGGGTATAACTTTTAGAGTAATAAACCAAATTGAATGATTTTGGTGTCATTAGAAACTAAAAACAATGGGGAAAATTTTTATAGAAGAAAGTGTTATCAAATTTCTTCATTTACCTAATAAGAATGATAGTGGAAAATTGACCCGAAAGTTTGAATTTTTGAAAGGGTTTTGGTTCAAAAAGCTTAGGAAATGCATAGGTTTTAATGAATATGTTTCTTTGGGTTCTAAATTGGAATTACTATTGAATGGAGTTTTTGATTATTGTTAAAGGAAATCAAGGAAGGCAAGAGGAACAAAGGGAGAGGTCTCTTTGAGCAAGTTTATAAGGAAGGATTTATAAGGTGGGTACATGTTTATAATAGAGTAAGTAAGCCACTAAATGTTTTCTTTGAATCAAGGAAGTTTAATGATTTCAATTGCATCATAAGTGTTGCATTTATTACTTCTTGAGTGAATTGAGAAATTGCTCTATGTTTGATATAAGAATTGTTTGGATGATTTATTAAATCATGTTTTCGGAAATGGGTTTCTGAAATATGCCTTTGTGGCAAAGCGTTAAGAAAATCATGTTTTCGAAAAAGTTCCTTTTGGGCAATATGTTTTACAAGTCATGAAATACATGGTGGGTTTGTGGTGGTCCCCTAGTGACATGGAAATCCTTTATGGACTCCCATAAGTTCATGGCTACACAAGACCATTAAGTGGGATTGCAATAGTACGTTCTGTTCATGGCTACACAATACCATTATGTGGAAATGTGTAGTACATTCTATTTTTGGATCCACCCAAACCATTTTGATGTGCTTATGTGCTTATGATATGTTGCATACATGATTTGTAATTTGTGAATGTTTGTTAAGAATTTGAGAACAACACGTTTTATAAATTCAATTAGACTTTGTATTGACAAATGAACATTTCAAAAGTTTTGCTTATTTTTCCGTTATAAACTATTACCCACGAGCTTTCAAACTCACCCCCCGTTCCTCCCCATCTTCAGGTGATCAGCAAGAGATCGAGGGATCAAGAACAGAAAGGCATTTGGCAACTACAAGATAGTTAGCTTTTGTACTAAGTTAGTTTGATTTTTTTAGTAGCTTTAGCAACTTATCAAACATGAGCCTCCATGTGTATCTTGTATTAAGCGAATGATGTCATGTTGATATGTGAATAAATTTTTGTAAAACTCTTTACTTTTGAGGTTAATTAAATATGATTTTTTACATGGATAAGGTTGAGTTGAAATTTGGTATATTTGAAGAAGTTATCGTTTTAAGATTGATCATTTTGAACATGAATTTTCGTTACGTAAGTAAGATGTTAAGGAAAAGAAAGATAGGAAATTGTGAAGAATGAGAATTAGTTATACGAAAGGAATTAAATGAGTAGAGATTAGAGAGTAGGATGAAATAATATTGGTAGTTAATTGTTTATGAAATGATGTTGCATTAAAGGAAGTGAATTTGGGACATTTAAGAGTGAGGGTAAGGTTAAGAAAGATGTAAGGGTATTTCGGTGTGATTTTTGACAACTTCACGGCGATGAAGCCAAGAGTTCGCCTCAGAGTATTTGTCTCAAAGGGATTTTGGCTTTTAATGGTGACTTCGCCACGGAGAACTTCACCCAAAGTCTCATTGGCTAAATCCCATTTGTTCGCCGCGATGAAATACTAGTTCTTTGTAGCAAACCCTCCATGGCTTTCGGAAAAATTTGACAGGCACAATATAATTGGGGATATGATCATAAGAATTGGTTGTCGTATATCAATTGATCAAATAGGAAAATTTTCAGAATGTTATGAGAATGAAGGTGAACCGATGATAGTTAAGGAGATTTCATTAGATTACGCTCACATTTTATGACCTCTGAGTTGGACTCTGAAAATGAGGTCTAACAGTAACGCTACGTAAAATAAACTAGACCTACGATTATAGTAGTGGTAAGTCTAGGTCGATCCCACAGAGAGTATTCGATTAGCTTTTGAAATGAAATTAATCGATGTTTAGGTTTTGGGGAGGGGTTTAGTTTGGTTTCAAATAAGAAAATAAAACAAAACAAACTAACAAAAGCAAATTAAAGAAGACATGTAAAAATGATGAAAGTGGTAAATTCTTTAGGAGTCCAGTTTTTTGGTTTAATCTTGGCCTATAACCTATTTAAACATATTTCATTGAATTTTTTCTCTTTTACCTCTCCTTGAACTATTAATCGTAGGCTAACGATAAGCTTTATTAACCCAAGTTTTCCTTTAGGTCATGTTTAATTAAGATACAATCGTTAATTAAACCTAACTACTAAATGACCTAGGATACAATCTCTACATTCAATTGGGTAGTCACATTTTGAATCAGGAAAATTGATTAATGTAAGCAATAACCACATACACTCGGGTCATTCAACCTAGGTTATGTTATCCCTAATGATTACGAACCATTAGTTGCTACAAATGAATCTTAAATATAACAATTACGGATTATATTGAAATTTTAGCTATAGCTTTATACAAAAACAATCAAAATATACCATAATACAATCATTCATACACAAAACCCAAATTTATATACATAGGATAACAAAATCAATCTAAAAGAAGAGAAAGAAACAACAAATACAAGGAAGGAATGCTTAATCGAGTTATCGGCATCGATGTCACCTCCGAATCAACGTCAGGAAACTATCCCTCCATAGTTCTCTCACAGTTGAGAGCTTATGTTTCCCTCTTCATTCTCTGTCGAAGCTTCACTCTTCTCCCATCCGAAAACACTAAAAACTTTTATAACTCTTCGGCTGTCACAACACCTTTTGCTTGATACTAAAAAATACATTAAAAATAAGTGAGGTGGCATTGTGTCACGAGTGTGCATGTCCTCTTACAGCCATGCATGCTCTCTCATGACCTTAAGTGGTGTTTCACGGGTGTGAGAGGTGTCTCACACTCGTAAGGCATCTTACATGTGTGAGAGAGAGTGTCTCATGCTCGTGCCACCTCATACAGGCCGTGAACAACTCTCTTCACTTTTCATTTTAAATTTTTTCATTTTTTTGTATTTTCTTGTCTTCTTCTTGCTTTAATCTTCTTCTTCTTATTCCATGAAGACAAGTGAGTGTGATTCTTTAGAAAATAGCCTAAATATCTTACTTTTGACTCACTTTAGCTCTTTAGCTTCTGAATTGTACCTAAAACCATATATGAACTAAAATGGGTATCCAAAGCATTTTCATAGCAATAATCACTAAGAGTTATAGGATAAATTCATAATCAAGTAAGTACATATTAATTTCCCCCACGCTTAGTTTTTGATCGTCTTAGGACAAAATATCAAAATTAAGATTATAGACCAAAAACATTTACTTATTTCCATAATTTCTAGGAATACATAATCATAAGTAAGGATGAATGACTTTCAAAAATCATAGCAAGAATTTAACATTCTATGTTTATACTCATGGTCAATCAACATTAATCACCTTTCGAAATTGAGCAATCTAATGGTAGACTTGGAAAATGTGTTTAAATAAGATATATTCATAGGAACACTTAACACCATTCATAATCATAACATTCTACAACTTTGCATATCATTTCATTTCTCCACCACTAAGGTTCATATGAAAAATCATGGATTAAAGGACTTTTCAAGGTTGTAATGTGGGCAAAGGTAAGGTGAGTTGTATTTAGGTCTAGTAGGATGAAAGTTGTTGGATCCCAGTTTTGGAATCAAACTTAGGAATCATAAAACGTGAGCGTACTACCCTTGAGTGTACTTCCTTGAAGGGTTACAATTTGTAGGGTGGGTTGGTTGCTGCAAACTAACATCTTCACCACAACAAAACCTTCGATTCAGAAGGTTCGTTTAATGGACATAATGTCCGTTTAACGGACATGGTAAGTCAAAACTCACTCAAGAGCCTTCCTTAGGTTTCTCCATCTATCCTAACCTTACTTTCACTCTAAATTGTCCCAAATTCATTTCCTCTAATGCAACATCATTTTATAACAATTTAACTACCAACATTATTTCATTAAACTCTCTATTGTCTGCTCATTTGATTCATTACTTACCACTAATTCTCATCCTTCACAAATTCCTATTTTTCTTTTCCATAACACATCTCACATATATATAACAATAATTTGTATTCAAACTTTATCATCTCAAATTGCTAACTTCCTCAAGTATACCTAATTTTAACTCAACCTTATCCATACACAAACTTATATTTCATTAACCTCAAAAGGAAAGAGTTTTGCAAAGCTTTAATGGGCATTTCAAGCCATAATACATCATTGGTATCAAAATCCAAAATCCAAAATACACATGAACTAGTAATACTTAAAATGCGGCTAGAACCTTATGTTTTCCATAAACCAACTTAAAATACAATACTATATGCAAAGTTGGAGTGGTGCCTTGACTCTCACTCACTCGAACTCTTGCTCATCACTTTGAGATGGGTAGGAATGGGGGTGAGCTTAAAAGCTCGTGGGTAACAAGTTTATAACAAAGAGCAAGCAAAACCATTGAAAATGTTCATTGCTATAGTAAATTCAAATTGACTTCATAAAACACGTATTTTTCAAATTCTCAAATTATCAAACAATTTATAATCATATAAGCATGTAATCATCAAATTTGTCAACAAACAACATAATGGTTTTGGTAGGCTCATAGGGGAGTTCTTGCGAATCTAAACAGAACAGACTATCACAAAACCACATAATGGTTTTGCGTAGTTCGTAAATATGAGGGAGTCGGTGAAGGAGCTCCATGTCACTAACGGGTAGGTGGGAGAAGCCTTTAATAGAGTCGACATCCACATGACATAGAAAAATGGACCACCACTAACCCACACAACATGAATTTTTTGACTTGAAAACATATTGCCCAAAAAGGCACATTTCAAAAACATGATTTTCATAATCATGATTCATTTCAAATACCATTTCATAATTCTTCAACAAAATTCAAGTACCAAATATGTAGTAATTTCTCAAATCATTTAAAAAACAATAAATGTAACATTTATTAAGTGGTTGAAATTATTTAACTCTATTGATTTGAAGAACATTTATGGCTCATTAACTCAACTATAAACATGTAACCCACTTTGATTCCTTGGTTATAGGTGCCTCTCCTCTTGCTCCTCTTCCCTCTCTTGATTTCCTTCAACATTAGCAACAATCCCATTTAATAGGAATACAATTTGAGAACCCATAAAGCATATTCACTAAAATTTATTCTATAATACTTAAAGCCATGCATTTCCTAAGCTTCATGAACTAAAACCCTTCCAAAACTCCAAACCTTCGGGTCAATTTTCCATGATCATTCTGATTAGGTAAATGAAGAAATTTGATAACACTTTCTTCTAGAAAAATGGTTCCCATTGTCTTAAGTTTTTAATGAAACTAAAATAATTCAATTTCGTTTAGTAATTTGAAAGTTATACCTTAAATATTTTTGGAATGTTCTTATACTGAAATAGTATTATGTGCTCAACTTCTATCCAGAAATTGAAATTCTTAGAGGCTGAATTAAAACTCGATTTCATCAAAAAAAAAATTGTAGCCTTATGTCTCTATTTTACTCCAAATTAAGAATCATTCCATTTGGATAACCACAGAAAAGTTTATTCCTAAAAGATCAAAGCTTGTTTAAGTTGTGCAGGAAAGTTAGCTACGACGAACTTTTCCAAAGAGGAAATCCTTCAAATTGGTTGCGGTGAACAAAGGAGAGTTAGACGTGGCGAATTTTCACAGAAGCATACGTAGTGACCCTATTTCAACTACATTTTCTATATTTTAACTTCCAACATTTCACATATAACCCATTTTGTACTTAAACCATCCTTTCTACTTCATTTCCTTTTCATTCTCAACTTCATTTCAACTCAATATCATTCACAAATAAATCATGATCTATATTTGATCATTAATTTAAAAACAGATCATGTGCATATACCATTCATCAACAAGTTATGAATATTTGACTATTAACTAACATCAAAATGTGTTTCATTCATCTAATCAAGAAGAATGATGCTTATACTTACTTGATTTACCCAAAGCTTCTTTAGTCACCATGAAACCCTAGCTCCTCTAACATACACGATCATCATCTTGCCAAAGTAGAATAGGTGGGTCTTTTATCAAGAAGAAAAGATAGCAAGAACTTAGTAATGGAAAAGTTCATCTTTGATGCTTATAGGAGAGAGTTTCGTGAGGAGAGGAAGAAGAAAGCAAGTGGTAAGGAAAATGAAAGACAAAAAAATTAAACATGGTCTTCCATATGTAAATGACGTGGTTGAGTTTAAAAAGCAAAGTAACAATTACTTGGTGGGTGTTATGACACATGTAATGACACTCACCACATAAAATCAAATTAAGACCTTGTAATACCATTTAATCTCTAGTCCATTTGTCACCCAATTTTTAACCCAATCATCTCACAATTTTCAATGACACTTGTCGTTAAATCCTAAAATCATTTATCTAAATTTTCACAGCCATTTGACTCTTATTTCCACTACTATTCATAAATTGTTCTGCCACTTGGCAATTTTCCTAGTCCAAAATATCCTTAAATTCAAAAAAAATACCAAATTTTTATTTATTTTCAAAAAATTCACCAAAAACTCTAATCCAACTATTTATACTTCTCCCATTCAGTTTTCAGTATAAATAATTCAAATTTCTCAATTGAAACACATTTATAATCAATTATACCCGGAATGTCAATGAATGCATATATTGTCATTTTAATGTGTGCAATAATCAAATTCACATGTGTATATGCTAGCATCATGCATGAGCATGATATGCATTTTCCTAATCTCTAATTACTATTTTCTCAATTTCAGAAATCTAGAGATCTAACCCTTAGTGTGGGAATGCGATGTTACATTTCTCCCCCTTAACAAGTTTTGTACTCGAAATTCTTATCTGATTAATAAAGACGCAAGGATATTCTCCTCATATGCACCTCAAGGAGTTTCTTTCTATTAACTATAGTCAAAGGAATCAATCAATCTTTCAATTTCTTATTTAGATATCACACTATCTTAACTATTTCCCCAATATAATTCAGATTACTCAAAATTTTCACTTTGTGTGTCAATAATTCATCTTTGTCAGATCATATCAATATTTCTTAGCATACACACATATCACAAATTATGAATCTAACACATCTTTATTGATAATACAACTCGTAAGTTACTGGTCCTATGCTCTCAATAACTTCATGTGGACCATCACAATTCAAGCTTAGTTTATCCTTTTCCTAATCTGAGCACACCTTACCAAGGTGGTACTCTCATAAAAAATTCATCTTTCCTTGCGTTAGCACACATTTTAACATCAATTCTAATAATATCTTCTTACGGTGGATCATAACTTTTGTCGCATTAATCAAACAACCACTTTAGTTCTAATTTCCTCTTCTTAAGATCATATCAAGGTTATGTTTTCATTGCATCCTGCTTGTACACTCTAATCTCATCATTTACACTTACATCCCTATATTCCTCAAACAATCTAGGATAATACATTCACATCTATATCACATTCAGGGATATATGTAGCGCCCCTTACCGCAGGGTATACACCGGGACGCCCGTAGGTTATTCCGATACATATTCTATGATAAGGGTGAGCTACGAAAAATCACTACAATACTTCACATGGCATCATAATAACCATACTTCAATAAAAAAAATCACTAATTTTTTTGAAACCATAAACTTTCCTCATTTCATTTCATCAAAATCAGAAATTTACATATC
>JANSVA010000216.1:11365744-11384157 GCA_025504915.1 Erythroxylum reticulatum | reverse complement strand
ATAAACTATTTACAAAACTTGATTTTACTTTGATCAAGAATTTCTTGAATCAAAACTAATCGAGAACAACATAATATTCTCCTTAATTATTTTAGAGGGATGAATCATATCTTGATCATTCAACTACCTCTATATAGTTCATGCTACATCTAATGACTATGGACTAAACGACCCATCATTAAATAGGTTACAAGTGGTATCAAAATATAGCAATTTCTATACAAGATAACTTTGGAGACCTCAAGTTAAAAGATCACTTATACAATTATCACAATTAGAATTTTCATAAATATACAAGTAATGTTCCAAATTGATTTCTCATATTGAGTTAGTTCAATGAACTTGTTCTCTGACACGAACCCACATATTTGTTTAAGTATTTATATACTTTAGTCAATGAGATTAACTACTTCCTTCTTAAGGAAAAACATAACGTGTGTTAGTCTTTTTACATTGTATTAATGTCTAGCCTTAATAGAACAGAGACTTGAAACAATTTAGGGATAATACATAAAAGCAATATGAATCTCATTATAATTTTATTTGCAATGTATAGTTATCTCATGGATTTTATCTTATACATCTAAACTTGTACAAGATAAATAATTGCTTTAAATAACTATCACTAAACTACAACCAAACCTATTGGCTATAAGGCATAAACTAAGAATCTCTCACTTATACTAAGCCAATCGTTTAAGTATCTTATATCATATCTCCATATGACAATCAAACTACTATTAGAAAATTGGCTTAATGAGAGAATTCTATAAATTTCTTTATATTTAGCATTTTCTTAAATTTTGCAACTTTCAACTTAATTATCGTCATAATTAAGAAAAATCGCCTAACTTAGCATCAAATATACTAAAAAAGGTAAGCTCCAATCAGAACATAATATAAAAGTAAGAAAAGGAAAGAATTAATCATATTCCATGACTGCCAAAGGAGATTAGGACTTTAATCATGTATTTGGTTACTCTTACTATTTTATTCGAAATAATAGTCCTCACTACTATTTAGAAAGATTATGCTAATCTTTCTAATGGGCTAGGATCCCATTTAAATATAGTTGATCCTAAATTTGTTTAACAAACCATCTAAACTTAAATTAGGTAGATAACAACTTTATCGATCACATCTCATGTGACTCCTAAATTCATTAAGTGAAAGTTCTAACCAAAACATATCTTATATGTTATGTCTAACCCTGCCTCTAAATTCATGTGATCATAAGTTTGCTCTCCAAATTACACAAATTTAGTGAAGTACCCATTGTCATAAGACTAAACATAGTCGGGTTAAAATGTCTTTGAGTTTGCTCAATAAGCTTGACAATAAACATAACTCTGGTTTATTCTTATAACAATGGAAGACAACAATAATGTTCTTAATGTATTCTTAATATCTTAACGATGGATTTAATTCATTCATCTCATCAAACGCAAAAATTTTATGTAAAATATCACACATATAAAATATATAATTTAATATGCACCCAATATATATATATAACATATAAATAAAGTATGCAATTTATGTACTCATAGTCAAATTATATGCATAAAATATCAAGCTTCGTTTGATTCTAGTTACTGATGTTCAGAATCTAAAATAATATTTCAAATATTATTAAAAAATTAAATTACATTAAATTCATTAATTCCTAAATGAATTAAATTCCTATTCCAAATATAAATTTAAATTGATTTCAAAATAATTTTCAAATCTAATCGGAAACTATTTCCAGTTATTTTGACTCCTTTAAATAAATTTAATTGAAAAATTTTCAATAAATTATGTTTCTTATTTATTATAATTTAGAAAAGCTCCCTTTTCAAAATTATACAAGTAACACATTCTAATCCAATTAGAAAACTATCTTTAATCTCTTTAGAAATTGCTTTGTCCTTAATTATAAATATTTTTTTCTAATATCAAAAGGAAACTACTTTCAAATTTAAATAAAAATCTAAATATAATTATTTATTTTATCTATTTAGAGATTAGTGTCTTAATTAATTAGAAATTCTTTCTCTTATAAGTTAGAAAACTATTTTAAAAATATTAAAGAAATTTATTTTCCTTAATTAATAAATGAAAATAAATTTGAAATTTTAATTAAGAATCATATTTTCTAATAGATTAAGAAACTTATTATTTATAAATAAGCAAACAATGTCTAAATAAATTGAATAATAATTCTCCAAACAAATAAAGTCATAAATTTAATTTACCTCAATCAAATTGAAATAAATAAATATAATTAAGAAGTAATTTTCTTAATTACTTAAGAAAACAATTTTCTTAATTCCAAGGAATATAATTAATTAATTTAAATCTAATTGAAACTAATTAATTTTAATTTTAGAAACTAGTTTTTTAAAATTAATTAGGTCTCAAATATAATTATTAATCTTAATTATATTAAGATTAATAATTATTTTAATTATGGAATTGCTTTGATAATTAATGTAATTCAATAATTCAACTCTTTGAAAAATTAAACTAAATTTGAAAACATTCCTAATAAAATTAACCCTTTGACAATAATTAGAAAAAACTCTCCAAATTTGTTAGGAATTTAAACCTACTTAATTTTAATTAAACCAATTTAATTAAAATGCTTAAAAACATGAAAATTAAATAAAAACTTATATAGGAGTGTCTAACGCATGCATTGCACACGCTAGAAAATATCTCTAGTTGACTGGTGCATGCAGTCCACACACTAGCCAGTAGTGTCTCATTAGATTCTCTTCTCGAACCCCTATAGTATATAGGGGTTATATACTATAATATAGTCTATAATATTTATCTAATTAATGTATAAAAATTAATTAAAAATTAAAAAGTATATTTTTTGTACGTTAAACTCCTGATAATAAAAATCCTTTGTCGCCTGAAAGATATTCTTCCATATATAACCCTTAAGATCAATTTTTTTCCTTGAATTTGGATGTTATGATTCTAAAGCACGATCTAGACGGAATCAACCTAATATAAAAACAATTAATTTTATATCATTTTAAATTTAAATCTATAACTTAATTATAAACATATGGTCTTTAATGTATTTTCACTTGTAGATTGGTTACAATTATGATGTAAGTTCTTCCATCAACTCCCTTAGCTCTAGGTTAGAGACCACCTCCTTCATCCACATCGTTTACCCTTGATATCTCTGTTAGTATAGGGGTGGTGGATAGTGTAGCAGCAGGTATAAAAGGTGATGCCTCATTTACAATTGTAGTAACTGGAGGTACAATATCTGATTCGGTTATAGCTGCATAATGTGATGCTTCACTTGGATAGTAAATGGCTCCAAATTGTGATCTGAACCTTGGTTGCATCATATCCTATTTTCTCTTTGGTGATATATTTTAACCTAAATTTCATATTTTATTGAATATTATAGAAATATAACAATTTCAATTCAATATATAACAATATATTGTTGATTTGATAATTGATTTAATGAATATAACATTTGATTACAAACACAAATTAATCTCTATCAGCACTCCATTGTAAATCAAAATCATTATCATCTTCTTTTTCTAAAGAATTAGAACCAAACTCAGGCTCCTCTTCAGATCTCTCACCCTTCTCATCCTCTCCAAATGAAATTTCAACATATTCATTATTTGGATCATTCAAAGGTTCATTCTCATTATATGTAATAGAAGCATTTTTTTTCATAAACATCTTTCTAAAATGCTTCACTTTCAATTCTCTATTATCCTTTTCCATGTGATTTAAAATACCTCTAGGTTTAACTTTGCAAATGGCCAACCAATCTAACTTATCTCATCGTAAGCTGAGAAAAGGGACATAATACGCTTGGATCGCTTGCATTGCCAACATGAAAGGCTCAAATTGTCTAAATCTTCTTCGCTGGTTGATTTCAACTAGATTGTATTGACTATGCACTTTTGTACTAGCATTAGGATTTGGATCAAACTAGTCATACTTAAATATCACACTCTACTTTATTGGCATTACGGGGTACTTAATTTCAAGTATCTTAATACTTTTACCATACTAATCCGTCAATTCTCTCTATATGCAAACTCCACTACTTACTGTTTCCATGCTATGACCATCATATTCTATATGATATTTGTATCCATTAGCAAAATACAATGGATACAATTTAACAATTCGCAAAGTTCCTTTCGTAAGATCACATATGAACTTATTCTCTATTGAATTTTCTAAGGTCGACATAAAAGAAATTATAAAATAATATAATGTCATTATAACACTTTAATCTTATAATTCAATAAAATTAATAATTGCAAGTAAAAACTTACATATTTCTCGAACCATCGAGGAAATTGTGTCCAACTTTTTTATTGATATCATCTTGTGTTTTCTTGGGCATTAACTCGCATAACCATTCCTCGTATAATATAAAAACATTATTATGACCCTGTTTGGCAATCAGTTGATTGCATCAGTTGATAATTTATTTTATTAGCTAATTTGATCAGTTGATTGCATTAGCTGTTTGTCATTTGATGTTTCGTAAAATTAGCTGTTTAGTGTTGGCCACTGAAATCTTCCTTATTATTTTATTGAATTAAGCATGATTTAAATAAAAAGATTTTGACGTTTTGATAGATTAATTATTTTTGGAGTTAATTACTATGTCAAAGTTAGTAGGATTTATTGCATGGGTTAATTAAATTAAGATAGTAAGTTTTTATAAGGGCATTTTTGGCAAGTCATTTAAGCATAAAAGGCTATAAGGCTTAATGAAAGGGCAAAGCGAACTTTGCACATTCATTTAGGGTATAAGTGGAAGAAGAGTGTTGATGTGTATTTTGAGAAGGAATAAACAGAAATAAGAAAGAAAGAGAGAGGAAGAAAACGTGGTAAGAAGAAGAAGGAAGCGGATTTGCTAAGGTAATCATCTCTCCTTGCTTTGCAAGAAGAAGGGTTTAGAGAAATGGATTTGTGTGGGGTTTATGTTGGAAGAAAGAAAGAAATAAAGAACCATTTTTTTATTTTTAGGGATTTCTAAGCTAGGGTTTTTGGAGATCTTGAAGAGTTTGAAGATCTTGAAGCTAAATAAGTAAGTATAAACATTAACCCTTCTTGATTTGTTGGATGAAACATAATTAGTGATAATTATAGGTGAAAATGAAGTTGAACATGTGTAGAAAAATGAAGTTGAATATGTGTAGAAACTTGTTAATGATTATATATGCAAATATTCTCTTTTTGGGTTAATGATCAAGGATAGATTATGAATTGGTTTGTGAATGATATTGAGTTGAAATGAAGTTGAAAGGATGATTTTTGTATAAAATGTGTTAGATGGAAGATGTTATGGGTAAGGAATCTGGAAAAATTTAGGAAGAAGAGTTAAGTTTATACGAAAGTTTGCCGCAACGAACTCTTTGGTTTGCTACTGCAAAGTCCTTATTGTTCGCCGCGGTCAATTCTATAGTTCACCACGGCCAACATTAAAAAAATTCAAAGTTCGCCGCGGCGAACTTTGTCCGGAAAGAACTTGAACATGTTTTGGTATTTTAGGCATAACTTTTTTTTAGTTATCCAAATGGAATAATTTTTAATCTGTAGTAAACTAAAGCCATAGGCGTACAAGTTTTCTGAAGAAATCAAATCTCAATTCAGTCTCTAATAATTTCAAATTTTGGATGAAAGTTGAGCATAAAATATTATTTAAGCATAACAACAGTCCTAAAATGTTTGGTTATAACTTTTAGAGTAATGAACCAAATTGAATGATTTTGGTGTCATTAGAAAATTAAGACAATGAGTAATATTTTTCTATAAGGAAGTGTTATTAAATTTCTTCATTTAACTAATCAGAATGATAGTGAAAAATTGACCTAAAAATTTGAATTTTTGAAAGGGTTTTGGGTTCAAAAAGCTTAAGAAATGTATGGGTTTTAGTGAATATGTTTCTTTGGGTTCTAAATTAGAATTACTATTAAATGGAGTTTTTGATTATTGTTAAAGGAAATGAAGGAAGACAAGAGGAGCAAGAGGAAAGACATCCTTAAGCTAATTTCTTAAGCAAGGAATTCAAGGTGGGTACATGTTTATAATAGAGTAAATAAGCCACTTAATGTTTTCTTAGAATAAAGGAAGTTTAATGTTTTCAATTGCATCATAGATGTTGCATTTATTACTTCTTAAATGGATTGTGAAATTGTTATATGTTTGATATATGAATTATGTTGATAATTTATGAAAAGACTTTGATATATGAAATACATGTTATGTGGGTTTATGGTAGTCCCCTAAGTTAAGTCAGGTGCACTTTGACAAAATCCTTTTCCCACCTACACACTAGTGGCATGGAGCACCTTCACAGACTCCCATAAGTTCACGGCTACGTAAGACCATTAAGTGGGATTGCGATAGTACGTTCTATTCACAGCTACACAGGACCATTATGTGGAAATGTATACTACGTTCTATTTTTGGATCTGCCTAAACCATTATGATGTGCTTATGATATGTTAAAAAGTTTTATGCATACATGATTTGTAATTTATGAATGTTGGTTAAGAATTTGAGAACAATACGTTTTATAAATTCAATTAGACTTTGTATCGATAAATGAATATTTCAAAAGTTTTACATATTTTTTCGTTATAAATTGTTACCTACGAGCTTTCAAGCTCCCCCTCCCCCCGTTCCTCCCCATCTTCAGGAGATGAGCAAGAGATCGAGTGATAAAGAAAATAAAGGCATTTGGAAACTACAAGATAGTTAGCTTTTGTACTAAGTTACTTTGATTCTTTTTTGTAGCTTTAGCAACATATCAAATATGAGCATCTGTGTGTATTTTGTATTAAGCGAATGATGTCATGTTGATATGTGATTAAAGTTTTGTAAAACTCTTTCTTTTGAGGTTAATGAAATATAAATTTGAATATGGATAAGGTTGAGTTGCAATTAGATATACCTGAGGAAGTTATTGTTTGAGATTGATCATTTTGATTATGAATTGTTGTAACAGGTAAGTGAGATGTTATGGAAAAGAAAGATAGGAAATAGTGAAGAATGAGAATTGATTGTAAGAAATGAATTAAATGTTTTAAGAAAAGAGATTAGAGAGTATGAAGAAATAACATTGGTAGTTGAATTTTCATGAAATGTTGTTACCTTAGAGGGAGTGAATTCGGGACAACTTAGAGTGAAAGTAATGAATGGATAGATGGAGAAACCTAAGGAAGGCTCTTGAGTGAACCCTTCCCAAAAGGTGTTATTATGGTAAATTATGCATCTTCGACGGGTCGTATTTATCTCGAGAATAGCAGAAGGGAAAATTTTGGACCTTCGCCACGATGAAGTCAAGCTTCTCACGGGGTGAACTTTTCCAAAAAGGGTCTCTGCAGAAGTTCTTGTCTGTTCTCCACGACGAAACTTTAGTTTCCCGCGACAAAGAAATTTCTCCCAACGATTCACCACAGCAAACATTCTGTTGTTGTGGTGAAGTCCTCCACTACAGATGCTGTGATTTTTTTTATTGGAATAACCCTACAGGGGAACTAAGCTCTTGTTTTTATGACCTCTGAGTTGGACCCCAAAAAATGGGTCTAAAAGTTGTGGTATCAGAGCGCTAGGTTTAGTATCTTACATAGTCCTTTCATAATATGAGGAAATGAAATTTTATGGATATTTAGAAATAATAGATATTACGTTGTCCAATATGTTAGGCACAGGTTCAACATTTATAGGTATATTAGTGAATTTGGTGACAGAATTTTATTATGGATATATACTTGAATTGATATAGATGTGAAATTATATTCATGAATTAACTGAGAAGAAATAGACATAGGTGGAAATGACAAGACTTAAATTGTTTTATGCAATGTGAAATTGAAAGGTTGAACTTGGAATTTAAAATGATTATTTAATTACTATGATAAGAGTTGTGATCTGATATGAGATTGTGTTAGTGAATTGAGATTAGAATTTCAAGATGGCTATATGTCTATAATTTGAAATTGATTAAGAAAGTGCGTAGGTAAAATGAAATAAATGATAGTGATATATGTAGAAGTTCTCAAGATTATGTTGACAGTTATTATGAGTATATATCCGATAAGGTGATTACATTGGTGAATAATGTGATTAAGTAAATGAGATCTATCTTTGGATATGGTATAGGAAGCAATCTATGATTCCATAGTTAAAATTATGAGATGAATTAGAGTAACGCAATGTAAGTATGGTATAGGTGATTTTGTTGAAAAGGTAACTACTATAGAGGAGTAAAATTTTTAAATAGTCATAATATATTCAGAAGTTGTTCAGAATCAACTGTGATGGACATATCATTAGCATAAGATATACATTGGTGAATTGTTGGAGATAAATCTTTGGGCAAAATGTGATGACTTTGATGATACACACCTAAGCATATACAGTAGTAATTATGTTTACTACTTCATTGAGTTATGGTAATTGAAACATTGTGACATTGTAAGAAAGATAGAAATTGATCTTCTTGAGGTATTAAGAATGGCCGATAATGCGATGATGATAACAGTTGATTGATAAACATTGCATGAACAATATAGATAATAGTAGCAAGAAATCTTCTTTCAAAGAAGAACTTCATTGAATTTGGTTAAGCAGATAAGATAGTTTATATTAAGAATGGTTAATGAAAGAACAAATCGGAAATGAATATGTAATGAATCAAAAGTGAATATTGGAGTCATATCTCTAGCAGAGACTCAAGCATAAGAGATAGGATATACTACTAAGAATGTATGTATTTAGATTGATGTAAAGTATCCAACTATAAGAGTGGATTCCTGAATTTGAGGAGACATAAATTGTTAATATGAGGAGTATATAAGTCGATGTCATATTCTGTGTAAATATGTTCGGGAGACATAAATTTGACCCGATGAATGTGTTACAAACATAGGAAGTTAACATTGAAAATAAATTGAAATATATGGAGAAATTTGTTTGAATAAGTAGGCAGTAGAATAAGTCAATGTGAAATTAGAGGAAAATGAATGAATTGAGAAAATCATTCGAGAACAGAAATCAATTAGGAAATTGAAAATAATGTGAGACAATGTTACCGCATTAAGGAATTAGTTATTTAAGGAATTACGAGAACCAATCAGGGGCTTATGGAGCTTTAGAAATATTTGTTTGAGTTAAAAAATGTCCCGATAGTACTATTGCATTGAAGATTAAAGCGATCCAAGCAAAATTTGATGATATATTAAATTTATTAAAAAAGTTGAGAAGAATAGTTTGCATACTTCACAAAAAACGTGTAAATCATATGAGTAATGAATGTAAAGAGAATTTTGAGGAACTATAACATCGATAATAATTATATTGTCTAGATTTGGAGATTTTATAGTATACGATGATGTTGTACAAGAGATTATGATAAAATCCAATGCAACATGATAAAGTGATTTCATATGCATGGAGACAATTGAAACCTCATGGGTTGATTATTTGATATATAAATTGGAACTTGTTGCAATAGTGATTGTTTTGAAAGTTTGGAGACATTATAAGTATAGAAACATTTTGAAATATACAGATCATTTAATTTTAAGGTAAATATTGAGTTGAAAGAATTGAATGCGAGACTGAGACAATAGATAGAGTTATTTGAAGGATTATGATTGTACAAATGAGTGCTATACTAGTAAAGCTAGTGTTGTAATCGGATGTATTGAATAGAAAATTCAATAGTAGTATATCACAAATCTTGATATTGAGGTTATCAAATCTAATGTAATAAAGAGCATAGGATGTTAAATTGAATTTTAGGCAAAATGATTAGTCACAGAAAATTTAAGATCAGTTTCACATGAACAAAGCGCAAATTGAGGATTAAAAAATCGTGAATCTTACTAAGAAATCAAAAATGAATACGAATTTTGATCTCTAATTAAAAAAATTGATACTTTGTGATTGAAATAAGAAGTATGTATATCGATAAAGATGATTGAGCAAAGAGATTGTTAGATAAAGCATGAATAACAACCTATGATATACATCCTAGTAGGAATACGCCGGAACATCATTTAGTAGCTAAAAATGTAGACTCAAGTGACTGAATGTTTAAATTGCCAACAGTCTTAACTGTCAGAGATATGCATAGGAACATGATAACAATGTATAGTTCTATTTGACTTTAATCATCACAATCATTATCAAAGTGATTTCATTAGAATACTGTATGAGGAGTTAGATGACAGAAAGAGTCATTCGCTCTTACATTATGATGATTAAGGCCTAAAAAGAGTTTATGGCCAGAATTAATTGGAGAGGTTGTTGATAAGTGAAATCGATCAGTATTAGAAATTAAGTGATTCAATAAAGATGAATGAATTAGGTGGATCCACGCCAAAGGAATGGAATACAGTGAGACAAACATAAAGAGTTAAATGTACTGATACTAAAGAGATGTGAACTATGAAGCAAAAGATTAAATGTCATTGAGAGTATCACCTTCACAAGGTGTGCTTAGATTGAGTACAAGATATGCTCAGGTTAGGATAAAGAATCAACTAATCTTGAATTATAGTGGTCCATATAAAGTTATTAAGAATCGGGACATTAAGTTATGAGTTAGTATTACTAACAAAGATATGTTATTGTGAGTATGTTAAGAAATACCGATATGATCTGACATTGATGTAATGTCAGCATAGGAAGTGATATTTATGAATAATCTAAGAAATATTGAGGAACTAGCTAAGAAAGTGAATGACTAAATAAGTAATAGAAGGACCTGGTAAGTCTATCGATTATGGTCAATTAGAAGAAATTATCCGAGTGATGAAACTAAATGGGAAACGGAGGAGTATATGAGAAGACATACCCTTGCCTCTTAATCAATCAGGTAAGAATTTCAAGGATAAATTTCTTTTAAAAGGGGGAGAAATGTTGGCCTCTGAAATCTTCCTTATTGTTTTATTGAATTAAGCATGATTTAAATAAATTTTTTTAAAAGTTTTTGATAGATTAATTATTTTTGAAGTTAATTACTATGTCAAAGTTAGTAGGATTTATTGCATGGGTTAATTGAATTAAGGTAGTAAGCTTTTATGAGGGCATTTTTGGCAAGTCATTTAAGCATAAAAGGCTATAAGGCTTAATGGAAGGGAAAATTGGACTTTGCATTTGCCCTTTGCACATTCATTTAGGGTATAAGTGGAAGAAGAGTGTTATCGTGTATTTTGAGAAGGAAGAAACGAAAATAAGAAAGAAAGAGAGAGGAAGAAAACGTGGAAAGAAGATGAAGGAAGAGGATTTGCTAAGGTAATCATCTCTCCTTCTTGCTTTGTTAGAAAAGGGTTTAGAGAAATGGATTTGTGTGGGTTTTGTGTTGGAAGAAAGAAATAAATAAATAATCATTTTTTATTTTTAGGTATTTCTAAGCTAGGGTTTTTGGAGATCTTGAAGAGTTTGAAGATCTTGAAGCTAAATAAGTATAAACATTAACCCTTCCTAATTTGTTAGATGAAACATAGTTAGTGATAATTATAGGTGAAAATGAAGTTGACTATGTGTAGAAAGTTGTTGATGATTATATATGCAAATGTTCTCATTTTGGGTTAATGATTAAAGATAGATCATGAATTAGTTTGTGAATGATATTAAGTTGAAATGAAGTTGAAAGGATGATTTTTGTATAAGATGTGTTAGATGTAAGATGTTGTGGGTGAGGAATCTGGAAAAATTTAGGAAGAAGAGTTGAGTTTCTGAGAAAGTTTGCCAAGGCCAACACTTTGATTCCCTATAGCCAACTCTGTAGTTCGTCACGACCAATATTGAAAAAAATCAAAGTTTGCCGCGGCGAAGTTCCCGGAATCAGCTTGAACATGTTTTGATATTTTAGGCATAAGTTTTTCTGTAGTTATTCAAATAGAATTATTTTTAATTTGGAGTAAACTAAAGACATAGGGATACAAGTTTCTTGAATAAATTAAGTCCCAATTTAGTCTCTAAGAATTTCAAATTTTTGATGGAAATTGAGCATAGAATACTATTTTAGATTAAGAACAGTCTAAAAATGTTTGGGGAATAAATTTTAGAGTAATAAACCAAATTGAATGATTTTGGTGTCATTATAAACTTAAGACAATGAGTAACATGTTTATAGAAGGAAGTGTTATTATATTTCTTCATTTACTGGATCAAAATGATAATGGAAAATTGACCCAAAAATTTGAATTTTTGAAAGGGTTTTGGGTTCAAAAGGCTTAGGAAATGCATAAGTTTTAGTGAAGATGTTTCTTTGGGTTCTAAATTGGAATTACTATTGAATGGAGTTTTTGATTATTGTTAAAGGAAATCAAGGAAGGCAAGAGGAGAAAGAGGAAAGACATCCTTAAGCCAATTTCTTAAGTAAGGAATTCAAGCTGCATAAATGTTTATAATAGAGTAAATAAGCCACTAAATATTTTCTTGGAATCAAGAAAGTTTAATGATTTCAATTGCATCATAGATGCTGCATTTGCTGCTTGTTGAATGGATTGTGAAATTGTTATATGTTTGATGTATGAATTGTGTTGATGATTTATGAAAAGACTTTGAAAATGATTCTTTTTGAAAAGATATATGTTTATAAAATCAAGTTTTCGGAAATGATTTTCGAAATATCTCATGTTCATGGAAAACAAGTTAAAAAAAATGTTCCATTTTGGGTAACAAGCTTACAAGATATGAAATACATGTTATATGGGTTTGTAGTGGTCCCCTAAGTTAAGTCAAGTGCACTGTGACAAAAGGCTTCTCCCACCTACCTGCTAGTGGCATGAAGCTCCTTCACGGACTCACATAAGTTTATGGCTATGCAAGACCATTAAGTAGGATTGCGATAGTATATTTTGTTTATAGCTACACCAGATTATTATGTGGAAATGTGTAGTAAATTCTATTTTTGGATCCATCCAAACCATTCTAATATGTTTATGTGCTTATGATATGTTAACAAGTTTGATGCATACGTGATTTGTAATTTGTGAATATTGGTTAAGAATTTGAGAACAATACGTTTTATAAATTCAATTAGACTTTGTATTGACAAATGAATATTTCAGAAGTTTTGCTTAATTTTTTGTTATAAACTGTTACCCACGAGCTTTCAAGCTCACCCCCTATTTCTCCCCATTTTTAGGTGATGAGCAAAAGATCGAGTGATCAAGAACATAAAGGCATTTGGCAACTATAAGATACTTAGCTTTTGTACTAAGTTAGTTTGATTCTTTTTTGTAGCTTTAGAAACATATCGAACATGAGCATCTGTGTATATTTTGTATTAAACAAATGATGTCGTGTTGATCTGTGATTAAAGTTTTGTAAAACTCTTTCTTTTGAGGTTAATGAAATATGAATTTGCATATGGATGAGGTTGATTTGAAATTAGATATACTTGATGAAGTTATCTTTTGAGATTGATAATTTTGATTACGAATTGTTGTAATAGATAGGTGAGATGTTCTAGAAAAGAAAGATATGAAATAGTGAAGAATGATAATTGGTTGTAATAAATGAATTAAATGTTTTAAAAAAAGAGATTAGAGAGTATGAAGAAATAATATTGGTAATTGAATTGTCATGAAATGATGTTACCTTAGAGCGCGTGAATTTGGGACAACTTAGAGTGAAAGTAAGGATTGGATAGATGGAGAAACCTAGGGAAGGCTCTTGAGGAACCCTTCCCGAAAGGTGTTATTATGGTAAATGCATTTTTAGCACGACAAAGATATGAGGTTCGCCACGGCGTATTTATCTCGAGAGTACCGGAAGGGAAAATTCTGGACCTTCGTTCTGGCGTAGTCAAGCTTCTCACCACGGTGAACGTTTCCTAAAGCAATCTCCACAGAAGTTCTTGTCTGTTTGCCGCGGCAAAGAAATTTCTCCTAAGGGTTCGCCGTGACGAACATTCTGTTGCTGCAACGAAGTCTCCCACTCCTAACGTTGTGATTTTTTTATTGGAATAACCTTACAGGGGAACTAAGCTCACATTTTTATGTCCTCTGAATTAGAATCCGAAAACGGGGTCCAACATTTAGTATTAGCTGTTTGTGTGTAAAATGACTTATGAGGACATGACTTTAAAAAAATTATAAAGGACTTCTTGTGTAGGGTTAACTTCAACATCTTGAAATACATATGGAGGTATAAATTTAGGATCTTGATCGATAATGCTAAGTTATTTTATCTCTTAATTTAAAATGAGTAATAGAATTTACTTGTGAATATTATTAAAAAAATATAAAATTGTAATATATTTTTATTCAAATTTTTATATTATAAAAACGTTTTTTATTAAATTATTATTTGATTATATATATTAATTTAAGAAAATTATACTTCTTTTGGTAACAAAAAACTAAATTATTAAATAATATTAGAAAAAGACAAACATGAAATTTACTACATAGTTTGAAATTTATGTTTTGATACAGTATCAACTTACACAAAATTTTTATATTAAATTTATAACAAGAGAGTATAAAGAAATAACATTGGTAGTTGAATTGTCATGAAATGATGTTACTTTAGAGGGAGTGAATTTGGGACAACTTAGAGTGAAAGTAAGGATTGGATAGATGGAGAAACCTAGGGAAGGCTTTTGAGTGAACCCTTCTCGAAAGGTGTTATTATGGTAAATGCATTTTCGCTGCGACGAAGATATGAGGTTCGCCATGGTGTATTTATCTGGAGAGTAGCGGAAGGGAAAATTCTAGACCTTCGATGTGGCGAAGTCAAGCTTCTCATTGCGGTGAACTTTTCCTAAAGTGGTCTCCACATAAGTTCTTGTCTGTTCGCCACAGTGAAGAAATTTCTCCCAACAGTTCGCTGTGACGAACATTCTGTTGCCACGACGAACTCCTCCACTGCAGACGTTGTCATTTTTTTATTGGAATAACCCTACAGGGGAACTAAGCTCACGTTTTTATGATCTCTGAATTCGAATCCAAAAATGGGTGCAACATTTAGTATTAGCTGTTTGTGTGTAAAATGACTTATGAGGACATGCCTTTAAAAAAATTATGAGGGACTTCTTATGTAGGGTTAACTTCAACATCTTGAAATACATCTGGAGGTATAAATTCAGGATCTTGATCGATGATGCTAAGTTATTTTATCTCTTAATTTGAAATGAGTAATAGAATTAACTTATGATATTATTAAAAATATATATAATTGTAATATATTTTTATTTAAATTATTATAATATAAAATTTTTTTTATTTAATTACTATTTGTTTATATATTAATTTAAGAAAATTATACTTCTTTTGGTAACAAAAACAACTATTAAATTATTAAATAATTTAGAAAAAGATAAACATGAAATTTACTACATAGTTTGAAATTTATGTTTTGATACAATATCAACTTACACAAAATTTTTATATTAAATTTATAACAACCCCGGTATATTTAATCACAAATTCGATTAAAAATGGGTAATAATAATGTTTTTAATTGATGATCATATTTTAATAGATCTTATTTTTAAAACTTAAAATTATTAGTTAGGACAAAATATTTAATTAATTATAGATAGAAAATCTTTCAGATGCTCTGTTGTAGTTCCTATAAACTGAATCTTTGAAATGGGGCACTGGATAATAATTCTATGTAAGCTTTGGTATTCCATAGAAGTTTTATAGAATTGCATAAGCTTTGTATATGAAAGCATCATTATTTTCATACGATTTATCTATATCGTCATACAGTAGTAGCAATCGATCTTAGCAGATACTTCACTCAAAAGCCAAACCCTAAAATCATCTATACATATAGTCCTAAAATATTAGTTAGAACCTATACTTATCTACAAAGTGATATGGTTGAAGAGCAGTACAGATGTCCAATTCAGTTGGGGGAGTAACCCTCTTTCTGATCAAAATTTCAATAGTTGGGAATTTCCTCTTCCTCCCACCTCTTGTTCTGGACCTAAATTGCTCATCAGAAGATTCAAAGTTACCCTGTATCGAGATCAAATATTAGTTCTTCTGTAGGACACATTAAGGTCCCAGCTTGATGATGTTTCCAAATAAAGCAGGAAACTTACTGGAGTATAGATATGGCACCTAGATTTTTCATGCTTGTATGCGAAACTCGTGTCACAACCTTTAAACCCACATGCAAAATGACGGGCTTGAAGGTGCACTGCCTTTACATGCTGATTAAGATTTGTTTTCTCGGTAAAAGAATCAATCAAAGAGTATTTCATTCACAATTGAGAGCACAAGGAATGAAAGTCATAAAATGAAAGTGTCTTATAATTGAAAATCTATGTTGACAATCCTTGTAATGGAATTTAATACTCTCGGCCAAGGTGCCTCCTGCTTCATAGGATCAGAGATGTCTCTTGATGTTCTTTTTTAGCTGTTTAGTCCCACAAACCTCACAAGTAATATACTGATAGCAGGACTTAACATGGGCCTTTAAACATTTATCATTGGAAAAATGCTTCATACACCTTGGTTCCAAACAGATTGTCTCTACAAAATCCACTTTAACTGCAATGAAATGATTATTAGCAGAATTACGTCAGCAGGGAACTTACAAAAATTCCATGTGCTTGAAAGTGTCCATAAAAAACCAGAACAGAGAAGAAATACAAATTCTACTATTTCTAAAAGAATAACTATTCCATCACATAAATGTGCAACCATTTATATGAATGTCTCTGTAAAAAAGAAAAATACTAAAATAGGAAAGAGTATAATAGAATTGTATGAACAAATGACTTGCCATATGAATCTTCATGTTTTTTCAGCTTAGAAGGATATCTGAACACCTTGCCACAACCTGCTTTTGGGCAAGCATACTCCTCCTGACTAGCAGAGGGGGAGTCTGCACAATGGAGTTCTCTCACTTGTCTTTTTACATTATCAGCGAATGAAAATTCGCGAATGCAACTCTCAATTGGCCACCTGAAGACTTTCCATTCATACTATATAAGATGGCAAGTTAAGTGGTCTTTCTTTCTATAGTTGACATAACAGTCATCAACAGGACAAGTAAAAGGTTGCTGGAAAATCACAATCATACAGAGGTATTATTAATAAAAATCCATAGATAGCTAAAACAAAGCTCAATACAAATTCAAATACGCCTTCAAACCTCAAATTAAACCTATACATGATTGAGGCTTGCTTGATGGAGCTTCTCAGGTGGTCACCCATCCTGATACTGGCCCATTTAAGTACTTGCTTTTAGCCTCGAGCATTTTAGAGTTCTAATATTGGGATCCAATGCTTCACGTCAATATCTAATTTTTTGTCATTAATAAAATAATGAATTCCTGCAAAGTCACTAATTCAATAACATCCAAAAATGCTAATATTAACATAATAATGAAAGAAGTATGATTAAACCCAAATGATACTCCTTCATTCCCCTAGTTGCAACATCTTCTAATACACGAACAAGAATAGAAGTACCTCAAATGAATGACTTTGCATATGTTGTTTCAAATAAGCAGGCTTATTGAAGAAAGCACCATACTCTTGGCATGTATTATCATTAGATTTAATTTCCTCATAAACTCTTTTCTCACACCTCCTTTCTTCTTCCTTGTGTATAGAATGTATATGAGAGGTAATAAGAGTCTTTTTAGACCTACAAATACCACAATATTTGTAGTAATAGTGTCTTATATCTCTAAATATACTTCTTTCTCTTCCTTTATGCTCTTCCTCCATCTCAGTCTGTCTAATCTATGAATGAGACTTCATTTTCAAGCTTTTGCAATTTAATTCAACAAACATAAGAAATCAGAAACTAAAACCCAAATATCATTAGAATTATTCAGACTCTTTACATCTCGACCTGTCCAAATCATAGAAATTTTGAAATTTAACCCTTTCTTTGTTTACCAAACAATTAATAGCCGAAGAAGAGATACATATTTCAAGATTCATAATAAGGACATAAAGAAGACCCTTAAAAATCACAACTTTCAGACTCCATGAATATGACGAATGATCAAGAAGTTTTTTATAAACTAAAATTGACTAGAACTTCTTTAAAGCTATCTTTCCATGCATGATATTATAACACAATTCCCTAAAGAAACGCATGACAGAGGGACCAAAACTTTTTAGGAGGAAAATAATAACACAAACAACCATGTAAATGCAAAAATCAAGACCTCTATATTACACTTGACGAGATCGAGAGGAGAGATAAGCGTGTGAGTAAGTCCACAGCTCAACATCCCAGTGGCCATGCATACCACATAATAATTCGGCGAGAACAACTCAATCTTCTCACTGGGTACCAAAATCATAAACCCTTTTAATGGAGGGCCACCACTGGACGTTGTAGCATCAACTACTATAGTTGCTTTCGCACTTTAAGCTTGACCATTCCGTTCTAATGACTATTAATTGCCTGGAAAC
>JANSVA010000216.1:11326869-11355561 GCA_025504915.1 Erythroxylum reticulatum | reverse complement strand
AGGAAATTTTAATCCATGATTAATCATGAACACCAATAACAGAACATACATTATCTACAATCTTGCTATCAGATAGTTCTTCTCCTATAATTTTGATTTTATTTTACCACCACCATGAGCTTATCTGAGAACTCTTAACTTGTCTCCTTTTCATTCATTCTAATAATTTCAAAATCTCTTTTGATGTTTAAGACTTATATTTTCCTTGTCACAACATTCCCTTTATATAGCTCCTTCAATATGTTCCATGCTTCCTCAGCTGTTTCAAAAGCTATAATTCTTGTGAAAATCAACTCACATACAACAGTATGTACTTGAGATAAAGCTCTTAGGGCTTTAACTTTTTCATCTTTATGAGCTCTAATTTGATTGAGACTAGGATTATTACCTAGAGGAGGTACATATCTTTCAACTTCAACCTACTGCTATAAACTGAGACCTCCCTTGTGAGCTTTCATTTTGACATCCCATATTTGTTAATTTTCACCTTTGAAAACTTGGGGTGAAAGAGATGATGTGTTGAAGGAAGTTATCGAAAGAAAGGAAGCTTTGGTTAAATTCTCTCTTAATCACTTATAGGTCCCTTAAGATCTTTGAAAGCTCTGATGCCATGAAGATTTTTTTTAAATAGAACATGTATAAGATAAAAGAATACATAATACTAGAGTTTTTTTTTTACTATATGTATTGAATAATGAATTTGGTTTCCTTATATAGGCAAAATACAAAAAATCAATATATGTTAAATAGAGATTTCATCCAATAAATATAGCTTATAATACATATAATAAAAACAAACTGAAGACCAATTTAAAAGGAATTTTGAAAGCTCTACAAATTTTCAATTAATTCCCACCAACAAGATTTTTTGTATACTAACTCGAAAACAAACTCAAGTATGATATAGTGCTAATTCTAGCAAAGACATTAGTTGCAACCTATTACAAGAAAAATGACTATACCCGTCTTCTCTAGCAAATAATTTGTGTTCTTGGAAAAGGTAATCAATTGTTTAGGTTATTCATGCATACATGTAGCAAATGTGCATTAGTCCATGTTTTTCATTCAACTGGAGGTATTTGTTGTGTGAGTGTTTATATCTTCTACCAGAATTCTATACCATAGGAAATGTGATTTGATTTTGCCTACTTCAACGCATGCATTACATGATTATTTGTGATTACAGGTAAGAAAAGAAACACCATTATTCATCTAGAAAAGCAAAAAGTGATGTGTCAAAGTAAGCAAAAATGCCTATACTGAAAGATAGAAGGATACCCCTCTGATACTGTTGACATCACAAAAAGCTACTGAAATTGATTCATTTTCGTATCTTAGCCTTGAGCTTAAGTCTATAGTGTTAGTTAAGGGTTATTTTTAATGATTTTGATGATAACTTTATATTATTTCAAAATTCAAACAAGTTTTATTTCCTTATATAGGCAACGGTATAGTTCTTAAAAGGAAATGAAATCATAGGATAATTGCTTCCTTCCTTGCAAGAACCTTCTTTATGAACTTACCTATTCAAAAATGGTCCCATAACTTCTAAAAGGTTTATACGAATTTAAATAATCAACTCCAAAAGACTTGACAGAACGTCCGAATATCAAAGATTTTAGCATAAATGATATTGTAGATTAAACAATGGCTAATTGAGGAAAATATTTACTTACAGAAGAGCCACTACATTTGCGAAACACACGAGACTTGCAAAATACCTTACCAACATCAATGTTCTTGAAATTCATATCAAACTCTTTGTGCCTTAAATCTTTTATATTTTTTTAAGAGCTTGTAGAGTTGTGTTAAACATTACGAGTGTGGAAGGTTAAAGAACTTTGAAAAATATGTACTTGTAATCATGGAGAGGCTCGTGAAATTTACTACCTGGATTTTATAGTAAAATACTCAAGTTGAATGCTTGGGACTAGAAGTAGGCTTCGTTATAAACTAAATCAGTATAAATCGACTGTGTCATTCTTTCTCTCTACCTAACTTTTAAAATTTTGCATTATAAGTTTGTGTTTTCAAGAGACTCCTTTGGTTACAATAGGCTCCTTCTGTTTTTCTATCGCAAGAGGTTTCTTCCACTTTTTGAGCATTAACGGACTCCTATCAATTAAAAGGTTCCTTTCATTTTTTAGTGTTAACAAGCTCCTATTGATTAACAGGCTCCTTTCATTTTTTATCGCTAATAGGCTCCTATCAATTAGCAAGCTACTTTCTTTTTTTATTACTAGCAGGCTCCTTTCAGTTAACAGGATCCTTTTAATTTCCACGTTAACAGGATCTTTTCAAAAGTTGATAGGACTTTCCTATTTATAGACTTATTTTGTTTAAGAAGGATATTATCATTTTTTAAGTATCTTGTAAATTTTTTAACACAATTCTACCCCTTTTGCATGTTTTTGTTTTATCATTTAGTATCAAAGCGAAGTATCACATTTATTGTGTTTTACAACATGTGATAGATTATGGAAAACAATTTGAGAAGCCTTGAAGGACAATTCGTCTCAAAGGGTCCTTATTTCAATAGAAACAACTATTCATATTGGAAAGAAAGAATGACCATCTATCTCCAATCTATAGATATTGAAGTATGGCAAGCCATCAAAGTTGGAGCTACACTTCCCGCTACCGATAATGTAGAAGTGTAGTCTGATGATAACAGAGATTAAGAAGTGAACATAACAAATTAAGTGCATCTAAGTGTAGTAAGAGATGTAATGATACTTAATGTAAAAGACAAGGGTAAATAGATAATTTGCTTACTTCAGCATGGATATACATACTTAGACGTAAAATATGTAAGGACACTTTTGATATGTTTTCTTGGATTTATAAGCGTGATGTGAGGGGAATTGATAAAAGAAACATTTCATAAGCAAATGGAATGTTGTTGGTTAAATTGGATGTGTTTTCGCGTTACTTTTGCAAGATAAGACTAAAGTTAGTTGATTTAAGATGTGTACCTCGCTATTTGGATAGGTTCTATTGAATACACTTCTATAATTTGTCCATATCATTTGTTTTAGACCTCTAAATTGGATAATTTTAATTTTAGATTAAACTAGAGACATAGATCTAAAATTTTTATGAAAGAACCAAATCTGATTCTACCTCTAAGAGTTTTGAAATTTGTTTTGAAGTTAACTTTTAACTACTATACTTGTTTTCAAGCATTAGAAACTCTTTTTCCATTAGAAACTTAAGACATAAGGGCATGAAATAAATTGATAATATTATATGATAATATGAGAAATAAAGGAAGAAGAAGGACTAATATGCAATTTTCCTAAAGTTAACTCTTAGACCAATAAGATTAAAGAATGTATGTCCAATAGAATTGTAACACATGGTCCAATAGAATTGTAACACATGGTCCAATATAATTTTCACATCTTATCTAATAGATTTGTAACATATAGTCCAATGGGATTGTAGCACATGGTCCAATAGGATTGTAACATATGGTCTAATGGGATTGAAACATGTGTCTAGGATTAGAAAATTCATGAAAAGGCATATGGAGAGGGGAGATGGATGAAACTTTGATGGCTTAACTTCAGATTTTTTTCCTCTCCATTTCGCCTTCTTCACCCTATCATTTTTCACTTGGTGATTCAAGTAAAGTCAAAGAGGAAGAGAAGGAAAAACATTAAAGAACTACTTTTCCAATTTTAAGGTTTGGGACTTCACTGAGTTAATTTCTGCATTTATGTACATTTGAATGTGTGAAAAGATTAATTTGGATGTGTAATGGTTTCTGGGATGATACTTTAGTGCTATTTTGGAGTTATATTGTATAGAATTGGTTGAATATGACAAGAGATTATCGTCTAGTGGAATCCTGTCTAGGGTTTGTTGAACCAATCACATTGTTTAAGTCATAAATTAGCCTCAAGACCTATATATTTAGTGATTTCAATTGCATATAAAACCTAAGACATAGAAAAAAAATCTCTAGAAGATACTTTGACTTAATTCTAGCTTTATAACCTTTAAATTTGATATTGAAAATGGTGACCTGATGTTGCCCCTGTTTTGGAGCAATTTATTATATTTGGTCTATATCTCATGAGTTAGGAGTCCAAATGACATGATTATTAGTGTATAAAAACGAGAGACATAGAGGGAGAAATGTCCAGAAGACCTAGAAACCCAGTTCTGAGCTTTTGTATATGAATATTAAGGAATAAGTAGCAATATTAATAGAGAAAGTGTCTGTCACGACCGTGGCATTTTTTTGTTTATGATTTCTACTGCATCTTATCCGAACCTTTATGAATGTGCATGAAAATTTTCAAAAACATAGAAACAAATGAAAATAGGACTTACCATATGTGAATTGGGTGATTGACTAATTGAATGGATATAAAGATTCATTTTTAAGCATAATGCATTCCAAAGAAAACTTACATGTACATAAATGATTTGTTTATGTATGTATTGCTCATATGTGTATAGTATGATTATACAAGTGTGATTTTGACACCTTTCTAATGGTGATTAATTATGAATTGCATGTATGAACACGGATATAGATTTTATGACTTGAAATGTATATCATATGACTTGTCAATATATAAATTGTGAAATTGGAAAATGGTTAAAGGAAAAGTTACTATGCTTGCTCTATTGTCTTGGCCATGAATATATGGGCATACCTATAGGGTTATACTGTAACTGCTATAGTTTGACACTACCAGTGCCCACAGTTCGATACCTTCAGGTATCCACATTTTGATACCTTCGGATATCCACAACACCTGTTAACCACACCCATAGAAATGTGCAGACTTAAAACAAAAGGAAAATTCACACTCATAAATAAGAAATACAACATGCCAACATTAATAATTGGTATTGATGAGCATTTTTACTGGTTGTAATGATGAATTGTAACGATGTGCAATTATATTTATAATTTGTATCAATAAGCATTGAATATCAATATTTGGCTTACAAATGTGCATTTTTGGTATAAGGATATTAGTTTGAAGCATATTTGTATCATACGTTTTACTTAAGTATGCAATCATTGTTTACAAGAGCATTGAATATCAATTTTTGGTTCCTGAATGTGAATTTATGGTATACAAGTTATGATATTTCTGAATGTATGTACTTGGCGGATGATTACTGTGAACGGTCATCTAAACTAAGTGTTTTCTCCACTAAGCTTTCAAGCTTAGCACAGGAGTCAATCCTTAAAGGTCCAAGTCACAGGAGTGCGGTACAGGGAACATCTGTAAGGACTAAGGCCAACGGATAGAAGAAAAAGTACTTTTGAAATATGTTTATAGTTAAAGATGATTATACATGTAATGAAGAATGGAAATTGTATGTTTTCTTTTAGATTACCATATAAATATAAAGATGTATTACTACTGTTAATGATAATGTTAAGCGTTGGGGAGTTTTGCAATGTGAATATGTATAGCATTGAATAAAATTGTATACCTTGAATGCATATACAGGAATTTGATTGTTATGTGTGTGGATGGTAATGGGTTTCGAATAGGGGGTGTTACAGAAGAAATGCATAGCTAAACATTAAAGAAAAACATCATCTGATCTTTGCACTATCGCTAAAAGAATATAAAAAGATATCCTACTGCTCTACAGCAAAGGAAATGTGGGATAAACTACAAGTCACCTTTGAAGGAACGAATGAGGTAAAGAAACATAGAATAAGTTTTTTAGTACATCAATACGAAACTATTAGCATGAAACAGGGAGAGACCATAGATGAATTCTTCTGACAGTTCAATAACATCATCACGACCTTAAAGAACTTAGGAAAGATATATCCCAATAAAGATTCTAAGATCATTACCAAAGGAATGGAGACCAAAAGCGATAGTTCTGGAGACTGGAAAGGATCTCGATACCATCTCACTCAATTAGCTAAGAGGAAACCTGATGATCTATAAAGCTAAGCTTAGGCGAGATGAAGGATCCTCATACAAATGAGGATTAACAATAAAATCAACTGATGAATTAATTGGTGATGAACACAACACTGAGTTGCAAATAGATGGAGATGAAAAATTCCATTTCATAGTCAGGAAATATGCCTACTTCTACAAAAAGAAGCAAAGAAGAAAATAGAAGGGAGCAGGAAAATTGAAAACAAAAGGTCCTTACCAAAAGGCATCAGTAGCAATAGCAATACAAAAATAATCAAATTATATGCTATCACTGCAAGAAGGTTGGAAACACAAGAACAAAATGTACCCTTTTTTAAAAGGACAAGACAAAGAACAAAAAACCCAAAAAGCAAGTGATGACTATAGCTTAGTCAGATGAAGATTTTGAAAACTTCGAAAAAGAAGAGCCAGAAGAAGTCAGCAATGTTTGCTTCATAGCTGAATCAAGAGACGATGAGGTATATTATTCTGACTTTGTTATTGAAGTCGATGAATTGAGAAATGAATATCATGAATCGTATGGTCAGTATAAAAAATTGATAGTGAACTAAGAACAATGAAGCATCCTTGAAGAGTAAGATTAAATCATTAGAATCCGTGAATGAAAATCTGGCAACCAAGAATATGTCTCTTGAGGATGATTATAAGCAAAAGGTTTCTGAAAAGGAAGTTCTGGAAAAAAAGATTAGCCAAGTTGGGAAACGTTTTTCTTGAGAATGATTATGATAAAGTGAGACAACTAGAAGAAAAGGTTGTCGCGTTATAACTTAAGAAAGAGAAATGTGCAGGAAAGATCTTATCTCTAGAAAAAGATCTTGCAAAGTTCATTGATAGAAGGACCAACCTGGATGCACTACTTGGTAGTGGTAAATGCATTTTTTATAAAGCTAGAATAGGTTACAATGAAAATAATAATGTTAGGCCATATAAGAACTTCTTTGTTAAATCCTGCAAGTCAAAACAACAAGAACTTGATACATGGTAGAAATTATAGCAATTCTCTTTCATCTATTTTAGGCTTCTATTATGGTAGATACGGTCACATTAATCATTCTTATAAATTTTGTAAAATAGAGAAATCATCTCAAATGTATGTTTGGAGACCGAAAGGTCAAGCTACTAACCTGAAAGGAGCTAAAAAAATGTGGGTACCTAAAATGAGATAATCCTTTCTACATATATGCTTCAAAACGTAGATAAGAGAAAATCAATGGATAGTTGATACTGGTTATTTGAGAAATATGACAGGTGAAATATCACATTTCAATTACATTGAAATAAAATATAGAGGTAATGTTGTCTTTGCCGATACAAATAAGGAAAAAGTCACTGGAATTGGTAAAATTGGTGACTCTAACTCTTCTTCTATTGATAATGTTCTTTATGTTGCAGAGTATACTTTAACCATATGATAAGGGTTATAGAGTTACTTTCTATGCCTCATATTATGAAATTGTTGATAATCTTAATGAAATCATTGTATTTGTGGGTCCTAGAAATCAGAACATATACTATGATCAACTGGAAGATATGTCTTCACAAAATATCAAGTGTTTTGTTTCTATAGAAAAGGATTCTTTTATCTAGCACAGAAGATTTGGACATGCTAACATGAGCATTCTATCAAAATTGTCCAAAATTAGTTAGTAAGGAATACTAACATTAAAGTTTGAAGTAATCAGGTTTGTAAGGCTTGTTTAAAAAGTAAACAAGTTAGAAGCAGCTTTCCTCCCAAAAATATTGTGTCTACTAACCAACCACTTAAACTTGTGCATATGGATTTATTTGGTCCCACTAAGACTCAAAGTTTTGGTGGTACACATTATGACTTAATTTTAATGGATGATTATTTCATATTTATATGGATTTATTTTCTATCAAATAAGGATGATACTTATGAAGTCTTTAAGAAGTTTTGCAGAACAATTAAAATTGAAAAAGGATATTGCATTACATATATTCATAGCGATCTTAGAGGAGAATTCGATAACAAAAAATTCGAAGATTTCTATAATGAAAATGAGATATCTCACAATTTTTCACCCCCAAGGGCTCCTTAGCAAAATGGAGTGGTTAAAAGAAAGAACAGGAATCTTATTGATAAGACCAGAACAATACTATGCAAAAGTGGTCTACCTCATGGATACTAGGCAAAAGTTGTGTTAATTGCCTGTTACATTCTTAACAGTGTCTTATAAGGCCCATTCTGAAAAGACCCGCTAAAAGTTATGGAAAGGAAGAAAACCAAATGTCTCTTACTTTTGAGCATTTGGTTACAAGTGCTTCATTCTAAATAATGGAAAAGACAATCTTAGAAAGTTGGATGCAAGATTATATGAAGCCATCTTTTCGGGCTACACTATCACCAGTAAAGGATTTAAAGTTTACAAAAAAGGAACAAAGAAGATAGAAGAATAATACATGTAGTATTTGATGAAGCATTACCCTCAATAACGACAGCTGATTCAAATGATGAAGAGCATTCCTTGGATCCTAAAAATACATCTCAAAATCAAACAACACCTATAATACCTACAAAATTATAAGATCAAAAAGGTCCTTCTGAAGCCAGGATAGAGAAGGCTCCTTCCTCTCAACAGGAGCCTATACAACAAAGAACACCAAGAGAATAGAGAAGTCTTGATACACATCAGTACATTCTAGGAGACCCCTCTAAAAGTCTAAGAATAAGATCATCCTTTAAGAATAACTTTATTACCCTCATCTCATAATTATAACTAAAGACTATTAAAGAGGCTCTTACTGATGAAAATTGGTTTTTATCCATGAAAGGCGAACTGAATCAGTTTGATAAAAACATAGTTTAGAATTTAGTACCTATTCTACAAAACAAGTCAGTAATTAGAACTTATTGGATTTTTTGAAACAAACTTGAAAAAAATAAAAAGGTGGTAAGAAACAAAGCTAGACCTATAGCTCAAGGTTACAATCAATAGGAAGGTATTAATTTTGATAAACTTATGCACCTATTGCTAGACTAGAATCGATTGTAATTTTACTTACCTTCAAACTTGAAATTGTTCTAAATGGATGTCAAAAGTGCCTTCTTATATGTATATATTCACTTAGAATTGTTTGTTAAGCAACCTCCAGGCTTTGAAGATGAAAACAATCCTGACTATATGATGAAGTTAACTAAATCCCTTTATGGTTTAAAATAACCCTCTTGAGTATGGTATGAGAGGTTAGTAATTTTCTTGTTGAGAATAACTTCGATAGAGGAAAGGTAGATAAAACCTTATTTATTAAGAAAAATGAGAATGATTTACTCATAATGCAAATATATGTTAATTATATAATATTTGGTGCTACTAATCGATCTTCCTGTGAAGATTTCTTATCAATAATGTAGGGGGAGTTTGAAATGAGCATGATGGGAGAATTTCCTTTCTTTCTTAGATTACAAATCATACAAACAGAAAAATGTATCTTCATTAGCAAGACAAATACGCAAAAGAACTCATCAAGAAGTACCACTTAGAAAATGCCAAACCTATTGGTACTCTTATGTACACTAGAACTAAACTTGATAAGGATGAAGAAGGTAAGGCTATAGATGAGACAAAGTATAGAGGAATGATCAAGTCACTACTATATCTTACAAGCTCAAAACTAGATATTATGCTTAGCTTTTGCCTTTGCGCACATTTTCAATTAGACCCAGAAGAAAGCCACCTTTAAACAGTCAAAAGTATCTTTCTATATCTTCACAAAACTATGGACTTCGAGCTATAGTATCCAAAAACTGATTTTTTTTAACATAGTTAGCTATTGTGATGCAAATTATGCAAGTGATAAGGTCGATTGAAAAAGTGCAAGTGGTCACTGCTAATTTCTTAAAGGATGTCTAGTCTCTTTGTCTTACAAGAAACAAAATTGTGCAACTCTTTCAACAACTGGAGCAGATTATATAGCAGCAGCTAATTGTTGTGCTCAAATCTTATGGATGAAACATCAACTCCAAGATTTCTCTATGAACTTTAATCATATTCCTATAATATATGATAATACTAGTGTAATAATTCTTTCAAAAAATCTCGTGCATCATTCTAGGACTAAGCATATAGAAATCAACCATCATTTTCTTAGAGATCATATTTTAGAAGGAACCATTGATCTTTTACATGTTAATATTAAAAATTAAGTTGCTGATATTTTCACTAAGCCACTATCTGAAGATAGATTTTGCCTATTAAGAAAAGAACTTGGAATGTGCAGACTATGTGATGTTATTTCTGCATAATTATTTTATGCTACTTCTTTTTGGTAGGCTCCTTCTAGTCCGAACCTTTAGTAGGCTCCTTCTAGTTTAGAAGACTCCTCTTAGTTTTGAGACCTCCTCTTAATAGTAGGCTCCTTCTAGATTAGAAGACCTTTTGTATTTTTTAGAAGGATCCTTTCAATCTGATAGAATAAGGTACACGTGTCCTAAAAAGGAAGGTTTTCATGGCGTAGTTTCAACTTTTGAAAACACAAGCATTGTTCTGAAAACGTTTCATACGTGTCTAACAGAAGATATGTAGATGATCATATTTCCTCTTTTAGCGTGTACAACTACCCATTCTCACACGAAATTAACGCTCAGGAATTGTTTAATATACTATAAACAAACTTCTCTCTTATACGCTTCATTGTTCTATTTTCAGAAGTATCGTTTTGTTTCCTCTCTACACCCTAAACCTCTTTGTCTTCTCAAATCTTCAAATTCTCTCCAAGCTTACCTACAATGGCTAGAGCAAAATCAAAGGCACAGAGAAAAAAAAAACCCAACTTCTACTACTAGCCATGTTGAACCTCATATTTCTGATTCCTCTCCTACTGAACTTATTGCTCCTTACTTTGTTGCCATTAGTTGGGAAATTTTTCTGAAATTAGATGAGAATGTGTGTGAATGAGCTAGTTAAGTCATTCTACATTTATATGAGAAAAGAAGAAAGTAATAGAAAGTTAGTCATTGTCTCATGGGTGCGTGAATGTAACATTCTAATTTTTGAAGAAATTTTAGGAGATATATTGGACATAACTCTTATAGGGAGAACTGGTTTTTCCTATCATAAGTGGGATGTCGATGATCTGGATTGGATAGAAGTTGTTAAATCCATATGCCTTTATGCTGAAAACACCTAAGATGGGAGACCTTGGAGCAAGTAATTATATTTACTGCCATGATGCCTCACATTGTTATCAGCTACCTCAATCCTTCCCAAGAGTAGCTTTGTTAAAAAGTGCAGTTTGGTAGACATTTATGTATTATATAATTTACTAAAAGGGAATAGAATGAATCTCTTGGCATTGAACTTAAGGGTTATGGTAGATAAGGGAAATCATAGGAATACCACTAGTTTTCTACCTTATGGATTGTTGTTCACCAAGATTTTCACCCATTATGAAGTACCTTTTTATAATCTAAATTTGGTGCCTACTGGCTAAGTTCCACCCTTCCATTCCCTACCAATTTGGATATAAATTGCAAAACAACATCTGGGTAAAAAAATAGACTGCATGCAAAATCAGACCATTGATATGCAGATTTTGCTTAGAAAGTTTTCTGAATCCTTTTAACGACTCTGTTTCTTAATGACTTATGATATTTTTTAAAGCCTTAGATATTTTTCCCTATATTTTTTTGATAATAACAAAGGGGGAGAATAGTTAATGATATACTTTGAATCTATGATATATTTTCAATTGTTGTGATGATATTTTTTGCTAGCTGAATGCTACTGAAGTGTTGTTAAAATTGTGAAATTTATATCTATACGATAGGCTCCTTTCTTTAGAAGTCAAGCTCCTTCTTTTTATAATTGTGACTAAGAACATAAAAAGTTTATAGGTATCTTTTGAAATCCTTTATTATTTTTTGAATTTTGAAAATACATCTATTATTGTTTGTCATCATTAAAAAGGGAAATTTGTTAGCTCAAGAGTTATGTTTAACGATTTTGATGATAACTTTATAATATTTCAAATTTTAAACTAGGTTTATTTCCTTACATAAGCAACGGTATATTTCTTAAAAGAAAATAAAATTATAGGATAATTGCTTCCTTCCTTGCAGGAACCTTCATTATAAACTTACCTATTCAGAAATGATTCTATGACATTTGAAAGGTTTTTACGAATTCGAATAATCAGCTCTAGAAGCCTTGACAAAATGTCTAAATATCGAGGATTTCAGCAGAAATGATATCATAGATTAAACAATGGTTGGTTGAGGAAAATGTCTAATTAAGGAAGAGCCACTACATTTTCGAAACACGCGAGACTTGCAAAATACCTTAGCAGCATCAATATCCTTAAAAATCATATCAAACTCTTTGTGCCTTAGAAAGTGAAATCACTCTATTGAGAGAGACTATTAAATCCTTTATATAATTTTTGTGGAGAGCTTGTAGTATTGTGTTAAGCACTACGAGTGAGGAAAGTTGAAGAATCTTGAAAAATATATATATGTAAGCTTGGAGAGGCTCGTGAAAATTTACTACTTAAATTTTATAGTGAAATACTCAAGTTGAATACTTGGAGATTAGACATAGGCTTCGTTATAAGTCGAACCATTATAAATTGATTGTGTCATTCTTTCTCTCTTCCTAACTTTTAAATTTCCACATTATAAGTCTGTGTTTTAAAGAGACTCCTTTGGTTTTACAATAAACTCCTTTTGTGTTTCTATCACAAAAGGTTTCTTCGCTTTTTGAGCGTTAACTGGCTCCTATCGATTAAAAGGTTTCTTTCATTTTTTAGTGTTAATAGACTCCTATTAATTAACAGGCTCCTTTCAATTTTATCGCTAGCAGACTCCTATCAATTAGCAAGCTCCTTTCTTTTTTAACGCTAGCAGACTCCTTACAATCAACATGATCCTTTTGTTTTCCACGTTAACAGGATCTTTTTGAAAGTCATAGGATCTTCCTATTCATAGACTTATTTTGTTTAAGAAGGATATTATCATTTTTTAAAGTATCTTGCAAATTTTTTTTACACAATTTAACCCCCTCTTCCATGTATTTGCTTTATCACGTGATGTTATTATCATATGTTAAGCTTCATATTTAACCAATTCTTTAAATCCCAAATGTCGTTTCAGTTTGAGAACTAACATGGTTTGTGCTAAAATAATAGATTTTAGCAAGTGCAGAAGACCTTAGAAGTACTATTTCCCCATATTTTGTTTCTAACATAGGAAGCTGTTATTAATTTGAACTATTTTCTTGGAGAATACATTGAGCAAAGGGATTCTGCATTTTTGTTCAACTTTTTTCAGGAAACAGGTCATTCTAAAGCTTGGACAGCCTGCTTTACTTGGTTGCAAATATTTAGCATTCCTTCGGAGTTCAACCCAATCATTTAATAAAAGTTGCAGCGTTGGAATGCAATGTTCATGGCTTCTGCAACTTGACTGTGCTGTATTATATAATGTGGACAACTTTTCCCTAAATGTAGTGTGAACTGTGTCTTGATTATACAGTGGAATGGAAATGGTATCATGTGTTAACATGAACACTAAGAAGTTAAAAATTGAAAATAGAAAATGAAGAAAAGGAAGTTAGACGTGAAGCAAGTTTCGTGTTCTTAAGTTTTATGTTTATGGACAAACGTTGTAACCTTATTTTTAAGTCTGGCTTGTAGCATGTTAAAGTTGCCTAAATCATTTCGATTTTGATGTTTCAGATCATGACTTACCAAACTTTGATGTAAACCAAAACTATTTATTGTGAATATTTACAGATGAGATGCAATCCTGAAAAGTAGAAGTCTGTTAACAGGTTAGCTCATGTACCAGTTACAAGGAGATTTTCTTATAGTAAAGAGGATGTATAAAATTCCTATCCACTATTAGTAAATTGCTATTTATTTCCTATGTTCTTACGTATGAAGTATAAGTAAAAGATTCACTTAAGATGGACCCAACTACACAGAGGAATGAAAGAAAAAAGTCGAGGTTAATTTTGTCTTGTAATGACTAATGGGCAGCCTAGTTTCTGATGGTCGAAATAGTTTCCATGTCCAAACAACATTTAATATTTAGGTGGGGTGGAGGTTGGTTTTGTGTTCTCCTTTGGCATAACGAGAATAGGGTGGTTTTGGCATGATTAAACCCAACAACATCTTAAGTAAACATGACCAAAGTGCAATGAAATTGAAGGAGAAACTTGACTTATGTGTTACAACTTCCACGCAAAAGGGTTATCTTGATAAAAATAGTGTGGCTAACTTAACAACCATGACATTGAAAACCAAGTGAGTGCTTTTCCCCAAATAGTGGGATCAGCAGAGCTTTTTGTTCGGTCACCAACCATTTTTTATACCATATGTGCAATTTTAAGAATGGAACTATTGGACCAAATATGAGGTTGTTATAGTTGTAATATAGAAGCAAACCCTTCTCTCCTTTTAACTGAAACCAAAAATAAGAAAGCATCATGACTATGCCGTTTCGTTCTTCTTCTTATTCTTGTATGTCAACTGTCTTAATCTTATTTTTACGACTTGAAAATTGAAAACCTCCCTTCCAACAGGCCCAGGCCCCTCCTCTAACCTCCACCCTCTCTATCTCTTAATTGTCTTGAAAACCAAGCGATCTTCGTAATCAAATGCCTCTCTAACCGCCAAAGACATCTGCTTGCTGTCTCCCTTAGCTGTGTTCACCACCTTATCATCTTTAATTCATTTCTAATCAAACTTCAATTCATTTGGTATGTTATGAAAAAAACAGAAAGGAAAAAAGGGTTTATTCATTTTATTGCTCGCCTTCCTCGTAAGGTAGTTAGTAAATGCAGGAGAGAAATGGTTTGGCTTACAATTGACCCACCAAATAATTGAGAACGATTAGCCAAATTATGACATATTAATTTAATTATTGGTTCTTTTTTGTTATTTTGGCATTAAGGCGATGTCACGATTTGTCTGAATTATTTCAGTTCCTCAAGTCAATAAAAAATAAATGGGTTCAAGTTGCACTCAACATTATGGAGTTCAATAATAATCATATGATGATTATTATATTACATACATATAATGAAGAAATTAATCTCCTAGTCAAACGATATTTACCTTTTTTGATCCTACCGAAGTTTACCTACTTACAAGAGATAAAACAAGGCTTTTTTATGGATTTAATAAGCTTTTAGACTCACGCCCGGTGTATAATCTTCAAACAGAATCGCTTAGCAATAAAACCTCGGCATTCTAAAACTTTTATTTTGTGTCCAAATACTATACAAAGAAGTGAATGTTTTTATATTCTCCTATTTTGTTGGTTGGCTTGGCTTCCTGATTAGAATTACTAAATCTTGTTGTGTTTACTTATTAAACTCGAACTTGATTTTATATAAATTGATGGAAGTACTCGCTCGAATTACCAATCTCTAGACGTTGATAATTTAACACTACTGTCAGTGAATGGTACAATTGACTGATAAAATTGAACAAACGCTTGATAATGCTTGGTGAAGTATGAAAATTTTCCATATGAATAGCACGAAAACAATACAACCAGTCCTGTTTCACTTGGCATCCATCCACGACTTTGAACGAATGTCATTCACGATTTATGTCCTCCCTTTTTACTCCACATATATGCTCTGAATTTTATCCACCTATGAATTTTATAGGTAAATAAATCTTCTAGTTTATGAGGTTCAAATTTGGATTCATAAAAGAGAATGTTCAAATTTCGATTCGTGGCAGAGGAGGTTTGCAATTCATTTCAACTTTAAAATAAATTATTTAGAATTAATAAAAATTAATTAATTAATAATTATATATATATATATATATGGAATAAAAATACTGGTTATATTTACTAAATTTATGTACTGCCTCGTCCAATTTAACAGCAATAGATAGATCACCAGAGTCCACAGTATTCAACCGAACGGAAGCGACCTTCTTTTGTACCGCTGCTATTGGCTATGCGAAAACCAACTGTGATTCGCTTGCAGTCAGTGAAGTCAATGAAAGGACCAAAGATATTGCACGACAGCCCAGCTGGGCGGCTCTGAATAAAGAATAAATGGAAGGGGCAAAGTTGGAATGAGAGCTGTTAGGGGAGAATGTTTGCTATAAACGGTTTTAGAGAGGGAGAGAGAGAGGATAATGTCTGTGGGTCCCATCAATACCAAACCACTTTCCCGCCCATTCTCTCTCTTCCGTATAAAAGCCCTCATCTTCTCTCTCATTTCTAAAGCCATCTTCTTCTCTCTCGCTCATTCTCAAAGAACCAGAGCACATTTATCTCAGATCCACCGCCATTCAGGTTCTTGTAAATCATTGATACTCTATGATAACCTATATGATATATTATCGCTTAATCTTGCTTTTCTTGATCATAGATACCCGCTCATGCAACGAATTGATTCGATGCTTTTGTTATGGGTTGTTCTTTTTTCATTCTTTGTGTTTCTTGATGAGAAATGCTCCAGTCTTATACTGTTGACATTAATTGTTTACGATTCAGTTAGAGCAGGAATCTTCAGCCACCATGCAGAGTGATGCATCATCCACAGTCACCACCGATCTTCTTCATGGCACAGGAAAATCCATCGACTATCTACAAAACAACGATGTCAGTTACTCCTCGATTTTCAGTCCTCAGGCGTCCGCATCGCTCTTGAGCTCTCCATTGGTAATGCAACACCAAGATATGATAAATCGCCACGTCTTGTGCCTGACGCGCCTCCGCGAGAAGGCCAGAGAAGTTGAGTCTCTCCGGCAAGAGAACGCCACTCTCCGATCCTTTAATGACGAGCTCACCAACCAGCTTAGCTTGCTCACTAATACTACTGCTTCACTTTCCCTCCAGAACCACAAATACTACGCAGACTACAACACCAGCCCGTTCGATGTCGCCGATGCTTTTCGCAGTTTGTGCAACATATCTGAAGGCGGTAGAGATGAATTGTGCGACGATGAGAGTCCAACGAGCGTCATGGAGGTGCAGAACGTGGACACCGAGAGGGTTACTTTGCCTAAGAGTATTTCTGTGAGGTCTAATGGCTATTTGAAGATGATGAACCAGACTCGTGTGGCTAAACCTCGTGGACCGACTCGGCCTCGAACAGCGAGTCCACTCAATGGAACGGTAAGTACTAGTACTAACAGATCTCCCTTAATTTGGTGATGTTATCAAGTATTTAATGATATTGCTTGAACGACTTGTTTGATTTTTCTGGGAGTTATTTTGATGCATTATTGTGATGTTAGAAATTACGTCCGATCAATTTAAAATTTTGTTCCTAGTTGAATTGGGAGGTCTAGAAGAAGAAGAAGAAGAAGGACAATGAGTTGTCTTGGGGATCTTTGTATTGAATTTTGCGTTCTTTTGTATTCATTGTTTGGAAGTCTGTGCATGAAGTGAAAAACGTAGTAGTTAGATTACTTCACAAGGTAGATATGTGTTGGTTAGAGGACAATGGGCTGCAAATGGTATATATATGCTCATAGTGAAGCAAAAGCTGGCCCAGAAAACATTGGCTATGAATGATGGAAGGTAGAAGTGAGTCGTGTAAGGATAATTGTAAGGAATCGTGTGATTCTAGGGAGATTTGGGTTTGCAGTGAAGATACCATAATGTATAACATAGAAAAGAGTATTACTTTGGGGCACCAAAACTTATGGTACAAGCTTGTTCAGAACGCTAAGAAAACTCGTGAAATTAGTCTTCGTCTTTTATCTTTCTTTCCGCGCGTGTGTATGATGAAATTCCCTGCAAATAATCAGTTCCTGAAATGATAATGATTGTTGGCATATTTTACATTTTTACGGATTAGGCTGATGGACGGTTTGGTTGTGATGGGTCCGAAGTCCGAGCCGTATCTTCAATTCTTGATCTTCAAACTAATAGTTATTTTTCAAGTGGTTCAATTTTACCTTCTTTTTTTTTTCATTTTGGTTCTGTTCTTGTGGTTAATCTTTTTATTCTACTTCATCGAGTCTCCATCGGCTCTTTCTGGAAATTCACTAAGCGCTCTGTAATATATAATCTTTTATGCGGGCCATGATCTATTTTTCTGGTGAAAACATACAGCAAAGGGTTTACGTGCGTGGAGCAAAGAAAGAGGAGGAGCCACTTGAACTGCAAGTTTACCACCAAGGCATGTTCAAGACGGAGCTGTGCAACAAATGGCAAGAGACAGGTGCGTGTCCATACGGTGACCACTGCCAATTTGCTCATGGGATTGAGGAGCTCCGCCCTGTCATCCGTCATCCTCGCTACAAGACTGAAGTGTGCAGAATGGTGCTTGCCGGCGATATCTGTCCCTACGGCCATCGCTGCCACTTCCGCCATGCCCTTACCGAGCAGGAGAGGTTGATGAGTCATCTCAAACTCCGCACTATGAAGTTTGAAAGGTAGATCACATCATGGAGATCATGCGATTACTACTTATGCCACCGGGACCTTAAAAGTACAGACATGTTTATAACTCGCAAAGGACAATGGGTAGATAACATGATAAAACAGAAATAAGCTAGCGAAAAATATACATATGTATGATGGACATATAAACTAAGAATAATTAGACTCCTAATATAGTATATAAAAGAAAACGTGGAAGGTACTTATGGTCCAGACAATGGACATGGCCTTTGAAGAGGATTTTACAGTCATGAAGCCTCATAGAGAGATGTAGATTTGCTCTTTAAACCCCTTATTTTCCAGCCGCTATCTTTCTTCCGAAATTGGCATAATTAGCTCACAATAAAACTTTACGAGGATTTGATTTTCACGATTCACGAGCAAAGGATTTCTTTTTTTTTTTTTTTGTAGCATTTTTGTACTTTATTTTGATTCTGGAAAGGCAAACCATGATCTCATTGGTGTTCTCATTTCGGGAAGACAGAACAAGAAAAAAAAAAATGTTTCATCTATATTGGCTCATCATGCATTACTCATGACTATTGTTCACTATAGAATATGTTTTCATATTAGACGGTTTATCTTCACCGTCCTGCGAAAACAAAATGTCGCCATGACAAGGGCTTGCGTTTTGCGTTAAATACTAATGCTTGTAATAGTTAGCACTAGTAGTGGAGCCATGGGCAGGGCTGTACTAGTTCGTAGATGTGTGTTGGTTGAAAGCTTACGAACTTTGTCGTAAGAAACTAGCGCACAAAGTTCTCGCTCCTTTTCTGGAGCCTCTAACCCTACGTAATCGTTTATTATAGTCAATTTTGTACATTGATAATATTATCTATTCTTTTATGAAATTATGAGGAAAAACGTTTTCATAGATTTCCATTCAGTTATCTTTACAGCGAACTATTTCGGTCTAAATTTTTTACATTAATCTGGTGGTTGATTAGTTTGCATTGGGTGAAAATAGGAATAAGGTTATTTATCTTCAGAATGTGAGGCAAGCAATATATAATAGGGTGTCGAATAACAGTACCCAGTAGTACTTTTTTTTTTTGCTACAAGGAGAAACAAAAAACTAAAAAAGACAACACCACCTTATCTAACGCAGGGTTCATCGGTACAAAGCACCATGTTGGTTGTGATGAAATTGGTCCCGGACGGTCACCAGGAGTTCCTGCAGGATATGCAAGCTTGGACTAAAGACTACTGCGAGGGAAGCCATCCGATTTACGCATTGGTTCCTTTCGCGATACACATGCTGGAGGTGCACCTCCTAGTTTCGTTGTAACAATCCTCGTGCACTCGCCACCAACAAAAGATCGTCAGTTAAAACTAACCTGAAAGAAGAGAGGATGTTAATAATCTCAAGGGAGTCCCTTCAACCATTACTCGTCAATAGCCTAGCGCCCAAGCTAGGAAAAGGCCTGAGTAGACTCCCCAGAGTTCCGCAGTTGTAGGAGAACTGTTGCCGATGTAGTGAAGGGACCCTCCACACCACCTTTCTTGACAATCCCTAATTAATCCACCCGCGGTGGCAATATTAGATCCTTGAGTAACTGCCCCATCCGAATTTAGTTTGACCCACTCTTGAGCCGATTTTGTCCAACCAACTAAATTTCCAACTGGTAAGCCTTGCTGCTGCATCACGTAGCTTTCCGCAAGCCTTGCTCTTTTGATCCACTCGACATATTCCATAACCACTCGCAAACTAGCTTCCGGCTACACAAAGCTTGCTTAAAAAATGCTACGATTTCTCCATTGCTAAAGAAAGTAGCAGACTACTCCAAAGATCATACCCCACTCAACTTGATGTACTTGAATTTGTCTTCTAAGGTTGTGAGCCACCCACCAATCCACTTCTTGGTGGAAAAAAATCCGTGTCCTCAGCGATCGAGGGACACGGATTTTTCTTTGTTTCGTGGTTAATGGTGTCCCACCTTTCAGAAAATATTAAAAAAACTCTTCAATTTAAGGAGTTTAAAATCATAAAATAGAATTTTTATAAAATAGTTCATAAAGAGAGACCTTGGCAGGTACTTCTGGCATGACTGTAGCGATAAGGATATTAGATACAGAAACCTGTAGGTACATCTAATTAGTTAATTAATTCTTATTCATCTTAATATTTTAATTTTTCGGTTTTGTTTTTCATGCTGATGAGTTTTGCTTTTTTTTCTTTAAATCCCCTATTTTATGTCAAAAATATTAGAAAAATAGTCATGTTTATTGTCTTTTGGAAGATTCACTTCTTATTACACTGGAGCAAGTTTTAAAATTTTGTTTTTTATAATATTCTTTTTCTAATTTGTTTTAATAAATAGTTGAATAACTTGTGACTTTTGTTGTAGAAACTGGAAACAATGTATTTTGAAGCAATTAGTGGAAATATGGTAAGAACATGTCTTCAAAAGGGCAAATGTATTTGTATTTGGTTTTAAAAGTGATATATCCTTAACAAATTTGCAGGGACAAATTTGTAAACTAGATTCATACCACTTCAACTAATTTGTAAAAGTAAAATGAAAATATGCATTTCAATTATACCAGAAAAGAATAATTATGAATAGTGATTGATTATGTTTTATTTTAAGGTATTTTATATTAAAAAAGAATCAAAAATTTTTTTAAAGTAATTGATTTCATTAAATAAAATGTATATACAACCTATAGGTACAAAAAATTTAGATTAGTGCAAAAGATCTAGGTTACAAAGGACTATGATTCTTAGAAATCAGCTTAATCATGGTAGTTGGCTCCAATCCCCATCTTCTATGCATGTTAGTGGAAAGGTTTGTTGTTATTCCTCTTGTTAACGTAGCCAGTCTGCTTTGAAGAAAAAATGTCCTGAAAAATCATCTCGGTGCTTCTACTCTCTTGTTTCAAAATCCTACAGTTTCTTTCTTTCCAGATGTAATACACCAATAAGGACTGAAACAATGTTATTGATGATAAGAAATGAAACTAAAAATTTAGCACATTATTTAGTAAGCAACTTCTTCATCTAGTCACTATTTTCTACCCTACATGATTAATACTTTTGTTTTTATATCTTTGGTCAAAGTTAGTTTAATTATTTCATTTTAATTAACGGTGTTTGATTTTTCGGTTTCTTTCAAGGAAAAATTTGGTTCTCTTCTTTTTTGAAAGCGTAACCATTTCAAGCAATTGAAACCTATATTTCTTATCAATTTAGTTCTTGGTAATCTTGGAGAGCAGGCTTTGCTTCTTTTCCTTTCATTTGGTATTTTGCCTTTGCCCATCCATTCTCCTCTTTGCTAGCCTAAAATACCACCTTTTAAAGCTTTCACTTCTCTTACTTTTCAAAAGGTGACTTTTTCTTCTACTTCCTCTCGAGCCTCTCCTTTGTTATTGATTCTTTCAACTCTTTTACCCATCTTTGTACTTCTTTTTGTCAAGAGAGGGTTGCCCCCTTTCTCGTTCTACTCTTCCTGTTTTGACCATCTAAAGGGGTGTTATTCGTCCCTTTTTGAATATCAATTTGTTGAATCCCCCCAATAACTAGAACATCTCTGGTCAAATTTAGATATAGGTTGTATTTGATCAAGGGCTTAAAGGAAAACTCAATTACATCTCTTAAGTTAAGGAATCAAATATAAAATTATTTCCACTCCATCTGAAGTTTTTAAGCTAACGGTAGCTAGATGGAAAACGATATTGGTTGGCTGTTTCATGGCTGAAAGGCTCTCATTTCATCAAGTAAAGAAATGGTAAAAATACATAAAATGAGAACTAAATTGGACACTTATTACTGAGGAAGACAACGTATTTATTATTCAAATTATTTGATGCTATATGAATGTTGAATGCCCCTTAATAAGAAGAACTTTTACACTAGAATAGAAAATTCCTTTTCCGTCTCAAGTGGAAACCTAAGATATAACTTGATAAAAAAAGGTATGGAATATATACCTATATATGTTTAGTTTCATCATATACGACTTAAGTATTGATCCATTATAGGACTTAGTTATCTGGCTCTGTTGGCAAACTTATATGTTTTGATGAACATGCTGCCAAATTGAGGATAGTAGGTTACGCCAAGATAGTTATAGAGGAGGAGATGAACATGAATTTATCTAAAACTTTAAGAATCCAAATATATATATATATAAAGAAGGATTGATGATGCCTAAAATATCACTTTATTATCCTTAGAAACTTGCATAAAGTATTCAAAATAAGAACTGGAATTTGAAGGAGAAAATTTTATAACTCGGAGTTAAGAAGAATAAAGCAATAATTGGATTCAAAATATAAGGAAGTGAACTATGATAAGGAGAATATAACATTTGCAAATAAAGCTCAGGATCTTACGATTCGTTTAGGAAATCCAAATAATGATCTTAATACTATGTCAGCTCCTAAGACTCCTAAAGTTCTTGAAGCTGATTAGGCCATTTATGTCCCCCAACTTTGCATCTCTTTCTTAAAATTCTGAGACCTAGAGAGGCATGTTACTAAAAACAAGGAAGAAGGAATTCTAATAAAGAAAAAGAAAAAAGTGCCCGACACTTAGGAGACAAATTAAAAATAATAATTCATACCTGTAAGTAGGAAAAGACCTAGTAGGAAACCAAAAGAAAAAGGCTCTCAGCCTTAAATATCCTAATGATTATAGCTTGGAATGTAAGGAGCTTGAACTACATCTAGAAGCAACAAGCTACCTCTAGTTAGTTTAATAATAGAAAACCAACTGTAGTTGGTCTTTTACAGACTAAAATAAAGGTTGATAGATTGAGAAAAGGTCAACATTTTTTTTTAAAAAATGGTTATCCATATCCAACCTTCTTTCCCACTATAATGGTAGAATCATAGTTGCTTATGAGCCTAAAGAAATTAGGATTACTTAATTTCACTGCTTAGTATAATTCATCAACTTGAGGGGCTTCCCTCCATAAAGACATTATTATAACATTTGTTTATTTTGCTAATATGACATTAAAGAAAAAACAACTATAGGATGACTTGAAATTAATATGTGCATCTACTTAGACACCTTAGTTAATATTGGGAGACTTTAATAGCATTTTATATTCTTAAGAAACATAGGGATCTACTCAATAACTTAAGCAATCTAATGATGATTTTGGGAATTTTTAAGATCCCCTATATTATATAATTTAATATATAGTAGGAATTTCTTCACCTAGAGCAATAAGAAAGAAGGGAAGTGGTTAAATAGAAAAGAGTTTGACAGAGAACTTGTTAACTTACTTTAGGTGACCAGATACTCTGACAATTATGGCCTGTTCATTGTCCCTTATCTCAAATCATAGCTGTATAGAGATACAACTTTAGCAACATAAAAGGATAATGGGATCTCCATTCAAATTCTTTAATCATTTAATTAAACTATAGGGATACAAAGAAGTCATTATAAGGGAAATTTCTACTAAGGTGGAAGGATTTTAATACTTCAAGTGTATGAGGAAGTTGTAAAAAAAAGAGACAAGCTTAAGAAATTTTATACGAATCATTTCAATAAAGATATGGCCTTTGTTATTATTTAAGTCAAATGAGTTCTCCAACTAGATCATGACGAACTCTATACTAATCCTTGTAGTAATAATTTGTGTAAGTAATAGAATACTATATGAAAAAATTTACTATTTCATCAACAATATATTTTTATATATTTAATTTATATTGTTTTATTAGTGAAATAATCAATAAAATGTGAATTTCAGGTAAAAAATATGCCACAAAAGAGGGAAAAGGATATGTTGCAGCCAAGGCTCAGGTAATCACGATTTGGAGGAGCCAGTGAACGTCTAGGTGAAGCATCACATTTTGCAGATGCTATAGAATCAAGTGCTACACATCCAACCAATACACATTCAGATGAGGCATCACCTTTCGTACCTATAGTCCTTGTGTAGTCACATTCCTTAACCATTTCTACACCATCCAACACCCCTACTACATCTAGACCATCAAATACTATTGATGTAACATCTACTCCTAAGCCAAAATCTAAATCCATACAGACAGAGATATCAGGAGTAGACATTGCGGATGAAGAAGGTGACCTCCAACCTGGAGCTAAAGGAGTTGATGGAAGAATTTACATTACAATTGTCAACAATTTATGAGTGAAATTCTAAAAATTTTGTAATACATGATAACTCATAGGTTTATATTGACGTTATAGGTTTTAATTTGAAAATGATCTAAAATAGCTTATATATTAGGTTGTTCTGTCTAGATCGTGCTCTAGAAATATCTCATTCAAGTTTAAGGAGAAGATAGAACTTGAGGGTTATATATGGAAGAATATCTCTTAAGCCACAAAGGACTTTTATTATCAGGAGTTAAAGGTACAAAAAATAAATTCTTTAATCTTTTTTATTTTATCTAATTTTATATATTAGTTAGATAACTATTGTAGTTTATAAGTACTTATAGTATGTTTTTCTTTTTTTCTTATTTTTCAGAAAGAATTTTTTTTGGATTTAAAATTTAATGATGTCATTTATGACGTATAGGAGAGGTATGTTTGTGCACATTAAAGAGACATTGTTGGTTTGTGCATGTTATAGAGACTTTGTTGGTTTGATACACAAGAATGATGTATGACCTCCTTATATATCTAAAGAAATATGGAATCATTGGTAGTAGTACTAGGCAACACCTAAGGCGATCTCCATTTTAAAGCGCAATTCTACAAACAGACGTGGAGGATCAGAGGGAGAGAATCTACCCTTACAAATTGGAGGATCTATGACCCACCAGGAGCATGCAGAGAAACTTGTAAGCATCTAACTTTAAACCTATATTCTAATTTTTGTACTAATTACTACTAATTAGATTTCAATGTAATTTGATATATGAAATTTATAATGAAAATGTATGTGTATTACAGAGAATGATAATTTTATAAATGTCTATTGTCATGAATGACTATGTTGTTGAGAAATTTTTTTTGTTTAACACGGGATAAATATCATAAAAATTGAGAAAACTCTGCTAAAATTTTTATAAATTGTAATTCACTTATAACACTTTATTTTAATGCAAGAAAAGTCTATAGGCATGAAGCCTACACTACGTCATCTCTTTTTGCACACCCACACTAAGAAACATGTTGGTGTGACCTTCGTCAACACCCAGTGGAGAAAACTTAATATATTTAAATTTTATACTTTGATATTCATTTGATAAATAATATTAGTTAAAAGTTATCACTTATTAATATAATCAATTATAATGATACGAGCAAATACAAGAAAGCATTGAATGATAGTCTAAGAACACTAAAAATATTGATGAGAGTCAGACATATCTTGATGCAATTAGTGGTAGGGACCACTGTGGAAGGATTTTCAGCTTAGGTTCTTTTGCAAACATATGCTATTCGCAATCCTCCACATCTAATATAGCTAGATCTAGTAGGTGGTCCACATCAAATGAGAGAGTTGTTTAGCTTGAGAGCATGGTGGAGATGTGTTGGCAACTTAGTTGCGACAGTCAATAGAGTACATAGCCAGACTATATAATGAGGTGGATGAGTTGAAGGGGAGGGGCGACACCTCATCGTAATAGTCAGATCATCCCCCATCACCAACTGTATAGCTTAGATTTATAATATTTTGGTACTTAAATGGATTTTATTTGATGTTTTGCTACTCTTATGTTTTTTATGAATTCTTAATTTACAGTTATTTTCAAGATCATTATTGATGTACATTATAATTTTTATATTATATTACCAATTAGGATAATTTTCATATTATCTTATCAATAAATATTATATTATATAGGGAAATTAAATGTAGAAGAATTCAATATATTATCAACATAAATATTTAGTGGGAAGTGGATATCATAGCTAAAATTACCAACAAAAAAATGGTACCGTACGTAAATTTCCTAATGAAATTACAATATTCTGTAGGTAAATTATCGACATAATGTAGGTAAATTTAATGCTAGAAATTTTTTACCGACAGATAGCTAAAATTACCTACGGATATTATAATTTCATCGATAATTTTAGCAATAGAATATTGTAATTTTGTTAAGAAATTTAGCGATAAAAATTTTAATTCCGTTGGCAATTTTAATGACAAAAATTGTAATTCCATCAAGAAATTTAGCTACAAAAATTATTATTTCTGTCAGAAAATTTAGCAACGAAAATTGTAATTTCGACAAAATTTTTTACTGATGTACATTTCTTATACGACCTTTTCCATTAATAATTTTCATTGCCAAATTTGTTTATATACAGAAAATCAGTATTTTCTATTAGCAATTTTCTTCATTAAAATCAAATTTTCTTGTAGTGCCTATTGGTCCAGCTAAGTTAGTTCATATCTATCCATCATCTTAAGGCTCAAGCTAATGTTGCCTCCTTTTAAATATTTAGGGATATCTATCAAAATTACAAGATTTATATAAAGATTGATGATTGATTGTTTATTTATATGTTTATAAGAATTATAAGTTTTAACTGCATATGCACGGTGTAGTGGCAACTAGCATTAGTAAGTATAGGTCGATCCCCCGAGGGATATTAAGAGTAACGCTTTTTCTATTATCTAAGTGCTGAATCAGGTTCCAAATTTAATTGAAAATTAAATTAACAAACTAAACTAAAGTTAACACAATAAAGAACTAGAATAAAGAAATACTACAATTAGACAATATCAAATAAGTAGTACCTAGGTGAAGAATCCTCCTAAGATATCTTAAACACTAACCTTTTATTATGCAATTAAATTATTAATTATTGGACCATGAAAATTCCGATCTTATGTTAATATCTTTCTTGATACTATTAATAACTAACCCTCAATTAATTAACTAAATTCTTTTTAACTAAAACCCCTAAAATTACATTACATTACTCGATTTGTGAATTTCACTATTAGTTTTGACCTTAATATAGAAGATTTATGTTGACTTATCTCTAGGTTTTCATGTAACTCCTAACAAATATCGTAGATCTATTCACACAAGGATTTCTCAATCTCAATCATATGAAATCAAACATTAGCCACATATTTAGAAATATTGGCTGAAGAATATAAACACATAATGGAATCATAATAAACCAATCAATAAATTTGTGTTGAATAAAAGACTATATCATATTATCATACCAACTTCAGGTTCATCACACCTAGACACTAAATAATTAGTTCATAGACATAGAAATCAAATCCATCATCAAATATTCAGAAGAAAAAATAGAAATAAAAATTTTTATAATTTATACCCTTTTATCTCTAATGAAGTGTTCTTGAAATTTGGATCAAAGGTTACTTTCGATCTGATCTTATGATCTAACCTTTGTCTTTTTTTCTTCCTTAATTTAGAAATGCTTATTCTTTGCTTTTCTAGTGTCTAACCTGACTCCATTCGCCTCGTCTTGACTTTAGCTTTCATAATTTCCTTTTATAGTAAAAACTAGAATTTTTGGAATATACATGGTCACTTGTATAACCGTCTATCTTAAAATTTCCTCTAAATTGTGACTTTACATGATCACATAAGCTTACACAATAACATTCACAGTTATGTATGTCAATATACATAAGTTTGTATCTTCACATGGGCATGAACATTATCTTCAAAACTTCATACGTTTATTGTGCCTTACATGGTCTTTATACATGGTTGCATATTCTAAAGCTTCTTTAAATTCTTTTGTTCCTCGATTTCTCCCATATTCTTCTCCTTTTGGTCTATAAAGGTAATTATCACCTACAAACACACTTGAAGTAAAATAAGTACCAAAAATACTATAAAACTATTAAATAACAAGCAAAATACACTAAATATGGTTATAAAATATAGTTAATTAATTGTTTATCAAAGATCCCCATACTTAAGCTTTTGCTTGTCCTTAAACAAATCATAATCAACTTAAAAACATTCATCCTTTATTAACCTTAACCTATCCATCCATACCCTAAATCATCATGTCAAGTCAATAAAATTAACATACAATTTGATTCAAGTCATCTTAAATCCAACCTTTATAATTCAATATCAATAATAATCACAAATATAATCTTTTTGAAATCAAAAGCACAATTTTTCACTCCTTCACCAAGAATTCACTTAATGCATGTAAAGTGATTAGGGTGGAAAGTGTAGGAACTCTCAAGTTAACACTTAGGCATATTCTTATCCATAATCTTGCAATAAAATCGTATCTCCTACACTTATAAATAAATTAAAAACAAAAATCAAAAGGTCTTATTACAAGGTTTTACTGAGGCTTAGGTAAAGGCATAATAGGGATAATAAAAGGGGGATAATATTGAAAGAATGAGATGGTGAGTAGCTCCAGAATCAAGTGTCTAATTATTGGTTTGTGTTAAAGTAGAGGATGCCACTTAATACATT
>JANSVA010000216.1:11310915-11321731 GCA_025504915.1 Erythroxylum reticulatum | reverse complement strand
TCCCGCTTTCTTATCCCTCTATTTATTATTATTATTATTATTATTATTATTATTATTATTATTATTATTATTATTATTATTATAGTAATATTGGACCTTCTTTTAAATATAATGTAAGTTTCAAGAAATCAAATAAATGTAAATCATTCATGGATAAAAAATAATGAAAGGATTTCAAGAAAAACAAGATAAAGGCTATTAATGTGGTTATAATCAATGAAAATGCTAAGTCTCAAAAGTGGTTACTTCTAAGGGATAATGTTGAACCTGAACTTTTCTTGGAAGTTAGAAATATTAAATGAGAAATTGTTGATGATTATTCATCTTTAAATAAAAGGAGAATTCTTGAATTTTAAATGAAGTAGAAAAGATGGTTTAGGTACATGATAGGTTATATGTGAAATGTTGAAAGTTTTAAGCTGAAAAATGTAGTTGAGACATGTTCACTAAGTATGCTACGGTGTTTTAGCCATAAATTTTTCTCTAGATATCCAAATGAGGCGATTCTTAATTTGGATTAAACTATAGAGATAGGGATACAAATTATCTAATAAAATCAAGTTCTAATTCAATCCCTAAGAATTTCAATATTTGGATGGAAGTTGAGCACAGAATATTGTTTCAGTATAAGAATAGTTCGGAAATGTTTGGGATAAAACTTTCAGATTTCGAAACCAAATTGAATAATTTTGGTGTCATTAGAAACTTAAGACAATGAGGAACATTTTTCTGGAAGGAAGTATTATCAAATTACTTCAATTTTTCCATGATCATTAGTTAAGGAGTTAGAAGTATAAAATGTTAGTTTTAATAGACATAAGGAGTAAAATAGGAAGGACAAGATAAATGAGGGGCAAAATGGGAAGAAAGACTAATAAAAAGGGCTTGAAGTAAGAAAGAAGAAGGGAAAAGTGTGGAGAGAAGGGAGAAGTCGTGAGAGGCCAAAAGAAAGAAGAAAAAATGTAGAAGAAGAGAGGAGAAGAGAGAGAGCCCGTAAGAGTGTGCAAGACAAGCTTGGAAGGAAAAAGAAAGAAGAAGAAATCAAGCTTGTCAAGGTAAGTTCATCTTTTTCTTCTTGCTTTGTTAGAGAAGGAGTTAGAGAGAGAAAGGGTTTTATATAGAGAATGAAGGGTTTGTGTTGGAAGAAGATGATTTAAGAGAACCCATTTGATTTTAGGATTTCTAAACTAGATTTTGGTTTTTCTAACCTAAATGGACTATGGGTAGGTTAGATTTGAGCTTGATTTGTGTTAATTGCATTTTTTGATTATGGAAGTTTTAGGGGGAATTCCATTTGAATGTGGATTGAATGAGAATTTTGGTTATGTTAGGAAATCAAGAAAACCCTATTCAAGAGCAAGAGGAGGGGTACAATTGAGTTTGGATTTTCAAGCAAAATAAGGTGGGTAATTTATTTATAGTTGTTGTGTAATATGAGCAAAATGCCTTGTGTGTGTATTGTGTGCTAAAATGGCTTGTTTTGAATTGTTGTGATATGGAAAATGCATTATGATGTATGACATTTTGATAGAATTGAATTGTGAGTATGATCATATTATGCCTTGGAATCGTATGATGGCATTTTGATTAAATGGAAAGAAGAAAAGCATGAAAGTATGAGCATATGATAAAATGATTTGAGCATGATTATGTGCTTTTGTTTGGGTGAGAGTGGAACCATTTCATTCGTTACGTGCATGTTGACAAAAGCCTTCTCCCGGCTGCCCGCTTGTGGCATATGAGATCTGAAAAGTTGATTCATTTTATTTATGGTGTAAACTTCAGTTTCTAAATTTCGTTTCCATGGAACCCTCGAGCTATTTGTTTGTGCATTTTCATTTTGGTATGCTAAGTTATGATGCAATTTGTGTGTTATGCTTTGATGATAAATTACATCCCATATGTTTTATATGATGATGTATTGAACTATAAGTTGTGAATGTTGAACTTACATTGTTGGATCAAGATCAAATGAGTGTGCTTATATGAATAGATGCATATATATTTGATTGAGTGGCTCATTGTTTGTTTTGTTTTAAGAGATGAAAAGTGGATACTGCATACAAATTGGGTTACTACAACGGATAAGGTAAGATCACACCTAATGCCAGATTCACTTGAAGAGTTGGAGTTTAATTAGGAAACTTCTTTCTATCCCTATTTTGTAGGGATTTGGATTTATTTTAGATAGACCTCTTTGCAAGATAAGATTAGATTAGGTTTAGGGTAAGAAAACAATATAAAGAGATATTCCCTACCTTATTCTCCACCTCCAAAAATCATCAATTGTTTTCTTCTTGATTTTCCCTCAATATTTCATCTTTCTTTTATTTTGGTGTTGAAACTTAAGCCATCTGTGGACAAACTTCATTATTCTAATTCATGGAGATTCAAAGCTCCAATTGTAACCTTACGAGGTTTTGTTATAAACTTTTATTCATGTTTTAATTCAAGTATTTCTTGTTGTGCCTTCTTATATTTCATGAATAATTAATATTGATTAATCTAACAAATTAATTTGATGTCAATTATTCTATAGTTATCCATGAATTAAATTATTCATAATTTTCATGAATATTGGTACAATTAGCAAATAGATTACTTATAAATTTGCATATTTAACTTATAATAAATCAGAAAAGTAAGTTAAATGGTTCCAACTATCTCAATTATTTAATTTATTTAGTCTTTTTCACTAAGCTTATTGATATCATTTAATTGATATATATGTCATCATACCCAGTCAATTATTAGTAAGTTTTGGTTTGGATGCTGAGTTTAAACAAATTAATTTAGGAAAATTTGAGACTTTTTATGGCTATCCTAATGTGTTTAAGACTAACTACTTGAATTGTACAATTATTCTTTATACATCAATAATCAATGTTACAATTAGATGAGATTTTTCCCTTGAATCGGCGTTAAGTATTCTTGAATTTCTCTTTTATATTCAATTGATTTATTTTGATTTCTTGATTATTTTATTTAATTATTTAATTAATCAAAAACCTTCCATTTTATTTTATTAATTGAAATTAATAAACTAGTGATTAGTTCTGCTAGGATTCAACCTGGTTGCATAACTACTACATGAAGTTAGAGAATTGGAATTAATTTTGAGGGCTTCGATAACCTAATCACCAATGGAGTTCTAAATCTTAAAGATGGATCGTGATAATGTTGAACATTTAACTTCTGCGAAGGTTGTTTATAAAGACGAGTAAGACAAAAATCAATATGGATGAGGATACTCTTTCCATTGGGTTTGATGGAGAGATAATGAAGTTCAATATTTTTAAAGCAATAAAATACCCTAATCATTTTTAATCCCATTATTATATGGATATTGTGGATTCATTTATGGAATATATTTTCAAAGAAGAAAGTGTTGACAATGAGTTGGAGTTTAATGCTAAATTGGAAGTGAACGAGCAAGTTAATGAAGCTTGTGAAGTTGTAAAATCATTATTAGCAATGCTAATAGATTCTAAAATTTTAAATGCTGAACTTACTTTAACTCACTTGAAAATGATACCTTCTTTTTTGCAATCTATGAAGATAGAATTGAAAGCCTTACCTTATCACCTAAAGTATGTCTATTTGGGTGATGGAGAGAAATTACCTATAATAATCTCCGAAAGACTGAATATAGGGCAAAAGGGAAAACTAGTAACACTAATTAAGAAGTACAAAATGACTATTGTTTGGATTTTAGCATACATAAAAGGCATTAGCCCGACAATTTGCATACATAGGATTCTTTTAGAAGAGAATGCTAAACTAATAAGGAAACCTCAAAGAAAACTTAATCCAATAATGAAAGATGTGGTAAAGAAAGAGATTATAAAACTTTTGGATGCAGGTATAATCTATCTAATATTTGATAGTGAATGGGTGAGTCGAATGCATGTTATGCCCAAGAAAATTATAATAGTGATACAAAACTAGAATGATAAGTTGGTACCAATGAGGGTACATAATAGGTGGCAAATATGCATAGACTTTAGAAAGTTTAACTTAGCCAGTGGAAAGGACCATTGCACATTACATCTTATGGATCAAATATTATAAATACTAGTGGGTAAATTATGTTTTTAGTTTTTGAATGGATTTTTAGTTAATATCAAAAAGTAATTACTCAAGAAGATTAAGAGAAAAGATACCTTTATATGTCCTTTTGGAACAAATGCCTTTATTCAGATGCCTTTTGATCTATATAATGCTCCATATTTCAAAGATGAAAGATGAGCATATTTTCTAAGTGTATTGAGAATTACATTAAATTATTTATGGATGATTTCACTGTTTATAGAGATTCATTTGACGATTTCTTAAATCATTTATCTATGGCTCCCAAAAGATTCATCGAAACAAATTTACTGTTGAATTATAAAAATGTCATTTCATGGTAGATCAAGGTATTGTTTTGGGACATGTGATTTCATCCAAAGGCATAAAAGTTGATAAAGCAAAACTTGATTTAATTGTGAACTTACCTTATCCTACAAATGTTAAGGAAGTTTGACCTTTTCTTAAACGTGTAGGATTTTATTGCAAGTTTATTAAAGAATTTTCCATGATTGCCATATCATTATCAAAGTTGTTACAAAAAGTCATTTCAATTGAATTTGAAAAGGACTACAAGGAAGCTTTTGACAAAGTCAAGGCATTATTAACAAATACACCAATTATTCAACCACTAAATTGGGATCTTCTATTTGAGATCACATGTGACGCTAGCAGTTATGCAATTGGAGTTGTTTTAGGACAAAGGATTGAGAAACAAATTCATGTTTTTTTTATGCTTTAAGAACATTCGATTCTACATAGTGCAATTATTCTACAACAAAGAAAGAGCTTTTAGAAAATGTTTACTTTAGATAAATTAAATCTTATTTTCTTAGCTCTAAAGTTATTATATATTCGGACCAAGCAAAATTGACATACCATTTATCAAAGAAGGAGGTTAAACTTTGGTTGAAACAATGGATTTTTATACTTCAAAATTTTGATTTGACAATAAGAAATAAAAAGAAGTGAAATTTTCAGTAGCAAACCATCTGAGTAGGTTGGTAAGAGATGAAGATATTTTACTTATTTGTAAAACCTTTTCAGATGAGCAATTGTTCCAAATGAAATGTATGGTTTTATGCTATGTTGACCTTGTTAATTATATAGTTACTGGAACTTTACCTTATTACATTAATAAGTCTAGGAAGGAAAAGATAAAAAATGAGGCAAACTATTATGTTTGGGATGAACCATACTTAGAAGTTTTGCTTCAATCAAATTATAAGGCATTTTATGCCTGAGAATGAGCAACATTCTATCTTTTTAACTAAAGTTTACTTCTAGACAAAATTAGTTTTTTGATTTCAATTAATAAAAAGGTGAAGCTTATGGTTAATTAATTAATTCTAAATTAAAAGTGAGAAATTCAAGAGTACTTAACTCTGATTCAAGAGAAAAATCTCATGAAATTGTAACATTGATCATTAATCAAAAGAGAATAATTTTTACAACTCAAGAAATTAGTCCGAAACATATAAGATAGTCATAATAAGTCCTAAAATTTCCTAAATTAATTGGTTTAAACCCAGCATTCAAACCAAAGCTTACCATCAATTGCTTAGCTATATAGCATTCCATACTAATTAAATGATACGAATAAGCTTAGTGCAAAAGACTAGACCTTGAATTAAATAATTGAGATAGTTACAATTATTCCACTTAGTTTTCTCATTTCTTATAATTTAAATATGCAAATTCATAAATAAACTATTTGCTACTTGTATAAATCCTTCATAACAATTACAAAATACTGAATTTATGGATAGCTATATAATAATAAACATTAAATTAATTTGTAAAAAAAATAATATTAATTATTCATAAAATATAAGAACACAAAACAAGATAAATTAAAATATGAATATAAATTGAGAACAAATCCTCACAAGGTTACAACTAGAGTTTTGAATACCTTGAATAAGAATATTTTGATTTAGTCATATATGGATTTAGTTCCAACACCAAAAATAAAAGAAAAGATGAAATATTGAGAGAAAACTACCAAGAAATGAAATGAGAACGATGAAGAAGGTGGTATACGCATTTTCCTCTTGTTTTCCAACTCAAAACCTAGTATTCTCCTATCTTGCAAAGATTCTTATCTAAAAAAAATCTAAATCCCTGCATAATTGGGATGGAAAGAAATTTTCTAATTGAATTACAACTCTTAAAGTTAATATGGCATTAGGCATGATCTTGCCTTATCTGCTACTTTAAACTATCCAGTTTTTTTCAAAATTTTTTATTTTGACCAATAATATCCCAATTTGATGCAATCTCCATTTTTCATCTCCTAAACAAACATTAATTTTTCCTATTTAAACACCAAAACATATCCAAAACAAAATAGATAATTTCAATTAACATAACCAAACAATATCTTATCAAATAACCTTTGTACAATTTTTTCTCGATAAAGAGGAACCCTTTTACAATCTTCCTTCAAGGTGAAAAGGAACATCAATGCCACTTTAAACACCCAAAAGTACAATATATAAACACTTGAACAAAAGTTTATAACTTAAAATATCTCACTTTAGCACTTTAATTACCCAAAAGGCTCACTTATACAAATTTGAGTCGATAATGCTCAAATTCTTTATAAATACTTTAAAATATGTGTATAAGATACCAATACACTTTTCTATACAAGAATTTATTAGTTTATGCCCTACAACCAATTGGTTGGTTGTAGTTTAGTGACATAATTATCTAAATGCATTTTTTATCTTATACATACTCAGATGTATATGATAAAGCCCATAGTATAAATGTATATTGCAAATGAAATTATAATGATATCATAATTATGAGATTTACATTGCATTTATATATTATCCTTAAATTGTTCCTAGTCATTGTTCTGTTAAGATTGGACATTAATAGGGAATAAAATTACTGGCACATATTATATTTCTTCCTTATTAAGGAAATAGTCAATCTCATAAAGAACAAGTTCACTAAACTAACTGCATATAAGAATTTCATTTAGAACGTTACTTGCATGTCTATGAAAAATCTCATTATGATAATTGTATAAGTGATCCTTTAACTTGAGATCTCTAAAGTATCTTATATAAGAATTGTTATATTTTGATACTATTTATGACCTATTATAGTCAAGGGTACATCGATCAATATTCATTGGCTATAACATGAACTATATGGAGGTAGTTGAGTGATCAATATAGGATTTATCACCTTAAAGTAATTAAGGAAAATGTTCTAATGTTTTTGACTAGTATTGATTCGAAATCTTTAGCTAAGGTGGAATGACACTTTGAAAATATTTATTAAATTTCATTAATAAAACCAAACACTAATGGTCGATAATTAATATGATTATACCCAAATAGAGTAGATATTAATTCAATGTTCTATGTCTAATTGGAAAAATGTATGATAAGGATTTAATTATATGAAAAATAATGCCCTAAAAGGTTAGTTAAATCTACTTTGATATTTTTAAATATTTGGGTAGTCATGATGTATTGATAGTTGCTAATCTTGTTTTATGGATATAAAATATTTAATTAGAGAATTAAAGATATATTAAAAGATTTTAATTTATCTAATCCTAAATATGATTTAAGGTTATAATTTATATTCATTATCAACATATTTAGGAACTTAATGAGCCACAAACAAAGAACGAGTTAATGAGAGAAAAGATCTTTTAATCAAGTTAGATGAACTTGATTGTAAAGTTTGGGAAACTTTATGATCAAATATGAAATATTTAATAAACAAGAATCAACAGATATTGGATCTTATTTAGGTATGACTGGTATTTAATTAGAATTAATTAAAATTCTAGTTATAGTTTATTGAAATTAGGATTTTATTTCAATTAAATTACTAAAATGTCTAAAATCTATTATAAATAAGCACAAGATCTAAAAGAGATAGCACTTCTTTCCTATATCTCTCTATAATGGTTATATGGTTCTCTTAATATATTCTATGAATACCTTTAAAGGTCGAACATTTGCACTATTATAACAGATGAGATGAATTGATTTCAAAAATGGTACAAATTATGGTTTATGCTTTATTATATTTTATCTATTAATCATGTTATAGAGTTTAAGTAATCTTGGCTTTTAGAAATTAAACAAAAATTATTATTATTTTGCTACACAAGTTCATATCTCGCTCTGATTTCGCAACAAAAGTAATAATAAAACTTGTTAACCATTAGACCTAAAAATTAGCCATTATAATAGCTAGTCTCAACACATTAATTGACCACTAGATCATATTGGTCGACTAATGTGCATTCAATGCAAAAATTCACTATTTATTGCATATTACTTGGCCATTTAAACATATTTTTGACTAATTTGTTTTTTAGAGCGATATTGGTTGACTATATTATCATATTTGTCGATCAATATGTCAATATTCAAAAGTTATAGGGTGGTATTTTGAGTTGGAGATAAAGAATGGTTCAGAAGTTATACCACAGAAAGATTGTTTTAAGTATCTTGGATCCATCATAAAAAAAATGATGAGATAGATAAAGGCATATTTCATCGTATCAAATCAGGGTGGCTTAAATGGAGGGGTGCATCAAGAGTTTTATGTGACAAGAGGCTACTACTCAAGCTAAAAGATAAGATATATTGTTTAGCAAATAGTTCAAACATGTTCTACAGGGTGAAGTGTTGTCCCATCAAATTATTGCATAATCATAAGTTAATGATGGCAAAGATGAAGATGCTCCATCAGATGTGTAACCTTACAAGAAGAGATAAGATCAGGAACATCATGGTTGGAGATAAATTGAGGGTGCTAACATTGATGGTAAATTAAGGGAGAAAAAACTTAGGTGATTTAAACATGTTAAAAGTAGACATCCTAATGCCTTAGTAAGAAGATGCAAGAAGATTGTACTTAGGACTGTAAGAGAAAAAGGGAAAGACCTAAGAAGAATTGGGGCAGGTGATCAGAAAGGATATGACTTTGTTAGAGTTTACTAAGGACTTGTGAATGTTGCATGAAAAATTAAAAGAATTATGCATGAAAGAATGAAATGGGATGTGAATAATGCATGTAATTAATTAATTTAAGCATGCATGAAGTCACACCCATGACTACGGAAGTCACAGGTGTGACAATGGGAATCACACCCATGACATTGATGTCACTTCACACACGCCCATGACATCCATGTCATGGGTGTGACCCCCTCATGCAGACCCATGACAACATTTTTTCAATTGTCCTAAATATTACGTGTCATCTACAATGTTGAGGGCTTCAAAAACTAAACCTAGAATCACACTACAAATAAAAGAAGAAGAAAGCCTAGCGGTAGACACACATTTGGGGGCTGGACATTATAGGAATGAAAAAGACAGAATAAAGAGAAGGTGTGGAGGTAGAGAAACAAAGAGCTTCGGTTAAGAAGAAAGAAGAGAGAAAGAATAGAGAAATAAAGAACAACGGAGAGGTGAAAGCAGTGTGAGCATTCGTGAAAGGACCCATCTCGGAGTTACCCTTCTAGAACCTGAGTAGAGTCCTCCCAGTGACCCCATAGTAGCCCTCCAATCAATAACTAGCTCAACCAAGGGGTTCCCGCAAAGCCAAACCATTCAACTATTTAAAACCTTTTATACTTTAATAATTAAAAACAAGAAAAATAGTAGGAACTTTTTTTCTATCATTTTATCGAAAATTTTGGTAACATAACGACTACATTTTAACATTCCCAAAAATTTTAAAAGCTTTGTAAATTTTGAAAACATTTCTATATTCACATCGATTTCTCAACTACAAATTTTGGACTTTACTTCCACTCAAATCAAACAAATAATTCTCAACAGTGACCATAATAAACTTTTAAAATCTAAGACATATTCATTCATTTCATTTAAAAGCTTTTATAAAAATGTACATAAAAATATGACACAAGCCTAACAGAACCCGATAATACAACTAATCTTGAGGTAGAGTCCCAATTACTACAGCACCTGTCTGCATACTTGGGGTGGTTTATTTAAAAACATAAAAATAAGGGTGAGATAAATAAGCTCAATAAGTGTAATCAGTTTACAAAAAAATTAAACTTCTCATAACAATATAATTGCAATATTTTATACAATCATAAAGCTTATGGTAAAACATTTTCCATAATTTATTCATGCATCATCAAATCTGGTAATAACACAACATTTCGCAAAACAAAATTTCAATTTTTTTTAAAACATTTCGAAATGAAAATGGGAAATGGAAACTTTTATACTGTGAGTTTAATTTCGAAATACTGAAAATAAGTCAACTACTAGCATTGGTACCATACGGTACCTCTCAAATCACTTTTAACATAAATAGTAGCGACATTACTATTTTCATGACTTTCCTTACTCAACATAGCCTACCACAAGTTTCTTTACCATACAGTACACTAGGCATAAAGTCACGGAGCTAGTTCTGCATCGCTTACTCACAACTTGTTAACCACTATTTACAAAGCTGGTTTTGTATCGCTTACCCATAATAGGTTAAATGTTATAGACTGGTAGTTACGGAGCTGGTTTTGCATCACTGCCCATAACAAGTCATGGAGCTGGTTCTACATCACTTATCTGTGACTGGTTAACTACTATTTACAGAGCTGGTTCTACATTGCTTACTCGTAATAGGTTAATCATTATAAATATATTGGTATAATAACATATATAAAGCCTAACGGTATATCATAGGCAAAAGCAACTCTTACATTTACGACTCATCTTATTTT
>JANSVA010000216.1:11293921-11310815 GCA_025504915.1 Erythroxylum reticulatum | reverse complement strand
AAATTATTCGAGTAAAGAGGTTACATGGGAAACGGAGAAGCATATAAAGAAAGATTTCCCCTACTTTATTGATCTATCAGATATTAATTTCGAGGACGAAATTTCTTTTAAGGAGGGAAGAGTTGTAACATCCCGTTACCCACCTTAAGGTTAAAATTGTACATGTGAGTGACTAATGAGAGTTTGAAATGCATTTCCATGTTCATGCGTAATATGTCCTACACATACATATGAATAATGAGGTTGTTGCACATGAAAAAAAATGTACATGAATTCATGAATAATTTTAGGTACAATTAGATTGAGTTTTGATTTCTTGGAGTTTTGAGAATTTTGAATTTATTTTTATTGGAAATTATATTAGTTACTAAGAATATTGTATTTGGAAATTTCGTGAATTTAGGAATAAATTTCGGAAAAAAATAACAAGAAAAAGAAATCAAAAGAAGATTTGGAGATACTTGAATTGTAAAGATGAAAGTTAAGGGAGTTAGTTCAAAAGAAACTAAGTTAGAGATTAGGTATTAGGAAAGTGACATGTGTCACTTAGGTATCAGTGAATGAATTGTTGATATCAAAGTACCAAAGGTGTGAGTTTGTTTAGGAATAAGGGTATTCATATGATTGAAGTTGTGATTCAAATGGGAGGAGTAATGGGTATTAAGTTAAAGTGAATGAGAAATTGTTAATTGTGACAGCAAATAATGCTACAATCGAAATGACGAGTAATTGAGTGATAAAATGTGAATATGGATATAGTATGAAAATTGAAAAGATACTTGGGATTGTTATGAACATGCATTGTACATATTCCGTAAACACACTTGTGCATAAATGCATATTTATAATTGTGCAATTATTAATGTGTGTGCATCGTGTGTTTAGCATATTGATGTGCAGGATAAACATCTGCATTCAAATATTTCCAAATCATTGAAGCTAATACTAATCTGGAGCATACTATGACTAGACCTAGATGGTCTCATCCAACTGTTTGCTTTGTTTGACTTTTGATATTGATTGATTTTTTAATGATTATGTGAAAGTGTTTGACTATGTCGGTTTTCGGACAGGAGGTCCGATGAATGTGTTGTATGAAAGAAATATTGAAGTGCTCATTGTATGTGAATGGGAGTGAATGCGAATATGCAAATGAAATTGATGCATTCCATGTCATGAATGCATGAAATATAATAGATGTTGTGACTAGAGTAGCCATCGATCAGAGCTTGAAGCCCAACGAGTGAAAATGAGCCTCAAGCTTAAAAGTGATTCAGAGCCTCAGGCTCAATGACTAATGAACCCTATATGGGACAGTTATCAATAAGCCCTGTATGGGACAGTTATCAATGAGCCCTTTAAGGGACAGTTTAGGCACTCGGTCACGACAAAATAATAAATGAAAAGTGAGTCTCATGTGCACTGCATATGCATAATATGAATGATTAAATTGTTGATGTGAATGTGAATTATGTGTTATGTGAATGGGTGAGCCATCGATGATGGTCACTCACTAAGTTCGCAAAACTCACCCAAAATTTGCAAATATTTTTCAGGCTCAGAAGAGTACCCCGTTAAACAAACGGGAGTTTACTTACTGCATTCAAGTATGAGGTAGAGGTCGGGATCAGTTCGCGTCTACATCTTTACTTTCATTAATTTTTGTATGAAAGGATGTATTTTGAGATTACTGTATTATGTTTATTGATTTAACTTATTTTGTAATAAGTTTTCCAAAATGCAAAAGGGTTGTAAATGAAACAGACTTTTGAATGCAATTATCATATATATGTGATTGAAAAATTTTATGATTGAAACGGGCTCGAATTGATTATTAATTTTCTGCAAAAGTGTGCATTGTTTCAAAAAGAAAAGAAAAAGAGACTTTGTGAGGAGATTTGACTGATTGAGTATTCTAGTACGCCACCCTCGCGGGGTACGGACTTGGATATCACCCATCGATGTCGGGTTCAGGTATTGCGGGAGTAGGGTGTTACACTTATCACCATTTAAATTGTTCTCTTCTAATGACTCATCATTCCACTAGTTTCTTGTAAAATACCAAATTGCCCTTTAATGAATGTAAAAAGACCAAATTATCCTTTAATGCATTTAATTCAACATCTAACCAAATTAAATTCTGAAAATATTTCAAAACCATCTTATCATAAATTAACCATAAAATACTCGAATTAGGGCTAATACTTATTAATTAGATGCTTTAAAAAATTTCAAATGTGTTTAAAATCCTCAATATCCATGATTTTCTAAAAAGGGCATTTTAACCCTAAACTTTCAGAACTTCTGAAATTCAACTTATCGAACTTATTTTCGAATAGTTTTAGTATCATTAAACTCTAACACATATTTTGGGTATGTTTCAAATTTTTAGGATGGTCCTCAAAATCATTATTCAAGCGGATTCGCTATCACCTAGATTCATTATTCATCAAGAAATTATCTAAATTTCATTGAAATGTATCACCTAAATCCTCAAAGTACATTTCAAGTCTTTTAAAGTTAGTTAAAATTCATTTCATAGCTTTTGGGAGTTCTCGAAAATTTTCTGAGAAGTTTTTGATCGAGTTTATAACCATCTTTGGTCTAGCTATGATATTTGTTATAACCTCAATAATAAATTTAAATGCTTAAATTACTCTAATACACCATAAATAGATCATACTTTATAAAATGCATATACAACACATTACACAATACAATTATCAAAATGGGATATTATAATTCGATCATCTGGGTGAGAACCAAGTGGAGGTAGAAGGCGAGAGCTGATGCAGGGAGCTTGAGATTGGCAGGAGATCTACCACCGATTCTCTCATCCGAACATCCTTGTTTACTTATCCTATTTTATATTTGTTTCTTTATTTCTCTGTTATGTTGTGGAACTTCTCTGTTGAACTTGTTTTCTTTGTAAAATTCTTATAGTCCATTTTGGTTTACTCTGTTGTATTACTTTGATATTTATTTGTTATTATTGAAAATGGGATTGAAGTATTTGAAGATGACGAACCATGTTTATTCTATGATGGGTTCATTACTTGTTCTTGAGGATTATTGTAGCTAATTTAATTGATTATGCATGATGAAGGGACTATTTTATGCATTTCTAATCCCGATCAAGTTTATTTCATGACCATGAATCTTTAACTACTAATCGAGAAAAACTCCTATAACATATAACACATAATATTCTTTTTTTTAACTACTAACCCCCCCACTTAAATATCAAGTTGTACCCATTATGATAAGAAAATGGAAGAGGGACCTAGGATGTAAACAACTCACACAAGGACAAAAATTGAAACAAAGAGAAAGTAAAGTAACAAGCAGGAAAAAGGAAAAAGGAAAGAAATACGATGAGAAGGTGGGGTTGGTGTGTTGCATGGACTCTTGGTGCGATGTGGACCCTGACATATTGCGTCGAGGAGTGAAGAACAACTACTAGGAAAATAGATAAAAGAGACTGAAAGTTAGGCCTGTGCACACAAAGAAAACAAACTAAATAGAGATTCACTAAAAAGGAATAATAAACAAAGAATTAAAAAACAAATCAAAAATTATATGGGTTGCCTCCTATTCAGTGCTTTTTTATTGTCTTGTAGCTGGACACCTCAATAGACTGCTCAAAGTGAATCACTTAAAGTGAATGATTCCACTGTTATCTTCTCTTCACTGGGATTTGTCTCTAAGAATTTTCCAAATACTTCCTTAGTTGCATCAATGAGAAATTGGCAGCATTCATCACTCTCGTTAACCATGTTTGGCTCCTTTTCTTCTTCTTCCTACAAGGTGAAATCAAAATATGCAACATTAATTTGATCAACAATGGAATAGTCTTCAAAAACAATAGTAGTAAGAACAGGTTCAACATTAAAGATTGAAAATTCTACTGTTTCTCCCAAAGCATTCATAGTCAATTTTCTATTCTTCTCATCAATCAAGGTATTAATGGTGGCCATAAAAGGCCTCCCCATGAGTATGGAGTGCTCCTTTTCTTGCTTCTTTACGTCGCCCATGTCTAAGACAACAAATTCTACGGGAATAATTAATCCTCTAACCTTCACGAACATATCCTCCATTATTCCTTTTGAATAGCAGATTGACCTACTAGATAATTGCAAACACATGTATATAGGTCTTAACTATCATAGATCTAATTTCTCATAAATAAAGTGAGGCATAAGGTTTATACTCACTTCAAGGTCAAGCATACCTTTAACCTCATCACCATTACCCATTGATACTTGCACAGGAAAACTCCCTAATGTTTCTAATTTGGGGGGTAATTGTTGCTGAAGCACTGCACTTACAACTTCTGAAACTATCACCTTCTGGTTTAGCTCAAATTTCTACTTTTTGGTGCTTAGTTCCTGAAGAACTTCACATCAAAAAACTCATTTGTTACACATTTAACTTACATTGGTCAACCCCAAACTTATGTCGATTAACCAATCCTCGAAAACTTTTATTTTAACAAATTCAAATACTCAAACTTGATTTTTAATACAGCTATAAGTAAAATAACTTTCATAAGGTTCCCCAAAGAGTGTTTGAAAGATTAAAAGGCTTTTCTTTTAAAATCAAAAGCTTAACTGCCTTTGCTTTTGATAAGTGAACGGAGTCATGTAATGAGGTAAGATAAAATGTTAATGCATAGTGAGCTTTTAAGATACTAAATTAATAAAATGAGATTAAATATAAATCAACCTTGATGTCCCTTGATCTTCTTATATTCTTAGCTTGGTCTTCACTTTAATGGTTACAAATTTTAGATGTTATTTATCATCTTTATTAACTATTTTTTTGAATTAGGTTTATATCTTGTTCTTATAATACTTCATAATTAACTCATTATTAGTAATTATTTTTTATAATCAAAACATCAATTGCTACTTATCTTAGTTCAACAAGGTATATTGATAACACAAGATATTTTTTATATTCTTTGTTGATCAGTGGTATTTATAAAAGCATTATCTTCAAATCTAATGTGAGATCCCAATATTTTAAGTTTATGATATTTATCTTTTAATAAAATTCAAATCATTAATAATATTCTTAATTTTTAATTAATTTGGAGATATATATTGAATGCTTAAAAGTGTCAGATCGATTAATTGTGGTGATGATCCTTAATGAAGAAAGAAAATTTAGATAAACAACAAGATGGTTTATTATGTTATCACCACTAAATACTAAGTGATATTTTAGGTATAACTTTCAATTTATTTATCTTGATTAAATTATTAAAGAGTCTATGAAAATATAAGAGAATTATAGATAATTCATATAAAGACATTAAGAGCTTTTTTAATTTGGAAAAAAAAACTTGTGGCTTCATTTTTAACCATAACTTTTGATAGGAAAATCAAATTGAAATCATTTAAAGGATATGAAAAGTTAAGAGAATCGTATGCAAATATTAAGAAGGCATATAGAATTGATATCATCTAGTTAAAACAACATTGGCTTGTCGATGTCTATAGTTCTTTATTTTTGAAATAGTTTTTAACAACTTCAGATGTCATTTTTCGTATAAATAAAAGAAAGTAACAAGATAAAATGAGGGAGAAGTGTTTATAAGAGCTAGAGGGGTGATTTCAAGTTGAAAGAAACAGGTTTTAAGCTAGATAATGATAATTGTATGAGAGACTTAAGTAGATGAGAACAAAATTAGGTAGCATGAATGAATCTACATGTGGTTTTTGTTTGAAAGCTAGTAGTATATGTCAATTAAGGTTTTCCATATATATTATTTTATTATTTTTGCATATTAAATGATTTATTAGATATTAATTAACTGTTTTGTATTTTATTTTTTTAATAACCCTAATTTCGGGTAGATAGAATTAACTTATCACTAAATTGAAAATTATAATGGATGAGTTAAAAGAATTAAACCTATTTTGTATAATTTGTGAACATATAAAGATAAATAAGCATTTGAATTATCATACTAAGTGTTAATAAACACCTATGGTTATGTGTACTAAATTATGGATGCATTTTTTGTACTCTAATTACTTATATACATGTATAGTATGATATTGAATGAATATTTTTTATTATATGATTTAAGTCCCTAAAAGGGTGATGGTTTTGCGTATAAGTTCATGATGTTATTAAGCACTAGAATGAGGAATGTACCATTATGTTGGCTAAGGTAAAATTAATTAATGCTAGATTAAGGCAGATATCAATTTATGGGTTGGGACAATTAGTCAACACCAAAATGAGGTAGGTATTGTTCCATTTGCTAAGTTAAATCAGTAGTGCCTATTTTAGATTAGTATAGAGCCATATGTGTTCGTTGGGACCATAGCATGATACATGTAATATATTTTTTTAGATTTTTAGAGGTACTTACAGTATAACTTTCCTTGATCAAGTATTATGAAGCAATTGATTATCTTATATCGAAACACTTATAGATATCTATGGAATATAAGATAGAAGGGATGTAGCTTTATATTTAGTTATTTATAATTCTTATGTAGTTTGTATGTTTTACCTAGATTTCTATACGTTTTAAGGATCAAAATGCAAAGCAGAAGTGATCCAAATGAAGTCAAGATTTTAGGAAATATATGGCTATGGTACTTCAACTGGTATGTAAATTTTACTCTTTTAACTTTTTTTTTCTTTTGATGTGATACAAATGAAGCCAAGATTTTAGGAAGTAAAAGTCAAGACTTTAAGAAGTAAAAGGCAAGATTTTTTGGGTTTTCTGAAATTTCTGTTCTTTATGATTTTTTTTTTACTTTTAATATTAGCTTCTTTGTTTAATTTAGTGTTTAATGCTTTCTTGTTTGATTATGTTAATCTCTTTCTATATGATATTGTTGGGTTTATGTCAAGATTGAATTTTTATGCTTAATGATCTTATGATGTCAAACATTTTGTGTTTCTAAATGTTGAGTCAAAGTCAAGTTCTTTGATACTTTATTCCTCTCTTATCATCTAGGTATTAGTGCTTTTCCACAGATAAAGAAATATTTCGTTATATTTTAGTTTTAAAATATATTTTATTTTTAAAAGTCGAGTTATATTTTATATTTTATATTTATTTATGTATTTATTGTAATTTTATTTGCATAATTATTTAACGTATCAGTTTTACTTATTTACCCATAAACCTACATCACTCTTTTATTTGTCACATCTACATATGGGTCTACCAGAAATAACCTCTCTACTATGTAGGGGTAAGGTTGTGTACTATCAGACCTCCCCAAACCCACTTTATTGTGGGACTTCAAACTGGGTGTGATGATGATGATAGATAATTATCATCACATGATATTTTGTTAAATATGTTTCTAGGAATATTGTTTTTTTCCTTTTGATTGTGTATTAAGAGTTTTTATGAAAAGATATTATTCATGACTTTGTAAAAAATTTTGTAAATGAAAGCAAGGGGTCTTAATCCTAAATTCATTTTAGCCCCTAATGGTACCCAAAAGGGGGGAGGCGAAATGGGTGTTTATAAAATAGAATAATTTTTGAAATCAAAGTACTTAATTAACAACAATCAATATAAATAAAGATGAGAAAATTGTTTAATATAAAATATTCAAATTATTAAACAATAATTTAAAGAGGATAGGGGGAAGAGAATGAAAATTGATTTATAGTGGTTCAATAAACAACCCTTACCTATATCCACTCTCAAGACTCCCCTTGGAATTCCATTACTATTCCTTTAAGGCGAAGAATAACCTTTGTTCAATCTTTCTCAATAAAGAGGAACCCTTCTTAAAATCTTCTTCCAAAGTGAAGAGGTACCTCAGACTCACTTAAAACACCCACAAGGATAATAATATATTCTCAAAACTAATATTACAACTAAACAATATCTCATTTGTTCACTTGATAACTCCAAAATAGATCACTCACACAAATATGGCATGATGATTCTTAAATGGTTGAAAAACTCTTTGAAATGGGTGTATACAAATCCTAAAACCTACTTGATGCCAAAACCTATTTACTATGTTTTTGGGACTCAAAATAGTTTTTGGAGTCAATAACTAGCCATTACAATGGCTATATGTTATACCAGTCGATCAATATGCATTTATAACACCAGATTCACTAGTCGTTGGATATTGGTTGATCAAGACACACATTAGTCAACCAATATGGAACATTAGTCAACCGATACATCAACAATATCGTTACAAACTCATGGTATATAAAATTTGACAACATTAACATGTATTGGTTAACTACTAACCCATGTAAATCGACCAATCACCCCTAAAGCATAATTTTAACAACTTCAAATGCTAAAAACCAATTTTTTAATCCAAATATGAATAAAATAGTTCCAAAAATGTTAAAGATTTTTAAAAAATGAAGAGGCTTTTATATTATAATCAAAAGATTCATTGCCTCCTAATGAATGTAAAGACTTTAACAATAAAGTAAGATGATACAATTATGCATGCTGAGGCTTTTGGATCATCAAGTTAACAAACTAAGCTTGCAAATAATAATACAAAATGTGAAATGACCTTGATGAACCTTGATCTTCTTTTGTTCTTGTTTCGATCTTCATTTCGTCAGTTGTAAACTTTCATTAGTTGTAAACTTCAACTTCCCTTATTTAACTTTGTACACTATCTTCTTGAGTTCATAACTTTATTTTGTTCTAATATTTCTTGTCATTAAAATAATAAACACATTAGTAATAATTATGTTTTGTTATCATCAAAACATCAATCGCAAATTCCCTTAGTTCAACAATTTCCCCTTCTTGATGGCAATAAAATATTTGTGATATTAGAGAAAAGAAAAAAATATGAAGAAGATAATTAACTCGCCCTTAATTCATGTATAAAACATTATTCAATAGAAAGAACATAGTTCAATGTTAATAACAAAAAGGATATTTAAAATCAAAGAAATATTCTTACATGAAAATGACATAAATTTGCTCAAACATATCATATAAAGTACAAGAAATACAAAAACAACAAAATAATCATTCCCCCTAAATTTCATCACTTCCCTTAATGTTATTACTCCCCATAAATCTAATACCACTAAACTTTCTCCCCCTTTTTGGAATCATCAAAAAACAAATCAATTAACTAAAAATGCATACCATAAAGTGTCATGCATCAAGATAACTTTAAAAAAACAAAAGAGTGTTATCAAACATTTGAGGAATAAAAAAGAGATAGGGACATTCCTAATCGTTTCTAATTCTAAAAAATCCCTAATTTTGATATTGTGCCTAGGTTGAAATTTTCATTTAAATCACCAAGGGCAAGTTTTAATCAAATTAAAGGTTGTAATTGTAACAAAAAAACATAATTGCAATATCTAACAATCAATTCCATAAAAGAATGGATAAGTTTGAAAGCCCCGAAATTTCAAAAACTAAAAACATCAATAAGTGCCCAAAATACCAATATTAAACAAACTTAAAGATGTATTATATAATTGAAAGGGAAAAAAACTTACCTCCTTTTACAATTTAATTATGAAGGCATTAAATTTGAAAAAAATCTTAATTGAAAATTTTAAAATCTTAAATATAAAATTCAAAAATAATAATTTTCAATTTTTTGCAATTTAAAGAGATTCTTATGAGATGAGGGAAGATGTTTTTCAATGAAAAAAGTGTAATTTTGAAGATATTATGAACATACAAGATGAGAAATAGAAGAAAAGATTAGGAGTAAGACCAGAGATTATATAAGTCAATTGACCACAAAAGTATGCTAATCGACCATAGTTTGTCTTAAATAAGATATATGGAGTAGTTTTAAATAGATGAAGAAAAAAGATAAAATTTTCTTTGAACTTGTTATATTGGTAAACCATAGATCCATATTGGTCTAGTAATGACCAATGTAGACGGCTAGTATATGAAACCAAACCTAATATTACAATTCAAAAATATCTCACTTATTCACTTAATAACTATAAAATAGGTCATTCACTTGATAAATGTAAAATAGGTCATTCACAAACAAAGATGATCAAATGATTAAAAACTATTTAAAGTGTGTGATAAAACTTAAAACCTTTTTAGCACTAAAACCAACAAGAAAACACATATTTATAGCGTTTTTTAGCTAAATAATTTTTGAAGCCAAAAATTAGTCATTATAATGATGTATGAGGTGCATTCGTCAACTAGTATACCATACTAGTCAACCATTATGCATTTACAACACTAGATTTGCTAGCTATTGGAAAATAGTTAACTAGTACACATGTTGGTCAATTAGAGGGCGATTAGAGGGAGATTTTAAAGGTTTGTTGATGACTTTCCACATTTAACAAAGTAATGTTGGAAAATCTAGTAAGTTACTATTCTGGGGAAATTTATGAGGGCCTTTGAGGGAGGCTCACCTGGGGGTAATTCCTCAATCCTTGACTTGGAGGGGAGCCATTTCCCTTCACTCCAGGAGGCTAGGAATAAGATACCAAGGAAAACATAGAGTAATATAGTCGCTTCGGAATCTCAAAAAGTTAAATCTAAGCACTTTTCATCCACTATTAGTGAAGGTATTGTTACTCCACCTATGGAGTTATTCTAAGAGGGTGCCAAGCATTGGAGTTACACCGTGGTGGGTTTTTTTCTTAGAAAAAGACCAACCTTCTAACATATACTGAATTGGGCTTAGGTAAAGTGGGGCAACAAAGGTCTCAATAAGGTTCTTTTAACCAAGGAGGACATTTCTATATTTCATTTTTTAGATGGAGAATCATTGAACAAACTGACAGAAGCTAGCCCCTGGAACATAAGAGGATAACATATATATGTTCAAAGATGGGTTCTTGGATTAGAGCTTGATAGGTTGACAATTGAGACATTTCCCTTGTGGATTAACTTCTACAACGACTCTAGATGGATTAAGCTTCCTCACGAGCTTTGTGGGAAGCCTTTGGCATTTGACTCAGCCATAAAGAAGATGGAAAAAATAAGATTTGCTAGGATATGTATTAAGGTTAATCAGAAGGATGAATTACTTAAAACACTGAATATTATAAAGTTGGATTTGGATAGAGAATTGGATAAAACTAAAATTCAACTTACATATAGTTGGAAACCTCAGTTGAGGATAAAGGAATGGAAGCTTACAAGGAGGAAATCCACCTCTAGGCTCTATACTAAGCTAATAGGAACCGAGATACCTCTAACTCCAACAAATGATGAAGTCATCTTAAAAGATAAGTTTGAAAAGTCTTATAAGTCAAATGATACTCAATATATTCAAATAGTAGGTAATGGTCATTCCATATGACCAAAAACTGAACTTAATGCACTAAGAGAGAAAGTAGGATTAGACATTAAGGTTAAAACTATACCATCCCATTTCCATACTAAGGGTTAGAACTCGAAAAATTTGTTACATGTGAGATTAAAGAGAAATTAAGAAAAATGCATTTCATACTCATGCATAATGTGGCATACATGTACATAAATTTGAATTTCAACACAATAAAATGATTGTACATGCACTCATTTGATATGTTTCGGATATAATTGAATTATAAATGTGTTATATTGAGAAATGTGGTTTTTATATGCTGGAAATTGATTTAGAGAGTGTATTTTATTGACTTAGAATTTTCGGTGAAGTTTGTGAATTTTTTAAGAATTCAAAGTATTTTTTTGGACTAGGAAAAATGTCAAGTCAAAGAACAATTGAGGAATAGTAGTACAAATAAAAGTCCAATGGTAGTGGAAATTTTTATAAGTGACATTAAGATTTAATAACAAGCGTCACTAAAGATTGGGAGAAAATTGGATTAGAAATTGGAGACACATGGACGAAACAACTAAGTGTTATTCAGTATAAACCATTTGAGTGGAAGGTGTCATGACAAGTGTCATAACACCCACCATGCTTTTAAAACCCACCTAATTTCCCATTTGAAAGACAACCTCGTTGTCTTTCATTTTCACAAAACACATTTTCATCTTCCTTACTACTCTCCTTATATGAAACTCCTACCACCCTCCACCGAGTGATTTTTGACCGTAATCTTATACTATCCACTTCATAACCTTGCTATCCTCCTCTTGTTGATAAAAGACCCAATCTATTCCTCCTTCAACAGTGATGACCGTGTATATGGAGGAGCTAGGGTTTGTTTGTGATTTGAAGAAATTGAAGATAAACCAATTAAGTATAAGCATGAACTTTTCTTGATTTGCTGAAGGAAGTATGTTTGATGATAGTTAGAGGTTAAATGGACATAAAATGATGATTTATGTATGCTGGAATGTGGGTAAAGAAATGAATACTTTGATTTCTTGCTTTTACGTGCATGATGATTAATGATTCATAAATTGGTGTAGAGATGAATTAGAGTTAGAGATGAACATTGTTGAAGTGTGCTGAACATGTACAGATGCAGTGTTTCCATTGAACATGCATCTGTATTTTTGCAATATCATGGTCTATAGACATCCAAATGGGATTATTTTAAGTTCATATTAACATAAGGACGTATGGCTATATTTTTCATTAAGGAATTGAAATTGAATTCTGTTTATAAGAGTTTCAAAAATTAGATCGAAGTTGAGTTTGTGGTATCTATCGTGGTTTGGAATAGTCTATGGAGTTTTTACCATAACTTTCCGAATATACAACTAAATTGCATGAAATAGGTTTAATTTGAAACTTAATACATAAAGGAACAACTTTTGATAAGAGTGTTTTGCCTAAATCCTTCATTTTCCTTGTCCAAATTGCCATGAAACATTGACCTGAAGGTCTATTTTCAGAAGGTTCAGAATGAAGTTTGAAAAGATGGGAGTGCACGATCATGCACAAGCACGATCATGAATCTTAAGGAATCACAAGGGATATCACCATCATGAATAAGCATGAGGGTGAAAATGGAGGAGCAATTGGAATTGCACGATCATGCATAATGAAGGTGCAATGAAAGTGGACTGATGTGAACATCCTTCACTCTTTTGGATATAACTTCTTCTTCCGACCTCCAAATGACATGGGACTTGAACCATTGGACTCGTTTTATATTCATATACACAAAAATTATAACCATATAAAATCATTTTGGAGAGATTTATTGATGAATTTATAACGGAATTAAAGTGGAGTTCTGGAAAATGATAACTAGATTATTTTCAATGAGCATGCTTTGGTATTTTAGGAATAACTTGTTATGTAGTTATCTAAATGAGATGATCTTTTAATTTTAATAAACTAGAGATATAGATCTAAAAATTATATGAATAATAAGAATTGTAATTCAGAATCTAAGACTTTCAATTTCTTGATGGAATTTGAATTTGATGTACTGTTTTAGAATGAGAATAGTCCAAAAATATTGGGAGAATAACTTTCATATTTCTGAACCAAATTAAATGATATTGGTGTCATTAGAAACTTAAGAGATAGGGGAACAATTCTCTAGAATAAAGTGTTATGAAATTACTTCATTTTCCTTATCAGAATGATCATACAATCATTGGCCCAAAGGTATGGAATTTTGGAGATATTGTGAGAAGAAATAAGAATTTGGATCTTGTAAGATCATATAATGTTAGAATAACATTTGTGAATGAGAATTTGATAATATACCCGAGATTGTCATCAAGTATGCACTGTACATATTTCATAGACACAATTGTGAATAAAGGAATACTTATAATTGTGCAATTATTAATGTGTGTGCATCATGTGTATGCATAATTTTGATGTGCAAATTAAATGTCTGCAATCAGGCATTTCCAGAATTTAGAGGCAAATGCTAATTTGGAGCGTATTGTGAGTAGATCTAGATGGTCTCATTTCATTGTTTGTTCTGTTTGAATTTTTGTATTGATTGACTACTGAATGACTATATGAATGTGATTAATTGTCTTAGTTTTCAGACAGGAGTTCTGATGAACGTGATGTATGAATGAAATATTGAAGAGCTCATTAAATGTGAATTGGACAGAATAAGTGTTTTCTCGACTTAAGTGCTGAATGCCGGACTAAGGTCCGCTGACAAGGTGAATAAGATGTGATAGTGAATATGATTGTGTGTTATTGAGCACTTTCAATTGACTGAATATTTGTTATGCATTTCATTACATAAATACATGAAACATAATGGCAGTTGTGACTTGAGGAGCTACCCAAAAAGAGCTTAAAGCTCAAAGTGTGAAAAAGAGCCTCGAGCTCAAAAGTGATTAAGAGCCTAAGGCTCACTAAGTAAAATGAGCCCTGTATCCCCATCGAATAGGGGACAGTTAGTAATGAGCCCAGTATCCAATGGATACGGAACAGTTTAGGCACTCGATCATAACAAAGTAACAAATGAAAAGTGGGTCTCATATGCACTGCATATGTATAATATGAATGGTTAAATTGTATTGAATGTGAAATGTGAAATGATGTGAATGTGAATTACGTGTTATGTGACTGGGTGAGCCATTGATGATGGTCACTTATTGAGTTCGCAAAACTCACCCAAATTTTGCAAATATTTTTTTGGATCAGAAGAATACCCCATTAGGTGAACGGGAGTATCCCTACAGCATACATGTAAGGGATAGAGGTCGGGATCAGTTCGCGTCTGCATTACATTTCTTTCTTTTTGTATGGAATTGTATATTCCGCAACTTTTGTATCAAATTATGTATTTCAAAAGTTTTGTAAAAAGGTGTATATGAGTTATGCTATAATGTAAAGACTTTTTGATTAAAGTGTTTTGTTTTTATGAAAGGGCTTAAATGGCTATAGAAAATTCTGTTGATTGTATTATTATGATTGAAAAATTTTGTCAATAAAGCAGGCCCGATTTGGTTATCGATTTCTACATATTATGTTATGGTTTCAAAAAAAAATTATACTGAGTTTTGACTGATTGAGTGTTCTAGCATGCCAACCTCGCGGGGCACGGACTCAGATATCACGTAGGATGTCGAGTATATGTCTTACGAGAGTAGGGTGCTACATGTGTGGTATCAGAGCCCAGAATTACGATCTCATATGGGCATTTTTGAAATATATGTCAAGTTACATACATTTTTAACATATCATAACAGACGATAGCAACCGATCCCTAGTCTGAGTCACATGAGTATGAGTCACATACATGATCATGTGTTAAGAGTTTGAGTTAATAGAATTAGTGAGAAGAGTGATGCTCTTTCAGAATGTGAGAAAAGGAAAGTTTGCTGATAATTAAAAATGAGAAATAGTATGTGGGTAAAATATGACAAATAATGATTCAATGTATTTGTATTGGTGGTTGTATTATTGAACATAATATCAATATTATACTGTGATGGTATATCTTTGAATGAGGTATAGATGTGAGTGGAATGTCGTGGATTGATTGAGGAAAATAAGGATATAAGTAGAAATGATGAGATTAAAGTGTATAAACCAAGTTTAAAGAAAATTAAAAAAATTATGACCTTGAAAGGTTGAACTTGGACTTAGAATGGTTGTGTGATTATCGGTATAAGAGTTTATGATCCATTATGAAAATATAAATGTGGAATGGAGATTTAAGTTTCATAATGGTTATGCCTCTATAATTGTGAATTGATTGAGAATATACGTGGGAGATGAAATAAATGACAACAAGAAGATGAGATAATGAAAAAGATGATGACTCAAAGGAGAAGAGTTAATGGACCCAATATAGTAGTTGAATTGTTATAACATGGTGTCATTAGAAGAGGTAAATTCTGGAAAATTGAGGTAAAGTTGATGTTAGCATATGTCAATGCCAGGAAACCTCGATCGTAGGCAAGACTTAAGAGAGAAAAAATGTTTAGAATCAATTGAGATTAAGGTATTACTATTGTCAGATATAAATTGGTGATTTGCTAGAAAATAAATCTCTGGATAGAATGGGATAACCTTGATGATACACACCTAAACATATGTGACAATGATCATGTCTACTACTTCATCAAGTTTTGGTAACCAGAACATGATGACCTTGTAAGAAATAATAGAAATTGATCTTTTTGAGTTACTAAGAATGGCTAATAAGCAATGATGGAAACAATTGATTGATAAAGATTGCGTAGACAGTATAAATGATAGTAGCAAGAAACCTTCTTTTGAAGAAGAATTTCACCGAATTAGACTTAGCAAACCAGGAAGTTTATTCTTAAGAGTGATCAATGAAGTAATGAATCTAAAATGGTTATTTTATGAATCAAAGGTGAATATTGGAGTCCTAATGCTAACGAAGACTCAAGCATAAAGATGTAGAAAATGTTACTGAGAGTGTATGCATTTTGTTTGATGTAAAGTATCCAACTATGTGATTGGATTGTTGAATTTGAGGAGACATTAATTGCTAATATGAGGAGAATATAAGTCCACGTTATATTCTATGTAAATATGTTCAGGAGATACAAATTTTATACGATGAAAGTGTTACAAACATAGGAAGCTAAGATTGCAAATAAATTGAAATGTGTGGAGAAACTAGTAAGAATGAAAAGATATTAGAACAAGTCAATGTGAAAACAGAGGAAATAGAATGAATTGAGAAAATCATTCAAGAAGAAGAAGTCGATTGGGAAAATAGAAAATAACGTGAGACAATAGTCCCTCATTGAGGAATTAGATACTTAAAGTATTAAGAGAACAAATCATAGGCATAAGAAATTTTGGGTTATATCTGTTGGAGTTATCAATGCCCCCAATAGTATCATGAAATTGAAAATTTAAATGATCTAAGAAAAATCAAATCAATTAATGATGATGATCATGGATGAGTTATTGAATGTATTCGAACAATTAAGAAGAATCTTTTGAATACTTGAGGAAACCCTGCATATTATGAAGGTAGAAACAAATCTATGCTAATTTCAATAGGAGTGAATTTTTGCTTGATCAAATAAAATATGGGTTGTTAATAT
>JANSVA010000216.1:11275476-11293821 GCA_025504915.1 Erythroxylum reticulatum | reverse complement strand
ATTGTGATGCCATGGAGAGTTTAGCGGTGGTTGTCAGTAGTGGTCTCTTATCGTAGGATATGTACCGGAATGACCTACGGGCGTTCCGGTGAGTATTCTATGGTAAAGGGGCGCTACATTTGTTCTTATTTTTTATCTTCTTGTAGTTAGTTATAAACTTCAACTTCTCTTATGCAACTTCTTTTCTTTTTTTAGTTTATGGCTACTTTTTATTAATTATATTTCGTTTCATCAAAATAATAAACACATTAGTATTAATTATGTTTTATCATCAAAACATTAATTGGAAACTCCCTTCATTCAATAATTCATTTTTGGAGTTATAATTTTCTGTTTGTAATACTAATGAATCCGGAATCTTTCTATCTTTAAGGAGAACTATAATTTTAAGTAAAATCCAAATGAAATAGGAGCACTGCAAATTTTTAATTTTATTAAACTTACAAGAGAGTCTTGAAAGTTACAAAATCTAGCATCTCTTAATATAATTAAGATTGATACATTTAATGTTTATTTTGTGAAATATTTTGTTCTTATTTGTACTAATCGTATTTGAATATAAGTATAGTCTTTATCTTTATGTTAGTTCATAAAACTTTGAGACAGCAAATATATACTTTTAAAAGGTCTTCAAAGTAGATATATTTTTCTTCTATTTTCATAATGTATTTAATTTTTGAATGAAATTAAATTTTATTTGTTGATATTTTTTATCCTTTTATATTTTTAGTATTTTTAATTTTCATTATTAAAAATTCTTCTCGTGTATTCATAGTTGAGATATTAGAGATAAATTTGGATTCTGTAAAAAAAAAAATTCAGGAGGCTATTTATGATTATGAGTTTTAAGTTAGTTAAAAAATATATTGCTTGAAAGTAATTACACTGATATCACTTACCTTCACTAAATAAAAATTGGTTTTTCTAAAAATGAATATATGCATTTATACTTAATTAGAGATGACATTGCAACTTTGATAATCGAGTCAGGCCTGAGTTGACTAGGCTCGAGTTGTTCATACTCAGTCCGACTTGAGGCTCGATTCATATAGGCAAATTGGATTCATTTTGTAAAAAATGACATTATTCTTACATTTTTAGTTAGAAAATAGTTTAGTTCAGGGTAAGTCAAGTTAGAATTCAAATCGAACTCAAGTTTAAGTTAGGTGCTAATAGCAGCGGTTAGGTCAAGCTTGGGCCTGGGTGGATCCAAACTCGGCCCAACTCATTATCATTCTTATAGGGCTCAAATCCGACCAGACCCAACGTATTGTTTTGTTAATTTCTCAAGGCATTGCACATGCTAAAAAATATTTTCAAAACAAAGTTAAAGAGAAATTTTGTCGGCTTACTCATGGACTGTTCATGGGTGGTAATCCTCACGATTGAATTTGGTGAATAAAACATAATCAGTTGTGGGGTTACTTTCAATGGAGTTTGATCTTGTACAGGGTGCAAGCAACGTTAAGAATATTGTCTTGTATTTATCCTATCAGCTGAAAAATGGTACTGAAAAGGCCTGTTTTGTACCAGATTAAGGTATCCGTCGATATCAGCTTTTTTTGGCTTGCAAAATATCGATTGACAGTAATTCAAAATTGTAAATTTAAAAACTAGAGGTATTAAATTGAAAAAAAAAACTCCAAAAAAATACCAAAACCGTAGCAATCCCTCTCCCTCAAAGTATAACACACACTCAAAATCTGAAACAATTATCCCCTGATCCTCTCCGCTGCTTATCGCCTTATTCCTTTTTTCACTGTCATCTTCTCATCCTCCTTCCCTTGTCTTCTTTGCTCGCCTCTCCACTGTCCGCCACTTGCCACATATCTGCTTTTCGCTGCTGCTAGCTCGCCAAGAGGTCACCGCTAGGTCGTCGCCACTCGCCAAGAGGTGATCTGTTATGCTGCTACTCTGCTGTGTTGATTGGCGAAAAATTTAAGGTTTAAATAAAAAATTAAAATTAAATTGATTCATTCTAATATATAAAAATTAATTAATTAATAAATTAGTAATTTTTAATCTTAAAATTAGGTTAGCAGTAAGTTTGGTGAAAGGGAGTTACACTTTGTAACATAATTGTTTTGGGCTTTTAGTTTGGGTTTGTGCAGTAATAAAGTCATGGTTATTGACAATTTCTGGACACTATTGTTATAAGAATAGGGGTTTTTTTAAAACTTTTAATCCAATTAATTATGAACATTATTGTTATAAGGATTGGATTTTTCTTTATTACTCATATTAAATAATATCGATACCGTTTGATATAAGAATCAAATTTGATAGGGGGACTACATATTAGGATTCAAGTGTTAAAACTTTTATCCCAACCTAGGCTTGGGCTCTCACGACTAGGCTGCAAAAGAATTGAAATTTGAGTTGGATGCCTGCCTGTATACCCATTGGTGAGGAGGAAGCTGTCTGTGCTGTGTGGACTATGGAGTCCATGGACTCGTTGGACCAGATTGCCTAAGCTCCACAAATTCAATGATGCGTTTCCTCTCTTAAAGCCCCAATAGTTAAATTTCGATGTTCAAAAGGTGAAACGTTGTGAAACAAAATGATTTGAGGACTGTTGGAACATATATCAATTCAGATCATTTAAATGCCCTGGTTTTGCATAATTCACTTTCTTTTTATATTAATCTCATGTGCGGGATAAGAAATAAATTATAAAACTTTGCAGAAATTTCTGGGAAAGTTTACAAAACTTAATAATTTCAATTTGTGTGTGTCGCTCACAAAACGAGCGGAGATAAAGCAACGCTTTGCTTGCTCATTAACGTTAACTAAAGCCACTCCATAAACAGTAAAAACCCGCAACCCAAAACAACGATTTGCCACTTAAAGTTTCGATTCCAGTGTAAATGACGCCACTAACTAGAAATAAAGACCATGTCCATCAATTCTACCACATCCAGCTCAAAAGAGCTCAGTCACACGCATAATCTTCACCCTCGATTTCTAACTCCACAATAGTTTTCAAAGAAATTCATTATTCACTATTCATACGGGGGATCCGATGCTCTTTGGTTTTGTTCCACTTTTTTACCTTATTATTTTGTGGGTCTCGTCGAAAACACTGTTGTGTTTGTTGCACTTTCGATGCCTCACGCGCCGCTCCCTGTCCACCAATTACTGGACAACGGGAAGAACACGTACCACAAACTTCTATTGGGTGTTCTTCGCCGAACATTCAACCATTCACAGGCCGTCAAGTGTGCAATCCAATCACTGATTCATTCTTGCTTTTAGTTTTTTTGTCCCTGTAATCTTGCCTATGTGACAACGTTAACTCCACGATAAAAGCTCCGTAGTTATGTTTAGGAGTGTCGGTTTAAATTTCAATTCTTTTTATCCAGGTATATAAGCCGCATTTATTTATTTTTAATATTAAATTTCTTAAAAAATCATAATTATAAATTATTTAGTTTTTCTTATTATTATGTATTTGATATGAATTCAAATATTAAAATCAACTGGCTACATGTATATACTTAATTACATCTTGTGAATCTTATGATAGGATAAATAAAAATTCATATTCTATTCAAATATTATTATATTAACAAATGTAAATGATACATGTAGACTTATTATAGACTTGAGAATTAGGCTAAGAATGTGCATGCTAAATCTTCTATTATTCATGGAGCTGCTAAATCAAGTCACATTATCATAAAAAGATGCAAGTACCTATGGTTTAATCCGCCAAGCTTAGGAGGTAAAATTTCAACATGTATATCGCGAAAGGAACCAATGTGTTGCTAGTCTGACCTCTCTCGCAGTTTTATGCAGCCAAGGCCTGCATATGCTTTAAGAGCCTCCGACGGTCGTCATGAAGCTCATCCACCAAGACTTGCAAGGAGCTCTGTACCACAAAACACTGCGCTAGTAGGATGTTAGTTTTTTTATTGGTTTTTTTCCCTTTGTAACAAAAAAATGTCATGCAAAAGAAAAACATAAGGAAAAAATAAAATAAATAAAATAAAAAGAAAATAGCATAAAGTGCAGCCTCCAAAAAATTGATAAATACCATAAAGACAAAAGGGACTAACAGGAGTAGATGATAAGGTAGGTTATTCTGAAATGAAAAACCAGTCATATTTTCAAAAATTAAACATGTTTAACAATAAGTAATACATGGAATATTTAAAAAGAGCCAAATTATGAATTATCGCTATTAATTTACACATCATTTTCGTAATACTCATTTAAATGTAGAACAATACACGAATGAATATTTTTGAAATCTTAAACATTAACAAAAAAATCAAAGTTATTAATTATAAAGAGCTTTTTAGTGATAATTTTATAAAACCAAAATCATGAACTATTTTCTAGTATTCAATTTTAACGAAACAAAAATTAATATATAGAGAATATTTGGTATTTATTTAGTTTATTAATATTATGTAAAGTCTCACACAGAGACTTACTTGTGCATGCAAATTTTAGAGATAAATTACATCTTTGAGTTTTAATTTAACCAAAAATATGTGAAACCAAAGCTGTCAAGTTCCCACAGACAAATACAAGAACAATGTAGCTTCAGGGACTTTCAGTTTGGTTGTTTCCCTTCTTTAATTAATTGGTATCTCATAAATTTTCTTCTATATTGGACACACTTGTGAATGGTTTTAGATTGTATTTACTCGTAGTTAATTTGCTTTTCTTTGGGTGTTGAGACTTCGATTTTAAATCTTTATTAAACTATTAAAAGTTTTAATTTCTTTTAGTTTATAGTTTTCAATATTTTGCTTGTCTTTTTAATTGTCTAATGTTGTGTTTTATTATTCTACAGAAACCTAGTTGCTATCATTGGCTTAGTTTTTTGTACCATATAATTTTGATTTGCTCGCGACTGTGTATACTTGTAATTTTCACATTCATTATTGAGGTACCCATTTTGGGATTTACTATCAATCTTTGCTTCCTTTCTTAAGTAATATTAGAGTAATTTAGGGACCTATTGGGCCTGTCTTTTATAGCTTGTATTGGGCAATAGTGTAGAAGTGGTGGCTTTGGCTTCTAATGATACAATAAGAGCTAGTCCTTCAGTGAGTTTTAGGTCTAAGAGAAGAGAAGACGTTGCCAGATTATGGATAAGTGCTTAGAACATTGGTACCTTTATAAGGAAGTCTTTTGAATTAATGGAAATTTTAGACAAATATAAAATTCATATAGCATGCATCTAGTGGACAAAGTAGAAAGGAGCTAAAGCAAAAGAGATTAATAAGGCAAAAGAGATTAATGAGTTCAAACTTTGTTATTAAGGGTGTTTGAAATGACATAATAGGGTAGGTATCTTAGTTGTCAAAAAACTCATACACGATGTTATGAGAGTAAAGAGGACTAATAAAGGGATTATGTCCTTAAAGATTATAGTAAGAGGTTTTGTTTTCAATGTAGAGTGTGCTTGTGCACCTCAACTAGGTTAGATAAACAACTTAAGTGCCTATTCTGGGAAGAGTTAGATGAAGTGATTCAGCGAATTCACCCTGACAAGCGAGTTATTCTAGGAGGAGAATTTAATGGTCATTTGGCGCAACATCGGATAGATATTCAACGACTTATGGGAGTTTTGCGTATAGTGATAGGAATGATAGTGAGACTACTTTATTAGATCTCGTGGTAGCATTTGAGTTGGTAATAGTTAACTCTTTTTTAAAGAAAAAAAGTAGCATTTGGTGACTCTTATGAGCAAAAGTACAAAACTCAAATTGACTATTTCCTTATAAGGCAAAGCGATCAACCTAGTTGTAAGGATTATAAGGTAATACCTAGTGCTTGCTTATCAATAAATGGCTATCAATATTATAATTAAACGTTAGAGGAAGAAGAGAAGTCTCATAAGGTGTACTAGAGTTAGATGGTGAAATCTGAAAAGAGATACAGTGGAACAATTTAGGGATAGAGTAATATATAGAAAAGAATAAAAATTGGAAATAGATGCTAACCAGATGTGGGAGAGAGTAGCAACTCTTTCAAGGAATATAGCTAGAAAGATTTTAGATGTTTCTAAAATGCCTAGGGGGTAGTAAGATGGAGTCTTGGTAGTGGAATAAAGTTATATAAAAAAATGTTAAGAATAAGAATGGCACTTATAAAGCTCCATTGGATAACACTATAGAGGTAGAGAGAAAAAGTTAGAAACTGGAAAAGAAAAAGGCAAATAGATAATCTTATAAGCTAAAAGTAGAGCTTACAAGAAATTATACCAACAATTGGAAGCTAAAGATGGAGGAAGGATATATTTAAGTTGGCAAGAGCTAGGGAATAGAAAGTGAGAGATTTAGATTAAGTTCGTTGTATAAAAGATGAAGCAGGGAAAGTGCTCATAGTTGAAAATGATATAAAGGAAAGATGGCAAAGATACTTCTATAGCATAAAGATTTAGAGGACAACATCTTTTTAGGTGATCTTAGCTAGTTCAAGAGAGATCATAATTTTAATTTTTACCAGTAGATTACAAAAAAAGAAATTAAAAAAGCTTTAAGGAAGATAAAGAGTGGAAAGATAGTAAAACTTAATGAGATGCTCATAGAGGTGTGAAAAGGCCTAGGCAAAAAGGTCTTACTTGGCTAGCTAAGCTTTTGAATGTGATCCTTAAGTCTGCTAAAATATCAGATAAGTGGAAACTTAGCATGCTAATTCCTCATATATAAAAACAAATAGGGCATCCAAAACTGTAATAACTATAGAAGCATCAATCTACTTAGACACATCATGAAGTTATGAGAGAAGGTGATTGAGAAAAGGGTGAGAAGGATTACTCCTATCTTAGAGAACCAGTTTGCTTCATGCTAGAAGGTCCACGACAGAAGCTCTACGTCTTCTCAAAAGATTAATGGAATATTATAAGAAAAGATAACATAACCTACATGTGATTTTTATTAGCTTAGAGAAGGCATATGGTAGATTAGGAAATTATATGGAGGTGTTTAGATACTGAGGGGGTTCCTATGACTTATATAAAGATTATTAGGGATATATATAAATATGTATAGATTAGAGTAAGGATGATAGAAGGAGATACATAACATTTTTCTATCGATATTGGGCTATATCAAGGTTCCTCTTTAAGTCTCTTTTTGTATTATGGATCTATCATTCAAAGCAATACAGAGATGAATGAAGACATAGTTCACCATATGTAATTAGGGTGGCTTAAATGCAAAAGTACATCAGGAGTTTTATGTGACAAAAAGATATCACTTAAGCTCAAAGGTAAATTTTATCATTTAGCGATTAGGTCGATTGTGCTCTATAGGATGGAGTATTGGTCCATCAAATAAGCACATAGTTATAAGTTAATGGTGGTGGAAATCAGGATGTTGGATGTTCAACCTTACTAAAATAGATAAGGTTAGGAATACAATGATAGGAGATAAATTAAAAGTGGTTTATACTAATGAAAAATTAAGAGAGACAAGGCTTAAGTGATTTGGAAATATTAAGGAGAGACATCCTGAGGTTCCAGTAAGAAGATGCAAAAAACTTGTAGACTCTGTTGGAACTTATCAAGGATATGACCATCAATAGAAAACTTTGGTATACTAGGAAATGAAAAAACGATCTCACGTAGAAAGGTCCTTCTCTTTCTTATAGATCTTTTAATCATTATTTTTTTAAGCTTTATGTCTTGTATTTAGCTTAAATATTTAATATTTAGTACTTCCCTCTTAATTATTTAGCCTAAATATTCTCTTACTTATCCTAAATATTTTCTTGTAATAACTTATTTCATTTTTTCCTTGTTATATATTTATTGTATGATTTATCTTATTACTATATATATATATATATATATATATATGTATGTCTATTTTTAATTATTATTACTTTATTATTTTAATATTTATATGTATATTTTACATGTGTGTATGTGTGTGTGTACCTTTTCATTTGATTATATCATAAACAACTTCTCTACTAATTAGGAGTAAGGTTGAGTATTGCAAAACCTCTCCAGACTCCTATATCAGTGGGACCTTCATTTAGTTATTGTTGTTGTTTAGTAATATTATGTAAAGAGTAAATTTTTCTATGATGTTAATATAAGTTCACATGTATGGTTTATACACATTAATATAATAATGCATTTTATTTTTTTTTTGTGTGTGTATATATATATATAATATTTTAGGTACACTTTTAATAGGTAATAGATATGCCTTCAGAAAAATAGCCACTCGAGAACATATCATCATATAACTAATTTTAAAGAAAATTTTGGAAGATAGAGAAATTATAGATAAGGGATTATTTGCTTATGAATTATATCTAAAAGCAACACTAACAATAGTAAAACATATATGAGTAGAAAATTATAGCTTTATAAATAATGCTTAAGGTACTGACATTGCTTTGCCGTTGACAATAGGGGATAAAAAGGAAGACAGAAGTTATCTAAAAGGGAAAAAATTATAATTTAAACCTTAAGTTTTTTATCAAAATACAATTTGAGCTGTAACATTTTAGTGTTTAAGTTGAATCCTAACATTTTCTAAACGTTCAAAATAGACCCTTAGTAGATGGAAAATTTAATAAGGTTAAAATTTTATCATTATCGCTAATGTAATACATTTTTTTTATTTTTAAAATTTTGTTAATGAACTCCAATATCACATGTAAGCTATATTATGTCATATAGGCCTTAGGCCCTATTAATACATTTTTAAATGAATTGTTTATATTTATTAAAAATAAATATATAAAAAGTTTATTTATTTTTTAAAATCTATGGGTGACACATTATGCTACTAGCTTATATGTGACAGTATATATATATATATATATATATATAAAGTATCATGTTAATGATGACATGGCACTTACTTATGAAAGTTTAACTTCATCCATCGAGGGTTTATTTTTAACGTTATGAAAACGTTAGGTTTGAAATTGGACCTTTAAAAACGTTACGGTTTAAGTTATTTTTTGATGATAACCTTGAAAAATAAAATTACACTTTTGGCCCATATAAAAATAGGAAGCTCGAGCTTCCCTTATTTGAGTATATGTACTTGAGCTTATTAGACATTTTAATATATTTTCAACAAAAATTAAAACCTTCTTTAGACATTAAAATTGAGAAATTTTAAGCTAATTTTATAATTGTTGATGGTCTTTACAAAAATAGAAAGCTTTCAGTTAAACCAAGGAAGGTTTGAATATATGCTTTAATGATAAAAATTATAATTAGAGGTAATAATTTATTTTCTAATGTCTTAAAAGAAAGTAATATGAAATAAAGTCAAGAAAGACGTTGTGGAAACTACAGAGAGAAGTTGATAAACTTCATATTGATTTAAGTCAAGGATAAGACCAAGACCAAGGAAGATTAAGGTATAATAAGTCTGCACAATCATTTGTAAGTTTTATTATATTTCTTGTTTAGTTACTTTAATAACTTAAGTGCACTTTATGCATAAGCATACAATATTTTAAACTTAATGCATAAATCTTTTTAATTGTCAAAAGGAACAAAGGTTTGATTTAAAAGAAAACCCTATCAATTTTTTAAATATTTTTTGAGGAATTCTAAAGTATTTTTATATCAACTTTTAGACAAAAGAATGTAGTCTGATCCTTGGAAGAAATTTGAAAATTATTTTTTGACACACTGATCGAATAACCTTGGTTAATGGTTGGACAATTTGATATTTTTGTAAGTAATGGTATACCAGCGTTTGGGTTTTGCTGACTAATACACATTGGAAGTTAACTAAAATTACACCATGAGTTTATATTTCATATTGATGATACACTGTTCAACCTATGTCATTATTATTAGTAATTATAATGACTAATTTTTCATGTCTAATGATATTTTAGAACTTAAATAGCATAAGAAGTTAGGCATTCAATTTGTGGATATCTTATGACGTACGAGGATTATAATAACACAATTACAAAAAAGATTTAAGCATTTAAAAACATTCATTCACTAACAATAAAGTGATTGGGAATCCTTGAGCATTAAAGTGAGAAAGCAAGGATTATTCAAGATATAAACATCATTAAGGCTGATTTTCTTGTGTTTGGTTGAACCAAGTAGTTGCTATTATTTTTTAACTTCAAAGAAAATTGTATAAGGTTATCTTTACCCAATAAAGATGCCTCTAAGAAGGTTCCTTTTTACTTAGTTGAAAAAAGAGATCAACAAAATCCTAACAGTGACTTAAAGATTATATGTAGTCAAGAATTACTTGTTGAACCACTATAAAATTGATTTACAATTTCTCTTCCCTCCATTCTTTACATTATTCTTAGTTGTTGAGATTGATTGAATTTCAATTTTATATCATCATTCCGTTTGAACTCAATAGCTATATTTTAAGTTGCAAAAAGATTTTAAATTTATTAACACTTAATTTACCTTACTCTTAAGTGCTATTAAGCGACCAACAAGTGGTATTAGAGTGGATCCCTTATATTGCTATTTCAAATAAACCTTTTTAAAAAAGATCTTTATAACATACTTAGGTGAATCTACATTTTCACCTAGTCAAAATGGGCAAAGTATTTGTAATACTCCTTTGACTAATGGAAATGATTATCTTTATTGGTAAACTAGAATGAAATTCTTCTTGATGACTAAAATATTGATCTATGAGAATTTTTTTTATAATGTTCCATTCATGCCTACTGAGGTTAAAAATGATACAAAAGTTTCTATGCCAGAGAAAGAATGAGATCCTTAAATAAGAAACTAATTTTTTTTTAACATTAAGGCTATATGTATTTTATTTTATGCATTGAAAAGAAATAGATTTAATATTCTGGTTATGTGAAAGGACTTACAAAAATTGAAATATATTGAAAGTTACATAGGAAGGCACAAATTAAGTTAAGGAGAGCAATGTAAGTATTTTATGTAAAAAATAACAATGATAATTTTCTTAATAAAAGGACTCGAATACAAAACTTTATACACCGAAAGTAAACATAAAATAGAAGGACAAAGAACGAAACCCAGACGCACTACACCTTAGGACACTTTTCTCTCTCTACAACTCACTTTTCTCTCTTTATTTTGGTGGTGTTACAAAATGGCGTTAGGATTGCCTATTTATAGGCATCCATCACCAACCTACATGCAAGTTGTTAGAAGACTCTAGATTTGCCAACTTGCCAACTTGCATCGCATCGCCAACTTGCATCGCCAACTTGCCAACTTGCCAACTTGCTAACTTGCATCGTCAACTTGCCTCACCAAATTGCCAACTTGCATACGTTGCAAGAAAATTCTAGATTTGCAAGTTACCCACTTGCAAGATTTTTCCATATTTTTCCCTTCTTTTTCTTATACATATCTAGAGTTTTCTACAAGTCTCTAATTAGTTGGTGATTTCTAACACTCCCCCTCACCACTAATTTCTTCTTCAAAGTTTTTCTTAAGATTATCCTAAGCTGTTTGCAAAACTCTTCATGTTTTGTTCCGCTGAGACCCTTTGTAAATATATCTACAACTTGATCTTCTGTTTTAATGTACTTCATTTTTATATCGCATTTGAGAACTTTTTCTTGAATATAATGACAATATACCTCCACATGTTTTGTCCGTGCATGGAATACTGGATTCTTCGCTAGTCGTATTGCTGACTGGTTATCACAGAATAGCTCCACCGAGTAGTCTGTTGGTTGATTTAGATCTTTTAATAACTATATGAGCCATGTGCATTCTTGTGCTGCCATTGCTACGACTCTATACTTGGCTTCTGTACTTGATAAGGATACCGTTGGTTGTCTGTTACTGCACCAAGAGATTGCTCCTAAGCCAATGTTGAATATGTATCCATTTGTTGATCGTCTTGTGTCACAATCTCCAGCATAGTTGGCATTGCAGTACCCTTTGACCTGACATGTACTATCTCTCTTATATAAGATACCATGGTCAATAGTATTCTTGACATACCTTAAGATTCTCCGTGCTGCTTCCAAGTGAGACTTCTTTGGATTTTGCATATATCGGCGAACAACTCCAACTAAGAATGCGATGTCTGGTCATGTCAGTGTGAGATAGATTAGAATGCCCACGAGCTGTCTGTACATCATGTTATCTTATAAGTCTTTTCCTTCTGTATCTCGAAGTTTGGAATTTACCTCCATTGGCGTTGATATTAGCTTACAGTCTAACATACCAAATATTTCTAGAAGATCTTGTGCATATTTCTGCTGACATAAAAACAATTCATCTTTTATGTGCTCCACCTCTAAACCAAGAAAGTGTTTCAACTCACCCAATTCTTTCATCTGGAAACGGACCGAGAGTTTTTCTCGAATTTGTCGTATCTCTCCTTCGTCATCTCCTGTGATGATTAAATCATCCACGTATACCAAGACTATGGCCAGCTTGTTACCTCGTGTCTTTACAAATAAGCTTGAGTCTGCAGGCGCCATCTTATAGTTGTTCTGAAAAAGGAACTCTCCAATCTTACCACACCATGCTCGTGGTGCTTGCTTTAGACCATACAATGCCTTTTTCAACTTGCAAATGTAGTTTGGATAATCTTTACTCTTGAAACCTTCAGGTTGTTCCATATAAATCACTCGGACTAGCTCTCCATGTAGGAAGGCGTTCTTTACGTCCATTTGCCAGAGTCTCCAAGACTTGTTTGCGACAAGTGCTAGGAGCACATGAACGGTTGTAATCTTTGCCACTGGACTAAACGTCTTCTCATAATCTAACCCATACTTCTGTGAAGAACCACAAGCCACTAGTCATGCCTTGTATCTCTCAACTGTTCCATCTGGTCAAGTCTTTTTCTTATAGAACCATTTACACGAGATGGGTGTTACTCCTTCAGGCTTTGGCACCAAATCCCAAGTTTCATTTTGTTTTAATGCTTGAATTTCCTCATCCATTGTCTGTTTCCATTCCTTACTTCGTGACGCTTCTTTATAACTTGTCGGCTCTTTCAGACTAATTTTCTCTATTATTACTGCATTTGCATACTTTGGATTTGGCTTTCTTTGTCTAGTTGACCTTTGTGGTTGAGGCGATGACTGTTGAACATCTTCCTCAAAGTCCTCTATCTGACTTGGCCTTATTTCTTCTGGAGTTGACTGATGGATTCCTGTTTGCCATGGGCTTTTCTCTTCTGATAGCCTCATCTCCATGGACTTTTCCTCACTTGGTTGCATAGTATCAATTCTAGATTCCTCAATTGGTTGAGTCTTATCAACCTCTGTAGATTCTTTTAATCGTTGTTGTAGCTGCTCCTCTATTTCTTTTGAATTTGGTAATAATACAGCTTGTGGTGACCACTAAGAAGATGCCTCATCAAAGACAACATTCCTACTTACGTAGCATCATCCTGTAGTCGGATCACAACACTTCCATCTTTGACGAAGGCTGTCATATCCAACAAATGTATAGCGTATTGCCTTTCTATCAAATTTGCTATATAGATGATCTGGTACAAATACGTAGCATACGCATCCCAACATTTTAAAGTACCCTACTAAAGGTTTGACCTTTTGAAGCTTTTCATACGGTGAGGTCCCCAATTTTGCTTAAGGTAATCTGTTAATCACGTATGCTGCCGTCTTCATACCTTCGGCCCAAAACCTTGCTAGTACATTCTTTGCATGTAGCATACTTCTGAATATCTCTGCCAGGTGACGATTCTTTCTTTCTGCTACTCCATTCTGTTGTGGAGTACCTGGATAAGTCAGCTGCCTCCTGATCTTATGTTGTTGCAAATATTGTTTGAATTCTTCTGAAGTGTACTCTCCACCATTATCTATGCAAGGGCAATGTATCCTTCGCCCTATCTCCTTTTCAACTTTTATTTTAAACTCAACAAACTTACTCAGTGTCTCTAACTTTTCTCTCATAAAATTGACGCACGCATATCTAGAAAAATCATTAATAAAGGTAAACATGTACCTGAATTGGGTAATGGAGGGCTGCTTTACTGGCCTAAATACATCAGAGTGTATTAACTCCAAGGGTGCTTTAGCTCGATACTCTGACTCTTTGTATGGTAATTGATGTGCTTTGCCATATTGACATCCTACACATACAAATGTCATCTCGAACATCTAGATTCGGAAGCCCTCTGACCACTGATTTTTTCATTATCTCCTTCAGCTTCCCATAGCTTACATGCTCTAATCTTGCATGCCATAGATCAGCCGTCTCATTTTTCCTTGTCTTATCTATGTATGCTATTTCTGCTAACATTACATAGACAGACTCCACTCTTTTTCCTTCCATCATGGGTCGACCGATAATTTTTAACTCCTTGTATATCTTGACGTCATTTGGTCCGAATAATACAAAGTTTCCTGTTGATGTCATTTGAGATACTGATAGGAGATTCTTCGACATACCTTCCACGTGGTAGACATTCTGCAGTTGCACTGGCCGCTGACTATAATGAGGAATAACAATGGTATTGCCAATATGTGTTATCGGCAATTTTAAATTATTGGCAGTTACTATCACTTTTTCTCCTTTATACTCTGATGTCCCCATCAATTTCTTTTTGTCACTTGTCAAATGATTGGAGCAGCCGAAATCAACGATCCAATCATCTTTATAATTGATTTGATTTCCTCCTACAGCTATCAGTGCCATCTCCACCTTTGATATTGCACCACTTTTCTCGCTTATTTCTTTAGGATTTTCCATTACTGCAAATGATGCATGGAAATCTCATTCTTCTTCACTATCTTGCTGCGTCGACGTGACAGCATTTCCTTCCATGAGTTTTGGCCTCTAGCAGTCTCGAGCAAAATGACCCTTCCTTCCGCAATTATAGCACCTGTCTTCTTTTTGAGTATTTTTTATTATTATTATGACTTGTATCTTGGCCTTGACGAGCTCCCCCTTTCTTAAAGCTCCCTTTCCGTTGGCAACCTCGCCAACCTCCTCGACCTCTCAAGGTTTCCTCCGTCATGTTACTTCTCGTGACTTTCCCTTTTCCTCCTTTATTGGTGAAAAGGGCTTTGTCTTCTTCTTTAATAAAAACTTTAAACATTTGTTTATCTAAATCTTCTTGATTGGCTAAGATATTTTCTAGCTCTGTCAAGGATGGTTCCTTTGCCCAACCTCGAGTAGCTATATCAATACCAAGAAATTCTGGGTGTAACCCATGTATAATAATTCTCCTCATTCTTGTTTCAGTTATAGCATTAGGAGGATCTAACTTAGAAATTTCTTAGCATAAAGATTTAACTTTAGTAAAATATTCACTTACAGTTATGTTGCACTGCGAGATTGACAATAACTCATTCTTTAAGTGCTGGAGCCTGGCGTCATTGGTGCGTGCATACAACTGGGCGAGAGTGTCCCATACATCCTTCGGTGTCTTTGCGTCCTTTATTTGCTGAAGTATGTCGTCTTCTACTATCATCGATAACACATACATGGTTTTACATGCTTTAATTTTCCACTTCTTTAATTCTTCTTCTAATGTTGGAGGTTGAGTCTCGTTTCCTCCAACAATACTCCATAAATCTTGTCCTAGCAGATAAAACTACATACGAGTGTTCCATGTATTATAATTGTTATTGTTTAATTTTTCTATACCATTAACAGTGGTGCTCATGTCCACCATAATTACTTGATCCCTGATCGAATAATTTCCCAATCCCGAATTGTGACTAAATTTCGACAGAATCTCGGATAAGACACGATCCCTGATCGTAAAAAAAATTTGGACAATGGAGCAACGACTCTAGACGACACAACCTACTCTGATACCACTTGTAAAAAATAACGACGATAATTTTATTAATAAAAGGACTCGAATACAAAACTTTAGACACCGAAAGTAAACAAAAAACAGAAGGACAAAGAAACCCAGACGCACTACACTTTAGGACACTTTTCTCTCTCTAGAACTCATTTTTCTCTCTTTATTTTGGTGGTATTACAAAATGGTGTTAGGATTGCCTATTTATAGGTGTCCATCACCAACCTACATGCAAGTTGTTAGAAGACTCTAGATTTGCCAACTTGTATCGCCAACTTGCTAACTTGCAAGAAAATTCTAGATTTGCAAGTTGCCCACTTACAAGATTTTTCCAGATTTTTCCCTTCTTTTTTTTTACATATCGAGAGTTTTCTACAAGTCTCTAAAATTAGTTGGTGATTTCTAACATGTTAGCTCATTAATATTTTTTTTTCAATTAGAACATGACAAAATTCTAGCATGTATGCTAGATTTTAGAAGCCTAATGAATTAGATATCAAACATGAAATTAATATCCACTATATTTGAGCATAATCACATTAGTTCTCTAACATTAATAATTGATTATTATTAATGATATTAAAAATTATCTTCAAAATGTCATTCTAACTTGGTCAAGAATTTTTCGGTTTATTAATAGAATACATCAAAACATTCTCCTTAATCACGTTAGGGTGATGAATCTTATATTAATCACATAATTACCTCCATATAATTCATGTCATATCCATTAACTACTGATTGAGATGTCCTTAACATAGATATATGATAAAGAACTGCTAAAAGATTCTTGGTTGGTTGTTTATGCGGGCACAGATAGGTGTTGGGTGGTGGGATATTGCGGTCATATTGCAAAAAGATATTTAAAGAAATATTTGCTTTCATTAATAAAGCATAAAAATACCCTTCTATTGTTTTTACATAAATGGAAAGGGCTTTTGCAAGGTAGAGTGGCACACTTGGCATGACAATCAAATTTAGGATGGCAATAAGCCGATACAAAGGCCAGCTTTCTCAAATTTTTTAAAATATTTTTTTAAATTAAAAATATTAAATAATGTGTTTTTAATTGAGTTCATTTGGATTACTCAAATTTAATCTTATTCAAGACTCAACCTTTCTATAATTTTATTTATAATAGCTAAATCTCGAATCAATCTAAATCTGAACTGACTTATGCATTAAGAAAGCTTGAATTTAGGTCGTAATTGCCTACAAAAATCAAAAGAGAAAATGACAGAAAAAAGTGTCACTATTACTCCATCTCTCCTTGCTCTTTATTGTATGTGTTCTTTGTTGGGATTGTTGCAGCTTAGGACTTAGTGGAGAAGAAAAGAAATTGGAGTGAGGGTTCAAGACTTTTGGAGAAATTAGAAAGGGAAATTTTATTTTGTTTTGGTTCTGTTTCTTTTGTTTAATAACATAATTATTTCTTTACTTGGACAATAGTCTAGATACTTTAATAATTAAAAATAAAATAAAATATTTTTAATTGTTTTAAAACTATAGAAAAGGTAATTTCAGTATTTAGATGCCAACTCAGATAAATTAACTGTTCAATTACATGCAATTAACAAAAATCTTACGGGAATTAATGAGGACTTAGTCGTTGCGTATGAAGGAGATGAACTTTGACGACTTAACTGGAAAACGGGTATCCCGCTCAAGTCGCAGCATGTTGACCTGGGAAACAGTATACGTGGCACTGTTAATCAAATCAGAGTAATCATCAATCAAATGGACAGGTGAAGCATCCTCCATAAGTGATTAACCACTCACTAGAATCCATGCTCGTTTTCATAATTATCACATCATGGACGACTAGACCCAGCCGACAGCTAGTACGAGAATCCACTTTCAGCACACAAATCGCTCCTCTTCATATTCCTGCCTCTCATTCCCTTCCACCCCTTTGTTGGTCAACCGCAATTATATGACAATTATCTTTTTACAAGTTTCTCTTACTAATTGTCAAGAAAGGAACAATAAGGCTAAGTAGATAAATAGTTTATGAATATTTGCTCCTGAAGCTAAAAGACAAAGAAACAAAAATTCATCACTACACACACCACACGTAAGGGACTTTTAGGGACGATTTGTATTTATTACCGAAAACATCACCAAATTCTCGTCGCAAAAAACTATAGGCAACAATTTTCTTAAATCATCATTAATAGTTTTTCTTAAGCTTTATTTTTGTAACATCCTATCACCTGTGGAAGGCTAGAATAATAAAAATGAGTGATTAATGAGAGCTTAGAAATGTATTTTTTCATACCTATGCATAATATGACATACAAATATACATGAATAGTGAAAGTTTGGCCCATGAAAATAATTGTACATGTATTCATGAATAATTCCGGGTATAATTGGATTAAGTTGTGATCTTTTTTGGAAATTTAGTGAATTTTGAATTTTTTGTTATTTTGAAAATATTATTGGTCAATAGAATTGTGAGATTTGCGTATTTTGGTGAATTTAGAAATAAATTTCGGAAAATTATTGATAATAGAAAAAAGAAATCAAAAGAAGATTTGGAGCTAGTTGGATTATAAAGATGAGAGTTTAAGGGAGTTAGTTTCAAAAGAAACTAAGTTAGAGTTTAGGTATTAGGAATGTGACAAGTGTC
>JANSVA010000216.1:11234570-11274541 GCA_025504915.1 Erythroxylum reticulatum | reverse complement strand
GAGAAAGTTATGCCAGTTGCCCCAAAATAGATTCAATATGATTGAGGACAGAACCTGGTTTGATTTTTTCAGCCATAACTTTGTCATCCGACCTCCGAATGGAGTAATTATTAGACCAATATATTTTTAACACATATTTCTATCTCTACATGAAAATTTGTAGCATTATGAATTTATTTGGAAAAGTTTGGTTGGAAGAAAGTGAGGGAATCTATTTGAATATTATGAACTGGTGTGATTTCACTGAACATGTTTGGCTATTTCAGTTATATCTGAATCTATAGGATTCTAAATGAGATGATTTTTGATTTGGAGTAAACTAAAGGTATAGGCTTGCAAATTATCTGTAGAATTTGAATCGTGATTCAGTCTCTAAGATGTTTAATTTCAGGAAGGAAATTGTGTACAGTATACGATTTTGGATAAGAGTAGTCCGAAAATGTTTGAGGCATATCTTCCAAATTACTAAACCGAATTGAGTTATTTTGGTGTCAATAGAAACATAAAACATAGAGGAACACTTTTCTAGAAGAGGGTATGATCAAATTATTTCAATTGCACTCTTTGACTTAATGTGAACAGTAGGCCCGAAAGAGTGTCTTGGAAAAATCTGAAAGTAAACCAATGAGAAATGAATTGTGATTTTTAATGGTTTTAGTGAGGCATAAACCTAAGTATAAATTATACTTAGATGAGTTTTGATGTGATAAAGATTTTTGTAAAGAAATTGATGGAAAGATACCCGGGATTGTCATGAACATGCATTGTCCATAATTCATTTCATACATGTGCATTATTGAATATTTATGACTGTGCAAATTGTAATATTGTGTATATTATTTGTGATAGAGGAGCAACTGGAACGTCAACCTCCAGACGTTACCGGATCTTCCAGGCATTAGTTTCGGGAGCTATTCGTGAGTAACCTAGACGGTCTTACTTAATTATTTGTTTGCTTAATTTATGTTTTGAATGATAATTGAATGTGTTTAATTATGGATTCCAGACAGAGGTCCGATGAATATGAATGTGGATTGAGATATTGAAGTGCTACTTAAATGTGAATGTGAAGACCTAATTGCTTTATAATGTGAGTAACTGTGGTACATACATTCCATACATGAATTCATAATCAGATAATGGAAGCTATGACCAGAATAGTCACCAATCAGAACTTAAAGCTCAACGAGTGAAAAGAGTCTCAAGCTCAAACAATGATTACGAGCCTAAGGCTCACTATGAAAAATTAGCCATATATCTCCCAAGAGGATAAAGGATAGTTATTAATGAGTCTGGTATCCAAAATATATACGGGACAGTTCAAACATTCGGTCACAACAACGTAACAATTGGAAAGTGTCTCATGAGCATTTCATATACATATTGTTAAATATATTTGTTGAAATGAAATGCCTATGCTTTAGTGAAAATGTGAAGTGTATGTAAAGTGCAGTATGTGATTATATGTTATGTGAATTGTTGTGATGCATGAATTGAGTGAACCATCGATGATGGTTACCTCATTGAGTTCGTAAAACTCACCAAAATTGCAACATTGTCTTTTCAGGACCGAGAAACGACTCTAGCTACTGAGAGGCTCTACCAGCCATTTAGATTGTGATTAGCAAGAGAAGTCATGGTTTAAAGGTCGTTCAACTGGAATTTTTGGACAAATTAGTTAGATTGTGTACATTTTCCTCTTTCAAGTAGTACTTTTGTATTAGGTTTTGATGTTGTACATATAGAGATTGTTGAAAGACATAATGTAGACATTCGAGTTTTATCAAATGAAACGAAGAAAAAGTTGGTTTTAAAATATTGTAGTTTTTCTATTGATGCTTTATAAGTGAATATTGATATGATGCCATGTGAAGTGAATGTAGTGATTGAATGTAGCTCGTCCTTATCGTAGGATATGTACCAAAATGACCTCCAGGTGTTCCGGTGTGTATCATGAGGTAAGAGGGTACTACAATTTTAGTAGCACAAAAATATAGGTGACATTTTGGAAAATAGTCATCAATAAGTTTTTGCTATGCTTACTTTTCGAAGCTAAGGATAATTAGTTATATTTTTGAAAACATAGTTAAAAGTTTTTAGCTACATTTTCAAATACTAAAAAAACTATTTTTAACTACGTTTTTTAAGTGTAGCTAAATGTTTTTGGCTACGTTTTGTAAAATGTAGTCAAAATTTTAATATACATTTTACCGAAATGTTATACCATGTTAATTATAATTGTTCATGACATTTTAATCCATATTGTTGTATATAATAATTTATTATACAAAAATATAATAAAAAAATAAATAAAATTTTGAAGCATTGTATATATAAAAATATCATTAAATTTGATTGTGTACAAGATTTTAGTTACAACTTTAAAAAAATTATATACAAAATAAAAAATACAAAGAATAGTTTAATGACTCGGACTCACTTTCATCTTCATTGCTTACAGAATTCAGACTAGGTAATTTTCTTAGGTACTTTCCATGCTTGGCTAACTTTTTTTTAAGCAACTTGTTTTCCTTTTCAAGAAGTTGATTCTATACTGGTCTTGATGATGATGGAGTAGTTGGCTTAAGGCTAAACCAAATCCCTTTGATTTATCTAGATCGTGTACCAAACACCATGTTGTAAACATCATCTACAGTTAGCTTATTTCCATTAGATATTAATTTTGCAATAACTCCTGCATCTTATTTTAAAATTTTAAAAAAATCAATATTCATTTCAAATATTGTTAGTTAGTACTAAATAAACAAATAAATTTAAATTTTAAAAAAAATTATACTTACACAGCTATTGTGCGCTTCTTTAGACATTCGCCATTCAGCTTACTTATAGTGTATTAGTTTATAGAGTGTCATCATATCACACTCTTCTCCATGTAGTTTTTTCTGACTCTATTTTATGAAAAAACAAAACATAATAAATAATATTGTGTTTACTACTATAATTATAACTTGTAAACAAAGATTTTATATATTCATTTCGTAGGACAATAAATGATTTAGAGCCTTGGTTGTGAGGAGTTTTCTTTTTTTTTTTTTCTCTTTTGACCTTAGCTTTTTCACACTTTTCCTAAATAAAGAAAAAAATAGTTATTAAATAATGTAACAAGATTAATAGAAGCAAATATGAAGAGAAAGAAAACAAACCTGAACATTGGGAGAGACCCAATACTCACATAAATTACTCTAATTTTCTAGAGACATCTGCTCAAGAATATGTCTCCTTACCTCCTCATCTAAAGGAAAAGATTTGTAATATTAATGCAATCAATAACGATGATCCCTAGTCCTTTATTTCAATAGTGAAGTCACACTGTTTAAAACATCAGAGTTGTTGAGATCGACGATATTGAGCTTTATATTTAAAAAAAGTAAAAATGAAATTACTATTTAAATACGTAAAACAATATTGCATATAATTAAATAAATTAAAATTTTAACAAAACTTTATCTAAAGCATTCTCTAGCAAGTTGTCTTCCTTCAATTGTTTGACATGCTTTAGGCAATGCAATTTAGTTCTAGTAATTACCCCAACTCACTAGACAACTTTGTTGATTGAAGCTTGTCTAGAGGATGACCTTGCGAGGTATCAATATGTACAGATAATTTGTTATTCATTGCAACATTCATTCATTGCAACTCACAACCTTTAGTTATACCTTTACCTCTTTTTTTGACATTGATATTGGGATTTTATAATAAATAAATAATAATAAGAAAATACACATTAAACATGAAAATATATATTTGAGCATAAGTCTATTTATAAGTGTTAAAGATTAATAAACCTGTAGCTCTTTCTATATTAGTTGAGGTAGATAGAGGTTGTTGTTGACTGGCTTTATTGGTGGACAAAGTTTATTGTTGTTATTAGCTAGGATTTGATTGATCTGGTTGTTGTGTGGTAGGAAAAATTTCGATACTTACCACCTTCTTCCCTTTGTTTCTACCTGATGACATTATATTGAATATCTATAACATAAGTATTAACAATCTATATAAACATAACTTAAGCGTCAATAATCCGTATTATCAAAACAAGTTTACATACTAAGTTTGAATTACAACAAACAATATGGTAGATGACATTGATAGACCACTTGAATCGAGAAAGATCTTCTCACTGTGACTCTTAGGTCGGTGGAATATTTCACTGATAAGCTTCATTGAAGCTACATCATAGGTTTGCGACCTATATACCATTGTAGGTTTTATTTTACCTTGGATCATCAATAATTATTAGTGGATTTCTTATATTACTAGTCCAAATTTATGAAATAAAAGTTCACATACTAAGTTTGAATTCAAACAAATAATATGGTACGTGGTATTGTTAGATCACATGAATTAATAAAGGGTCTTCTCGCTGTGACTCTTAGACTCATATAATATTTCACCAATGCCTTATTGGAGTTGCATCATAGGTTTTTACCCTATATACCATCTTATGGGTTTATACAACAGATCATTTATAAGAGATCAAACTCATTCCAACAAAATTACGAAAAACAACACACAAAATCGAGACTCTCCTTCCATTCACACAAAACCTAAACACAAATTCTTCTCTATTAAAGCATAACATAAAAAATGAACAAAAGTTTGATGACTAACCTGGATGGACGAACAATCAGAGATGATGGACAACGAATGACGAAGCTCTAAATAATATAATGACAACTCATTATAAGTTGACATAATAAGTTTCAATTTAAACAAACAATGAAATTGAGCATAAAACTTGGACTAAAGGGGGATGTTTGATAATGCCTCAAAACATTTTCCTCATAATTCATTATTTTTAAAAAATTTTATTTAAGGAAGATGTTTGATATTACCTCAAAACATTTTCCTCTTTCAATTTCTAAAAAATCCTTGTAAGGATTAAGTTTATTTAAATGACTTTGAATTGTAAATATTGATAAAGTTAAGCAAAATAAAAATGAATTACTAACATGACTAATATTTTCACTAGTAACTTTATTAAATTGTTTTAAATTTTAATAGATAATGATAACATAAAATAGAAAAACACTACAATATATATGCTTATCATATATAATACATGTTAAATGGTGTGGAATATATTAGAAAAAGGAATTTAAAAAGACTAGAACAAAAATATAGTCTAAGAATTAGAGAAAATTTTCCTTAAAATATGTAATACGAAAAATGTTCTAATTATGGAAATAATTGCATAATTAATTTGAAATATATGTGCATTAAAAGAAATGTAGTTGTTATTATATTTTGAAAAAAGGTCATCCTTAAAAGAACTTTCATCGAACACTTCATAGGCTTCACAAATTTATCCCTAACTAATGGCAAAACCGTTGTCTTTGTGCATTAATTCACCAACGTTCAAAGAAACAATGAACCATTAATAGTTGAAATAAAGGTAGATAGCTCAAACCACATCAAAAAAACTGACAAACAAAAACATTTAACAATAACAATGAAAGCAGGCAAAAAAAACCAATAGCAAAGCACGGATGACTAGCCTTGATGAACAATTAATCGGAGACGATGGAAGTAGACAATGGAAGAAGACAGTGGAAGAAGAAATGAAGAAGACAAACGACGGCGATGGAATAAGCAAACAACAGAAGAATAAAGTAAGAAGACAAAAACGAAATGGGAGGGGGCTTCAATTTTTTAATGATGTCATTTTTGTTTCACTTTTTTAAATGTTACAACATTTGCGATGATTTTAGAAAACGTTGCCAAATATTAAACCATCTGCAACGATTCTAGGTAATCATCACTAAATGTTAAACAATTGGCGATGATTCTAGTTAATCGTCGCAAGATGTTTAATAATTGGAGATGATTTTGTAATCGTCACCAATTGCTTAATCTTTTAGCGACAATCTCGTGGAATCATCGCTAAAGGTACACATTTGATGACGAATTTAAAAAATTGTCACCAATTCTTTTCATATATATAGAATTTTATTTTTGGCAAATTTTTTGTAATATATCATTTCTATAAAATAGTATAGAATTTATATACATCAAATAGAGTTTTGTGACACTATGTAAAATTGTCAAATTATATATTTTTAAAGAGATTAATAAAAAGTTTCAATTTATGTCATATAAATAAATTTTGTGTTTGTAGTTTTATAAATTGGAAGAAATGACATTGATGTTAACTAAATTTATTTTTTAGAATTACAATCATTCTCAATAATATTAAATTTGAATTTTAAGAATATGATATTAATATGTAATATTAATTTCTATTTTTTACTATATTGCAATTACTTTTTAATTATATTGCAATAAATAAAATTATATATGGTAATTAATATAATGTTATATGAATGTATAAATAATAATTGTAACTAGTACAATGATTTATGAATGTGTAGACAATAGATAAATTTTCTCATATCTTACCTACATAATATATTAGTCAATTTAATTATAATTCTCTATTTATTATATATAAATTCGACACTATTGTATAAATTTTGTATATTATATATAATTTCATCGCCAAAAGCCAAGCCAAACGTTATATTTCTGAATCATTACCAAATAGTATATTTCTTCCGAACTTTAGAAAACAATGTCGTTTTGTTTAACAACTAACGATGTCTTTTTCTACTAAGTTATTAACAATAAAATGAAGTTTTCTTCATTTTTTTTGTTAGCTATCATATTTTCTTTTGGTTCATCATCAAAGAAACATCATCTCCTCTATTGTGGTTGTCTCTTGTGTTGTGATCGTCATCGTCGAAGAAGCATTATGTTTTGTGGTGGTACTGTTCTTCTTTTTTGTTTTCAAGAATCCTAGCTTGTTGTGTTTTGTTTTTCTGCTAAGTTTTGGAGTTTATGTGGGTTTTGTATTATGCTTATGGTGTATAAGTTTTTGTTTGTGTTTGTGTTTGGAAGATGGTGAAATGTGTTTCTGTGTTGGTTGTGTATGGGTTGATTTTTTTTCATACCCTCTATGCTTCTTTGAAGAAAGCCTGCTAACTGTTTGATAAAAAAGTCTATTAAAGTATTTAACTTCTACAAAGGATGCTTATATACTTTATTATGTTTTCAACATTTAGCCGATTCTCTTGTCCTAGCTTCTCTCTCTCTCTCTCTCTCAACATTCACCAGGTAAGCTTCTTCTTCTCTTATCTTTTCCGCAAGTTTGTTATTATGATTGTAACTTAAGCTCTTATATTACATGTTCAATATACAAAACCTTTTCCTGAGTATTTGTCAATAGGATCAAGTGTATCGAGAACAAGAAAATTGGTTCAAGTCTAACATTGGACTTGAGCTTTGTTGTTTTAGATCATAATAAATAACAAGTTGTTGAGGAAAATATTGTTTTTAGCATCGCTTAAAAGAAATGATCTTTTCTTTTTGTTGCTAGGATTTGTATGGTAAAGTTCTATTCAATTTTGGATCAGTTCATTCCTTCCCTAAGAATTTATAGGATTTAATTACCAAAAGAATTTAATTAAACATAATGAATTTAATGTTAAATTAACTTTTTAGAATAAAACTGTTAACATTAATTCATTATGTCATGTTGATATGGCAATTAGTTTCTAATGGCGGAAATGAGCTCCGCTGGGAGGAATATGGCAAAATTCTCTATAGTCAAGAACAAATTGATGCATAACAAATCTCCCCATCAAACACTAATCACTATTTGCTTTTTATGGTCGATCTTCTTCAAAGTTTTTAGTATCATCTAAATTGCCTCTCTTTTTTCATTATCTATATCTCATTTTTTTTGTTAGGAAGCTATTAGAGATGAACATTTAATTGTATATACTATATGTTGTGTAAAGTTTTCTCAAATCTTCAAGTGAAAATAGATGAAAATAAAGGCAGTGGCAGTATCATGATGGTTGGTACATGATTAGGGAAATCAGTTATTTTGGACCAGTTGATGATTCCAAAAACTATGTATGTTATATCAAGTATCCATGTGTTCAAATTTTGGTCCCTTATACCATTTGACTTAATTAGCTATATAAGTTCTATACTATTTGTTTATTAGGTGAAATGCATCATACAGTTGGTTCATCTAATTCAGTGATTCATACTGCATCTAGAGATTCGTTCATTCTATCTTCTGCTAATATAGTTAAAGCCAAGAAGTTGTTAGAAGAGATTGTCAATAAACCAATATTTGAGGGAAGATCTTTGACTATTTTGGTTCATGCCTTCAAACGTGTAAGGACCCTTTTTGAGAATCCAGACTTAAGGAACTCCTTTACCTTTTCTACCGAGTCTTATGTCACTTGGAATCCAGAAAATTAATTATTTTTTCCTTTTTGATAAAATAAGCATGAACTTTTATTTATTGTTTTGTTTATAAGAATTGTTAAACTACCATATTTCAATATTTATATGTATTATTATTTTATTGTTAATAAATATTAATGATTAGAATAGTAGTCAACTTAAATTTATGATATTTTGATCTTATTAACATTAAAGTTTTAGGTATATTTATCTTTTTATACCAAAAAAAAATTTTACTTTTCAATTTACTTTTTAAAATTTAAATTACCATGTATTTTTCAACAATATGTTTAAACCTTTGAAAACATTTTATAATTTTTAGATACTTCATTCTATTTTCATGAAATATTTGTATGAACGGAAGTATACTATGTACAATAAGTATCATTAAAGAATTATTTGTGTATAAATTCATATATTTAATCAAATTCATTGAGTTTGAATGCATTAGTTCAAAATTATAATTATTTCAACTTTAGCTCAAAAGTGTAATTATTTTAACTTTTGACGACGATTTAAAAAATTTTGTTGCCAAAAGTCTAGCTTTTAATGCTTGACATTGGACAACAAAATTGTTAAACTTTTACAAAAAAATTGTGCCTTGTGCAACAATTCATATAAATCATCACCAAAGACATGTCTTTAGCGATGATTCTCAAAATATTGCCAAAGGTTGAATTTTTAATAGTAAAATTTTAAATCATCACTAAAAGTTGTTTGAAAATTGCTGCAAAAAAAAATGCAGTAAAAATTAGTTTTGATGTAGTGACATAACTAAATGACAATTAAATGAGAAAAATTAAAAGAACAACAAACTTTAGTGAAAACTAGATACACGGATGTAATATAACTACAATGAACCAATATGTGCAAACACACTGTAGCAGTAGCAAATTATGATGCGAATACTAGATAGATGGTATCTCACCCTCTTGGAAGAAGAAACTAGGGAGATGGCACTAGGGTGTGAATAGCAAAGAGTGTATAAAAGGAGAATTTTAACGCTGACTTTTGATGAATGCTTTATAACTTTTGCTTTACGGCATCCATATGGACAAATCACAATAAAGTGATTCTGTCTCTTTATCTTTACATATGTTTTAATGACAGCCATTAAACTTCTTCCTCATCCTAAAAGTGTCTGCATGTATAAATATATGTTCGTTATGTCCATGTTGTGATTAGAAAGACTAAACTATGGTTTCTGGAGCTACACCCCTTTTCTTCACATGGAAATATAAGGCTGCGTGCTTGCCCCACCATTTTGACAAAGTCCAACCTGTTAAGTTTTAATTAAATTTATGGTTTTCATTTTTTGTAATATAAAGAGTCAATACGCCCACATACAAATTGCTCAAGTGTTCAGATTACATCTGTGATCTATGGTGCTGACTGATGAAGTACTTTGTGTTTAGCAACAAAGTTATATTTTCGATAACATTATAAAATGGTAAATTATACCTTAATCTAACCTTCGAAAGATGACGAGAGAGATTTTAATCAACGTTGAAAGATGAAGGAACAGAAATAATCATTTGAAAGATGAAGGGACAGAAATAATCATTCTTTTATTTTTATACAACTATTTTTTATTTTTTATCGCGTGCACAGAAAAGTTGTTTCTTATTTCTACACCGAAATGTTTTTCATACAAGCATATGTATCAAACTTCAAAATTACTCTTATAGCTTGTTCAGTGAGAACTGAAAAGCATTTCCTGTTTAGATACACATATGAATATGTAGTTCCTGGTCTGGTCCTTTGTTAATCTTTATCTATGTGCCTAGGCTATAACTGAAACTTACTAAAGTTTTTAGTTACTAAGTAGATAGAGCAATATATACGTCCACCCGTGAAACATTATACGGCCATAGTAACAAACTAAATTGTGTGTAATGTGTGCATTTTTCATATCAAACTCATCAGAGTTCATCTAAACTACCTTGGAGTTAAATTAAACTAATAATAGTAAAATTTTGATTTTCTTCTTCACTCTTAAAAAAGATTTCTTATGATCGTGAGTTATTATATTAAATGTCAAGTTTAATTGGTCCAGAGTTGGATTGGATCATCTTTGACATCTTTTTCCTTCTACTCAAGACTTTCTTCTCAATTTGGTATTTAACAAAGAGAAATTTATGATTTATTATCTTTTCAAAATATGATATTTATGATTTCGCAAGTGACGTTAAGAGCTTAAGAGCACATCCCCAATGTAAGTATTGTGAATTCATTATGTTTTTTTTTTTTTCCTTTAAAGGGTTCTTCAGAGGAATCAATCCCTTTTTGACAAGAAAAGGGAACTCCTCTCTTTACCATTTAAACTAACTCCTTTAGAAATTGATTGGTTGTTTTGACTGGCTAAAAATGCTCACTAGACAAACTTTACCTTATTATTAAGTTCGAGGCCTAGGGCTCCTGGAATTTCCTTTGTCAAAAGTCATTGATTGTTAACTTTAAGTGTGTTTCTCACGGCCTAACATGGTGGACGGGAAGTAAGGTATTGTTTCTCACCACCTAGATTCAAATTACGACGACAAAACAATAGTTTAACAAGCATGACATCAAAAGTTAAAACTACAAAAAAAATCACCGCAATTTAAAAGGAGAAAATTTGCATTAACTTGTATTTAGTAATGATCTACATGATTTTGATCAACTTGAAATGATATGATAATATTTTAGACAGAAGAATGTATTTTATCCTATCTAATTGCATATTACAACCCTATTTATATAGAAAGCTATCACCTATACAAAGCAACTTTACTTAAAAGGAAATAAATTATATATATTATGATTTTTTAAATATAAGGAGAAATTTCCTTTTGGCTACAAATCTAGTTTTTATGAGTATTATCTTCCTTAATCTCTTCATCTAATCTTCTCACTTTGATATCGCTCTTTAAAATGATGATGGTTGTCATCAAGCATCAATTTGTGAACAAAATAAAAGTAACATGTAAAAGACACGAGCTTAGTAAACAAGTCAACAAGTTGATTATGAGAATATGCGTAAAATGAATAATTTTGTCGTGGGAGTTAGTGACAATTAATCTTAATATATTTAGTTCACTCATAGTGTACTAGATTTGTAGCAATGTTGGCAGCACTTGTGTTATCTCTAAAAAGAGTGATGAGTTGAGAGCAACGAACTCCAAAATCTATGAGTAGCCATTGGACCCATCCAATTTTAGAGCTAACAAAGAATATTGATCAATACTTGACCTTGGTAGAAGTATTTGAAACACATTCGTACTTTTTACATTTTTAATAGATTGGAGAATTGCCTAAAAATACACACCATCCCATCATAGAATTTCAGGAATCAACACATCCATTATAATCTATATCGGGATATGCTAGAAGAGTGAGAGAGGATTTGGAAGAAAAAGTAGTCCACGATCAAAAGTTCCTTTTAGATAGCAAATTATATGATGAAAAGCTAAGAGATGTGATCTCTTAGTTTAAGAAACAAACTAACTAACAACCTAGACAACAAAGGAGATGTTAGGACGTGTAATAATGAGATAAATAAGACTTCCCACTAACCATCAATATGAAGTAAGATCTAATAGAGATGAATCATGATCCTACTTTAACTTCAAATTTTGTTCTATTAGATAGAGCAAGTGTTCTAGTCAGTGAAATTGGCAAGCTTGAGTAAATCTTCAATATACTTTCATTGAATTGGATGAATGTCATCAAATATATATGATACTTCTAACCTAAGAAAATAAGTGAGAGCGTCGAGACCCTTCATATAAAAACAATTTATAAGAAATTGCATGAATTAGCAATATTTTGGTGATTGCTACCTATGATGACCATATTATCAATATAAGGATGCAAAATACCAATGTCACTATAAGAATGACAAATAAAAAGTGAGTGATCATTAAAACTTTGTTGAAAACTAATTAAGAAAATAGTATATTGAAATTTCTCAAACCACATACAAGGTGCTTCTTTAAGGTCATAAAGAGATTTGTGAAGTTTGTAATCCATATTAAGATCAGCAAGAGAATGTATAAGAGAAAATGTTTATTCATAGTTAATACCTTCTTCTTGTTTATGTCTTTGGTATAAATCCATTTACTTCCTATCACAAACATATAATGGAAACGAGGAACTAAATCCCAAGTATAATTCGCCTGTAATTCTTGAAGCTCTTCTTTGACTACTTTTCTCCAATATTCTTTTTTTATTGCCTAGTTGTACGTAGAAGGAATCCAAACAAATTTTGAATTGGTAAAGAAAGAATAAAAAGAGGTATACCTTTTAGATGGTTTACCAAAGTTGAAATAAGTGGATCTTATTAATTACAACAAATGTGGAGTAGAATCAATAATAGAGGGGATGGAGATAGGACTTACAGAAACATGATCATTTAATAGCAAGGTAGATATTACTTACATCATCATTAGCATTAAGATTTTAATGGGAATAAAAAATCATGCAAAAAGGAAATAGAGGAACAAGTGCCAATAGGACTAAGAGATAAAGAACAAAAGCATACGTTTTAAAAAAGGTGACATGACAAGACATACATATTAAATGACTCTAGGGATTGTAGCAATTTATGAGGAGGAAGCAACACAAAGCAAACATAACCAAAAATATGAAGATAAGAATAATAAGGTATTTTATTATGTAGAGTAAATTATGGAGATTGATTACTAATTACAACAGAAGGATGCCAATCAACGAGATAGATAATCGCATGTACTACTTCAACCTAAAATTAAGATGGTACACATGATTCAAGTAAAAAGGTTCTAACAATTTCGAAAACATGATGGTTCTTTCATACTACAACTTCATCGGGTTATGATGTGCTAGGATAAGACTATTAAGTTAAAATACTTTTTTCTTAAAAAAAGGTTATAAGATTGAAGGCACAAAATTCTCCGTCATAATCTAAACAAAATATTTTAACTATTTTGCCAAATTGTGTCTCAATCATAAATAAAAAGATATTGGTATGTTTGTTAGATCAGATTTAACATATAGAAAATAGACCCAAGTGAATCATATGAAGTGATCAATCTATAAAATCAAATATTTATATCCAAGTTTAAATAAAAATGGATTAGGGGCTTTATAAATCACAATGTATTAAATGAAAAGGTACATCAACTTCTGTAGAACTAGAAATAAAAGGTAACTAAATATATGGGTGACCAAGATGATAATGTTATAGGTCACAAATTTTATTGATATGCAATACAAATTTACAAGGGAATACCATAAGACACAAAGGATAATTTGTTTTTATGGTTTAAATCAAGAAGAAACAAATGTCCACGTTTATGCTCCTTTGTGATCATTTGCCCTATTTGAAGGTCCTACACATCACAACCAAGACTAGTTATGATTAGTTAATTAGCCAATGGAATCCAAGCTGGCTACTAAGAGAGGAACAAAAAAAGTATTAGGTAAACATACATATTTGTTGGATTTGTTAGTTAAGCAAACACTACAAATTCCTTTAATTGGTAATTTTTGTCCATTGTTTCTGGTAATCAGTATATTAAAATGATAAAGTTTGAGTTCAGATGAAGTATATTTTTTAATAGAAATATAATTAAAGTTGATTGAATCAAAGAACCATGGAACAATTTTAATTCCTTTACTTGATAACTTGACTATAGAAAAAGCGAAAGAAGTAATACCTAGAAGAGTTGCTTGTACTAAGTCTTAAATCATCTTCTGAATTGCTCATAGTGAAACAAAGGTCCCCATAATGGTGGATTTTTCTTCATCATTACCTATAGTAACAAATGTTGAATGATCTTACTTATTCTGTAAACTCTACAATTTCGAATGTTACATACCAAAATTTTACAATAGTTGTATATATTATGCTTTTTGTAATGAGATTGCACAAATCTAAGTTCACCAGAATATCTACACCAAGTATCATTTTTTTCTTTATTCTTCTATTGTGATTGAATTTTATGATCTGAAGGCAAAAAACATCAACTAAGTTGGATTTGGTGGTTAGCTAAACTTATGTATTTAGCCATATCTCTTCATAAACAAGATCCTAATAACAGTTTCCATACTTAAATCACCTCGATTGATTAATATGGCCCTTACATTCTCAAGGTCGAAGTTTCATAAGGAATTGCATCACTCTTGTATAATCTTTCTTCCTTTTTAATATTTGAATATGTCATACCTGAGGCAATATTTGAAAAGTTCATATCTTGTTCTGTCCATAACTTTAATATTTTAATATGAAGGTTGCAAATGTCTTTATCCTCTTGATTAAGGATAGCAAAAGTTCATATCTTGTTATGTCCATAACTTTAATATTTTAATATGAAGGTTGCAAATGTCTTTATCCTCTTGATTAAGGTTAGCAATTTTATATTCAAGTTATAATCATATTGATTAATCCACTTGAGAATAAATTTTTTGAAGATAATTGTACATCTTTACATCTTTGCTATAATTTTGAAAGACTGGAGATTGAGTGCAATATCAAGTTCAACTGAATTGAGTGCTAATTTGGATGGGCTTATATCAATAAAGTTTTTGTCAGTAGAGCTTTTCTAAGAAACTAGGTAACTGTTTGACTATCATTTAAAAAAGAATTTTTTTTAAAGAACTTCATACAATAGACTATTTGTCAACGTAAAAATAAAAAGTATTTTAATTTTAACTATATTTTATTTTGTAATAAAAATTATTTATACATATATTAAACAATATACAAGGCACAATATATTAATTATTATATAATTTTAAACCATATGAAACATAAATAAAAAAATATCTAACCAAATTTTTTATATGGATTATAATCTAAGTAAAACTAATATCAAAAATAAATATTAAAAAATTAAAAAATTCAAATAATATTATATAAATCTCAAAATTAACGTGAAGATGTGCTTCTGGGTATTGTGGGAATTATGTATAAAACATAAGGGCAAAAGGGATTTAAAAATAGGCTCATTAATTGATCTGAAAAATCTATCTGAAAAAGTACTTTTTCGAGAAGTTCCAAATTTGAACTTCTTAAAAAGTTGTATTTTAGCTACTAAAAAAACTATATCTATTAAAAAAGTACTTTTTTATTTTACGGTCAAATACTCATTTTTCTAAAAAAAAATTTTGAGGTAGAAAAAAAAGCTTATTTATCCTCAAAAAGATCAACAAAACAAGCATTGAGTATTTAAGTGATAATTTAAACATTCTTTGTTCTCCATTGGTTCTTGATTTTTACATTTCCTTCTTTTCTTTGAGATCCATTAAGAATAGCAAAGTATCCTTTTCCTTCTAGTAAAATATGAAATTGTAATTCCTAAAGAGTAAAATTTGTCCTGTTGAATTTGACATATATGGATGAATACTCGTTTCCATCAATGTTATTGACTTGCAGCATAAAGAACATAAGAGGAAACAAGTATAAAATTCCCTCCTAACGATAATTCAGAGAAAATAATTTATCTGAGATGAATAAAAGAAGCAAAACTCAAGGAAAAAAACCAGAATGAGTCTAAAACTATGATAATATTTTATATAGAAGAATGTGTTATACATATTTGATATAAAAGAAAAGAATTATATACAATAAGAATTTCTAAATATAAGTAAATATTTCCTCTTAGGTATAATTTTGATTTACTGAGTAATATCGTCCTTACCCTTCGAATCTAATCTTTTCCCTTCCATGTAATACCTCATTCTCAAACAACATCTTTTTTCTCAAGTTTTTAAAATTAAATAAAATTAGATTTAGTTTTTCTTAAAAGTTATTTTTTATCGATCTAGTGAAGTTTAATAATCAAGCTTCAAGATTATTAGTATCTATTCCAAAAAACTGATTATAATAACAATTTTGTATTAAGATGTTGTTAGCTTTTGTTAGAATGGATGAATTAATTTCCACGAAACAAAATGAATGGATTGTTTAAATCAATATTCTAAAATATAAGTTATCAAATATTTTTCATTCTATTTTATAAAATATATCTACTTATCTCAATTAGTGATAAAATATAATTGTCTCAAATTGTGATTTCTTTAAATTATTCAATCCTTGAAAATTTGATATAAAATTTTGAAGTAAGAGTTAGACATAATTCAATGAACCTTTAAAAAAAATTGAAAATATCATATAGAAATATTATTTTATGATTTTGAAAGTTTAAAAATATAAAATAAGTTTAAATATCATCCGATCTTATGAAATGAATTAAGAATATTATTTATAGTGATAAATTTTATTTAAATATTGTTCTATTTCATTATCATAATGAAATAGACAAGTGTATATTTTTATAAGTTATAATAAATTGTGATACGAAATAAAAGTTGTAATATATTTAATTTAAAAAGGTAGCACGTTTGAAATAATTTTTTTCCAAAAATAAATTATAAGTCTTAAAATGGCAAACGGATCTGTTGGTTTGACCTGCAATTATGCTTCCATTTAGCTGAATAATAAGGCTATCAGAATTGTATAATTATGAGTTGTGTCCTTTTCATGAGCAATTGTTCATTGCCCAATCATATTTTGCTCTATAAATTTATACCTCTAGACAAGTGGAAGATGGTGGATATTTTCTTGGTCCAATTGTCCGCTAAAAATTTCCTTACACAATATTCAAGGTACAAAAGTTGGCCCATGAACAACTTCAAGCTGCCCACATCAATAATAGGCTAATTAAACCATAAAGCTAGCCACGATGCGGAAGACTTTTGTCTTGAGCTAAGTGACCGTAACAAAAAAAAATGAAATAAGCCCACGTTCACACAGGCAAAGAACCTCATGAATACTAACTTTTCTTTTCTCTGTTACAATAATATGACAATTCCAAGAGCCTTGGAAATCGAGTTAGTGGAGTTATTTGCAATCCCCCACAAACATGCCTCGGACCAAAGAATTTCAACATCACTTTAACCCCAAAAGAAAATTGAAAAGGAATAGTGTAACAATTAACAAAATTAGACAAGTCCCACTCGCTCCAAAGCCAAAAGCAACTATCTTGCCTTTATATACCATCATGTCTCTCTAATGCCCCATATCCACTCACACACACCCCACCCTCTGCTATTGATCATTAGCTACTAGGCTCCATCCCATTTCTTAAATTGGGGTTGGAAATATTCAACGTGATGGCTGGCCACCGGCGGTGGTCGGCGGAATACAGTGGTGCATGGTCGTGGTCACTTTGGCTCATCGGAGGAAGGTTCTTTTGTAAATACGGATGAAAAGGTGATAGCAAAAGAACAGAAAAACAAAAGCCATGCAATTTCACTCTCCCGAGTTCTAGCCTAAATTCAGGGCCAGAACTGGGAGAGTGACATTATTGCATCGCGGGGAATTGAGGGTAGCGGTCCGATTTACCTAAACTTTAGGTCTGTATTGTTTTCTTTATTCCTTGTTTAACCTTGTGCCTTCGCGCCTGTTTGTTTATGTCTTTGCCGTTTTCTTTTTTTCTATTTTTCTCCTGGGTTATGACATAAATCATGGTATGTAAGAGATGCATACGAGGTAGCTTGATTGGTTACGCTTGAAGTTTGGGGGTTGGATTTGTGTACGGAAATATTGCTACTGGGCATGCGCCTCTTACACCTATAATGTATTTTGCTTTTGTAATGAGATTTGAAATTCAAGAAAAGGTGAAGTGCTTTGGCTTCCTATTAATCCTTGTTCTCTGTCTTCTTTCTGTTTTTGTTTCAACCCATTCCTCTTCAGTTGTTGTCATTTACTACCCACTGCAACAACAATAACACCAAAAAGAAAAAAGGTAATAATATGCGGAATACAAAAACATACGCAGCTTTGCTCTTTAACTGTATTTCCATATTAAAAGGCCAAAACCCTGATAAAAGTTGGCACGCGACCAAATTCCATGACAGTGGCTGTATTGCTTTTCGTATTTTGCCATTGTTTGAGTAATGATCGATCCATTTTGGGTAATAATCCATGAAGTGGACCGACATGTTGGTATCCGGTTTAATATCGGCTTCAAAATACCTTTTTTTTTTTTTTTTAATGATCAAGTCCATTAACTAAGATTTTAATGTTTATAACCCTTAATATGGTTCAATAGCGTTCTATTGTGGATATCTGCCTCATGAGGTCATTCAAGGAATCTAGTTCCTTCGTCGAAGGTAGAGTCAGTCCTTCATGGAAGAGTGTGTTGGTAAATGTTGGTTGCAACTTGCATGCTGCTCTTACCGTCAAAATGCCGACACTTCCAAAATGCAACAGCGGCATAAGTGCACGTATTTCTTTCTTTTTCATTTTGTATGGAGTCCTATACGGTACTAATGATGAGTCAAACTGCAAAAACTGATCATCATTTACGAGCGAAATTGAAAGTAAGAACTCTATTCACCTAGTTTCAAAATTCTAGTAAGTGTGTAAAAGAAATTTCATGTAACAAACTCTTCAGATGTAAAAAATTTCGGATACATCACCATTGAAGCATGACAAAACACATTCAATAGAAAGGTAAATTTGAGACATGCGATAATATATTGAGCCTTGTGAAATGCAAAAAAATGTGTATGCACTCTACAATCAACCAAGAGTGTCAAAATCATTCATCCATCAAAACTTATAATCGAGAAATCAATAGATGGTGTTAAACAATTATCTTTAATATTTTATTTTATATGCAAATATCTATCGAATATTAGAAACTTGCACATACGGACAAACGTGCTCTACTTTTCATTTAACGATTTGCATATGTTAGCATCTCCACCTGGCCCTGTAGATGGTTTCGTTTTATGTACGCATCAGCACCGGACAAAAACGGATTAGCGATGAAGTCAAGGTCTAGCACTACAACTCCACTGAATTAATTTGAGCAACGATGACCTTAGAAACGCAATTATGAGGGTGTGTTGGTCAAAGAGCAGTCCATGATATATTCATCAGCCCTATAAGTCAGAGGAAGGGCTGCAAATGTCAAAATAGGATCATCATCATCTACAAATCGATGTCAAGAAAGCAAATTGTATGCTTTTGGAAAATAAGAACCAAAAAGTGAGTCCTCAAATCTTTTATATGAGTGAAAAGGGCATCACTATGATTGCCACCAGTTCCCACTATCCCCTTCCCGTGAATTGCAAGCCCAACTATCTCCACTGATTCATATAAAGGTTAAATTGATCAGACTGAGGAATTTAGAAGAAACTAAAGTTTAGGATGAAAGTTTCTTCTTCAATTAAAACAAGAAAATCAGGAGGAGCCTCATCCGATACCGAATCCTTATGTCATCCCACGTCACTCAAAGTAGCAAAACTCATTACGGGCCCGACGTTTTTGAACCTAAGAGAAATGCCCATAAACAAAACAGAAAACATGTTCAAAAATTAACCAAGACCAAATTAAGGGTCCAACAGAACGGTCTTTTTAATTTTTCGACTAAATCACTGTAATATAATATTTTGAAATAATAATTAATTTATGTAGTCAACATATTGTCAATAATTATAAATTATAAATATAATTTATAATTATAATCTCTTCAATAATTTATCTTTAACTATTCAATTAAATTTTTTATAATTATATATTAAGATTGATATCTATCAAAAAGTATCAATAGTTTTTTAGAGACAAAAGCTAATCGAAAGGTATAAGACGGCCCAAAAAACGCTTGGTCATGATCGCCTTTGTAAGGCTAACTTGGGTATTGGGCATTTACCTGTAAGAATTGTAAGAAATGAATTTTTTGCAATAGTCAACCCTAAAGAAAAAAAAGGAATCAGTCCATTTTTATTATTTATTACATAAAATCATTCATATACATATATGTGTAGATATGAATAATATATCGATTTTATAGCATCTAGACATATATATTCTTTATATGATATGGATCATTTTGGTTCGTTTGATTCTTGCTCGAGCTGGATGATGAAAAATTATCATGTCCAGTTCTTTCGGAGGATGAATCTATAAAGACTTCACCTATCCCAATAACAAAAAAACCTGAATTGAATGATCTTGTATTAAGAGCTAAATTGGCTAAAGGAATGAGTCATAATTATTATGGAAAACCCGCATGGCCAAATGATCTTTTATATGTTTTTCTAGTAGTAATTCTAAGTACTATTGCATGTAATGTAGAATTAGCAGTTCTAGAACCATCAATGATTGGTAAACCCGCAGATCCATTCGCAACTCTTTTGGAAATATTGCCTTAATGGTATTTCTTTCCCGTATTTCAAATACTTCGTACAGTACCCAATAAGTTATTAGGTGTTCTTTTAATGGTTTCAGTACCTGCGAGATTATTAATAGTACCCTTTTTGGAGAATCTTAATAAATTCCGAAATCCATTTGGGCATCCAATTGCGACAATTGTCTTTTTGATTGGTACTTTACTAGCCCTTTGGTTAGGTACTGGAGCAACATTACCTATTGATAAATCCTTAACTTTAGGTCTTTTTCAAATTGATTAGGTTTGATCATAGAAAGGATTCTCTTTAAGCAAACCATCCTATCCTCTGTATGAGACTTACGCAGGGGTTAGAACAAAGACATATTCGATTGTGAATTCCAATGTGGCAGATATATATCTTCACGGCCAAATCAATAGTCTAAGTCACATACTCCCATAATCCATTTTTCTCTTAGGAGAGTTTGCTTCAACTACTCATGTCAAATGAATAACACAATTTTTTTAGTTGAAGAGAAATATCCAAATACATGTCTTATTTTTTTTAATAATCCATATTTGTAGCAATGAAATACTCTTCTTCCTCCTCCAAGTGATCACTGAGTTATTCTAAATATCAAAGATTTATATTCTCTATAAACCATAAAAGACTAGAAATACCTTGCTTACGTATCATTGGAAAGTGCAATAACGTAAATACAACGATAAGAAGAGGTAATACAAAAGTGTGTAAATTATAAAAATGAGTCAAAGTGGATTGTTCTACACTAGCATTTTCACGCAATAACTTTACCAAAGGCGATCCTATTACAAGAATAGCTTCCAGAACGCTTGTTACAATTTTTACTGCCCAATAACCAATTTGATCCTAAGGTAAAGAATAACCAGTTACGTCAAAAGATGCAGTCAATAAAGAAAGAACTACACCTATAACCCAAGTCAATTCACGCGGTTTTTTAAAGCCACCAGTGAGATACACACGAAATACATGCAAAATCATCATTAGAACCATCATACTTGCCAACCATCGATGAACTGATTGGATTAACCAACCAAAATTAGCCTCAGTCATTATGTATTAAACAAAAGTAAAAGCCTCAATAACGGTCGGACGATAGTAAAAAGTCATAGCAAATCCCGTAGCTAGTTGTACTAAAAAACAAGTAAGCATAATTCCTCCTAAACAATAAAATATGTTAACATGAGGAGGAACGTATTTACTAGTTATATCATCTACAATCGCTTGAATCTCGAGATGTTCTTCGAACCAATTATAGACTTTATTGAGATAGGTAAACTAAAGGGACTCCATCTCTAAGAACCGTATATGAGAATTTTATCTCGCACTACTCAAACAGAAAAACCAAAATACTAGTTGAAACGAATGTGTGTGGAATATAAATTTCTTAATCGTATGATTCAACAATCTTTTCTGAAGATACGAAAAAAGAAAAATCTGCTAACCCCTCCTTGTGGTTATAATGCCAAAATGTCAAGTTGGCTTATTCATCTATTGATGTTGGCTGTTAAAGGCCTCTTGAATCTTCTATTTACCCTTTTTGCTTTTCCTTGATTTGGTATTATTTTTATTTGTATGGAATACAATGGAATAAATTTGAACTATTCATGTATTTATTATTTTTCTTATTAATTGATAGGAATTTTCTTGTTTAGATCCTATAAATCGACTGAAACCTCAGATTCATACTAGAAACACGATGATTCAATAAAATCTTCAATATAAGTCCAACGATTAGATGATTAAGAATCATTGTATCATCACCTATTCAATAAATAAATATAATAACTAAAAAGCAAAAGAAATGATTGTCTTTTGATCAAAATAAGCATAGACAAAAAGATTAAAAGAAGAAAAATCTTTCAATTTATACCTTCTAATGCTTTGAAAATTTTGAAAGTTTGGTCTTGGGATCTGAATATTTAATATGAATCATAGTTCCAATACTTCGTAATCCATTTCATATATTCCATGCTCCAGATACTAGAATAAATATCTGACAAGATAAAAAAAATCATCTTTATCAAGATAAGATGATAGACCCATTCTCTGTACTATCAATAGGATCCATTATAACAAGTTGCACACTCCTATTCTAGAAATCCAAAAAAAAGAAATTCCACAATTGAACTACCAAAATAGAATGAAAATGGGATAAAAAAATCGGAGGCCCAAATACTTCACTTTGTATTGAAAAGCTTGGAATGAGCGGTTCTTGTAAATCTAATTCATTGAAACTCCATCTAGTAAAACTGAAGAATTATAAATTTACAAAATAATAGATAGGAATATTGTAAATAGAGCCATTGCAACCCCTATCAAAAGGACAGTTCCCTATCTAGGAGCTATTTTACCATATTTCAAATTCAAGGGTTTCAATAAATCCCCCATAACAGTTCATCTTGGACCAGATCTAGAACTCCCTTCAACACTTTATGTAGCCATAAATCCTATTTCGTATTAATTAAGATTTGTTAACTTTGTATACCATTACGTTGTAAATAAAAGATCATATCATAGATCCATTTTGGTCTTAAAATTTTATAATAATGGAAATAATGGAAACAACAACCCTAGTCGTCATCTCTATATCTAGTTTCCTTGTAAGTTTTATTGGGTATGCCTTATATACTACTTTTAGGCAACCTTCTCAACAACCAAGAGATCCATTCGAGGAACAAGGGGACTAGTTAAAGTAATGAGCCTCCCAATAACAGGAGGCTCATTACTTCAATTAAGATAATGAAAAATCATTTCATCTTTTTAGTTAGAACTTTAGGTGGTTTGCGAAAAAAGATCGCAAAAAAAACTCATAAAGTCGAAACTAAGAGGAATGTATAAACCAATGCTTTCATAGATTCAACCGTGGATCAATATATTATCATTATTTAAATATTAGACATATTAAAATAGTTCAACTTAACCTATTCATAAATGATTTGATGCATAATCTTATTTAAAGTTCAAATTAGACATAACATTTAGAATTCTTGTTTACTTTGTTAAAACATATTCTTATTAAATCTTGAAAAATAATAGTTAATTTATAATTAGTATTTGAAAATAACTTTTTAAAATTTCAATTCACTGTAACTTAAGAATTCTCAAATTATTGCTTATAAAAAGTAGTAGAACATTCTACCTAATCATTTTAGAGAGACAAATCTTTTATTAACTTACTTAATTATCTTTTTATAATTCATAGTTTATCCAAACACTACCAATTGAGTTACTCGAAATAACACAAGATTAAAACATAGTTAATTACATATGAAATACGTTAGTAATCTGAAGTCTAAAAATCAAGATTATAACTAACATAATGAGAAAATCAATGGACAAACAAGTAATATTCTACTCATAGTCCTCATTTAGAGGGATATGTTAGAGTCAAAGAGTTTTAGATTGAGTAGAACTATGATGAAGTACATGGAATTTAACTTTTCGGGGCATAAAGTGGCTAACGATGTGGAGATAATGATTGGTTTAGAAGTTAGACTACAAAATGATTGTTTTAAGTATTTAGGATCTATCATCCGGAGCAATGAATTTATGAAGATATATTTCATCAAATCATATCATGATGACTTAAATGGAAAAGTACATCAGGAATTTTACGTGATAAAAAAATACCACTCAAGCTTAAAGGTAAAATTTTCGTTTAGCGATTAGGTCGTCCATGCTCTATGGGGCAGAATGTTAGCCCATTAAACAACTGCATAGTTGTAAACTAATGGTGACGAAGATGAGGATGATATATTAGACGTGTAGCCTTACTGGAAGAGATAAGGTCAGGAATGTAATGGTAAGAGATAAATTAAAGGTGACTAATATTATTGAAAATTTCAGAGAGACAAGACTTAGGTGGTTTGGACATGTTAAGAGGAAACAGTCTCTCTACTAGTTAAGGCTAAAGTTACGTATTACTGGACCTTTCCAAACCTTGCGTATCAACAAGATTTTTCCTGAGTTATTATTCTTGTCGTGTATCAACGAGATTTTTACTAGGTTATTTTTGTTGTTGTTGCTGCTGTTATTTTTATACTTTAATTTATAATATTAATTACTTTTTCATAAGAAAAAAGGAAAAAAGTAGCATTTTTAACCTATAAGATATTTTATGAAAAATTAACTTAAAAACTTAACATTTTCTGTCACTCAAAAGGAATCATAATACTATAAAAACATTCTGCTTAAACCTCAAGTTGGCAAAACTTTAAACTTTCATCCAAAAATTGTGCCTAGATTTTTTATTTGAAAAAGTAGAATTCATATTAACAATTAACATCTCAATTTAGATAATCCCTAACTCCTCCCTAGGCATTAGAGGAATATATTCAAAAAGGCTTTAAGTTTTCATGCTTTTAGTGAAGTTGCATATATTGACCATTGCTAATTCATTTAAATAATCAATATTGATTATTATGCAATTTTTAATAGAGATGGCAAATGGGCCTCAGGGCTAGGCCTCGGGCTCAGCTTGCCTTACTTGAGGCTCAACCCTTATAAACAAAATGATGTCATTTTTTGCATTTTAATTTTAAAAAATTTGGGCGGGCCAAGTCAAGTTAAGCCTCTGAGTAACAAAATGAACCTTCCAAACATTTTAGCTCTTAATTCATCTTCTTGCTTGTTGTAAATTAGAATTAATAACATGGCCTCTGATGGCATTTTCATATAAATTTTATGTTAGGTTTATTGTCAACAAATATACATTGTTTTCTTTCCTTATGCCTTTACCATCTCGATTGATCATAGGTTGAAATATACTTTAGTAGATAAACTATTGAAGTCTTGATAAAACAATTATTTACACTAAAGAGTAAAGTTATTTATATAGATGGGGGATTTTTGAGATGGAATTCACATATCGTAGAGTCTTATATTGTCATGGAATTACATGGTTATTAATATATATGGTTTTTATAACACTGGGTCAACAACAATTGAGATTTATAGTGTAGTGTTAATGACAATGTTATCTTTTAAATCTTATAGTAGAAATAACTAAAATTTTGTCTTACTTATTATAAAACCAACAATCTTTGTTACTACGAAATTAGATATGTTCGTTAAAAATCGTTACATGATCTAATCCCATAGCAGTAAAATGTACAAAATTTTTTGTTTAAATTTTCAAAAGTCATGATCATTTTAAATTTTATAACATAATTGATGCATGAATATAATAAAACATAAATATAAATCCTATCTTGTTATATAGCTTGATCACTTTTGCAATTTCTCTCGAACTACTTCGAAAATTGGTCTATTGTTATCATTGTGATTATATATGTATTTGAAGTCTAATAGTATCTATATACAATTTAATTTTTAGTTCAATAATTTATATTCATATACCAATATTGGAATCTAATAACACATAATCACCACATAAATATTATAAATGTCAAAGAGATTTTGACTGATCCTTTTATACATGATTTTTTAAATATAATTCAATTCTTTCATTATATAATATTATGATTAGACATAAGATATAAAATTATTGTCTACTCTATTAAAGTTCAATCATGTTAGTTCTCCACCATTAGTAATTAATTTTATTAATGATATCTGAAAATTATTTTCAAATAATTATTTCACCTTCGTCAATAATTTTTCGAATCAATACTAATCAAGAACAATAAAATATATTCATCTAATCACTTTAGGGATATAAATCATATATTGATCACTCAATTAACTTTATATAACTTATGCTAGATCTAATGACTAACGATTGATCTACTATTGACAAAAATATGTTATAAGTAGTATCAAAATATAACAATTCCTATATGAGATATTTTAAAATTTTCAAGTTAAAAGATAACTTAAAAAAATCATCACGATAGAAGTTTTTATATACATATATATAATGTGTCAAGTAGAAATTTTATATTTAATCAATTTAACGGACTTGTTTTTTAATAAGTACTTACATATTTGTATAAATATAACCATATTTTGGTCCCTGAGATCAGCTAATACTTTCATAAGAAAGAAGTATAATGGATACTAGTCTTTTATGTGATACTAATATTCAGTTTTAATAGAATAAGGATTGGATAATCATTTGTCCATTTTATACTGACCCATGGTCTAATTATTATTCTTGCTTCTAAACATAAAACTCTTCATCTTGCAACCAAAGCAGCGGTGGCAGAGAGGAAGCATCCACAGGCGGCAAATGCAACCACGGTACAATCATCTTTCATGTGCCACTAGAGGAAACAGCGGTGGCAGAGAGGAAGCAGTCACAACTCACAATGGCATTTGCTACCTCTTGCCGGTATCTCTCAAGCCACGCCATATCTCCAGTGTTTTTTTTCCATAGCATTTGTTTGGATAATGGAAACAAAAAGAATTTCAAATTTTGGGTGGGTTTCCTCTAATTTGTGGGTTTGTGTTATCTAGTTCTGCAATCTTTGTTGTTTAGGTTTGTTTCATCTGATGATTTCGCTTTTCTGTTTGTGGTTGTCATCATTTAAACTTGGAATTTAATCCAAAATAAAATTAGGGGTTTTGTAGATTTCTAAGGTCCAAACAACACAACACAGGATGTTTAAACAATAGATCAGCATTCAACAGGTTTTCTTCTTGGATAAATATAGGAATGCGTATATGTTTACGTACGTCCCTTTGATTAAAGTCTAAAATTTCTTATTTATTCTGACTTAACCACAATAGTTATTCTCATATGCCTAAAATTCCTATTGCTGCCTTATACGTTGAAGACGTGAAAATTAAGCAAATTTAGATAGCAACTTGGCAATAGGATGTGCATAAATAAATAATAATAATTCTTGCACGTAATTGTCAAATTGTCTTTAAAGATTCATATCATTGAGATAAACAATATGTACTTATCTTTTTGTTTTAAACTAGTCATTATCACAATGTGAAGATGATTTACGGCAACGGCAAACTAACTTCTTGTACACGTGTATTAGAAATAGTTAACGCATGAAACTTTATAGTTTATGAGATGACGCGGAAGGCACCAATTCTATCTTCAACTTCAACTTCAACTTCAACTTCGATTGGCTTAGGTTGTCTAAGCATCTGCAGACCATGCTTGCTTTCTGAATAATTTGAGCTGTTCCACTAACGCAATTATTTGTAGACTTGGACCACTCCAGGCCCATGGTCTTAAGGGGCAAGTTATCCATTGGAACTTTTGTAATACCAAGCGGGGAGGACGAGCAGTGTACATGTGACAAGAAGGAGCTTAACTTTTTCTTTCAAGTTGAAAAGAGGTCCTGTTTGGAAAACAGGCTTGGCTTGGAGCCAACTTAATAATTTTAATTTTTTTAAAAATCAAATGTTAGATAAAGCTTCAAATTTAATCCTGTGGCTTGCGTCATCCACAGCTAAATAATTTAAACGAGCCAGTTCCGGTTCGGTTCCCTTTACTTTGGCAAGAACAAACTTGGTTTGATAATTTGTACGGTTACCCAAAAATACTTCAAACGATTGGAACTAAAGAAGATGACAATTTTAATACTTCAAATAATTGGAACTAAAGAAGATGACAATTTTAATACTTGCACGTGGTTCCTTTCATTTGGACAAAATCCTTGTATCACAGAGGAACTTCAAACAAAGACCTTGGAATTATTTTTACTCATCAACGGTAGGGAATTTACCAAATAATACTTCACAAACTACTCTCTTAAAGCAAGCTAAAGTTTTATATAAGAGTAGCCTCTCTTATATTCACAAACACTACAACCCTCGTATAATTTACAACGGTCGAAAAGGACTAAAAAAAAAAAAAAGGAACCCTCATGAGCTCCTCAAAAATTATTAAAAGCACAAAAAAACAGCAAACTCGAAAAGAAGGCCCATGATCAAAACTAAGTCACCCTTCTAACCAAAAAAAAAAAAAAAAAACTGGAAATTAAAAAAAAAGAAGAGAAAGAGATAGAGAGAGAGGTTGAGTCGGTGCTTCCATCATCTTCGTCTTTCTCTTAACGCATCAACTTATGTAAAACCAACGCATCAAATCCTCACCCACGCGCCTGTGCGTGAATTCCACGCGCTCATCAGAGACCAACGACTACCGGCAAAGTGGGCAATTGAAATTAAGATTATCGAGCCAACCATCAAAGCAATCCTTATGGAACACGTGGCGGCAATCAAGCCTCCTCACCTGCTCCCCGTCTCTTAGCGTGCACAAGCATACCACACAATCCGATCCCCCCCTGTCTTCACCACCCCCACCTTCTACGCGACAATACTTGTACGACAAAAGCCGGTTCAGTTTGAGCTGCTCGGCGAGAACGATCATACCGGCCAAACCCGAACCCATAGAACTCAGTAGACCGTCGTCGAGCGCTTGGATCGGACCGAATCGGACAAATCGAACGGAGTGGGATAGAGTGAAGAGGAGAGAGCGAAGATAGGCTACACAGTTGGCGATTAAGGCGACAAGTAACAAAGGAATCGAATCAGACGATATGTCGTTTAGCTGGTTCTGCAAACCCATCGTAGCAATAATGATAATAACAGTACTATTGAATTGGGATGACAAAAGTCATGGAGAAGCTCCGACCTGGAAACGGCGCCGTTAAGACGCAGGCTGTGGTGAGGCTTTGAGGGAAGCAAAAGTAATTGAAGATATGGATGGGTTGGGTTGTTGGCGTTAGAGGTATAAGTTTTATAAGGATTAACACGCTAAGATAAAATAAAATAAATATGTACTTTTGGAGAAAAAAGGAATAATTAAAGAAAAAGGTTTTTAATTTGCCAGGGGCAGGGCAACGCAACGCACAAATGACAAGATAAAAGAGACGGGGGACCCCATTAGCATGTGCGTTAATTAATGAAAACTAATCAAGTATAAAATGTTTTCTTCGGAAGGGCGGACCACTTTTGCCATGTAGTCGGTCTTTTCTGCTTTTGGCCATTCTTTCTGGAGTAAACATATGATTAATGTTGGTCAATGTTGTTAATTTTAATCAAATACGCGTTAATCTATACCCTCTCCATCTTGCGGTACATGAAAAAATCATCATTGATTCTGTCTTTTCAATTTTATGCAAATATTGATTTCAGTAAATAACAATAATCCAATTCTAATCCAATTTTGCACTTTTTTAATTAAATGTAATTGCATCGTTCTATGGTTGGGGATGTAGTATAAATTTGTATCTACTTGTGTTGCACATGCAAATCTGGCTTCTACCAGAGTCTGAATGTAGGCTGCTTTTGTTTGTATATGCAAATGTTAATTGTCGCCAAGCAATGCCGTAGCCTCCTTTTGTTCTTTTTTGGTTTTGATTTAAATGTTAAACGTCACTGTAAATTTTGTAGTTGCGGTTCGTTCTAACTCCAGTAGAAAAGGCAATATTCAAAGATATCTGCTTATGGTTGATCACATTTAAAATTAAACTCTAAAGATAAAGGGTAATATACCATATTTCATACAAATTAATCTCTTCCTTGTAACCCCACAGTGAAAGCTCCGCACATATCGCTAAACCATTTCTCACTTTTTTAATTAAAAATCTCCTTATAGAGAGAGAGAGAGTACTAAACCAAGGAAAAGGAAAGAAGAGAACATCTTACCGCATATTCCCATCAAGTATATGCATTGATACAGCATCTCAAATTCAACACACCCTCCAATTAGTTGCTTAAATGTCACAATTCCAATTTCCAAGTTGACATTTGATTCATCCACTTGGCTAACTCAAATTATATAACTTCATTGGTTTAATTGTTGTGGGTAAACTAATCAAACCATCGTGTTTCTCTCTTATTAGCGATAGAAAATGATTAAACAACTTACATTCCTCTGGTTGGGACGTGATTAAACTACTCCAACTTGACATTATTGACTGACCCACTCATATGGCCATGGGCACTTGCATTCCTGATTTTGATCCAGGTAACTGCATCCTAGTTGGAATGGATCAAGTTGATTTTAGAGAAAGTAGGTGTCCTAATCACAATTGTGACCAAGATGTCCAACATACGATTTTATAATTATGAGGTTAATAGTAAACTCCTAGCTAAACACAGAGAGAATTATTGGGACGGTGGGATTAAGACGCATTTTATTATTAAGACAGCATAGACAAGCTTCTGATTTGAGATTTGAGATTTGAGAGAGAGATTTTTGCGTGATCCTCGCTCAGTGAAGATGTATACTTTATGCAACAGGCTGATAAGAAAAAACACCTAACAAAAACCCCGAAACGAATAATGACAACAGCACAAATATATTAAACTTTTGGGAGTGAACGTAACAAGAGGTTGAGATTGTCAGAGAGGGGCAAGTTGATGGAGAGTCTTTAGTATTGTGGGGGTGGTCATCGGTCATCCTTTAATCTTGACCGCCCATATGGATCCGCGTATCCGCCGTCCACGTTTTTAAGTCCTCTTTAAGAATCTTCGTAGAAACCAAACCAAACCAACCAACACACCACTGTGTTCACATGATTCATTAAATTCTAACATCTTTCCTTTTTATCGTTTATAAAATTTAAATCTGTTGAGATGAATACATGTGTTAATTGTCCCTTAAGGTTAACTCACTTTGAAAAAAAAAAAGGGTAATAATTATATTATAGATGACAAGATAGAGTTTTGTGAGCCCCACAAAAAGCATCGGGTAGCACAAGAAAAGCCTGGTCATTGGGTGTTCAACCACCGTCCTAACTCTCTAATTTCCTGCCTATTGTTTCTTTAACTCGACAAAGCTGAGGAAAGCTTTGACACTAACACTAACTAAGGAAGTTTCTTGAAGAACAGCTAAGTGAGAAAGGAAACACAATATAATTATAAAATTGAACAGATGCCCAAAAGGGAAAGACTCTCAGCCCATCCTATGGAAAAGAAGCAAGAATATTGTCCTACATCACCAAAGTGGTCCTCACTTTACACAAACGATTTTTAGACAAATTCTTTATGGCATTTCTCTCTTCCTACTTCTTTTCAACACTCCAATAATACAACACGAATTTGCTTCTAAATTCTTAGAAGGCTCGGGAATGACTTTGATTGATTGTAATGGGATGGCGACGTACTGAGAGTAACTGCTTCGAAAATATAGGTAAGTATTGTTACTGGTTTTATATTATGCCTTTTGGTTCATTAATTCTTTTTCAAAAAAAAGTGATAAACGAACTAGACCTTCTTTTTTTTTTTTTAAGGGATAAGTGTATTATACATTAATTTCAGACCATAGGTTTAAAGAAAAGAATTAGGTAAGAAGTCTGCCAAAACTTTCTCCCCGCTGCTAATGGATCCATCACTGAAGGTCGTCTAGTGAGAGTTAGTCTTTGTTAGGTAAACTTGAGGATAAGCTTGAGATTTACATGCTAAAGATTAATCAATCAGGATTTCAGAGCCAGAAGTATTGTTTTCTATGGGGAAAAGTAAAATATGGAATTTTAAAGTGGATATTCATAAGCTATAAAACCATTGAGTTTACAGATTTAATGGGAAAATAACTTCAAATCGTATAATCCGCTTTGTGGTAAAGCGATGCCACTATCTTCTATTAATGAAAATGTACTTGATGCATTTTTGGGACTAGAAAACTTGCAACAAACGTAATCTACTACTGTGGTCCGACTTTTGTTCCGTTCAATGGAGTAAGCCGAGAAATGGCTCGCTTCATCATTTGCGTATATAATTGAGAAAACAGTAAAGAGAAGAAAGGGAAATAGTGATAAAGAATGATACATAGAGTTCACATAGAACCAAAAGCTTCTTTTCATGATAATTGACAAATATAAATGAACAAATGATTCTCTAAACAGTTTAAAGTCTTGAATATATACCAACTATCATTATCTTCTTATTCATACAACTACTTTTTTCTTGGCGTACAAGTGTTCTCTCTCTGTGCCGTATATACCACATCATATATAACATCATCTGCTTCCCCATTGTTTTCTACTGCTGGATTTTGTTGGAGAATCACTGTTATCGAATTATGTGTACAACGAAAATTTAAAATTTATAAAATTTCAATTGAATTTTTTAAAATGAATAACTTGAACATGTTAAATTATAAATAAAAATGTTAAATCATACTTGATTTAAATTTATGTAAGTTTTTGACCCTCAATTTGTTAAGCTTAAGTTTGTTCACAGAGCTACCAGCGAATGGTATCCTCGTACTGGAGAAAAATAAGTCAATCTTTTTGAGAAGAAAGACATTATGATTTCTTTTTAATAAAAATAAAAATTCTAATTAATTAAATCTAAATCTAATTATAATCATAATCTAACTTTAATAAAGTTAAACATCTTACATTTGATCTCCGAATTCTCTAAAACTTTACAATTAAGTTTAACTTAATTTAAATTAATTTTTAATCTATTTTTATTTGTGACTCATTATGTTCCTAATATGTTGACATTAACTATAAATTATAATTATAATTCAAAATTAGAATTAAACAAACTAAAAAATTCTTTTAATTGATCTTTAATTCTCTAATTAAATAATTTATAATCATTAATCAAATTGACATTTAATAATATGTCATAACCACTCAAATATTAAAAACGTCAAAGTGTATTTGACTCATCATATTCATGCATAGTTATAATATATAATTTAATCCTTTCGTCATCTAATATTTAAATTGAATAAAGAATATGAAATTAGTATCTATTCTTTTAAATCCAATCATATTTGTTCTTATTAATAAATATTTAATTTATAATTAATAATAATTCAAATTTCAATTCACTCTTATTAGAGATTTCCTTAAATTACTAAAAACCAAGAATAGTGTAATAGTGTTCCTAATTATTTTAGAGTGATGAATCATTTATTGATTTACTTAACTATCTTTATATAGTTTATACTATATCTAAGTTCTATCGACTAAATTACCCTATTTACAATAAGTTGTAACTAGTATCAAGACATAATAATTTCTACATAAGATACTTTAGTAATATTAAGTCTAATAATCAATTATACAATCATCATAATCAGAAAATCCACACACATATAAGAAATATTCCATTTGGCTTTGTATCAATAAAAGGTGGAACCTAAAAAGGAGTGTCAGTAGCCATTTCAGACAATGACCTCGTTGAGTAATCGAGCGTAATCATAACAGGGTGTTTACTCTCACGTCAAAAGGCTACATAACATTTTAAAGAAGTTTCTAAATGCTCTTATCTGTTTAAATTTAGTATACTACTTTCTTAAAGGGTATTAAATTTTTTAATGGTTTTATCTTCTTTTAATGTATGCTTATTTCGTACATTAAGTGGAATATTGAGAATTGAAAATTTGAAGCATTGATAAGTGAATTGAATGATTTATAATTTAATACAAGCAACTAAGTAATTAACAAATTAATGAACTTTGCAATTGTTTAAATAATGGAGACTGTTGATTGATATCTTCAATGTATTTAATGCTTTTCTGAATTTGTTTCTTATTGAGTTGAAAGTAGTGAAATTGATTTACTTGAAGACAAGCATATAGTTAAAAATAGGGAAATATAACACAATAAATTTAAATAAGCTTTTCTAAATCTAAGCTTTTCCATATAAATTAAGAAAAGGGGACATGTGATTTCTAGATTGCTCAAAAACAAAACAAATAAAGGCATTCAATCGGGGGAAGTGTGGATGTTGAGGTTTCAAAAATAAAAAAAGATGGGGAGGCATTGTAACATCTCGTCCCTATATTAAGGGTTAGAATTTAGATTTCAATAATGGATAAAATAACAATATGAGTTAGAGAAAATTTGCATTTCATGCTTAGCAAAATGTCAGCATACATGCATATGGATTTGAATTTTTGCACTTATGAAAATAATTGTACATGCACTCATTGACTTTTTGGTTATATTGAATTGTAATGAGATATGTTGAGCCTTGTGATTATAGTGAATGAGTTGAATGAAATGGAGTAGAAAGACTAGAAATAAAAATTAAAGGGGGTTGGATTTTAGTAAATGGAAGTTATCTGAGAAGTTATTAGGAATAAATAGTTAAGGGAGTTAACTTTTTTGATCTGAAACTTCCATGAATAAACTGTACTGATCTAGATAGGTTTTGACAAAATTATCTTTTTAAAAGTTGTTGATCTTTCTTCTAGCTTTCCATTGATATAAAGTTTGCAATTTTTGAAGTTCTGGGTCAAAAGTTACGGAAGTTGAAAGTTGGGTATGTGACATTGGGGTTAAAGGCAAAATTAGTTTGAAATGGAAATACACCATCGTGCCTAAGCACTACGGTGACTTTTGGATTTTAGGTGAAAAATCACTATCGTGCATAAGCACGACGGTGACATTGAGGTATAGTAAAAAATGCATTATTTTGAGTATATTGGGTTTGCACCGTTGTGCTTATGAGGTGAAGGGCAAATTGCACCGTCGTGTTTAAGCACGATCGTGCATTTGAGGTTTCTCTCTATAATGAACAATCTTGCTTCTTTTGATCATAACTCCTTTTCTAGACATCCAAATGACTTGGTTCTTAAACCATTGGACTCATAAGACATTTATATACCTCTCCACAAAAAATCATAGCTATATGAACTGAATTGAGAGAGATTGAGTGATAAATATGGACGGGTCTGACTAGTATACTCTCACCCAATTTTTGTCTTTATTTGTCACACCCATGACTCTTGCACACTCATATTCCTCTCATACCCGTGACTTCTGCACCCCTGTGACTTTCTTCACTCACTCTCGTGAGTTAAATTGCAAGAGTGATGTTTAATTGTCCCATCAAAATACTATGCTTCATGAATTGTTGGCTGTGACTTGCTGTATGCCCGAGAGCATTGTGCAAGCTGAACCATCTTGTTTCTTTTGACTATAACTTCTTCTCTAGACCTCCAAATGACTTGATTATTAATCCAATAGATTTCTAACACATTTTTTTATATCTCCACAAAAATTGGTAGCACATTGAATTGATTTGAAAAAGATTGATCAAGTGAAAGTGTGGAATCTGTTGGAACAACGTGAAAGGGGAATACTTTACTGAGCACACTTCAGTATTTTGACTATATTTGGATATGTAGGATTCCAAAAGAGATGATTTTTCATTTGGAGTAAACTAGAGATATAGGTTTACAAATCATGTGAAGAAGTCGAATGGAAATTCGGCTTCTAAGCTGTTTAAATGCTGGACGGAAGTTGTGCATGGTATACTGTTTTGGACAAGAGCAGTCAAAAAATGTTTGAAGTATATCTTTCAAATTAATAGGCCAAATTAAATGATTTTAGTGTCAATGGAAACATAGGACATAAGGGAGAATGTTCCTAGAATAAAGTATTGTAAAATAACTACAGCATAGGGGACAGAAAGAACATACAAAGTTGACCCGAAATGATGTTTTTGTGGAAAAAAATCTGATAGTGATTCAAGGAGTTATGACTTGTGTTTTTAGTGGTTTTATTAAGTCATAAACTTAAGTATAAATCATGCTTAAGTGAGTTTTAATAAAGGAAAGCGGATAAGTAGTTAAGAAATGAACAGGTTTCCAAGCTTTAAAGTTAAGCTTTATTAACCTTGAAAGACAAGTTACTGTACTTGTCTTCATTTTTCTCTCGAAGTTTCTTTCTCTAGTTTTTCTTAAACACAGAATTTCTCATCAAATCCCCAATAGCGAAAAATCTTGGTTTCTCTTATCCATTACCACTTTTACTTTGTTATTTCTTTCTTCTATCCCAAGAAAGAGCGAACCCCCTGTCAACTTTCAAGTGGATGTACGTGGTTGCATGAGGGATTAGGGCTATGCGATTTTTTTGTAGATGTTAGAGCTTCAAACAAGTAAGCTTGTTATGATTATGTATTTTTGTATGAACTGGAGCATGCATCGTGAATTCACTGTAAAATGGTTAGGAAATAGTGATATTCATATTTGCTGGAAAATGACTAAGAAGATTTTGAGTGTACCGTACATGTTAATTTTTGATATTTGATGATCAAAATATTATAAGAGGTTGCAGAAATGATTTTTTTGAAGTTGAAAGATCAACTAAAATGTGTATGTGATGAGAACAGAAAATTTTGGAGAAAAGAATATGTGAATGCTCTGTTCATATTGATGTTTTCACTATATATATATATATATATATATATATATATTTGGAGTGTTTCTAGAGATAATTGAAAATGAATTTAGAGTTAAGAGATAGGTGTATGGTGATGTCTGGAGAGAAAGAGTGATTAAAATGATAGTTAGAGGAAGAAAAGGAAGTGAATGTAAAAATATGAAAATGCAGAAAAATGAAAGTGAAGAAGTGCAGAAAACGTGAGAGTGATTTTCTGTTTTTGATGATTATGAAAAATGATAGATTTTGATTTGGATGTGATAAGTTGAGCTGAAATGAAATAGGAACGAAGAGGAAATATTGAGGAAATAAGGTAGAAGTGATAGAGTAAGCAAAAAAGATGAATTAAGATGAAAATGATGTTGAAGTGTGTTGGACATGTACAAATGCAGTGTTTCCACTGAACATGCATTTGTATTTTTGCCATATCTTGGTCTATAGACATCCAAATGGGATGATTTTAAGTTTATATTAAACTAAAGACGTATGGCTATATTTTTCATGAAGGAAAATTGAATTCTCTATAAGATTTTCAAAATTTAGCTCGAAGTTGAGTTCATGGATTCTGTTTTGGTTTGGAACTGTCTGTAGTGATTTTGGCATAACTTGCAGAATATCAAACCATATTACATCAGTTTCATTTGGAAATTAATAGATAAAGGATCAAATTTGTAGAAGAGTGTTTGGCCTAAGTCCTTCATTTGCCTTGTTAAAATTGCCATAAAATATTGACCTAAAGGTCTATTTTCAGAAAGGCCAGAATGAAGTTTGAAAAGATAGGAGTGCACGATCGTGCACAAGCACGATCTTGACTCTTAAGGGGTCACAATGGATCTCACCATCGTGCACAAGCATGAGGGTGATAATGGAGAAGCAATTGGAATTGCACGATCATACATAAGCACGATTGTGCATAATGAAGGTGCAATGAAAGTGGATTGATGAGAAAATCCTTCACTCTTTTGGCTATAACTTCTTCTGACCTCCAGATGACATGGGACTTGAACCATTGGATTCCTAACTGAACCATTGGATTCCTAACACATTGATCTTCATATAAAAAGAAAATTATAACCATCTGAAATAATTTGGAAGAGATTTATTGATATAATTGGGACAAAATTGATGAGGAGTTTTGGAAAATGATAACTGGTGTATTATCACTGAGCATGCTTCAGTATTTTAGGAATAACATGTTATGTAGTTATCAAAATGGAATGATTCTTAATTTATATTAAAATAGATACATAGGGCTATAATTTTTATAAAGAAATCAAATTCCAATTCTGTCTTAATGGTTCTAGAATTTGACTTGAATTTAGGTATAGAATACTGTTACAGTTAAGGAATGGTTCGAATTATTTGGAGTATAACTTTTGGAATATTGAACCAAATTGAATGATCTTAGTGTTATTAGAAACTTAAGACAATAGGGAACATGTTATTAGAAGAAAGTTTTGCTAAATTACCTTATTTTCATTATCTAATTGATCATGGAAAATAGACCCAAAGGTCTGGAATTTTGGAGAATTTATAAGAAAGAATGAGAGTTTAGATATTGTATGATCATATAATGTTAGAATAACAATAGTGAATGAATTGTTGGTATTAAATTTCCAAAGACATGTGTATAATGGAGATGAAGGGGGTTCATATGATTGAAGTTGTGATTCAAGAAGAGGAGTAACGTGTATCTAGTAAAAGTGGATGAGAATTTGATTTTTATCAGAGCAAATAATGCTACAATGAAATGATAAGTAATTGAGTTATAAAATGAGAATGAGTGTAAGATATGAAGTTTGGTAAAGTACCTGGGATTGTCATTGAGAATGCATTGTATATAGTCTATATACACAGTTATGCATGAATAAATGCTTATAATTGTTCCATTATTAATGTGAGTGCAACGTGTGTCTTGTATAAATGGGTTGTGTAGGTTAAAAGTCCACATTAAGGCATTTCCAGAATTTGGAAGCCAATACTAATATGGAGCGAACTACGAGTAAGCCTAGATGGTCTCATTTCATTATTTGTTTTGTTTAAATTTTTATATTTATTGACTACTGAATGCTCATTTAACTGTGATTGATTGTGTTGAATTCCGGATAGAAGGTCTGATGATTGTGAAATGTGGATGAGAAATTCAAGTGCTACTTGCATGTGAATGTGATGAACTAAATGTTTAATGATAGGATTGATTGAAAATGTGAGATGCATTCTATATATAAATGCATGATCAGATAATGAGAGTTGTGGCCAAAGTAGCCACTAATCAGAGCTTAAAAATCAAAATGTGAAAAGAGCCTTGAGCTCGAAAAAGTGATTAAGAGCTTAAAGCTCAAAGTGTGAAAAGAGCCTCGAGCTCAGAAAGTGATTCAGAGCTTAAAGCTCAAAGTGTGAAAAGAGTCTTGAGTTCTCAGAAAGTGATTCAGAGCTTAATGCTCAAAGTGTGAAAAGAGCCTCGAGCTCTTAGAAAGTGATTCAGAGCCTCAGCCTCAATGTTTAATAAGCCTGACAGTTTGGGCAACTGGTCACAACAAAGTAACAAATAGAAAGTGGGTCTCATGTGCATTGCATATGCATAATACAAATGATTAAAGTGTATTGAGTGTGAAAAATGAAATGATGTGAATGTGAATTATGTGTTATATGAATGGGTGAGTCATCGATGATGGTTACTCATTGAGTTCGCAAAACTCACCCAAAATTTGCAAATATTTTTTAGGATCAGAAGAATACGCTGTTAGGCAAATGAGAGTATACCTACATCATACAAGTAAGGGATAAAGGTCGGGGTCAGTTCGCGTCTGCATTGTATTTCTTTCGTTTTGTATGAAGTTGTATATTTTGCAACTTTGTTATCAAATTATATATTCTGAAAGTTTTGTAAAAAGGTTTATATGATTTATGTTGTAATGTAAAGACTTTATGACTAAATCGGGCCCGATTTGGTTATGAATTTTTGCATAATATTTTTTGAAAAAAATTTTATTATGAGTTTTGACTGATTGAATGTTCTAGCACGCTACTGTTACGGGGTACGGACTCAGATATCATGCAGGATTTTGTGTACGTGTCTTACTAGAGTAGGGTGCTACATATGTGGTATCAAAGCCTAGAATTACTATCTTATATAGGCATTTTTTGAAATACATGTCAAGTTACATGCATTTTAGTCATGTCATAGCAGACAGCGGTAACTGATCCCTAGTATGAGTTATATGCATGAGCATTCCTTAAGAGTTTGAGCTGTTAGAAGCATTGAGAAAAATGATGATCTGACAGAATGTAAGGAAATAAAGGTTTATGGGTATTTTGGAAATGAAAAATAGTATCTGGTTTTGTATGATAGATAAAGGTTCACCTCAATTGTGTATGTACCCTTAAATGTGATATAGGTGTGAATAGGTATCTTACCATGGATTAATTGAGGAAAATAAGGATATGAGTAGA
>JANSVA010000216.1:11199801-11234470 GCA_025504915.1 Erythroxylum reticulatum | reverse complement strand
TTCCTAATTCATAATGCTACTGCCTAATTAAATCTAGAGATCATATCCTAGGTTGTTCGGTGGTTAGGTTTAATTAATGATTGTATCTTGATTAAACAAAATCTAAGGGAAAACTCACAATAATTTTTAACCCACGATTAATAATTGCTAGGAGAGGTTAAAGAACATCAAATTAATGAAATATACTTAGTTAGGGTGTAGGCTGAGATTGAACAAAAGAACCGGGTCCCTACCGAATTCTCCACATTTATCATTTTTTTGCATGTTTTCTTTAATTTGTTTTTATTAGAAAGTTTTATTTTGTTTTTTCCTTAAAAATCCAAAACTCCCCGTTAAACCTAAACACCAGTTAATTTCATTTTATAAACTTTACACGCACTCTTTGTGAGATTGACCTAGATTCACTACTGTTATAGTAGTAGGTATAGTTTTTTTTTTTTTTACTAGCGAAATGATGCGCGATCAATTATTGACATGAAAATACTTAAGATACTTACTTTAATTCATATATGATTTTAGGTACAATTTGGAAGCAAATAAATTAAAGTGAGTCGGAAGCACTGCATTTAGGTTATTTTCTGAAGATCAATTTTTTTTTGTCTTTATGGATCAAGAAGAAGAAAATTATTAGAAAAGAAAAATGAAATAAAAAAAGATGAAAAATTTAAAAGCAAGCTGTTGAAGAAAAGAGTGACAAAATGACAATGCAAATGAAGAAAGCGCTGAAGCAAGGAGTAGGCAAAACGCAGGCAACGCCTGTGTACAGCGCAGACATTATGCGTAAAACACAGGCAACACCTATGTATAATGCAGACGTTGTATATTAAACACACAACGAATCTGCGTTCCAAGGCAGCATTTATGGCGTTTTGGTAAAACAGAGAGAAGAGAACAACGAGTGCCGCATAAGGATTTAAGAGGGGCGATGTTTATTTGTCCCATCAGACGTATAGTGGTGCACAGTAGGCGTGGGCATGAAGCAGACGAGGGTCTGTTGCTGGAACTTGCGATAAGTTGGAGAGCTGCCGTAGGCATGGACAAGGGCAGGCACAATGAAGAGTAAAAGGCAGTGAACAGTGTCTGTGACCTAAACACTACCATATTAAATCGTCACATCGATGAACACAGTAAAATTAGGAGAAGCTTGTAGCAGTGAGGAGAAACCGAGAGGTCTTCGGTGGGGCTATAACATTGGGGTTGAAGCGTTTTTTTGGGAAAAACTTATAAAGGGCTAGGGATCCTAACATCGGTTCGGAGGTGACATCAACGCCGATGACCCGGGATAAGTATTTTTTAATTATTTTGTTGTTTCATTCTCTCATTAGAAAACGATTGTGTTATCCTACGTTAATTGATTTGGGTTTTTTTATGGATAATCAGATTATGGTTATTGTTTGGCTATTTGTGTATGAGCCTACTGTGTATTGTGAGATGATGATTTTAATGCATTTATTGAATCGTTAATTGCAAACCCATTGTTAGAATTTCGACATAATCCGTAATTGTTATATTGAATTTCATGCTTAGTGACTAATGATTCGTAATCATTATGGATAACATAACCTAGGTTAAATGACGCATCATATGTTGTTGTTGCCTTGATTAGTTGGTTTTCCTAATTCTTAATGGTACTGCCTAATTAAATCTAGAGATCGTATCCTAGGTTATTCAGTGGTTAGGTTTAATTAATAATCGTAACTTGATTAAACAAAACCTAAGGGAAAACTCGGGTTAATTATTAACTCACGATTAATAATTGCTAGGAGAGTTTAAAGAACAACAAATTAATGAAATATGCTTAATTTGGGTGTAGCTCAAGATTGAACCAAAGAATTGGGTCTCTATTGAATTCCCCACTTCTATTAATTTTTGCATGTTTTCTTTAATTTGTTTTCATTAGTTAGTTTCATTTTATTTTCCTCTTAAAAAAAACAAAACCCCCTGTTAAACCTAAACACCGATTAATTCCATTTTATAAACTTTACATACACTCTCTGTGGGATCGACTTAGACTCATCGCTACTATAGTAGTAGGTCTAGTGATTTTATTTTGACTAGTGTAACGACGAGCGGTCAATTTTGGCACTGTTGCCAAAGAGTGCGGTGTTTTAGTTTTTTATTGTGATTTAATTGGTGTTTTGTATATATTTGTTCATAATTAATTTCTTCTGTTATTTGGTGATCTTTTCATTTTTTATTTTGTGTTTAAAAAATTTTGATATGTACAGAAGTAATTTCTTTTATAATTTATATTCTCAATCCTATAAAAATGTTTGGACTGATCAACCTAACTTTTGTTATGGATGAGATACTCATCAGAATTACTTCCATGATAGTTTGCAAGTCACACAACAATTCTCGTACAAACCAGAAGCTTCTTATCACGACTTCGATCCATCTCTGCAAGAGTTGATTAATACTGTGAAAACTAATACTTTGCAATTGCAAGAGAATACTCTACAATTCCAGAAGGATGGAGGGCCATTTTGAAAAAACACATGGTCTAGTGTCCAAGATCCAGAGAGCCAACATGATTTAGGTGCATCTTTAGAAGAACTTGTTAAGAATCTTACGGATAACGATTTGTAATTTCAACAGGATATGCGACAATTTCAACATAATATGCAGCAGCAGTTGTAAGAATTCCGAAAAGAGACAAAAACAAGCCAATAGAGCATGGAAAACCCAATTGGGTAAGATGGCAATAAGGCTCAGTCGCCTAGAATCGCAAAGTGAAGAGAAGCGGCCGTATCAACCCGAGGTGTACCCAAAGGACATTTGTATGGAATCATTGTAAAGTGACGAGGAGCTATAAAATTTTGAGGTCAACCTTCAACGAATTTTTTTTGTTGAAGAAGTGCAGAAGGAGCTTGAAGTTGAAAATGACACATCTTTTAGCTCAAAGGTAAGTATTGAGTCCATGATTATTTTTTAGATTAATTCTTTACCTTTATATAACAAATTGGAGGAATTGAATGATGAACAAAAAGGTGAAGAGACGTTCGAAATATTTTAGGAGTGTACGGACTCAGTCAGGATTGAAAATTTGAGGATAGGGGGGACACTAAATGGGAATGATGATTAACTAAGGCCTTATCCGTAATAACCTTACATGGAAGTGGCGCTAACTGTAATACTTGAAGATCATAGTTTCATCACGTGAGGATAAGAAGGAGTCGAGCCAGCGACCCTAAACAAAGGCGCTTTTTGGGAGGCAACCCAAGGGAAGTAAATTTCTTTTCCTTAACATTTCCACATTACTTTTTTATATGCATGTGTGTTTTTTGAATTTGTTTGTTTTACTTGTTTTTTAAGTTTTCAATCAAAATGAGAGGAAGAATAAAACAAATAAAATAAACATTTTTCTCGTTTTGTATTGCTTTTTAGATTATATAATCATGGTTAGAGTGTGGATTGACTAGAAAATCTCATAGCAATTCTAGCATGTATTTTTACTCTTGTGATTGGTCGATATGCATTATCTTTAGAAGAGTAATGACTAATGGTAGATAAAGTTGGTGAGATTTTGAGGCTTATTTGACTGACATATCCTTATCAGTCTCATTGCCTTTTGAAATGTGTGACCTTCATGACATGTACATCCCAATTTTCTATTGAATTTCTATTTGAGACCACATTTTTATCACATGCATTAACATGGATATGATTAGGTTTTGTTTCATAAACTACATTATCCAAATAATCTACCCTATTAACATGAATTTTTTCTTGATAAATCCCTTTGAGCTTTATACTTTCTTTTTGTATCAACCATATTACATGCTTCATACTTAACCAAATGTCCTACCCAAGCCATAAGGCTAGTGGAACATTTGTGATTGTTGAGTTTGTGAATGTACAAAATTCTAATTATGGGGGTGTACATATGCGAGGGTTGGTTATAATATTGAGATGTTATTTTATAGCTTATCATTGAAATTCTCATGTTAATGTAGTTTCTTTTAATGTTAAAAAGAAGAAAAGAAAGAAAAAGAAAAGAAAAAGAAAGAAAGAAAGAAAGAGAAAAAAATGAATTTTTAAAAAAATAAATGTATCAAGGAGGAATTGCATATGTATTGAAAAGTTGTTTATGGTTAATGCATCTTTTTAGAGTTGAAGTGAATGTGTTATTTGAGCATGTTGAATATGAGATAGATTTTGTCTTGGAGGGTTCACTCTTGTGATTTCAATAAATTTTTGGCATAAATTGTATGAGTGATTCCTTCAAATTGGTATATGCTTAAATGGAGTCATGAAATATAAATATTGCTTTCGTCATAGATGACGATACTCAGTTTTTGATTGAGTGTTACTTTTGTTTCACTAGCTTTGATGACTTTCATGCTACTTAACCCAAATACATCTCACCTTACCTTTGCCCATATTACAACCTTAGAAGGTCCTTTAATTCATGATTTTTCATGTTAATTTTGTTAGTGGAGAAGTGAAATGATATGCAAAGTCATGGATTGCCATGATTATGAATGGTGTTCAGTGTACTCATGGATATATTTTAGTTAAATACATTTTCCGAGTCTACCATTAGATTTCTCAGTTTTTAAAGATATTGAATGTTGATTAATCATGAGTAAATGCTTGGAACATTGATCTTTTACTATGATTTTTGAAAGTCATTCATCTTTGTTTGTGAATATATATTCTTTGAACATATGGGAATTGAGTAAATGTTTCGGGTCTCTGAGCGTAGTTTTGATGTTTTGCCCGAGGACGTACAAAAGCTAAGTATGAGGGAAATTGATATGTGTTTAATTGTTGATATATTTAATCATTTACACTTAGCGATTATTCACATGAAAATGCTTAAGATACTTACTTTAATTCATATATGATTTTAGGTATAATTTAGAAGCAAATAAATTAAAGTGAGTCGGAAGCACTGTATTTAGGCTATTTTCTAAAGATCAAATTTTACTTGTCGTTATGGATCAAGAAGAAGAAATTAAAAGACAAGAAAAATGAAACACAAAAGAGAAGAAAAATTTAAAAGCAAGCAGTTGAAAAAAACAGAGATAAAACGACATTGCAAATGAAGAAAATGAAGAAGCGAGAGTAGGCAAAACACAAGCAATGCCTACACACACCGCAGACGTTGTGCATTATACATTGCGTTGTGCGCAAAACACAGGCAACGCCTATGCACAATGCAGACGTTGTGTGTTAAACCCACAACGCATCTGCATTCCAAGGCAACATATGAGGTGTTTTGATAAAATGTAGATAAGAGAACACTGGGTGCCGCATAAGGATTTAAGAGGGGAGATGTTTATTTGTCCCATTAGATGCACAGTGGGGCACAGCAGGCGTGGGCGTGAAGTAGACGAAGGTTTGTGGTTTGATACGGCTTAGTTGGAACTTGCGAGAAGCTAGAGCTAACGTAGGCGTGGAGAAGGGCAGGCGCAGTGCAAAGTAAAAGGCAGTGAATAGTGTCCATGACCCAAACACTACCACATTAAATCGTCACATCGATGAACATTAACATTAAGAGAAGCTTGCAGCAGTGAAGAGAAACCAAGGGGTCTTCGGTGGGGCTATAACATGGGGGCTGAATCATTTTTTTAGGAAAGACTTATGAAGGGCTAGGCATCCTGACGTCGGTTCAGAGGCGACATCGATGTCGACGACCGAGGTTAAGTATTTTTTTAATTTTTTTGTTATTTCTTTCTCTCATTAGAAATTGATTGTGTTATCCTATATTAATTGATTTAGGTTTTTTATATGGATAATCGGATTTTTGTTATTATTCGGTTATTTATGTATAAACCTACTTGGTATTGTGAGATGATGATTTTAATGCGTTCATTGAATCGTTAATTGCAAACCCATTGCTAGAATTTTGACATAATCTGTAATTGTTATGTTGAATTTCATGTATAGAGACTAATGATTTGTAATCATTAGGAATAACATGACCTAGGTTAAATGACGCATCGTATGTGATTGTTTCCTTGATTAATCGGTTTTTCTAATTCGTAATGCTACTGCCTAATTAAATCTAAAGATCGTATCCTAGGTAATTTGGTGGTTAGGTTTAATTAACGATCGTATCTTAATTAAACAAAAAACTAAGGGAAAACTCGGGTTAATTATTAACTCATAATTAATAGTTACTAGGAGAGGTTTAAAGAACAACAAATTAATGAAATATGCTTAATTAGGGTGTAGGTCGAGATTGAACCAAATAATTAGGTCCCTACCGAATTCTCCACTTTTATTATTTTTTATCTGTTTTCTTTAATTTGTTTTTATTAGTTAGTTTCATTTTATTTTCTTCTTAAGAAAACAAAACCCCCTGTTAAACCTAAATACCGACTAAATTTATTTCATAAACTTTACACATACTCTCTGTGGGATCGACCTATACTCACCACTACTATAGTAGTAGGTCTAATTATTTTATTTTGACTAGTGTAACGACGCACGGTCAAATATCTAAACACATATCTGATAGAAGTGACATGTTAGAGCAGTCACATCAACTTATCATGGCATCATATAGAACATAAGTGTTTCAAAGAACTAGGTTTCCTCATTTCATTTATTGTCACAAAATTGCATTGTCATTACATTTTATAACCCATGTATTTACATTACCAAACATTTGAGAGTCTTTACAATTGATTCGCAATCATAAACATTCATTACACTCAATATTCATGTTTATAATATATAGAACATATGAACGTTCATAGCTTTATACCACGTGCATAACATAAAACTGGGTATTAGACCAAAAATAATTTGACTAAATGCTTTAGAATCAGCTGACCAGACCTTTGAGCCATTCTTAGTTTCAAAACGGACGATACTAGGCTGCTATTGGATTGCCTTAAAAGCTAAGTTACCCCAATAACTAAAAATCAACGTTGCAATTTTGATGAATTTGCGAACTTAGTAAGTGAACCATCAATGATGTGCTCACTTATGTCAAAACACAAATATCATGAGTATAGAACCCATTTCATGAATATATCACATTATTCAAAATCAATTCTCATTTATCACATCATTCATTTTAAGCATTCATATTGCCAACAGATACACAAGTATTTCATATCGCTATTTAACACAAATCAATGGTTCTTTCCAATTATTTTCAGAATATATGTAAGGATATGTATATACAAATGCACATGAGACTCCACTTTTATTTTATTTTTGCTGTGACTAAGCACTTATTTAACTGCCCCATATTTGTTATGAATGCTGGGTTCATTTTAGATACTGTCCCGTATCTATTGTGGATACCGAGCTAATTAATCGTTGAGTCTGTGACTCTGTGTGCACATTTCTGAGCTTAAAGCTCGTTTCACGTTGGCTACTCCGGTCACAACTCCTTTATGTGAACATGCATATTTATGTAATGAAGTACAACAGTTTAACATAATATATCATCAATCACTTTCATTCAAGAAATACATTCAATTACCACAATTAATCAGATCTATGTCCGGCATTTAACATATAGTTGAGATACATTCAAATCATAAACACTCCCAATATGGTCCCGAATATCAAACTCCTCGGATAATTAATTATTTGAAATCATCAATGGAACAATTATATCAATATCGAATCAATATAGAAAAATCAAGTTTAATCAAAACATTATGAACAGAGCACATTTCTAAATCGAGGTCACATATCTAGGTTTCTCACAGTACACTCTAGTAAGCTATTGCCTTGACGATCCGATAATATTTGGATGCTAACGATCTACTTGAGTGTCTATGTCATGCAATACACACATATTTACATATGATTAACTTATTTAATCAAATGAATACTCAATCATGAGTATATAGATGTGTCATGTTTAATGCATGCTCAATTGACTATCCCTGGTATGTAACCTTTTTCGCAAGTCTTGCTCATTAATTCATCATAGCTTGCATATATCTTGTTTTTGCATTTAGGTTATGCCTTAAGTAAGTTTGATTACTCTCAATTCATCAATCATACATTCACCAATCCTTTTCTAGCATTATATTTGCAAAATTTCCTAATTCTAATTCACTCATGCCTAATGCATTACCTATATCCTTTGAATAATATTTGCATTCATAAAGACATCTTTATATGATTAATAACTCATAGTTCTCAATTTCATATACATTGATATCAAACAATCCAAATTTAAGTTATAACATCAATTATCAACCTAAATTCATTAAGCACGTAACTAATTGATTCAACATCAACTAAGTTCATCTTAAGCCCTAATCAAGTCTAAAAGCACCAATGTATAGTGTATTATCCTTATATGATTCAACAAGAACACAAAACACAAATTTTCCTCTTTGCCAAGCATTTCCACCATTGTGGAAAGAAAACATACAATTCCCACGATCATGGGATAGGTGAAACGAAAACTTCACCTTCATCTCTTTAACTTTTCTTCCAAAATTTGACACCTTTATGATAGTTCATCAATTTCACCTCAATTTATACCTTAAAAACACTTCAATTCATTAATAATTCATCCTTAAAACAATCTATAACTTAGGGTTTCCAAACATTAAGAAAAAAAACCAATTCACACATTAAGTTTCAAGCATATCTCATCATCAACCCTATATGCAATTAATCTCAATTCACCCTTAATCAATCTCGATGCATGTTATAGTCATATATAATATAATAAGGCAATCAATTACTTACTTGCTTAACCCAAAGTCTCCTCAATTAACAAGCTAAGTAAGCCTCTCTAGCATTTAAACATACTCCAAGAACAAGATGGAATGAGAAGGGTTTCTAAATACAAGATGAAGGCTGCGAAATTTGACAAAAATCAAGATTTTTAGGAGGTTGTGTGGGGATGTCTTTGGTGAGGAGATGAAGGAGAGGACATAAGACCAAGAACGTGAAAAAAGATGGTCTTTCAAGTATGAAATTTGTGGGTTATAAATGCATGCTGGAGAGGTGGGACATTTGTGTTGCCACTTGTCAAATGGAGAGCCAAGTCATGTGTCTTCCTTTTACATTACCAATTGTCAATCCATAACTAGTCCATTTTTCACTTAATCACTAGGCCATATATCATGCAACTATACCACCATTTGTCACTGATTTATTCAATCCATTTGTCACTTTATTAATAATGCCACATGTCACCATTTCATAGGCTTATTCAATCTATATTCCCATGTATCATTTTGTCTTGTCCTTTAACATTTTTCTTAGACTAGATGCACATATCACCTTATCCATCGCTCAATTGTAATAATAAATTCCAAATTCAGCAATTATAATTCCTCCAAAGTAAAATTCAAGACAAAATCAACACACAATTATATCATAATCATTTAAGATGTTTCATACCCCGAGATATGTCAAATGAGTTCATATACTATTTTTACAATGTCCTTGGATCATGGTTCATGTATGTATGCAAATATAATGCATGCAAATGTAATACACTTCATGTATTCTTATAGAATATGACTTATGTAGCTAGCTTAATCGCTGAGTGTAGAAACGGGCTATTACACCATTAATATTATAACCTATATTTTTTTTTCCACACATATAAGGCCCACATACCAAATCATATAAGGTTATCGTTGCCTCTTGTAGTTTATGGTTATGTAATCGTATCATCTGTAGGATAAAATATAATATTAAGTTAATCTGACCTACAAATTGCCATAAGTTCATAATATTCCATCAATTACTCGCTAAAATTTTAAAACATGATGGGAAGTTAATCATATGTCTTTCTTCAACATTAACAACCTTTTGCTTCTAATCTCATCTTTGTTCTCTCCATTTATAAAAGTAATAGATGTCAGAAAATACAGATTTAATGCTATGTTTAAATATGAAATGATGGATGAGAAGTAGTATACATACTCCATAGATAAATCGACTTCCCTATAATTGTTCAAAATATACCAATGTAAAATTTCAAGTTCATCTTTAGTTAACTCCACATATTTTCCTATTACAAATGGCCTTACTTCTTAGGAGAAAACTAACAAGCCACTATCTTAATCAAAATCAAAGTTACATTCTTCTCTTTTAAATCTTGTCCCCGCATCATTTAAGTGCATAGAACAAAATGTCAAGCCTTCATTCAATATATAAGCCTCTGCAATAGAGCCTTCAGGTTAAGCTCTATTACATGCATAGCACTTAAGAGAGCCTAAAATAATAAAATAATATAAAACATTAATAATTGTTACTAATTAATAACTTACAAAAAAGTAGAAGTTAATATAAATTACTTTTTAATGGGAAACATCCATCAAAATTGAACCAGTCCACAATTTTTTTCCTCATACACAGTAAGTTAATTGCCCAATGCGCTACAACATTAGAAAAAGATGGGGTGAAATACTGGTTCAGGTTTACATATAATCAAAGCTATGTCTTTTTCCAAATTTTCAATTCTTCTACTTTCAGTGTCTTACATCATAATTGCTTAAAAACCTCTCCCAATTGTCCCAAAGTTACTGACATATCTTTTGGCAAACACCCAAGTATTCCAACAAGAAGTAATCGTTACAGAAGTACATGAAAATTATGGCTTTTCAATCCTGAAACTTTTTCGTCACTCACATTGACACAATAGGCTATATCAGATGCATACCCATCAAGAAACTTGAATGATTTAAGAAATTGACAAACAATTTACTTCTTCTTTTTTTGATATGTTGTAACATGCAAGTGGAATGATGTATGACCCATTATCTCTTCTTTTCAAATGCAAATCCTTTATTATATTCATTTTTTCCAAGTCTAATCTATCATTAATTGTGTCTTTCAATTTGTCATCAATTCCCATCAAAGTACCTAAAATATTCTCACAATTTTTTTTCGATATAATTCACATCAAAATTATGTATTAATAGCAATTCCTTCCAATATGGCAAATTGAAAAATATTCCTTTTTATTACAATTAAGATCAATAACATTTCGCTTTCGCTTTCACTTTCTATTACTTGGGTGTTTGCCAAGTATAAAGTCACCCAAATGTGACAGTTGCCAAATTACATCATCACTAGACAAGTGTAAGGGAGCTTCACTATGTTCTACTTTGCCATTAAACAATTTGCTTATTTGCTATCTATGCCCATATTCTAAATACTGACGATGTCCTATATAACGTATTTTACTTCATAGCCTCATTGAATGAGTTTGATGTTTATATATAGGACATGCTATATGCCTATTAGTACTCCATCTAGAAAAATTCCTACAAGATAGAAAATCATTTATAGTCCACCAAATAATAAATATTTGACTTTCAATAACATCATAAGTTTGTAATGTAGCCTCCTATAGATGATTTAAATCATCAATTAGTGGTTTTATGTATACATCGATATCCATACCAAGAGTAGTTGCTTCTAGGATAGGTAAAGACAATAACTACTCTTGGGATAGGTAAAGACAATAACAAAAAAAGACTCCTTCATACACTTCCATATAGGTAAATTGTATGGCCTTAGAATTAGCAGTCATATGTTGTAAGAAGTACTCATATTATTGAATGGATTAAATCCTTCTGATACTAAACCAAGTCGAACATTATGACAATCCTTCGCAAACCATAGACACTTTCCATCACAGTCTTTGCATGCCATTGAGTCTAATAGATGACGCATTATGTTATCATCAATGCGTTTCTCTTTATGTCGCCTTATATCTATCATTGTTTTTGTTAACATAAAAAGCCTTTGTAGTCGTGGTTTAAGACGGAAGTATCTCAAGATTTTATGTCATGTCTTTTTCCCTTTCCCATCATCCACTTGCCATCTTGGTGTACCACAAATCAGACATTCTTTAAGATCTTTACTGTCCTTCCAAAATATAGGACAGTCATACTTATAAGCATGTATTGATATATATCCTAATCCAAGGTCCCTTAATAATATCTTTACTTTATAGTAAGATCTGGACAATTTTTCCAATAGGTAATGCATTATTGAGCAAGTAAATTAAAATGTCAAAAAGACTTATCACTCTATTTATTATAGACCTTCAAACGTAACAACTTCATAACAAAAGACAGCTGTGAGAATCTCAAGCACCCTAGATATAATTCTTCTTGAGCAACTTTCAATAACTTCCTAAAATTATCTTTTGTAAAACTACCAATTATGTTAGGCCAATCTGTCTCATTCATAGCCTCTATATAATTCCTATAATCCTTTAACATCTTGCCAATCCCATCATCTCCATTGTCATTAATATCACAATCTTCTATAACTAATCTATTTTCTTTTAAAAAACTTATAGTCGAATATATAGCCAAATACACGAGTGGATGGAAGTTGTGTCACATGAATTTAGGGAAAAAGAGTAAAACACACTCATAGACATAGGCATCTCTGTGCCTATATAACTTACGTAGAAATCAAGATTGAGAAACAATATAAAACATTAATGACAACTCATGCACACCATTACTTGTCTCTTTATACAAAAAGAGATAATGAATAATATGGTTGAAGACTTAGGAATGTTTTACGTTTGTTTAATTTCCAAGGTAGAGATGACTATGTCCTAGACTATGTTATTCATTTCTTTCAGTCATGTCTACCATTAGAATTTATCATAAATAAAAATTTAAAAACTAGTTGGAAAGTACTTTTGCTATTTTTTCCCTATGTTAGAATAGGGTTAGCCATTGGGAAAAGAATAAGAGCCTAAAGAGATATTAGGACATTTTCACAAGAGAAGAAGCTCAAATTTCGTTTAAATTTGAGTGGATCATTATTATAGCTGAGATTATCTAGACTTTCTATCTATTTATGATTTCTTTGTTATATTGATTGCATTTGTAAGTTAAACAACATGGTTATGGGCTAATTGTTTCACATATCTAGATAAGAGGGAACCTACTATATATCTTTGAATGTATTGATTCTATTTTATTTATGAGTTGAATTTTTTATTTTGAAATTTCTTTAATTATTTTTAATGTTAACTTAATTAAAGATAGCAGTGAGATCAAATCTTAATTTATGTGTGAACGTCATGAAAGAACCTGCTTATGAATGGATTGTGGCTTAGATATTAAGAGATAAATAAGGGTACAGGATAAAAAATTACATAAATTTTCTAGTGTTAGTGTTAAACCTTTTCTAAAGTTTATATATCTTAATGCATTTTTTTTATTATTAATCCAGTATGGATGTTGGTAAATTGATTTAAGAACATGTAGTCGTAACTTGACTAAGAGGATAATTCTTTACATTTTAAAAAGTTTTGGTCTAGAATATAAAATATTTTTAATAAATCAAATCATAAATACAAAGATAATACTAGAGGAAATCTTCTCTAGATGTTTATTGCATCTTGCTTTCATCTTTTAGTTAAATGCTTTGACTTATTTCTAATTGGTTGCTTTATCTTTGTTATTTTGTTTTATTTTATTTTTAAATCTCAACAAAAATCACTCCTTATTCTATTAGCTAGGTAATATTAGGATGTTTTTACTAGTTTTTAATGTTTTCTCATAGAATCAATAATTTACTCATTACTATGTTACTACGAAATGATAACTGCACTTTTCTTAAGTTGTGAGTAATATTTAATGGCAGTTGGTAAATTACTCACTATTGTGTTTCTACAAAATAATAAGTTCACTTGTCTTAGGTTACGAATAGTAGTTAATGATAACCAAACCTTAAGTAATAGAAAACACTCACGAATTATTATAATTACCCCAAAATTATCCTCTTTAGCTTAAAAAAGTGTTTCATCTTAGTCGTCTTTTATAGGTAATTATCCCCATCAAAGAATAACGATCTATGTGTGCTTTGGTTTTCTTAACTAAAAAGTGAATTAAATGTGATATTTCTCAAAATTTACTTAAAATATATATTCAAGGAATGATACCTATTTTACTACCTATTATTAGTCCTCAAATAACCTTAAAGAGGTTTTGATTATGTGTGTATACTTTTTAGTTTATTTTGAAAGCTAATGAATGAATTATCTATTTTAATGAATGAATATGAAAATTTAATGTAAGGTAATCATGAAACAAACAAAAGAATAATAAAATAAAGTAAGGGAAAGAAAAAAAATCAATATATAGTGGTTCAACCAAATAATCCTTATCCTACATCTACACCTCATGTTTCACTTGAGAATTAACTATTTTTTCTTCAATGGATAAAGAGGTCTCTTTATACATCATCTTCTTACCCACATATAAAGATTTACCCTTTACAACTCTTGTTTTTTAATTTATACAAACACTAATGGACTAGTTATGGCTACTTAAAAGTAAATGGCTATTTATGTTTTACAAAAAAGAGTCATTCTTATAAGGATAAAGTTATAATAAATATAAATAAATTTTTTTTAATAAGATATCCTAAAAATTAAAGAGGTTAATAAGATATCCTAAAAATTAAAGAGGTTATAAAGTTTATAATTCTTTGAATAGAACAATATATATTATTGGACTAAGTGAAATTCTAATATATAATTTTAATGATAACAAAGTATGTTACTTCTCATATTTTTTTCTTTAGTGATGTTTGTAAGTTAAAATTTCAAAATTTTAAGTAAAAATGAAATATCAAGTTTCATAGAAGAATAAAGTGAGAAAATGAATCGATTAAATCAAGTAATAATTAAAGAATGAAAAAAAGATGAGTAAACTATTGCAAATGTGCAACTCAAATGAGTTTTAAGGTAATACAAGTGAAAATCAAATCAAGATGAGAAGAATCAAATACTTCAGTTGAAATTCAATCAATATAAATTTGTTATATTATTTTAAAACTCATTTAAGTGTTTCATAGTAGACATAATGCATGGTTTGACATTAGCTAGGGTTTGGTTAAATGAAGGGATAGGTTAGGCTAACTGATGTTATTTCTCAAAATGTACATAATTTGGATCAAATAATGGTTTGGTATCTGGATAAGGGTATGACTAGATGATAACCCAACCAAATATAGATTGAATAGTCGAAGGTAATAGATTAGCTAACTAAAATCTTCCAAAAAAATAGTTGTTATAATGGATATTTTGCATATTCAATGATCACTTAAAATAGTTTTTAAGTATAAAATGATACAACTAGACTATGAGAAGAATCTTTGACAAGTTAAAGAGTAACTATGAACCTTGAAAAGTTAAAGAGTACATTTGAGTGTAGGTGTACATTTCATAATATATATGCATCTAATTTAGCATGCTAAAATTTGAAACCTACATTAAGGTAACATGTGAAAAATGTTAATCTATTTGTTAAGAATTCTTTTTATTTACTTTAGGAAGGTTTTTAAAGGAGTACATGAAGTCAATTACTCATTAAATATAACATTATGATCAATAATACAACTTTTGAGAAATTGGATTTGAAACATCTACAATTCATTTCAAGTATGCATTTTCCTCTCTTTCTAACAATAAACAACTTCTCATCTTTAGGGTCTTGAAAATGAAAAAGTTGAAAAAAAAAGGTTTCAAGTTATATTGTTGTAATAATTTACCTAATGAAATCAAATTAAATTTGAATGAAGATGCATATAATACATATCCTAAGGTGGGTCATTTCTCTAAGTAGAGATCTTCTATTATGATGCCATCTATTACATAGATTAATATTCGTTTACAAGGCTTGAAAAGTTTTTAAGAGATACAGATTGGGATTTATAAGATCATACTCCTATGTTAATGTCCCAAGAACCTAATCTTATATTTCTAGCAATAACAAAGATTAAATGGATTTATTTTACTAGCAAAACTAGTACTTATAATATACAAAATAATATGTCTGATTATAAATTTATTAAGTAACTATATTATATGATATTAAAAATAGAGGAATAGAACTTATTATGGCAATGAAGGATTACCTCTTTAATAAAAGCTAAGGGTGATGGAAAGGAATTAGAAAATGAGGAGTTCATAGTGGATAGTAGAAGAAGATCAAATAGTAGAGCAAGAGGCCTAAAGCCTAAATTACCTTTAGTATGTCAATAATTTATTGGAATATGAGGGAACTTAATAACTCCTAAAATAAAGTATCCTTAAGGGATTTTATTTTGGACGATAAGCATGTTTTGATTGGTGTTTTAGTGACAAAGTTTAACAAGTATAGGTTAAATAGCTTGAAACTTTCATAGAGGCGATGGTATTTCCTTTCAAACCCTTACAATCATCATTATGGGTCCATTGTGATTGCTTTTGATCAAAGAGTGGTTAAGTGAAAACATTGCAATCTAGTGATTAAATGGTGCACTTATCTGTATGTTTCTTACAAAAACAATGTAGAGGTAGTAGTTATTTTGTTTATGGATCAAATTATGCCTTCTAAAGGAAATTGCTTTAGCATAAGCTACAAAAGATTAGCTCCTTGATTAGTGGCTCTTGGATTATATTGGGATATTTTAATAGTCCATTAATGAGTTTTGAAGCATAGATCACGTGAGCATAAAGAAATACTCTCCTAATTTCAAGGATTATATAGAGAGATATAGGTTACAGATTTGAGGTTTGAGGGAAACTTTTACACTTAAGGATAAACAAAGTTCGAGGTGGAAAATTAGGAAAAAATTGTATAAGTATCTAGTTAATGGTAAGTGGTTACTCCAATTCCTTAAAAGTAAAACCAAGTTTGTAGGTCCTTTAGTATCTCATCACACTCCAATCTTGATTCATGACATGTTTGGGAAGAGGAAAAGGAATTTTCCTTTAGATTTAACAATTACCTATTTGAGACGGAAGGTTTTAATGAGGTAATTATAAGAGGAATGACTAAACCTATCTAGGGATATAAGACATACGTTTGTGTGAAGAAGCTGTAACTGATTAAATAAGAGCTTAAGAGACTATACACAAGGAGAATGAGCAGTAGTACACTAAAGGCTATATAAGGCAAATGCTTACTTGAATAAAGTGCAGAAGGGTATGGTTAACAGTTTAAAAGATGCCTAAAAGCTCATTGAAGAAAGTAAATCACTAGGAGTATTCTAAGGCAATCGAAATTCATGATTCTCTAATAGGGAAAAGATTAATGTGTCTAATAGATGGGGATAAGAAAATAAGGATCTTTCATAATTCAATTTTGACAAAAAAGAATGTAATTAGAATTTATGCTCTTAAGAAAGATGAAAGGGCTAAAGTTTCATCCCAAGAAGAGTTGAAGGAAAAGACAGTGAATTTCTTTAGGAACTCATTGGGATTACCAACAATGAGTAAGTCCTCTACTTCACTTCTCAGATCCTTTATTAACAATAAATTTGGAGAATAGGAGATGGCAATGTTGAGTGCTAAAGAATTTGAAGAGATTGTGTTTAAAATAAACACAAGTAAAGAACCATGCTCGTTGGGTTCAACGAGTGTTTTTACTAAAATGCATAAAATTATATTAAGAATATGGTGATTGAAGCAATCAAAGAGCCCTTTAAATAAAGGAAAATAACAAAAAAAACTTTCTTATACCTTATCCCCAAAGTGAGTAGTCTGAGCTCTTTATATGAGTAAATGCCAATTTATGTTGTAGCTTCCTATATAAAGTGATATCCAAAATCTTAGCAAAAAGAATGAAGGGAGTTTTAAAGCCACTAATTAGCGAAACACAAAGGGCCTTTTATAGAAGATAGGTTAGTTAGGGATAATATTCTTCTACCACAATAGTTATTCAACAGGTATTCAAAAACAAAATATTTAAGAAATTGTGCAATCAAGATTGACTTCCATAAGACTTTATGACTCTCTAAGTTAAAATTTCATACTTCAAGTAGTATATGTCTTTAGTTTTCTTGAAAAATTTAGGAATTGGGGTAGGTTATGCATAACTACATCCTCTTTCATTGTACTAATTAACAGAGAGTCAACTCCTTTATTTAAGGGTGCAAGGGATTGAGGCAAATGGCTCCATTGTCTCCTTACATATTCATTTTATACATAGAGGCAGTTATAAGGTTGGTGGCACAATATTAGAGCTAACCATATGTTTAAGTATCAGAGTAGATGTAAAAAGTTAGAATTCTTCAGCCTTTCATTTACAAATGACATAATCCTTTTTTGAAGAACTCATGAATGTAAATGAACTTATTAATAGCTTATGTCAAAGTCTTCAGAGAGATAATGAGGTTGGAGATTAATAAGAGAAGAAAACGAACTAATTATATCCTCTAGTTCTCAACATCTTGTAGAGAGCTATCCATTATCATCGGGCTTCAAGTAAAGTAACTTTTTTTTAAAATTCTCTTAGGCTTACCCATTGCCACTAAGACTTTAAGGAATGTATCCTTATATGGAGAAATTGCAGGAATGTATGCCCAAGAGATTTGGTTACTAGTGTAACATAGCCACGTATATAGTAGGAAGACTTCAACTCATTGAATTTGTCCTCAATTCTCTTCACAAATATTGTTCATCTCATTTTTTGTATAAAGGGTTTATTAAAACCATAAAAAAATGTTGAAGTGTTTCTTACAGAAAAGAAAAAAAGGAAGGGATATTCATGGCCAAAGTCAAATAGAGTGAAGTGTGTAAGTTAATGGATGAAGCAGGATTAGGGATCTCTTCTATTACATTAAGTAACAAAGTTCTTATATGGAAAAGGTTATGGAGTACAAAAGCTCCTTATAGAAGAATTGGATACAAGCTTATTCTTTGAAAGTATTTGAGAAATGGAAGAGAAAACAACCATATCTTGCTTCTTAAAATAGTTTCTGAGGATGAGAAGCTCCCTTACAGGTAGTATAAAGAGTAAGATGGCTAATGGAGAGACCACTTCACTACTATTTGATAATTGGAACAAGAAGAGGCTACTAATGAATTCCCAACTCAAGCCTATAATTATAAGAAATTGCCTTTTGAATGCTAAAGTGAAAACATAGATACTATCTAATTATTATGGGAACTATTTTCAAGAAGTTGAAAGAAATTTTCTAGATTATAGTCATAAGCAAAAGAGGTAGGATTCTTTTTTGTGGTTAGATCACTCCTCTAGTTTTTACGCTAATAGATCGTCTAAAGAGAGTTTAAGGGATAGGGGACAAAAGCAAAGATGAGCCGAAGTAGTTTGGAGCAAGAATAAACAACTTAAGGCTTCATTCTTATTACAGTTTATAGTAAAAAGAAGCTACAACCTTAGATAGAATATTCCTTATCAATAACACATACAAGTTCTGAATAAACTCAGCATTATGGATAGATTGAAGTTTTTTTCCTCCTCTAAACATTGTGTACTATGCAATTTGGAGGAGGAGGATAGAAATAATATGTTTTTCAAGTGCAGATTCTCTAAAGAAGTGTGGCACAAATTTTCATTTATGTGCCTAGTTCGAAGCATGATAAGGAAATCTATATGTTGACAATTGCAACATGTCTCCAAGAGATATGGAAATAGAGAAATAACAAAAGGTTTATAGCGAAATCTAAATGCTTAAGTTATCTTATTGAGCTCATAATTGCAAGCACAAGAGAATAGCTTATTATCGACTAGATGGAAATGAATTGTAGCAGAAGGCTGGTGCAATCTTGGAGAATTTAATTATTTCATAATAGGTGGACATGGTTGATAGTAATTGTAAAGATGAGCACACTAATCATCTACATAAATTATTGGTAATGTCAAAAGTGTGCGAGCTGCACTAGGAGGAAGCAGAAATAAGTGAGCATTTACTTAAAATGCCACCATTCGAATCAAAAGAGGATAGTTGGTAGAAAGGAGCTACTGTTATAGAATACTTATCAAAAGGAAGAACAATTCATAAGATGTAAGGAATTATTTGAAGATTCTTACACCTAAAGAACAGGAAAGCTAGGCCTAGGCAACCAATAGGACAAGGGAATACAGATGATATGCACTTTTTATAGTTAAAGCAACTTAAACAGTTGAAACTTAACACCATAATAATCAAAAGTTGAGGTGATTAAGAACAAAAGTTGAAAGGGAGAAGACTCACATGAAGAGATAAATGAACGAAGGAGTATGGAGTAGCAAATTTCCCCAAAAACAAATCCCATGATATCTAAACGCTAGTAAGAAGTTAAGAATTAACAAAAGAACATAGAGCTTGTGTAAAAGAATCAAGTAGAGTTTAACTCTTACCTGGAATGAGATTGCCTCTCCAAGTATAGACCCTGAGAGTTTTTCAAGCTAAAATCCAATTCTTGCAAATGTGGAACAATGATTAAAAAAATTAAAGGAAGAAAGTGTTTAACACAAAATTGAAGAGATATTACTGTTGTTAATATTGACTTGCCGAGAAGATCTACTCAAAGCCTCCAAATCGCCCAACCCTAATTGGGTAAAGAATGAAGTTGTGAGGCTTTACTGTAGAGGGGTTTTACCCCTTTTACAAAATGTCATCATTTTGTTAGATTGTCCAACGTTGCTGTTTGTTTGGTAAAAGTATGTTTACTTGATGTTTATCATTTTAATAAATTGTTGTAGGAGAGTTTTACTCTCTAGATGCTATCCTTAATTTTTTATTATTAATGAAAAATTATAATTTATCAAAAAATTAAACAACACATGCAAGTTATGCAAAGAGAAGATAGAATCACTACAGCAATTGTTTTTTAAGTGTAGAGAATCTGTGAACATTTGGGAAGGGGTATATGAACTATGGTACGTTGATAATCAGATTTCATGCAATTTTTGACTTGGTTGCAAACCAATCACATAGTTCATTAATAAATTTGACCCAAATTTCATGGAATTTCTAACTTGGGTGCAGACTAATCACTTATTCTCTAAAACGGAGAAAGCAATGATAGAGATCGGTTTTAGCTCGTGTATCTTCAACTTGTGGATGGAGAGAAATAAGAAGTGTTCCAGAAAAAATTAAAAGCCAGTGCAACAAAATTCAATAGTGGATCAGAGAACAGGTGATAATTCTAAGTTGAGTGGATGTCTAATTAATACACATCTTCTGTGACCATAATCAACATGAAGTATACTCATAACTAAAGGAAGTTGTGCAAGGAAGGAAAAAGAGACAAAAAGAATAACTCCACAAGAAAAAATCTAAGGAAAAATTTGATAACATACAGCCTAAGTTTAGAGAATGAACTCCTGTAGTGTCAGAACATAAAACTTATGGCCTGTTTGGTTCACGATAATAGGTATTCTATTACCCATCTATTCCTAATAATTAGGAATTCTTTGTTTGGTTAACAAAAAGCCTGCAAAATATCGATTCCTGACGTTAGTAATTCCTAGATATCAAGGAATAGATAAAGATAACTAAACCTGTCTTTACCTATTCCGCGCACATCCGGAATAAGTAAACACAACAAATTGTTCAACTTGATAATTTTATCTTATCCTCCCAGGATACTTTCTCACTCAAGCAGCAACAAGTTCGTCCTCTCCTCCCATGATTCTTTCTCACTCACGCAACATCACTATCTCATCTGGTCTCACTCACACCCAGTGGGTCTCTCTCCCGAACTCATCTCTTTTCTCCACTCTCTAGTCTAGTCTCACTCACGCTCGTCTCTAGCCCGGTCTCACTAACACAAGAGGTAACTAATTAAGTCACCCTCGTAACTAGCATTTAAGTTAATAATAAGAAGAATAAAATTAATAATAATAAGAAGGAAATTAATAATAATAGAGAATTTAATAATAATAAAATAAATATAATTAATAATAATAACGAATTTTATAATAATAAAATCAATAAATTAATAAGAATAAGAATAATAATAAGTAGAAAATTAATAATAATAATAATAAATAATAATAAGAATAATAAAATTAATAAGAATAAGGAATTTAATAATAATAACCAGAAAATTAATAATAATAATAATAATAATAATAAGAAGAAGAAGAAGAAGAAGAAGAACATTTTGGTTTATTTGTTAGTTATTCCTTTATAATTCTAAGTTTATATTTTCAAATCAAACACTGACATAAAAAAATTTTAGCAATAAACTAAACAAAATAATACATATTTTATTTTATTCCTAGTCTTTTCTATTTCTAAGAACAAATATTCTATTCCTTATCTATTCTAATTTCTAACTTTTAAACCAAATAGGCTATGATTATAACCCTGCAAGTTAAAATTAATCTTTTAAGCCACAAAAGCAAACATGGACTAACTTTGTCTTTCATAACTCAGTTTTGGTCAATAAATTTATCCTTTACTTTTTTTCCAAAAAAATATAAAAATCTAGTTTCTTTAAAGAGACCATAGTAGAACGTTTTATAGGGATGATGCGTTTAAGGGTGGTTCCGATGACATTCCGACCTTCGCCCGCCACCGCAACTCATCATACCTTTTACTCATGTTAATTTTTTAAAACAAATTCCAAGTCTAATTTTTCAAGAAACATTAAAAATAAAGCCACTTACTTCTGGAAGGAGCAATCTACGATAACCATACTGACAATTTATTACAGAAATAGAAAGTGAAGGGCAAAAAGCTTATATGCATTTAATACAGGATAAGGCTTCTCTTATATTACAATTTCACAAGCTGGGTTAAACTGGTTAGAAACAACTCAAGCTGCAGATATACCATTCTTCTTCAGCAACTCCTGGTAAAGCAAACACCAAAGGCATTAGGCCTTAGGAACAAGAGGAAATATAGTCGATCATCTCTCATTTCATATAAGCACGTAGTACCAGTTTGGTAGCTGTAATTGACAGACGCTGCCTTTCTTTCTTCTCATTTCGACACTCTGCACACCAGTTAGAACAATCTTTTTGATATTTCTTCAGCTCCCGGAAGACCGAACTGACAATAAAAATGATAATTATTACATATTGCATTAATCATGAGTACACGTTGGGGAAAAGCACGACACTCCAAGTTGCTTGAGAATAAGATAAATTATGTAGATACCCTGGTCCTAGAACCCAGACTGATCCCAAAGAATTGACTGGATCTCTTTCCACCGCAGATTGTTTCTAATTTGTATACAAAGGAGAAGAGAGAAAGTTACCTCCTACACCACAAAATCAAGTTCAGCTGATTCCCAGAAGTTGTAGCTTTAACACCATTTCGATGACGACCACAATGAAGAACTGCACGACCAGGAACATGGCCATAATCTAGAACCTCCTGCAAGTGAATAAAAGCCATAATGGGTAATTGGTTACATTTTCTTTGTTTAGGTAAATTCAACGTTTACATGCATTGACTGTAAGCATTTAACCATTGAGATCAGTTGCCAGGATCTTTAGCAAATGTGTAGTTTATCCACTGGACTGAAGCATTCAAACTGAGAACATATGCTACCATTCACTACTTAATCTAATGATTCTATAAAGTTCTCCTTTGCAAGAGTTGAAGTCACATAATCGTGAAACATAGTCGATGTTAGTTTTTGCCAGCATATAATACACTTCCTCCAAAGCCATGCAATTATTGAGTTCAAAAGTTTCTTCAACTCCAACAATATCCTAGTTCTAGACCAGTATATAAATAAACAAACGGTACTAGCTTCATTCAATAACTGCTTAAGAAAAGAGATCAAGCATTACCCTACCTCTGAATAAGTCTCACTATTAATGTGTTTATCACATCTAATACCCCGAAAGAACAATTCCCCACCATGAAACTGCTTACCCAAGCAAACATTCAAGGTGACTTCAGAGTCATCAACATGAAATCCTACAAAGGAAATAACTGCTTAGAGTTCAAAAAGGTTTGCCAAAGCCATAGAATTAACACCATGAAGGTGTAGAAAAATTTTGAGACTACGAACATTACAATAAAACAAGGCATAAGAACGGGTAAAATTCATTGGAAACTCCTTCGGTACTGATGCTATTTTTAAGAATTCCTGTTGTTTTTTAGATGTCCTTGCAGTTTGTTATTATAAATATGTCCATTTTAGAATAATCTTCAAACCTTAATCTTGACCAATTCTGGTAAACAATACTGCTCAATTGCAAAAAATTGCTGTTAAATTAGCATCTCTACTGAATTTTTTAGGACAATGTTACAAAAACAAAGAAAAGTTAACATATTTGACTAACTAAGAGATCACATGAACTTTCAACGTTAAATTTAAGTAATGACTGTTCACACCTAAAAACATCAATACCCCAAGACAAAAAAGTGATTCTTACCCATAAAACCAGTTCACATTCATGTGCACATCAAACGAAAAAGATTTCATATAAAGGAAGCAATAACATTCAAATAAAGATGGCAGTGAGGATCTTGACATTTAAAACGTCTCTTTAAATTCTACCTACTAATGGATGATTAGAGATGGAGATTATAATAGTTTAGTATTACTATTCACTAGCTGATGATCATTGTTAAAAGACGGTTTATGGAAATACCAAGCTCGACATCCTTATTTGCTCCATATTCTACAACAAAACCATGATGGGAATCCAGAGTTGATCCACCAACCTCAGGAAAGAAAACTGCATAGGAAATCAATCCATTGAACACTAAGTTTTGGTAGTAGTAACAGCAATTTTGTTTGAAGCACAGAGCCTTCAGGTTATAGAGATCTCTAACCTCCAGACATAGGCCGTATATAGTGATCCATAAATTGGCCAAGCATAGTTTCCAAACCAAAATCATCAAGCACTACACCATATTTGTTCATAGTGTTCGGACGCATTATTCTCCAATTTGTCCTGCGAACCCATCTTTCAAAGTGTTCTACCTAAGCATCAAAACTGGATAAGAATATATCACTAAAGCACAAATAAAGGCACTTTTTAACAGGGTAAAGATAAGAAGAGAAGGGATAATACCTCAGACATCAGCATGTTACAGAAATTTGGTTTAAGCATGTCAAATATGTATACTCCTGCTGTGGGCTCAACCAATATATTTCTAAAACTCTGCTCTTTATTTTCACGGATTGCCTTGAGAAATGATGGAAGAAAAAAGCTCGTAGGGCTCATAGTGTACAGCTCCTTATGCAAAGGCTACAGCTAAAAGCAATTAATACTAATATTCCATAAGATGAAGGCCAAAAAAAAAATCTCTTTCTCTACAAAATAATAGCTTTTCTAGTTTCCTTAGATCCTAATTTTTCAGCTAAGAAACTGAAGCAAGCAATTCAATGCCTAAATTTAGAGAGTTAAAAAGTGAAGACTTAGAAACAACAAAGTAAGAAACATTTACAATAACTGATACAACGCAACGATACAAACCATAGATCACGGTAAACTAGAAAGTTTTTATTCCATACAATAGACTAAGTAAATTAAGTCCCAGAATGTACCTGATAGTTCTTTATGATTCTCTGTCTGTATTCTCTATGCTTTTGCAGCTGCCAATAAGAAAATAACAATAACAATTTGACCAATTAAAAGAGAAGAGCTAGAACAAAAGGTTACCTATAGTCAATTGCGCGGCGACATATAAAATTATTATTGAAAATATAGTAATTCTTCACATTTTTCACCCACCGTACTCATAATCAGTTATCCAGATTTACACTGTTATACATTTAAATAAAAAAGTTTGCACATTGTTGACGCCAGAACAAAGTTTCGCGTAAAACCGCATTCATTCTTATGGACATAAGGGTGTTGTGGAAATGCGAAGCTTACGCGAGTGCGTTCACCGTCGGGAGAGTAGCGTGTGAGAATGCTACTCATGAACTGGAATTTATCGTCGCGGGAGGAATTGAGAATGGAGGGAGGCAAGTAGCGCTCGAGAGAGCTAAAAAGTAGAGGACTGAACTCCAGCTGCAGGTCCTCGTAGCTTTCCGGATTGTGATCGGCGTCTGGATTCAGTCTGAGCCTTTGGCCTCTCGTCGCAGCGGTCTTCGGTGTCAGCGCAACGCCGTTGCCATTCGCGATGGGCAACGGCTTTTTTGATGCGTCAAAGGACATTTGCGAGATCATATAATGTTGGAACACATACAAGAATAAGTATATCTATCGCTGTGGTCGTAACAGTGACGATGACGGTGACTGTGTTGATGGTTGAGGATTGTATTGAAGGTTAGGGTTTGTGGCCTGTGAATAAAATGTTTTTGTTACCATGATTCAGGAAGGGGGGACCCACCCAACTCGCTTAATATTTATTTTATTATAATTTTATGTAATTTAAATAATTAGTTTTGATCATTTGTTATTAGATTAACAAAGCCTATAGTATAAATGAATGAGATGGGAATTGGAATTTCCATCGAATTGATGATATTTTTGTACGTGGTCAGACTAGCTTTGGACGCGTACTGGACACAAGCGTCGCTCATGCCCCTATATTGCCTATGTTTGTCCAATCGGCTTTCCCTAAGTGCAGATGCATTCAAATATATGCCTGCCCACAATTTTTACCATCCAAATTATTAAGTGACACGTATGGTTTGAATCTTATCCTACAAACTACTAAGCATCGCGAAGGATGACCCCAGAGTTGGATGTATTAGATAACATATCTCAACAATTAGCAACCATATAATGTAATGCCTTGAATGTGATTGGCTTTCTGTTTATACTTTATAGCAACATCAGAGAGTCATTTTCAACGTTTCAAGATTAGGGATGAAAATTGGCTGACATAGTGTGCTCAAATTTATGTGTTTTTTATAGGTCCACTCTTAGATCTAAGCTCAACTGATCCGTGTATAATTTCTTGAAGGGTTTCGAGTTTCTAGATATCCAGTGATGATAAGTCTATGATCAGTATTCACTCAAAAATTTAATATTCTAGGTAACTCTATTCTTGAATATCGCATTTTTTCTTAGTTCTGTGGATGAATATCTACTTGAGTTATTGTTGATTACCTTTACATTGTGCGTATTGAGTAGAGGAACTTTGGAGAATGCTGATAGGCTAGCATTAGAATCTCCATATACTTACCATTCTCCTACCACAGTATAGGTTGAACTAATTAATGATCAATTGTTCCCTTATGCTGGTAGTAGTGAGGTCTATAATAGAGCTTAGCGAATTTGCCTTATCTCTAAACCTTCTAATATTCCTTTCATTCCAAACTACCTGAGCACATGTAGCTATCGATAATAACAGAATATCCTTGTCATATTTAGTCATCTGCAAATTTGGAATACCCAGTAGGATATCTGTGGTTCTGCCATAGGAATAGTCAAGGGCACTTAGATTTGAGATCTTGGCCCAAACTTCTTTTGAAAAAACACAATCAAAGAATAGATGGTCTCTAGATTCATTCTCTTGCTTGCATAGTATACGTATCTTAGAGTAGGTTAAGAAATTCAGTCTATCCAAGGTACTTAGTCTGTTCAACATAATTAGCCATAACAGAAAACTAACATTGGGTCTAAGTGCCTTGTTCCATATCAGTTTGTCCCAACCTATAAGGTTTACAGATCTCTCCCTCATTCTTTTGACATCTTTCGTAGTGATCTCTGAGATAGGGATACCCTTCCATAAATAAATATCTCTCTCCCCCTGGCTTCTGAATTGAGGTAGAAGTAACAGTCTATCATCATCTGAGGAGAGGGTCCAATTCTCATTCCTGATTATTTCTTGGAGTTTAGTATCCTTAGGGAATCGGATTAGTAGGGATCTTGCTAGTTGATTATGTATTAACGATCCATTCCCCGTCCAATTATCATAACATAATGAAATTCTTTCCCCTGTCCCAATTCGACACAAAATATGCTGAAACATATCCTCCCTCAATCTAAGAAGTTGGTTAAAAAACCAAGTGCAGCTATTATTAAATTTTAAGGCCCACAAACTCCCTCCCTTTAATATGTAAGAATGAATCCAAATGGACCACATAGTCTATTTTTCACTTAGTATTCTCCAAATCCTATTGGATGTGAGAAATCTGTTTTTACTTGATAAAGACTTCAATCCTAGTCCTCATTCTTCTCTTGGTTGACAGACTTTCTTCCAACTAACTTTTGCTATTCCCCTTTCTACATTCCTTTTACCCCATAGAAATTGTCATCAGTTTTTCTATTGTTTCAATTAGCCTTTTTGAGAGAAAAAGATAAGAACACCAGTAGGCATGCATAGACATTATCACTGATTTTAGAAGCTGAAATTTTCCATCATAAGATAGTGCTCTATTTGACTATGTCCCCAATCTTTCCTAGATCTTTTCAATTAATGGAATGTATTCGCAGAACCTTAGCCTCCTTGATGAGATAGGAATCCTTAAGTAGAGTAGAGGAGGATCTTTAGTTTCCATTCTCGTAGTTTGAGATAAAGCATTTGAGAATGGAGTAGCACTTTTGGAGAGGATGAGATAGCTTTTGCTTTGGTTCACACACAGCCCCGACATCTCCTTAAACAGGTTGAGGGATCTCATCAATAGAGTGAATGAGTAGACATTAGCCCTGCTTAAGAGACTAAGATCATCTGCAAAACATAAGTTAATTAGTGAATTTTTCTTACATTTTGAGTGGAATCTGAATTTTGGATCCGAAGAGTTATTGTGTTTCAGTACTTGAGTAAGAACCACCATTCAAATTAGAAATAGGTAAGGGATAGAGGATCCCCTTGCCTGAGACCCTTCTTCCCTTTAAACATCTCTATGGGGCGCCCATTTATAAAAATCCCATAAGATGCAGTAGAAATATATTTTTGAATCCATTGTATGAACTTTAGGGGAAAGTTCATTTCCTCTATTTTTTTTTAGAAAGAAACTCCAATTGACACTATCAAAAGTTTTCTTTAAATCAATTTTAATAGTGCAATTATAGGGACTTCTCTTACGATTGTATCCTTTTAGAAGATCTTGCACTATAAGGATATTGTCCCCTATATCTCTATTGGCTATAAATGCGCCTTGATTCTCGCTAATGATAGAAAAATCCATTAAGGCCATCAGGTCTCAGATAGGTCTTATTAACCAAGCACTTTCATTCTCAGGAATTTTAGCAGTGACGAATTGTGCAAGATCATGATCATGGTCTAGCAGAGTAGCTTCTAAACCTAGTAGATTTTTGTAGAAAACCTTGGCTTCTTTAGCTAATTCATACTATCTGAAAACTTCTACACCTTCTTCAGTTTTAATTGAGGAGATTCTGTTAGTGTTCTTTCGGGATAACATAGAATTGAAGAAGAACTTAGTGCATCTATCTCCATCTTTTAGCCAATTAACTCTAGCTCTCTACTTAAATAAAGAGCTTTGGTTATCCACCACTTCCAAGTACTTTTTTAGAGTTTCCTTTTCTGTTGTAGCTAGATTCTTGCCTCTTTTGCTATTAGGGGTCTTTATCTCCTGTTTAATAGCCTTGAGTTTTTGAATACATATGTACTGCTCAGTACCATAACAACCATGCTCTATTCCCTTCAATATTTCTTCTTGAAATCCTTCCACACTAGCTAGATAGTTGTTAAACCTGAAAGGGTGATGCACTCTAAAGGTAGTGAATAAATAATCAATCTTTATAGGAGTATGATCAGAGATGCCAAGATCTAGGAAATTCGTAGTGCTTTTTGAAAAGGTAGTGAGCCATTCGACATTCACCAAAGCCCTATTTAGTTTTTTTGTTATTATGTGCCAAGTAGAACTTTGCTTATTAGACCATGTAAATTTATGTCCTTCAGTTTTTAGGTCTAAAAGTTCCACCTCTTGCATACAATCAAACAAATCAGGGGAATAGTTGAGTAGATTGCAATTACCTTCAACCTCTAACCTGAAAATAGTGGTGTTAAAATCCCCACACACCACCTAAGGGGAGTTTACCGAAGCTTTAATCCTTTTTAGGTCATTTCATAGTTCAAATCTTTGGAACACTGTGTTAAATCTATAGACAAAGGTAGTTAATACTCAAGAATTCTCCATTTTAAAATAGAACGGAGTGTGTATATGTTGCTACCTGGATTCCAGAACCTCCACCTTCAAAAATTCAGCATCAAAAGCTATAATAATCCTTCCATAGACATGACAGTGATGATTAGTAATGAACTGCCAATTGCTACCTAGACAAACCAATTTATTCAAGTTAACTTCTCTAATTTTTGTTTTGAACATACAAAAAACCCTAGGCTTTTCTCTTAGGACAAAATCCTTTAAAGCATTGAGCTTTGAAGGATTGTTTATTCCACGAACATTCCATAATATCAAAGTCACAGGCAAATTGATTTCCTTTTGGAGCTTTTCCTATTGCTCCTCACACTTTTTTGAGACGTGGCCTATTTAAAGTGGTCCTCTTGATTACTATCATTTTGCATATCTACCTTTGGAAAGCTTTGTTCAACCTATTAATTAGCCAAGTCTCCCTTATTTGGATTAGTATCATTTGATTCCATCTCATTTCCCCTTTTTCTAATTGAACTCTTGTAGTCCTCTTCTAGTATATTATTTTATTCTTCACTTTGCTGTACCGAGTAATTGTTATTCTCCCTCATATTGCACTCTTTTGTTTTCGGAGGTTCATTTGCTGACTGGATCATCCAATGGTGTTCCTTTACTTGTTCTCCCTCCTCTATCTTTTTGTGATCTTCAGGCTCATTCTTATCCAATCCCATCACTTCCCAATAGTCCCCTTTTAGGAATACTCTACCCGTAGGTTTCCATTCCTTACCTTGAGCTTTAAGAGATGGTTTCCATTGGTAGGTTACTCAAATCTTATCCTCTCTATGAGAGTTTTCATTGGCTAATCTTAAGATAGGGATACTATCTTTCATTTCCTTGGAAATGTCTATACTGATATATAACTGGGCAAATCCTACTCTTTTCCTCAGAGCAGTATTCTTATTCATGCATATAGGCTTCACTAGACAGCTCGCAAGTATACTCAACCCCTTTGGAGTCTATTGTTCCAAATGAATATTGTGGATGTTCACCCATAAGGGAATACTTTTCATTCTAATTTTCTCTAACTCTATACTAGGTTGCCAATTTTGTAGAAATAAAGGGAGTTATGATATATGCCAAGGACTTTCTTCTATTACCTTTTGAGCTTCTGATTTGGAAGAAAAGGTAAAGATTATATTACCCTCTTCAGATAACATTACCTCCATTAGTCCTCTTCCTTTCCAATTTGTTGTTGCCCATGCTTGTATGATAGGAAAAGTAAGTCTTTTATCCATGAAAAAAGCAATAAGAGTAACTTCCCATGTCTTGGCTCCTTACTGTAAAATATCTAGGCTAGGAGCTACCATTAACTTACCTTCAATTTCAACTGTAGTCTAAGCTATCACCAACAACTTGTTTCCATGTTCTCCTAGGTCCTTTAGCCTTGTTTCCAGCAATAGTAGCTACAAAACCCTTGGGCTTGGCCACAATGGTAGGGTTAGGGGTGGTTGTCGAAAATGTAGGGGAATGGGGGACGACTACTGTAATTTTTGAGGAGGAGGGAGGGGTTGATTTAAGGTTAGGAAATATGGACAATAGGGCTGGAAATTCAGTGTTCATGTTTGAAAAAAGTTGTTTTCTCCTTGCAGGTTTGAAACAAGATCTAGAGTTGGAAAAGAAAGAAGAGTGTCGAGGAGTTTGAGGGTGTAAGGTTATAGAGGAGTAATGCAATTGCAGGTGGGCATAGAAGTGGGGAAGGTGAATCTGAATGTAGATCTGGAAAGAAGGGGGTGCTGATGAGTTTGAGTATTTGAGATTTTGGAGGTGTTTGAGTTTTTGCAATGTGTATAGAACGGGGAATGTGTAGGAATGACAGTGAATGTGGAGAATGATATGTTGGCAGAGAATTGGCTAGGGTGTGTGGAGAGTGTAGCTGGTGATGGTGGTGGTGGTATTCGTAGTACTGGTGATTAAATCTTAGTTACTTCATAAATTAGAGAGATTAAACAATTAAAGATTTAATATCTAATCTATAAATAGATTGTAACAAATAATAGATTAGTAGGCCTTACTCATAATTAATCAATACAATCACGAAAGATGAACACAAAAAACAATTGATCCTCAAATATGAATTGAACAAAAAGAACAAAGTAAATCTTATACTTTAATATATCCCAGGGTGTCAGTTTCTTTTAATCAAGTGCAAAAGTTTAGCCATATGATTATAAACAGGAGTAAAAAAGAGAAAAATAAGATGAATATCTATTCATAAACCCTATAGAAACTTAGAACTAAAAGGCTATCTTAAAGTTAAGGTTTTTATCATTTAAATAAGGGGTATGTGTTAGCTTTCATACAAAACACTATCTGTGATACGACTGTATCCTAACTTATGTTCTTTATTATATATTTGTGGAGGTTAGCATAGTTATTTATAGACTAATATTTTAGACTATGTTCTTTTACTATTTTTTCACTAAATTTTTAGGAAAGATATGGACATTAACATATTTATTTCTTTCACTGTGTAATATTTTACTTCTCTGATTCTGTGTAATATAACTTTTCTCCCACACATAGATGTATCTGTGTCTTCCACATTGAACTTCTAAGAAAAATACGGGCTCACACATGGTCATGTTTCCCACTATACATCTTTTGTAATGTCACTAAGCTCTAATATAGCCATATCTCGGATCAAGTATTGTGCTCTAACATTTTAGTGTGGTACACGAAAGTATTCAAGCCTATATACAATTGAAATCCCTCAAAACTCAAAACGTTAAAGCTTTGGTTCTTTTACTAGGCTTATAGGATCTTAAATCATCTTCCTTGAAGTTTAAAAGAGAAAGTTATGTCAACTTTGAGTAGATAAAGTTTGCTCTTAACACCTTTATTTGCATGCTAAATCAAAATATAAACGTAATAAGTATAATTAGCATAAAAAATGAGTAAAGAACTAAATATTAAGGGAATAAACATGTTACTTAGGATTCTTACTAGTGAATTGTGTGAGATAGTTTTAAATGTTTAATAAGAAAATGCAAACTCCTCAAAGTTAGTTGGGTTGAGTTATTGATCGTGTTGTTCAAGCATTAAAATTTATAAGCCCTCAAATAATGCAAACACACAGGTCGCAATTAAAGTATAAGAGGTAGGGGACTAATCTAATTCTAAAAATATAAGGATTAAAGGATATGAAACTAAAAATAAACAATGCAACGAAAAGTAAATATGAGAATTGAATTTAACCAATTAAATCAAAAGTTAAACACTAAGGAATTAACAATTGAGCAACAAGCACGCACATTGGAAATCAACCAAAGAATTTACCAAGTTATGAGAAAGGAGATTTTACCTATCATTAATGCTAACCTAGCAGATTATGTGTTAATAGGGTGTCGGTTGTAGACGATCCTAGAGTTGATTACTGTCTCTCGAGTTATAACCATTAACCCTGAACCCTAATTGGACTATGAAAACCCTAATTGGATTACAAAATTTGTAATCTCTTAATTCACAAATTATCCGAACCCTAACTAGATTTGAAACACTCTAATAAACTATCAGTATATGACACAAGATCTCTCTGCACACAATTACCAATATGATTGGTCATGATTTCTATTCAATTGCCTAAATTGCAATAATTAGATTTAATAGTTTTCATTCAGTTCACCCTCTCAGTTTGTTACCGAATTATGCAAGAACGTTATCAAATCACAACATTCATCCAATAAACACAATTAAATAAATTATCATTAAATCAAAATAAAATACCGAAGAAGAGTTAGAACATCATCAACATTCTACCATTTATCATCATACAATCCATTCCAACTTTATACATGAATAAAATTAAAAGGAAAAGGAAATAGAAACTTAAAATGGATGATCTAGGAAGGCAACAGTGTTAGGAAACCTCCTAATCTGAGAAGCACGTCAAACCGCTTCTTCTTCCTTTTCTCTTCCTCTTTCTCTCTTAGGGTTTCCAAAAGTGGCTACATGGAAAGCTTCTTTCTTTCTTCTCATGTTGTTATTTAAATAGCTCTTATACTTTGGGTAACTCTAGGGGTTTTTCAAGGTCCAAAAGGTCCAAAAAGTCCCTCAAAATGTGAAGTTTGTAAGTGCTGTAGGAAAATCCCAGGCGAGCATCATATACATGTTGTATGGAAAACAAAAAAATTTATTTAAGGACTTTCGCGAAGTCCATGATCTATGTGCCTACGCAAGGAAATACTATAAAACCTAGCTAAATATTCCCAATTCACATACATGTTCATAAAATATATATTACGAATTCATGGCATTTACATAAATCAATCATTCATATAATAACCATGTACCTTGTGTGTAGTCTCCTTCGTTCCTCGATCTTTTACTCATCGGGTTATCGCAAACCACAATGACCAAAACAAACTGTCTCTAATGGTATCCATGCAGAGATCGAAAAAACTAACCGAATCAAACTCTTTGATCTGGAAAGGGATAGAATAAATACAAGAGTGCTAGCTCTCTTTTTTGTTCTAAGGAGAGCAAAAACGTAAAGGAGAGGAAGAAGATAAGAAAGATGATGAGAGAATCGTGAATATGACTTTTAAAACTTGTAAAACAATTTTACACGATCATCATCATTTATTTGCTTTCATTTTTTTGTCTTTTATCATTTTTTTTCTTTTATTATTTACAGACAAGAAACGCAATAAGACAAAAAAGCAACACTTTTAAAACACCTTCTCCCTACATATATATATATGAGGTAGTCTAGTCACACTAGGGGCGATTCTACCGGGTTTCGAGTGTGACCTATTTCAGCAATATTGATGTCACAATCTCATCAGGATATATCCTGATCTCATCTGAATCCATTTGGTGCTATTGCTCTCCATATAATGGATCTCTATCCAAAACCATTTTATGAATCCTCCGAGTTACTCTTATACGTGTGACCTATTAGGTTTCCGGTTATATTGGCCACTTAAATTACATTTAATCCAAGCATGTCAAGTGTAATAGCCCACATCAACTGCTCACAGA
>JANSVA010000216.1:11158208-11199701 GCA_025504915.1 Erythroxylum reticulatum | reverse complement strand
CGATATAATTAATATCGGTGTTATAATTCCTCAAAATTCTCTTTACTTTCATTACTCATATAATTTATATGTTTTCTTTCAAGTATTCAAACTATTCTTCTCAACCTTTCGAATACCTTTAACATATCATCAAATTTTTCTTGGATAGCTTTAATCTTTAATACCATAGTACTGTCGGGGAAATTGTTAACTCAAACAATTATTATCAACTCTATGTTCCCCCTAATTAGTTCCAATTTCCTCAATGAGGTAACATTGTCTTATGGCATTTTTCAATTTCCCAATTGACTTCCTTTCTTGAATGATTTTCTCCATTCATTCGATTTCCTCATACCTCACCTTGGCTTATTCTAATGTTTTCTCATTCATACTAATTTTTCCACAAATTTCAATTTATTTGCAATCTTAACTTCCTGTGGTTGGAACACATTCATCAAGTCAAATTTGTATCTCCCAAACATATTTACATAGAATATAACATGGACTTATATACTCCTCATAGTAGTTAATGTCTCCTCAAATTTAGGTATCCACTCATATAGTTAGATGCTTTACATCAAATAAAATACATAAATTCTCAGTAGCATACTCTATCTTCTATGCTTGAGTTTCCACTAGGGATATGACTCTAATATTTACTTCTAAATCATTATGGATTCATTTCTAATTTATACTTTCGTTGATCATTTTTAACATAAACTATCTGATCTACTTATCTAATTCAGTGAAATTCCTCTTTGAAAGAATACTATCATCTATACTATTCATGTAATCTTTATCAATTATCTATTATCACCATTACATTATTAGTTATCCTTAATACCTCAAGAGGACCGATTTCTATCGTTCTTACAAGGTCATAATGTTCTAATCACCAAAAATCAATGGAGTAATGAACATTCTTACTGTTGTATATGCTTAGGTGGGCATCATCAAATTCATCCCATTTTTTCCACATATTTATCTCCAACAATTCACAAATTTATATCTTACATGATTGATACTTTGATCTCCATTAATCTTAGATGATATTCTTCTCTTTGTCTTCGAATTACATAATCAACAATCTCAATCTATCCCTGATTGATCATTATAAACACTTTCATATGTTACTCTAGGTCCCCTTAGACTTTAAACTATGGGAACTATGACTAACAAATATCCAATAAGTCATAGGTTTCTTTGTATATCATCTACACACATAATATATATATGCTCAATATTCTCACTTGTTATGATGATCCCATTATCAGATAGGTACTCACAATAACAATTCAACTTAACCTTTTGAACTTGTACATATATCGCTATCATTCATCTCATCTTCCAATTATCCTTCACATTACATCTTACATATGTATATTCGCCATTGATTCAAAATTATAGATGTATAATCATCATAAAATTCTGATCTCAATTCCACTAACACATTCTTATGGAGGATCATAACTCTTGTCATATTAATCAAGCAACCACTTAGGTTCCAATTTCATCTTCTTAAGATCATAGCAATTTATGTTTTCCTTTCATTCTACTTATACACTTTAATCTCATCATTTCTACTTGCCTCCCTATTTTCCTCAAACAATCCATGATAATATATTCACATCCATATCAATTCAAGTACATATCCACAACAAAATTTCGTCACCATATTCACTATCATAATTATAAATACTGAATCTATATCAATCATATCGGACTACGTAATATCTATAAACTTTCGTTTTCTCACATTTTGCCAGATCATCATTCTCTTCTTACTGTCTCTTTCAGCTCAAACTTTTAACAATTACTTATGCGTGTTACTCATACATATGCGTCTTAGACTAAGGATCAATTACTGTTGTATGCTAAGACATGTCAAAATACATGTAACTTGATACATATTTCCAAAAATGCACATGTAAGATCCTAATTCTGGGCTCTGATACCATAACTATTAGGCACCGATTCCAAAACCCAACTCTTGCTCTGATACCATAACTGTTGGGCACCGATTATAGAACCCAACTCTTACTCTAATACCACAACTATTGGACCCTGATTCTGGAGCCCAACATTTAGAGTCATAAACTGTGTGCTTGTGCTTGTTACCATGTATGGTTATTCCAGTTAACCCTCATTAGTCATCCTGGTTTCATCTTCATTCTCTAATTCTGTAAGTATCGGGCCCTATTTTTCAAATCATTCTTATACTAAAGCAGTTATTCTATACTCAATTTCCATCCAGATGTTGAACATCTTAGAGGATGAATTAGAATTCGACCTCTTCATATAATTTGTAAACCCATGTCTTGAGTTTACTCAACATTGAAAATCATCTCAGTTGGAACCCTACAGATCCAAATATATTGAAAATGTCGAAGCATGTTCAGTGAAATAACACCAGTTCATATTATTCCAACAGATTCCTTTATGTTCCTTCACTTAAAATCTTTATCCAATCAATTTGGAATGCTGCCAATCTTTGTGGAGAGATAGCACCATATGTGAGGAATCTATTATCTCGAAGATCACTTCATTTAGAGGTTGAATAACAATTCCCATCAAGAAATTGTAAATCTTAGGGACTGGGTAAAAAAATGTATTCCTTCATATCATTTTGATCCCTATGTCTCTAGTTTGTTTAGACACAAGATTCATCTCATTTGGAGGTCGGATAACAAAGATTGGATTGAAGGAATTAAATAAGGTTCCGTCCTCCATCATATTGAGCATGTTCAGGACAAATAGTATAACTTGCTCTAGAGATATTAGATCAAGTTCATTATTAAAGGGTTTGAAAGAGGACTTCAATATCTACAAATTCCTTGAAGACATTGAAGTGAGATTTTGTCATCTAATGGGTCAGAATTGGACCAGATGATGCATTATGAACAGTGACCAGAAGAAGGTTATGAACAGTACATAGAAGATATCTTGCAATTAGCATATCTTCTCTAAAGATATCAGATTAAGTAGCTCTTTAGATGGTTACAAAGGGGAGTTTAATATCTACAACTTTCATGAAGACCTTGAAGACAAATTATGTCATATAAAGGGTCAAAAGTGGGACCAGACGATAAGATCATATGAACCCAAATGAAGGGTTAGATGAATTGGAAAAATGGCCATAACTTTCTCTAAATAACTCAAATTGAAATGATATTTGAATGTTTTAAAAGAGAACTTCAAGTTCTATAATTTTCATGAAGACTTCAAAGAAAAATTCCATTATCTATAGGGTAAAAATGTGACTAGATGATAGGATCAGATGAACAATGCACCAGACGATATAATGTCATCACCGGATGATATGACGCCATCAGATGAAGTGTCCTCACTAAACGATATGTCCTCACCAGACGACATATCATCACCAGAAAATAGGTCCTCACTAGATGATACGTCCTCGCTAGACGATGTGTCCTCACTAGAGACACATCATCACTAGACGATACATCTTCATCAGACGATACAAACTATACTCTTAAGTATCTCCCATTATAAGGATCATAACTTTCGACTCCAATGTCCAAAAATTTCACACTATATATCGTTGGAAAGCTAGAAAGATACTCTAAAACTTTCTAAAGACAACTTTGTCTAACTCAGCCTAGATTAATCTAGATTCTACCTTGAACTTAAATCACAAATCTTTCCCTATAGAAGACTTGAAATTTTACATTTCGCAAACTTGGAATGTACTGAGCTTAACCATTCAGCTATCAAAATGATTTCATTAAACTCTCAAATCTCAACTCATTTGTCTCATCACCTTCAACTACATCTGACCAGTTGTAATTCCTATCTTCCATTCCATAGTATCTCGCTTATGTATGTGTGTGTGTGTGTATATATATATATATATATCAACAATTTATGCTCCAAAATCACCAACTCTCTAATTGATTGCTTCTTCACATATATCTAATTTTAACTCACATCATCCATACACCATTCACATTTCATCAACATCAAAAGAATAAGTTTTTACAAATCTTTAATGACATTTCAAGCCCCAATACATCATCATCTCAAAGTCTTAAATTACAAACATTCTTAAACAAATAAACTTGGTATGCAACTATAACATTGTGCTTTCCCAAAACCAACTCGAAATACAAAATAAGCAAATTTGGAGTAATTCCCTTAGGCTCTTAATCACTTGATCTCTTAGCTATCACCTGAAGATGGGATAAAAGCGGGTGAGCTTGAAATCTCGTGGTTAACAGTTTATAACGGAAAAACAAGCAAAACCTTTGAAAACATTTACTTGTCACGAAAAATTTTCATTAAGTTCATAAAACGCATGTTTCTCATCGTATAGTCAAATTACAAACCATAAAACATGAATACGTCAAACTTGTTCACAGATCATAGGCACATAAGCACATCAAAATAGTTTTGGTGGATCCAAAATAGAACGTCCTACACATTTTCCTTAAGGGTCCTGTGTAGCCGTGAATAGAACGTACTAACTCAATCCCATATAATGGTTTTGCGTAGCTGTGAACTTATGGGAGTCTATAAAGGAGCTCCATACTACCAGCGGGTAGGCAGGAGAAGCCTTTAACTTAGTTAACGTGCATGAGACTTAATTTAGGGTACCACCACAAACCCACATAATCATGTATTTCACATCTTGTAAACATATTGCCCAAAATGGCACTTCTTAGAAACTTGTTTTTCATAAACATAAGGTATTTCGAAAACCACTTCCAAAAACATGATTCTATAAACATGTATCTTTTCACAAAAATTCTTTTTCAAAATCTTTTTACATATCAACACAATTCATATATCAAACATATAGCAGATTTTCAATTCATTTAAGAAGCGATAGATGTAACACTCATGATGCAATTAAAATCATTAAACTTTGTTGATTCAAATAAAACATGTAGTGGCTTATTCACTCTATTATAAACATGTACCTACCTTGATTTCCTTGTTTATAGACTTGCTCAAAATGTCTCTAATCTTGTTTCTCTTGTCTTTTTTTATTTCCTTGATTCTTTACTAAATGAAGAGATCTTTGGCTCAAATGGAAGCTCTTCTCTTCCTCTACCTTTTTCTCATCTTGAAAAACCTCAAAATCTCTCTTGAAGGCTAAGAAAATTGAAACCCTAGCTTGTTTTCTATTCTTTTTCTCTCTTCTCCACAACAAACTCTTCCTTCTCTCTTCTAATTTCATTTGTCTGCCTCAATTCACATTTTCTCCTTTTCTTAAATGTAAGACCACATTTTCATCTTCCAATCCTACCCTTAATGAGTGTGCAATGTCCATTTTACCCTTCCTTATATGCCTTATGTTCTTTATCCTTAAATGTCTTGCCAAAAACACCCTTGAACATTCTTATAACCTTAACACGTTAATTCAATCATCCTATATGATATAATCTTTCTATCATCAACATAATAATTAAATCCACAAACTTTTATAAAGACCTCATAATTGATGTAAATCATACTTATTCATCAAGAAAAAATTTGGGGACCAATATTTAATTTAAAGCTTAGTAAGGTAAGGGAATTATAGATTTGGTATTCTATTATAACATGTTTTTGTTTGATATTTGAAATGGAGCAAACATGTACTAAATAAAGAAAGAATTGAGGTTAGGTATGTGCTTGAAACTAGTTGGAAAGAGTAGATACACTGGATAGGTTTCGGTATTTTGGCTATATCATGACCTGTAGGTATCCAAATTGGATTAATTTTATTTCAGATTAAAATTGAGACATATGTCTACAAATTTCTTGAAGTCAAATTTTAATTCTATCTCTAAAACTTTCAAAATTGGAATGAAATTGAGTCTTGACTTAGGTTGTAGCATTACCAGGGACAGAAATCATGTCCTGTTGTTATTGAATAAACTGTATTGATGTAGACTAAATTAGACTAAGGTTTCTTCACCAACATTGTATCTTATGCTCTTAGATTTAAATTGGTATAAATTTTGTAATTTTTGAATATTGGAATATAGAGATATGAGTTGTACCACTTTGGTACATGATCATTCACTAGCCAAAATTTCAAATGTACTCAGTATGTAGTATATTAAGTATAACTTATGGAATAATGAATCAAATTGTATGAACTATAATTCATTACAAATTTAAGACATAGAGGAACATTTGTTTAGAATAATATTTTGCTCAGAAGCCTCAGTTTCTATGTCAAAATAGCCATCCAAATTGATTTGAAAAAGATTGATTGGATGAAAGTGAGGGAGTCTGTTGGAATGTTATGAACTAGAGTATTTTTTTATTGAACATGCTTTTGTATTTTTATTATATCTCAAAATGTGGATCTCCAAATGAGTTTGTTCTTAATTCAGATTAAGATAAAGACATAAGGCCACAACTTTCCTGAAGTGATAAAATTACAATTTTGGTTTTAAGAATTTCAATTTTTGATTTAAAATTGAGTTAAGAATTTTGTTATATCTTAAAAATAGTCTGAAATCTTTTGAGTATAACTTTCAGTATACATAACCAATTTGTATGATTTTGGTGTCATTAGAAACCTAAGACAAAGATGAACAATTTTTTAGAAGAAATTGTTACTTAAATACTCCATTTTCTTTATCTAAATGATCATGCAATGTATACCTGAAAGTCTAATTTGAAAACAAAGTTGGACTATGTCATTGAATATGCATGTTATATGATACATTCATACTAATGTTGATTCAGTTACGTGAAAAATATGGTAATATGAACTTATGTTTGATTGTATATAGAAGGGCAAGTAGAGCGATCACTTCCAGATATTGCTGGAACTTCAAAGCAATAAGCGAAAGGGAGCGATTGTGAGTAACCTAAGATGGTCTCACCTTGATTTGTTTTGTTTATTACTAAATTGAATTTGATATTGATGGATGTGTACTGAATTGTACTGATTCCGAACATGAAGGTTATTTTATTTTAAAACTATTGAGTCCTAGTTGTGGGTAAATAGGCATGCTTAGAAGGGGTCTGCAGCTGCTTCTGTGACACTTCGGTGTCTTCTGTTATTAAAACGTAAGTCTCTTCTGTGATATGGTACCAATTATGGTATCTTCTGTATAAGTCCCATTACCCACTTCTGTTGATAGATTAACAGTCATTTGATTGTGTATTGTAATATATGTTAGATTTTGAAATAATCAAAATGATGTTTTGAACTGAAGGGATTGTGCCTTCTTTGATACTTAGTTCTGTTAACTATGCAACTGTTCTGAAATTTAAATATCTACTTTTGTTATAACTTGATTCAGTATGATTAATGTCAAATTATGCATAGTTAGTTATTACTCACTAAGCTATATGCTTAGCACGGTGGATTTGCCCCATGTAGGTTCTAACTGACGTTTATAAAGACTGGGACAAGACAACCGAAATGGCCAATGGAGTCTGAGTTTTGGTTTGAAAATAATGTAATTTTTTGTTTGACTTTTGGCTTGTATCTAATATGTAAAAATGTGAATTTGTTTGTAAGTTTGTAATAACTATACTTCAGTTTGGTTTGGAATTTACATCGAATTTGTGTTAAGTACTATGTAATTTAATGTATGTTTGCCTGAATTGTTTTTCTGGAAGTTTTCGTATGGTTTAATTTGTTTGTAATGTTTTGTGTGGGATTCAAATATCCTTCCAGGAGATATGTGGGTGTTACATTAATAGTATGAAGAATGAAATAACAAAAATCATATAAATACAATTAGAAATTTAAGGGACATTGCAAGCACAGTTATGGCTGACCATTTTATATATGTTCTATTTATAATAAAAAACACACTCCACTAAAATGATATCGTGTAAAACAATTAGATAAGGAAAATACCAGCTAAGAAGAAACATTAGGCAACTCTATTATTGGAAGTGACTGCCTCCCACCACTTCCAAAGGCAATACAATTGACTATAATATTACTCCCCTTTCTAGAGATGGCGTTAAGAGAAGCTGTAAAATGTTAACAACTAGTTATATAGTAAGATAAAACCATTAGCAATTAATAAAATATTTTTTCTGTCATCCAACTTTATAGGTTCGAAAGATGTTAAATATATTTATCAACTTTTTTAAGTTATAATTGTTAATAGGTAATATCCTCTTACTTTGATCAACTTATTAAATCTTAAACAAAAGAAACCTAACCAGTAAAATAAAAAAGAATTTTCTAAGCAGTTCTTTTTTTCTTGGTTTTACAAAAGTGAACTAATTAGGTTATGTAAAATTCATTTTATTGAATTTTCTTAGATGGTCAAGTAATGATTTGCTAAGAAATTAATATCCATTCACATCATATTTTGCTTTTCTTTTCTAATGTATGCCATCACTAAGATATGGGAACCATATTGGAATATGAAATAATTGTGAAACAATTAAAATTAATGGTGGAGAACTAAAACTACTTAATTTTGAGTAAAATAAATGAAAACAAGGAGACTTGATAAGCAAAAGTCCCAACAAGATGAAGAGCACAGTAGAGTTGAGAAGTAGTAATAGACAAAAAAAAATGAGATGGAGATGTAGATATAGATAGAGATGTAGACAAAGAAAGGAGATGAAGAAAAGGAGGCTTGAGAAGCAACAATCCTAACTAATCCATTAGCCACCAAGGAAGACTTTCCGAATTAAGAGAAATATTAGGTTTAGGTAAGTAAAGTATTTGGAGGGTATGGAGAGTCAAGTGGGTTGAGAGGTGTAGAACCAAAGGAGGTTCTAATCGATGCTTGGATGATAGTAAAACATAATTACTACTGATGATTTTATTATTCTGATGAAAAGCAATATAAGATCAAATTGAAGTTATATATTCAAGAAGAAAGCTTATGAAGTTGATAAAGAGAAGTTAAAGATTACAACTGTCTAAATAAAGATCAAACCAAGAACAAAACAAGATCAATTCTTCTCAAGGTCATTCTTTAGTTTGTACTATTTATTGTAATCTTACTTTGTTAATATGATGCTTTAAAAGGTTCTCCATACGTAAACATTTTATTTTACTTCATTGCACGAGTTTTACTTTCATCAAGAGGCATTAAAGCTTTTATTTTTAATATAAAAACCTCTTAATCTTTCAAACACTCTTTAAGGAACATTTTAAAAAGTGTTTAAATCATAATTAAATTAAATTAATTGGTTTTGAACATTTAAAATTGTTAAAATCATGTTTTTAGGGTGATTAGTCAATTAAAATTATTAAAGTTGATGTACCGTGATTTTGTTGTAACATTAATTGATGTATTGTTCGACCAATGTGCCATATTGGTCAACTAATATGCCTACTAGTTGACTAGTGTTCTAACAGCTAGTGAATCTGAAGCTTATTATTCATACTAATAGTCCAATATATTATACTGGTCTACCAGTGCTCTATATATATTTGTTGTAAATACTAGTTCTTGGCTCCAACAAATAGGTAGGATCCTAAAACACTATAAATAGGTGTTTTTTTCATTGGTGTTAGCATCAAGAAGCATTTGGGTGTTTTTTACATAAATTTCTAAGTGAATAACTGAGATATTTTTTAGTTGTAATCTCTTACTAGGGTGTTAGATATTGTACGTAGTGAATGTTCTAATAGGGATTAAGGTTCCTCTTTACCTTGGAAGAAGATTGTAAAAAGGGTTCCTCTTTATTGCGAAAGATTATACAAAGGTTATTCTTCACCTTGAAAGAAGAACTATAGTAAAATTCCAAGAAGAGTTTTGGAAGTGAACATAGGCAAGAGTTATTTATCGAACCACCATCAATCAGTTTGCATTTTCTCTTCCTTATTGTTACAAAGGTTCTCTTAGACATCAAAATTATACCAAAGTTATACCTACTTCTTTGCATAACAATCTCATTTAAGTCTGTTTAAGCAAGACTCAACCTTCCTATGTGATCGTTGACTAGCAAAATCTTTTTCTCGAACACCTTATAACCCTTAAAGTATTTAACTCTCACACTCAAGTAAGAATACTACAAAAGTATTGAATAATCATAGGCAACAATAAACAAATAAGAGTTATAGTAAAAACCAACCTTTATTACTTTTTCAAAAGTATACAAAGGAATGCTCTCTCTCAATGTGTTCTCTTCTGCTCTATTTCTCTTTTCCCATGGAGCAAGGCTCAAATAAGCTATTTATAAGCATCTTTAGCTTTACAATTCAAAATCTTAATTAAAGTGAACTAGCAAGATCACATCTTATCCTAATCAGATTATATCAAATTATCTAATAAGATGACATCCCCATCTAAATAGAACTTTATCTAATAAGATTTAGCTACATCCCAACTAACAAGATAAGAGATTATATTTAATTAGGAATGATACAGCCATATCCATGAAAAACTTTACTATCTTTAGATGATCCTCCCATATGGTCTTTATCTTTTAGAGTTGATGTAAATCTACAGTGATCTTATCCGCCACATCATCCAAGATCTCCCATTGATCTTTATCCATTGATGATGATTCATTTAAGCCCAAATCCTTTCATAGCATACCTGTTAGGTCCAATGTTTACCTATGTCAAGTCCATTAGTCATGGTTTATTTGTTTAAGCACACATTAAGTCCATAGAGCTCTTACATATCTCCCTCATACATATTATCCAGCTAATCTTCAACCCAAGGTCCATCTCAAGCTATCTTTTGGGCTCACATATAAATCTTACATCTCATCAAAGATTTTTGACAATATGCACCAACACATGCCAGTCTTTGCAATACCCATTTTCTTTGCCTACTCGAAATTCTTTACCTTATTCCATAATCCTGAGTGTCAAACATTGATTAAGGCTCCCCAATGTTTGATAATTATGCAATTAGGAATTAAGGGTCCTCCTATACCAACCCCACTAGAAGAACTTAACCTCTTGTTGAAATAATTCATGGGCACTCCTTTTAATGTGGTTCTCTCAAAGACTCCATAGTCATTGGCACATGTCTAACGTACCATATTCCTTCCCTGTCGGGTTTATCATTGCTCTTGTCCGAACGCCTCTTCACAAGGCTCATTACACCCAATAAAGCATAATTATTGAGATAGACTTCTTCTGTCAAGTCTTCACCTCTTTCTCTTTGAGCCTCCGTGACCATGGAATTTATTTGCTCCTCACTCATCTTCCGTCTTGGGCATTGATAAGAAAAGTGTATCCCTTCACAAATGAAACAAGCAATATCCTATTTTGTTTGTTTCTTGAACTTGTATTAAGAAGATTCACATACCTTCTCCTTGTCTTTCTTTGAGCCATTACATGTCCCAGCATTCTTCTTTCTCTCATTGTTAGTTCAAAATTGGTGGTGGCATTTGGAGATTCACCAAGACATCCGCAAACACTATTGCATTTGGGAGGTTTCATGTTCTGCATTTGAAGCTCCATTTATTCCTAACCTTGCAAGTCTCTTAAGATGAACAACTTGTCTTCCTTAGACATGTTCTGCGTGTCCAACATCAAAGATGTAAGTTTTCTCACATGCTCCTGCATTGAGCTGTCTTGCTTTAACCTCTTCAAAGCTTCTTTTGCGAGCCATTAAATGTTATTGGGGAGGAACTGGTCTGCTACTTCCTTTTTCATCTTCTCCAAGGTGTCAATAGGAGGTATACCCGCACTGATGTTGTTGTAGATTCTCGTTCTTCACCACAGCTTCACATCCTTCACCATATACATAGATGTGATTGAAACCTTCTCTAAATTGAACACCTTTATCGCTACAAAGTATTGCTTCATATCTCACAAGAAATTTTTAAGCTTCTTGACACTCTATCTGCTATGGAAAACTTAGGGCTCTCACACCTTCACCAAAGTGCTTTTGACATGCCTATCATCCTACATTCTAATGGCATTCCTTAGGATTGCGATCTCTAACCTAGAATCCTCTTGTACCTTCATCAATTCTACTATTTGATGTTGCAACTGTTGGATTTGTGCCTCCAAAATTTGGAACCAAGTTGAATAGAATGTCACCTCTTCCTTCCCTGGAGGAATTGGTCCTATAGGTGCCTTTACTCTATTGACACACTCTATTAAATTGTTGCCTCCCTATATATTAAGATTTTGACTTTAATACCAGTTGTTACAAAGGTTTTCTTAGATAATAAACTTATACCAAAGTTATGCCTACTCCTTTGCACAGTAATTTCACTTAGGTCCATTTAAACAAGACTCATCCTTCCCTTGTGATCTTGACCAATAAAATCTTGTTCTCAAACACCTTATGACTCTCGAAGTCTTTATCTCTCACACTCAAGTAAGAATACTAAGAAAGTATTAAACAATCATAGGCAACAATAAACATACAAAAGTTACGATAAAAATCAACTATTATTACTTCCCTAAAAGTATACAAAGGAATGATCTCTCTCAATATGTTCTCTTCACCTCTATCTCTCCTCTCCCCTGGAACATTGTTCAAATAAGCTATTTATAGGTACCTCTAGCTTTACAATTCAAAATCCTGATTGAACTAAACAAATAAGATCACATCTTATCCTAATTGAATTACTTCACATTATCCAATAAGATGACATCCTCATCCAACTAGGACTCCATCTTATAGGATTTAGCTACATTACAACCAATAAGATAAAAGATTATATTTAATTAAGAATGATACATCCATATCCATGAAAAACTTTATTATCTTCAGATGATCTTCACACATGATCTTTATCTTTTAGAGTCTATGTATATCTCTTGTGATCTTATTTTCCACATCATCCAAAATCACCCATTAATCTTTATTCATTAATGATAAGTCATTCAAGCCTAAAGCTTTTCGTACTACACTAGTCTAATTCATTACTTATCCATGTTAAGCTTATTAGTCATAGTCTGTCTATTTGAGTAGACATTAAGCCCATAGAGTTCTCACATGTCTCTCTTATATATGTGATCTAGTTAACCTTCAACCCAAGGTTCACCTCATGCTAACTTTTGGGCTCACATTCAAATCTTGCATCATGTCAAAGATTTATGTCAATGTTCACCAACGTTTGCCAATACTTGACTATGTCTGTTTTCTTTACCTACTCGCAAGTCTTTGTCTTGTTCCGTCCTCACGAGTGTTGAAAATTGATCAAGCTCCCTAATACTCACACGATTTGGTAATTAGGATATAAGAGTCTAACACATATCCTCTTTAAATTATTATTCAAATAAAACTAAGCGATCCATTTATTCATAGTTTTTAAATTGAGTTTATTAGTTTAAAAAATCATTGAATTTTATAGACTAAATTTATCTTCCTCCCTCTCTTAGGTGCCATTGATAACTAATAAGACAGTTAGGTGATTTTGAAGTTAGGGTCGAGTCAGATGGAGGTTTTTAGATTAGGTCTAAGTCACTAAAAATTTTTTGGTCCACATGAACTGATTTTACCACGTAGAAATTTTCATTTGTTTTCAAAAGTATTCAATATCAAGAGGTTTTTTTAGAAAAATTTAAACTACAAGGAATTTTTCAATAATTCCAATGATTAGTGGTTTTCTCAATATTTCTCTAAGTACAAGGGAGATTTTTTACAATAAAAATTAGAATTAAAGAAATTAAACTTAATTTAATTTAAGTTCTAATGTATAAATCTTATTGAGCCTAAGCAATATAATAAGATCCACATATTTAATAAAAATATTATTTCAACATTGAATATAATATATAATAGGTAAAATTTTATTTTCGTTCAAATTTATTTATTTAAATTTTGGTTTAAAATTTTGATAAATATTAAATTTATTTTAGATATTTTGATTAAAATTTTAAATTCAAAATTACACTTTTTTTCTCCGCAACTCGCACTACAAAAGTTTCAATCTCGAGAGAAATGTCAGTAGCATCACAAGTCTCGGTGGCATGTCTTGGTTGTCTGTCATCTGATAAAAGGGTTGTTTGGTATAGCCGCATGTTTATTGTCCTATTCAGTCTTTCAAGCCATATCATGGACTCTACGAGAGAAACAAAGCCTTAACATCGTAATCACTTTCTACGGACTCTACGAGAGGTACAAAGCCTTAACTTTCACTCCCTCATTATAATCCCACCTAACCAAACATTGGACCACATACAAAAACCAGGTAGGTAGAGGCTGCTGCTTTCTTGTAGACATCAAAAACCCAAACAACTACCTCCTCTCTCGATCTAATTCCTCTTGAGTCATGGCTTCTGCGAGCTTTGCTAAGCTTAACGCAGCGTCGTCTACGTGGATCGGACAGCAGTCCTTCGGTCAGCGACCTCGTCCCTCGTCCACTCGGCGAGTCTCCCTACCAATCCGTGCCGGTGCTTACACTGAAGAGCTCGTCAAAACCGCCGTTAGTTCTCTTAAAATTTCTTTCCTGTTTTTTGACTTAGATCGCTGTCTGTTTTGATAAGTACTGATTCGACAACTGATAACTCAATTTCGGCCCGTTGCTTGTCAATTCAAGGCTCAATTTTTTTGTGAATAAAGTTTTGATCTCTTCTATCCTGTTATTGTTAAATATAATAGTCTAAGATAATTGGATTACGTTCAAAATATTTTTATGAGCAACGCATTAAAACTGATTGTACTTTCACCTTTATGTCTTTTAATGGTTGACCATGTGGAAAGTATTTCATTGATTCGGTTTCTCTTGTATCACATAGTTTTGATCACTTTCAATGGAAATGAAGAATTAATTGGAATGATCCAGTTGTATTATTCGTATGTTGCACCTGATTTCCATGCCCGTTCATTTTGTTGGTGTAGAAATCGATTGCATCACCGGGTCGCGGAATTCTTGCCATTGATGAATCCAATGCTACTTGCGGAAAGAGGTTGGCATCTATAGGCTTGGACAACAACGAGGCTAATAGACAAGCATATAGGCAGCTTTTGCTGACCACTCCTGGCCTTGGTGAATATATTTCTGGTGCCATTCTTTTTGAGGAAACACTTTACCAGTCAACAACTAGTGGAAAGAAGTTTGTTGACTGCTTGCGTGATGAGAACATTGTCCCTGGTATCAAGGTTGATAAGGTATGCTGTGATAACAATGATTGAAGTTTGTGGTTTTTCCGTGGTCCTATTTTTAAATTCTTAAACATGTGATGTTTGTCATATTATAACAAGCTCATGGTATCTATTTTGTGTTGTTTCAGGGTTTGGTTCCCCTACCAGGATCAAACAATGAATCTTGGTGTCAAGGCTTGGATGGTTTAGCTTCAAGATCTGCTGAATACTACAAACAGGGTGCTCGTTTTGCTAAGTGGTAAATTTTCTGCATTTGGATGGGTTGTGCCTTTGGTCGTTGTCTTTACTTTTTCCTTATACTTTCCTACTACCCAAATACAGCTAATAATTGACCATTATGCATTACGACTTTCTCAGGAGGACAGTTGTTAGCATTCCTTGTGGACCCTCAGCTTTGGCTGTGAAAGAAGCAGCATGGGGACTCGCGCGTTATGCTGCTGTTTCTCAGGTATTCTTTTTTCAAATCTATCATGAATATCTACGGCTATCTCATGACATTGCTTCTCTAATAGCCTAATACCTTCATGCTTTTTGAATCATTATTTAGGTGAAATGAGATTCTGAGATTGCTAGATGATGTTTTCACAGAATACTTTCTTCCCAATATTGGTTCATTTTTTCTTGGTTTTGTACATAACATTGAAATTCAGGCTTGACAAATGTTATATATTGTATCATTGGATTTGATATGCAGGATAACGGTCTTGTGCCCATAGTTGAGCCTGAGATTCTTCTTGATGGGGACCATGGAATTGAAAGGACACTCAAGGTGGCGGAGAAAGTCTGGGCAGAAGTCTTCTTCTATTTGGCAGAAAATAACGTTACATTTGAGGGCATCCTACTTAAGCCCAGCATGGTAACACCGGGTGCTGAACACAAGGAGAAGGCTTCTCCAGAGACCATAGCCAAATACACGCTAACAATGCTTAGAAGGAGAGTACCTCCTGCAGTTCCTGGAATCATGGTAGGAATGCATAATCCACGTTTTCTCTTAATTATTGTTGGTCATGGATTGTATCACCCCCTTTTCACATCTTTCCTTTGAAGCTTGAGCTGTGAATTCCTGTTGCTAATTTATGTACTATGCTAGATCCCTTGGGGCTGTATGGGGCTGTATTCTTATAGAGTTCTGATTGGCTTGATAATTTCACACTTGCGGAAGAACTTAATGAACTGTTGTTGCATGAGATGAATTTAAGTTGGCAGGAGTGCTGTCTTATTTGCAGTAAAAGATTTTAGTTAAATCTCAATTGAGTGTTTCATAGATAATTGTAGACTACATACTGACTCAATTTTGATATCTTGCAGTTTTTGTCAGGAGGGCAATCTGAAGTTGAGGCAACACTTAACCTGAATGCAATGAACCAAAGCCCCAACCCCTGGCATGTTTCCTTCTCTTATGCTCGTGCATTGCAGAACACTGTCCTCAAAACATGGCAAGGACAACCTGAGAATGTGGAAGCCGCCCAGAAAGCGCTTTTGGTGCGTGCTAAGGCGAACTCCCTGGCTCAGCTTGGAAGGTATTCTGCTGAAGGTGAAAATGAGGAAGCTAAGAAGGGAATGTTCGTCAAGGGGTACACCTACTGAAAAACCGTATTATATAAATTAGAGTTTCTTGGTCTGAACGAATGTGTACTTTGTGTTTTGTGTTATTTCTTCTTGCACTTAAAATTTAAGGACCGAGGAAATGTAGCAATAGGATAATGAATTTCTTTCTGAATACCAGAGAGTTGGAATAATGCCCGTCGGAACTTTAAGGGCAATCACGTACGGCAAGAGGTCAGTTTTATAGCAATGGTGGACGCTTGTAATCTTGAAATATTATGCTTTACAGCATATATTCCAACGAATATTTCTTTTTCTCCGCGATGAAGTTCTGAATAGAAAAACTTGGGAACTTGATTAGGTGCTTGGTGATACATCGTTGTACTAGATTTTTAGGTGTTTATCGCACAAAAGACAGATGTATGTTAATCATTAAAAATTCAACGTTAATTATTAAAATGAATCATTTTTGTGTATTCTATGAGTAGTGAAAGTTTTGGGGTGGTAAATGATATAACAGACTGTTATTATGTAATTAGATTGAATTATGGTATTACTTATCCTTTACAAAATTAGAACCCAAAAAGGATAATTTTACTGTTTTCAGGCCACTTTAAATTATTTTTGAATTAAATTTAATCTTTTAAGTTTCAAACCTCATCACAAGTCTTCTTGTTTAGCTTCTTCTTCACTAAACGAGATCTCCTTTGAATTAGTTTATTTTGATATTTGAGATCTTTTTTCTGTTGTGTTTAAAATTAGATTTTGATATTTTAGTTTTTTTATTGGTAACTTGACTTTATTTAATAGAAATTTGTTTATACTTATTTTTATTTGCTATTTCTTGTGTTAAATAAGAATACAATTTAATGTCTTGGTCCATAATAAGTGAAAATGTCAAAGATTTTTTTTTTCACATCGTTTTAGACTTGCATGATTCTAAAAGGTAATGTTCACCAATCTTCATGCTAATACACCATAAATGGTGTGAATGAAACAAAAAGTCCACATCTCCTTGAAATTGCAAGATCACACTTATCATAAATGCACATTCTCAAGTAATTTGAGGCGAATGTGATTATCAAAACCTATTTTTTGATTAATCGTATACTTTCATGAGTTTTTCTTAATGAGATTCCTTATAGTTTTTTTTTTTTACTAAACTCTTGTTTTTTGTTACACCCTAAATATTAGTAGTGCTTATTTTATTCGTGATGTTCGTCCCTAAGTAAGTTATACCCCAAATTTTTACTTGTCAAGAAAAGTGGGTATCGATGCTATTGTTGTAATCTTAACAAGTATCTTGTGTCTATCAATGTTACCCTTTTGAGACACATTTCTTTGTTTCTTACTTCGATTTCTAAGGAGGAGGATGATTGTTGGGTTATAAAATCACACATCATACCACTAATGTTAGTTGTACCTTATACTCTTATACAACCATCACAATCACCACCATCACCTATTCCCTATGTTTATTCTAGACAATGAGATCATCCTAATAAAAGTTTGGTATATATATCTCTTTTTCCATATCAGATTTAACTATCAGTCATCTGAATCTCCTAATTGCTCTTCGCAAGGTTAAAAGTAATTGAAATTATCTTAATTTATCTTTTGTTTCTTATATTTACTTGCCTTCCTTTTCTTATCCTTTTGTTGCTTCTTTTAATTATGTCCCTCTTCCGAAAATTATGAATGAAGCCTTTCTCATCCTAGTTGTTGTGGTGCTATGATAGAGGAGATGAATGCTCTAGATGCTAATAATATATGTCATTAGATGTAAATGGGTATTCACAATCAAATTTTAATTTTAATAGATCAACAACTCAACTAAAAGTATGAATTATGCAAAAAGGTTATGCTCAAACTTATGATCTGGATTATTTTTACACTCTCTCTCATATTGCTAAATTAATCTTTATTTCGTCTATTCACTTATATGGAAGCTAATCATGATTGACCCTTCTATCAATTATACATTAAAAAAAATCATTTCTTACATAGTGACCTTTAGAAGGAAGTATATATAGCACAATCACTTAGATATATTGCTCAAGGGAAGTACAGAAAGTTTATCATCTTTGAAATTCCATATATTGTTTAAAATAGAGTTATTGTACTTGGCATGAAAAGTTTGGTCTGGCAATGAATACTTTTGGAATGAATAAGAGTAAGTTTAACCATTTTGTTTTCTATAAATACTATACATCCTGCATCATTCTCCCTTTTAAGTATACAAATCATATTGTCATTATTGAAAGTGATAGTATAGGCATGTCATCTCTAAAGTCATTTTTCGTAATCAATTTCACACGAAAGATTTAAAGGCTTTGAAGTATTTTTTGGGAGAAGAGGTAACAGAAAGTAAGAAAGGCATTTTTTTTTATCTCAGAAGAAACAAAAATTGACTTGTTAAAAGTGGTCAAAATTTATGGACTAAGACATGCAATTCTTTAAAGCTCCTTAATTTATAACTCAAAAGATGGAAACTTATTTGAAGATCTTGAGAACATAGAAGAATGGTTGAAAAATTAATGGGTTAAGAATGTACAAAAGGAAAAACAAGTTAGATCAATGTGTTATATTTTGTTTCCAAACCAATTAACATATATCAAAAGGTTTCAAAATATGATAATTTTTCCTTATCTATTAGGCACAGTGAATAATTTTTCCTCATCTATTAGGTGCAGTTGTCTCCTTACAAGTTAATAAATATATCAAAGAGAAGATTTAGATTTATTAGTTATGGTCAATATGTCTCGAGTAAATTTACTTTCATATGCAATAATTTTATTTTTGAAATATGTAAATTGACTTATGTCTTTGTTTATTTTTACAGATAAATAGAGAGAAGTTTAAATAATTCTGATAATTCAATCAATTTAGGACAATTCAATGATCTAGCTTGGGAATATGATAGATTGGTTACTGGAATGAAGAATTATTTGTTTGTATTATAACAAGCATTTAAAATGTGAGGGAATTGCAAGATTAAAGAAGCATTTAGCTAGGAACAAAGGTAATGTTAAGCCTTGTAAGAAAGTGAGTCGTGATGTGAAATGACAAATGAAAACTTTACTGATGATTATCAATATGAGAAAGAAAGCAAAGACCAAACTATAAAATTTGCAATGGAAGTTTTTTTCTAGTGGTCAGGATGATATTAGGGTTGTTAAAGGTGGTATTCCTATCCAACAAAAAGGTAATATTACACTTAATGTGAAAAAGAGAAGAAGACATGTGTCTAACTATTTTGCAAAATAAACGATTCTTAAAACTCAGCCTTTAATCCATAATGCCTTACAATCCAAAAAAGTGGCTTATAATGTCAATATGGCAATGATTAGATGGTAGTATGATTCAGGTATATCATTTAATGATGTGTAATTTTATTAATACCAGCCTATGGTGGATGATACTACCTCTTACGTTCTGCGACATAAAACTCCTTTAATTGATGACTATAGAGGCAAACTTCTAAGTAGTTGTGTTTACTAAGGGTGGCAAGTGGCCTCAGTGTTGGGAAGCTATGGATTCATGCACAATAAGGCATCGGAAGTGTTGGAATCAACATTCCAACCCTACAACATCCCTAAATATCTTGAATCTTAGATGCATTTATACCCAGATTAGAAGAACATGAAATTTCAGCACATGTACCTTTAATAATACTCCTCCTTTCTTGAATCTTCTCCTTGTTTAGATTGTAGCAAATACTAAACACCTTCCTTTATCACTCAAGGTCACACAAAGATGAAGAAAAAGTAGTGTGTAAGGATGATTAGAGCACCAAACAAGATGAGTTCAAGTAGATGCTCAAATGGAGAGATAGATTAAGATTATTCATGCAACAATTACATAAATTGCATGAACAAGACTCAATACCACTTTTATTTTACTCTAAAACACTTCTAGACCCCTTATCCTCGCATGTAAGTGTGTTTTAACTTGTTAGTTCATGTGTTCATTAGTGAAGAACTCACTTATGCATCATTTGTCGTACCTTCAATCACGATCATGGCCTTACTTCAACGTAGTCATGTGTACTTTGTTTTTCATCCGATCTTTTATATATGTGACCCTTAAGTTCCCAATTATTTTGGACACTTGAATTAACTCTTAATCCAAGCAAATCATGGATGGTTTCTGCCATTTCAATTAACTTTTAATTCAAGCAAATCATAAAGGGTTTCATGATGCTAATTTACAAGAATATAAGAGGATTAATACACGAACTCTTCGATAGTTAATTATCCGACATAGGAACCTTTCCATAGACAATTACTATGCAATTCGTCCCTTCACCATTCCATAACCCACTTGGTTCAGAGTATGGACTATGTGTCAACTCCCACTAGACTAACTATGTCATATCTAGTCCAAGTGATGTTAGTTCTTGTCCTGGGATCTCATTACTCTATATGTCATTGAAGACTCTCTTCATGACACATAACTGCTCTAGCCAGAGATTCCTGAATAATCACCTCGATAAGAGACCATAGGTATCATCTCCTTCTATCAGGAGTGGTGAATTTTTTATTGGCTACCTAATTACCATCGAACACTATACCCAATCACCAACCTATAAGCGACCTCGTCTTGAGGCAACAAGGAATGATGTCAAAGCACAGGATCAATACCCAAGATATCCTTAAGTATGTCAAATCTAAGAATATTTGCACCATTACTATGATGAGATTAATCATTGACATTTGATAGATTATCTATATGATAATCTCATAGCAGGTCATTCGATGTACTTACTAATCTTAGTAAGCATCTACATGTTAACTCTAAACATCTCATTCTTACATTTTGTGAGATCCACTGCTTGATTAAATCAAAGACTATAACATGTGCTAATCTATCCGGATTAATAATGTCCTGTCTTATTAATCCTATGATTAGGGATAATTTAGATACTAACACAATTGCACATGATAGGAATCTCATTATCATGATTTCTTTCATGCTATGTTTTGTATCATGGACTTCATTAATCCGATTTAAGATCAACATCAATTTATAAATAAACGAACACCAAATTAATAAAAAATTGTCTTTCATTTTATTAATCAAAATAAAGTTTGTACAAAAGTATTAAAGGTGATTGCTTTTAGAGTACTACTTTAACACTTACGACTAGGCCAAACTTTAAGTCAACGAGAGAGGCTCAGGTTGATCAGACCTTGGATTTGATTTTTGAAGCCCAAATAGGCGTCAGGTCAAGCTCAAGTTCGAGAGACCAAACCATCTAACCAAAACGACATCATTTTGAACCTTTATTTTAAAAAATATGACCGAGTCGGGCTCAAGCCTTGACTTGGCCCAGTTCAGCCCATTATCTTCCTTACTATTTATAAAATAAACAGTAATTTGGATAATAGAAGAATGACCTTGGCAACTTATGAGTGCTCAGTTACATGTGATGGTTAGAGAAATAGAAGGCATAAACTTATTATCAATTTTTGGTTTATTTTGCTAAGAGGACAATGTTTTTAAAGTTTATTGAAGCATCTGGCTTTGTTAAAAATGTTGATACTTTATTTCAAATATTTGATAAAATTGTGAATGAAGTTAAGATAGAAAATATTTTTCTGTTTACTTTTTACAATGATCCTGCTTACAACGTAGATATAATTATTTTTATTGGACTCTTTATGCTACACATTATATTAACCAAATGTTAGAAAATATATGAGATGTTAGATACTTTTCTATCATTTTTAATATTTTGCATAAAGCAACAAAAAAAAGGTGTCCAACTTCATATATAATCATGTATAGTTCCTCAATTTGATAAGAAAGAATTTTACTAATGGTATGACATCTTACTATTACAACATTTGCGACTAATTTTTTACCACTTTAATGTTTTGTTCTAATAAAGAAAGAGTTGAGGAAAATATTTACAATTGATAAGTGGGCCTTATCTCAATATACCAAGTCTAATGATGGAGTGGAGATTTCTAGAATTATACTTGAAGATCATAAATTTTTGGTCCTAATGTTAATTTTTCATACGAGTTTGTAAGCCTTTGTTGAAAGTACTACATTTGACTGATAATGATGAGAAAGCAACAACGGGTTATTTTTATGATGCTACAAAGAGGGCGAAGGAAGCAAGTAAGATCAGTATAAAAAATAGGTCATCTTTATATACATCCTATCTTAGAAAGACTACTCTCTATTATTTACACAAAAGGCAATTTTTAATCTTAGTGTCCATTTTAGACTAATTTTTATAAATAAAGTTCAAGTTAATAAAGGAATGATATTAATTATTAGAATATTTATTACTCATGAGATAATACAAGATCTCCTAAGCTTATAAATGGAGGTTTATAGGGATTCTTTTGGTGACTTTAGGATGCTCATTACTATTTTTCAAAATTTGAATGACATCCATTTGTCATATTTCATAATCATGAAAGCAACAATTGCTAGAATGATCCAAATTAACTTAAACATAACCACGGGCGAGAAGGTCTCATCATAATCAACTCCTTGAATCTGCTTGAAACCTTTCGCAAGAAGTCATGTTTTTTAAGTAGTCAATTTTCCATCTATGACTATCTTCCTCTTGAAAACTCACTTATTTTCAATGGGTTTTACACCCAATAGGAAGATCAATCAAGTTCCAAACCTGGTTTTCATACATGGACTATATCTTGTATTTTATGGCTCTATGTGATTCAAGTGTATAGACTACCCTAGTTGACCTTTACAACAGAACTACTTTTGGTTGACCTTCCTCCATGACTCCTTGTGGCTCAATTTCAACTTTGAGTTGTGTCGATTCAATTGGATGCTAGGCATAAGCCTCTTCCATAACTACTTATAGAGTTGGTTGCACCTGACTCCTACTGACAGAAGCCTAAACGTCGATTAATGTGACTCTACTAACTTCATTATCTTGTAGTGTTTCTTGAATTTATTTAAGTCTAACATTACTCCTGCCACTTCCGCTTGCCTGAAACTCTTTCTTTAAGAACACACCACATTGAGCAACATATATTTTGTTCTTTCCCTTGTGATAGAAGAAGTATCCTTTAGTTTCTTTAGGATAACCTATAAAGAAGCACTTTTCCTATTCAAGCTTGTCAGACATTAAACTTTTGACATATACCACACAACCCCAAATCTTTAGAAAAGACATGGTAGGCACTTTGCCAAACTAGATCTCATATTGTAGCACCCCACCCTCTCAAGACACGTACTCGATATCCTGAGTGATGTCCAAGTGCGAATCCCGTAAGGGTGGTATGCTAGAACAATCGAACACTTAAAACTCGACACAAATTTTTTTTGAAAAATAATATACACATAAGCGGAAATCAACAATCAAATTTTAGGCCCATTCTTTTCTTTCATAACATCAAAATCACATTTATTATTGTTACACTCAAGATCATTCTCATTTACAAACCTTTCTACTTTAGAAAGATAGTACATACCAAAACATATTCAAATATACATGATACAAAAATTGCGAAATACTCAATTTGATACAAAAATAAGTAAATACAAATGCAGACGTCAACTGATCCTGACCTCTACCTCTTACTTCAATGTTGTGGCTATACTCCTGTTTGCCCAATGGGGTAATTCTTTTGAGCCTGAAAAATATTGCAAATTTTGGGTGAGTTTTACGAACTCAGTGAGTGACTATCCTTGATGGCTTACTCAATCACAAAACACATACAGATCATGCAACCACTTAATTTCACATCATTTCAATCATAATCAAATAGCATCACATATCATTTTAATCACTTATTTCATAATTTACATTTAGAGCAGTCACACAGTTCATTTTGTTCATTTGAAACATACATATCAATTTTTATATACAATGCACGTGAGACTCACTTTCATTTATTACTTTGTTGTGATCGAGTGTCTATAACTGTCCCATATCTATTATGGATACCGGGCTCATTGATAACTATCTCATATCCATCGGGGATACCGGACTCATTTTTCATAGTGAGCCTTCGGCTCTTATACACTTTCTGAGCTTGAAGCTCTTTTTCACAATATGATCTTTAAGCTCTTTTTCGGTGGCTACTCTAATTATAGTTGCCTTTATGTTTCATGCATTTATGTAACGGAATGCATCACATTCATATATTTCCAATCAGTCACTTTCACATTCATCATTGGACCTTAGTCCAACATTCAATAATTAATTTGAGAATCACCTTCCTTATTCATATACACATTCACATTTAGAATACATTTACCATTGGAACGTGGTCCGTCATTCAACATAAATGTTGAGAAACACTTATTTCTTCTCATTCACATACAAGTACTTCAATATCATTAAGTCTCAGACCTTCATTTTTTGGCATCAACATAAGCAAATCACATTCATATCAATTATATTCACATTGCATAATAATCATTAACGTAGTCATTCAATGCAGAAATTGAAATTCAGAACAAACAATATAATGAGACCATCTAGGTTGATTCACAATATGGCGTTAGCTTTCATAATCTGGAAACGTTTGAATACAGACATTTATCCTGTACATCAAAATTATGCAATACACACATTGCACACACACATTAATAACTTTGCACAATCATAAGCATTCATTTATACACACGTGTGTATATAAAATAAGTAAAATACATGTTCAATAAAAATCTCGGGTATATTATCAAATTTCATATTTTATCCACATTCTCATTTTATAACTCAATTACTCGTCATTTTATTTTTAGCATTATTTGCTCTCATAATAACCCATTTCTCAATCACTTTTACTATATACACTTTACTCCTCTTCTTGAATCACAACTTCATTTATATAAATATCTTTATTCCCATTAAACTCATGCTTTTTGTACTTTCTTATCAATAATTCATTCACTAATTCTATTCCAACATTACAAGATCAATCATTATCCAAATTCTCATTTAAGTCCTATATCACCTCCAAAATTCCAAACTTTAGGTTCAATTTTCCATAATCATTCTGATTAGGTAAATAAAGTAAATTGACAACACTTTCTTCTAGAAAAGCGTTCCCCATTATCTTAAGTTTCTAATGACACCATGATAATTCAATTTGGTTTAGTATTCCACAAGTTATACTCTAAATAATTCGGACTATTCATAAACTGTAACAGTATTCTGTACTCAACTCCAAGTCAGATTCTAGAGCACTGTAGACAAAATTGGAATTAGATTTCTTAGAAATTGTATCACTGTTCTCTATTTTAATCTAAATTAAGAATAATTCCATTTGGATAACTACATAATAAGTTATTCCTAAAATATCGAAGCATGTTCAGTGATAATACTCCAGTGATGAAGTTCTAGGATTGTTCATCATTTTTATCCCAATTAAATCAATCAATCTCTTCCTAATGATTTCATATGGCTATAATGTTTTTTAGAGATGAAGATCAATGTGTTATGAGTCTAATGGTTGAAGTCCCATGTCATTTAGAGGTCGAACGAAGAAGTTATAGCCAAAAGAGTAAAGGATGTTCACATCAGTCCACTTTCATAAGCATTCAATGTCACGATCATACATAAGCACAATCGTTAGATACAAGTTGATTCAGAAAAGTCATGATTGTGCTTGTGCATGATCGTGCTTTTCCATACTTATTCAAAATGTCACAATCGTACACAAGCATGATCGTGCAACCCCTTTTTGCTTCTCCAAATTCATGTACTGCTAAGTCTCTTCTTCTTAAAACAGACCTTTGGGTTGTTCCTTTATGTATTAAATTTCAAATGAAACCTATTTCATGCAATTTCGTTCGATATTCTTCAAGTTATGCTAAAAACACTACAGACTGCTCCAAACCATGTCAAAATCCACAAACTCAACTTTAAGCTAAATTTTGAAACTCTTAGAGATAGAATTCAGTTTCGATTCCTTAGCGAAAAATATATCCATATGTCTGCAATTTACTATGAACACAAAATCATCTCATTTGGATGTTTATAGAACATGATATGGCAAAAATAAAGATGCATATTCAGTCGAAACACTGCATCTGTACATTTTTCAGCACCCTTCCTCATCTCTTTCATCTTAAATCATCTCTTTTGCTTACTTTATCACTTCTAGCTTATTTTCTCAATATTTCCTCTTCATTCCTATTTCATTTCAACTCAAATTATCACAACCAAATCAAAATCTATCATTTTTCATAATAATTTTAAAAAAAAAACAGAAAATCACACTCACACATATTATCTTCACATTTTCTGCATTTTCAACTTCTACATTTTCTTCACTTCTTCCTCAAACTTTCATTTTAAATCATTCATTCTCATCTCAGAACATCATCTTACAACTATTCTTCCACTTTAAACTAATTATTTTGTTCATCTCTAAAATGCTCAAAACTCATGTGTATGCGTATATATATACACAGTGAAAACAGAGTCCTCATTTTTGTTTTCTTCAAAAAGTTTTTACACCTAGTTGTACATGTTTTCTAAGATCTTTCAAGTCTAAAAATCATTTTAACACCATTTCATAACCTTTTTATCATCAAATCTTAAAAATCAACATATGTTGTACACTCTGGTTTTTCACTCACGTTTTCAGCACATGTACATTTTTAATTTACAACTTCAACGTATAACTAACATGATGTATGTTTCATCTTATGCAATAATGAAAAAACACTAAAATGCTTACTTGTATAAAGCTCCAAAACCATCAAGGTCACATAAACCCTAGCTTTCTAATAATACCCCATCATCAACAATTAAGAGTTGTAGGGTTAGGTATTTCGGTTATAGTGAAGAAGATAACAAAAAGAGATGGTGAGTGAAAAATGAGAGCAAAACTTTCTTTGTGAGGTTGAAAGATTTTTCTAAAAGAATGAAGCTTCCAGAAGATAAAGAAAAATCTCGAAAAAGAGACAAGATCCACACAATAACTGTGTCCTTCAAATAGAATTGTATAGTACAACTTAAACAAGACAAGTGATATATGTCACCTATCCATTAGTCTAATTCCTAATGCTTCAAACTAGATTCTCGTATTAAGCTAGTTCAACCATCTCCAAATTTTCAAAGTCTTTTTTCTCAATAATTTCTAAAATCCTTTTTTTTTTACAATTCTCCAACATCATTAGTTTTCATTTCTATTTCCTTCCACTAATTTACTTGCCAAATGACATTTTTCCTAGCCTAATAACACTCAACATTTTCGAAAATTTCCCCAAAATTCATCAAAAATTGTAAATCAATACATATATTCTCCACATCAATTTTCAATACAATGAATTCACAATTCTCATATAATCACATTTATAATCAATTTCACCCGGAAGGTCAATTAATGCACATGTAGTCATTTTAATGTGTGCAAAAATTCAAATATACATACGTGTATGCTAACAATATACATAAGCATGAAAATGCATTTTTTTATTAATCTCTCTTTAATCTCACATGTACCATATTTTTGTGTTCTAACTCTTAATATGGGAATGGGATGTTACATTTCTCCCCTCCTTAATAAATTTTGTCCTTAAAATTCTTATTTGATTGATCAGGAAGGCAAGGTTATTGTTTACTCAATTACTCCTGCATTTCCCATTTAACTTCATCACTCGAATAATTTCTTCTAATTGACCATAGTCAATGGAAACAATCAATCCTATAATTATTACTTCAGATATCACACTGCCTTAACTATTTCCTCAATATAATTCAAGTTACTCAAAATTTTCACTTAACAAGCTGACAATACATCTTTGTCATATCATATCATTATTTCTTAGCGTATTCTCATATCACATTATGAATCTGAGGCATCTTTGCTGATAATACAACTCACAAGTTACTGTTCCTACGCTCTTAGTAACTTCATATGGACCAATACAATTCGAGCTTAGTTTATTCTTTTTCCTAATCTGAGTACATCTTGCCAAGCTGATGCCCTCAGAAACATTTCATTTTCAATTCTCTTCAGTGCTAATACACATAACTCTTAGGTCTGTCTCACTGTATTCCATATCTTCGGTGTTAATCCATCTAACTCATTTATCTTTCTTGAATCACTTAGTTTAGTTTCAAATACATATTAATTTCACTATCCTCAACATCTCCCATCTATTATGGTCTTTAACTATTTTAGGCCTCATTTAATTCAATGTAAGGGGAGAATGACTCTTTTTATCATATAAAGCCTCATACAGTATTCTAATGACCTTACTAGGACAATAATTTTTTTGCTTAATGCTTGAAGTCTTCTTTTTTTTAATGCTTGAAGTCAATTAGAACTTTACATTCATCTCATGTTCCTATGAACTCCAAAATATAAGCTTTAAGCATATCTCCAATGGTTAAGAATGTAGGCAATCCAAACATTTAGTCACTTGATTCTATATTCTTTGCCGATAAATGTTATTTCGGCATATTCCTACTAGGATGTATAGCTGAGGTTGTCATTTGCTTTCACTAATAATCTCTTTGCTCGATCATCTTTTTCACGTACATATACTTTTTGTTTCAGTCACCAAATATCATTTTCCAATTCAAACTCAAAATTTGGATTCTTTTTTTCCTCAATTTAGGCTTTGCAAAATTTTTCATATAAATCTGATCTTAAATTCTATGTGACTAATATCACTTCATTTTACCCCACTACACCTAAACATTCTATGCTCTACATTGCACTAGATTTGATAACCTCAATATATCTGAATTTGTGTTATTCCGTTGTTGAATTTCCTACTCAATCCATTGGATTGCAACATTAGCTTTATTGGGAAATATTCATTTGCCCAATCCTTTCAAATTCAATAATTACCTTAATTTTTACTGATCTGTGCATTCATATATATCCAAAATGTTTCTGTACATATAATGTCTCCAAGTTTTCAAAGCAATTACAATTGCAACAAGTTCTAAATCATATCCCGAACAATTCAATTCATGAAACTTTAACTATCTCCATGCATATGAAATCGCTTTATTATGCTACATTGGATTTCATCCTAATCTCTTATGTGAAACCTCATTATGTACTATATAATCTCCAATTTCAAATGATATTATTATCATTGGTGTTATCTTCCCTTAAAATTCTTTTTACATTCATCACTTATACAGTTGACACATTTTTCCTCAAACGTTTTTGTCAAGGGATAAGATCAATAAAAACCCCTTAACAATCTCTGGTAGTGTCTAACATACAACTGGTTCTAAAGAACTCCGAATGTCTCATATATTCCTTGTAGTTTCTCACTTTATCATCACCTCTACTTTCTTTGGGTCTCCCAATATGCCATGTTCAGATATTAACAATCCACATTTTATTTGATCAAACAAAAAGTCACTCTCATTATACTTGGCTTTTTTTTTTCTACCTTCATGATATGTAAGATTTTCTCAACTATTCAAAATGTTCTCTTGACTTTTCACATACACTCAAAATACCATCTATGAACATAGTCGCTAATTGATACAATTTTGCTTGGATCACTTTAATTTTTAATACTATAATACTGTCGGGGGCATTGATAACTCCAACAGATATAACTCAAATTTCCTTGTGCCCATGATTTGTTCTCTTAATTCTTTAAGTATCTAATTCCTCAATGAGGTACTATTGTCTCATGTTGTTTTCGATTCTCCCAATTGACTTCTACTTCTCGAATGATTTTCTCAATTCATTCTATTTCCTCTTATTTCACATTGAGTTGTTCTAATGTCTGTTCATTCTTACTAGTTTCTCCACACATTTCAATTTATTTGCAATCTTAACTTCCTATGTTTGTAACACATTCATCATATCAAATTTGTATCTCTTGAACATATTTACACAGAATATAACGTGGACCTATATTATCCTCATATGAGCAATTAATGTCTCCTCAAATTCAATAATCCAATCACATAGTTAGATACTTTACATCAAAAAAATGCATACATTCTTAGTAGCATATTCTACCTCTTATGCCTAAGTCACTACTAGGGATATGACTCCAATATTCACTTTTGATTCATTACATCTTTATTTCTAATTTGTTTCTTCATTGATCATTCTTAAATTGAATCATCTGATCAACTTAACCTAATTTAGGAAAATTCTTCTTTGAAAGAAGATTTCTTATTACCATCATCGATATTGTTCATATAATCCTTATCAATCTACTGTCTTTATCATCTCTTATTGATCATTCTTAGTACTTTAAGAAGATCAATTTCTATCATTTCGTACACAGTTATAATGTTTTATTCATCAAAACTCAATGATCCTAGATAATATTTCTCTCTTTATCCTTGCCACAATCGGGGTTTCCTCGCATTGACATATGCTAACATCAACTTTACCTCAATTTTTCCAAAATTTACCTCTTCTAATGTTACATCATGTTATAATAATTCAACTATTATATTAGGTACATTAACTCTTCTCCTTTGATTCATCATATTTTTCTTTATCTCATCTTCTATCTCCTCCTCCTATTTTCATTTATTTCATCTCCCAAATGTATATCCTTAATCAATTAATAATTATAGATGTATAATCGTCTATAAATTCTGATTTTAATTTCCACTAATATATTCTTACGGTGAATCATAAATCTTGTCACATTCATCAGACAACCACTTCGGTTCCTAATTCATCTTCTTAAGATCATAACAATTTTTGTTTTCATTACATTCTACTTGTGCACTTTAATCTCATCATTTTTACTTATATCCCTATTTTCCCCAATCAATCCACGACAATATATATTCACATCTATATCACATTCAAGGTATACCATCACAGTACAATATGGATAACATGTTTAATGATACAACCATATATACAAATGTAGTGAGCCTTTATCTATCATACAAAACCAGATACTATTTCTCATTTCTAAATGCCCATAAATCTTGATTTGCTCACATTCTGACTGATCATCATTCTTCTCAATGCTCCTAACAGCTTAAACTCTTAAGGAATGCTCATGTATGTGACTCATATAAATGTGACTCAGATTGGGGATTAGTTGTCGCTGTTTGCTATGACATGGCTAAAATGCATGTAACTTGACATATATTTCCAAAACGCCCATGTAGGATACTAATTCTGGGCTCTGATACCAAATTGTAGCACCCCACCCTCACAAGACACATACCTGATATACTGAGTGATATCCAAGTGCAAATCCAGCAAGGGTGGCATACTAGAACAATCAAACACTTAAAACTCGGTACAAATTCTTTTTTGAAAAACCATATACACATATATGGAAATCAACAATCAAATTTTAGGTCCATTCTTTTCTTTCATAACGTTAAAATCACATTTATTTTTGTTACACTCAAAATCATTCTCATTTACAAACCTTTCCACTTTAGAAAGTTAGTACATACTGAATCATATTTAAATACACATGATACAAAAATTGCAAAATACTCAATTTGATACAAAAATAAGTAAATACAAATGCGGACGTCAACTGATCGCAACCTCTACCCCTTACTTCAATGCAGTGGCTATACTTTCGTTTGCCCAACGGGGTAATTCTTCTGAGCCTAAAAGATATTGCAAATTTTGGGGGAGTTTTGTGAACTCAGTCAATGACTATCCTCGATGGCTCACTCAATCACGGAACATATACAAATCATGCAATCAATTAATTTCACATCATTTCAACATTACAAGATTAAACATTATCCAAATTCTCATTTCAGTCCTATATCACCTCCAAAATTCCAAACATTAGGGTCAATTTTCCATGATCATTCTGATTAAGTGAATGAAGTAATTTGGCAAGACTTTCTTCTAGAAAATTGTTCCCCATTATCTTAATTTTCTAATTATACTACGACAATTCAATTTGGTTTAGTATTCAACAAGTTATACTCCAAATAATTTGGATTGTTCAGAAACTTTAATAGTATTCTGTACTTAGATTCAAGTCAGATTACGGAACTCTAAAGATAGAATTGGAATTTGATTTCTTTATAGAAATTGTATCCCTGTGTCACTATTTTGATCTGAATCAATAATAATTCCATTTGGATAACTACATATCAAGTTATGCCTAAAATACCAAAGCATATTCAGTGATAATACTCCAGTGATGAAGTTCCAAGAATGTTCATCATTTTCGTTCCAATTAAATCAATCAATCTCTTCCAAATGATTTTATATGGCTATAATGTTTTTTGAAGATGAATATAAATGTTTTATGATTTCAATAGTTTAAGTTTCATGTCATTTGGAGGTTGGACGAAGAAGTTATAACTAAAAGAGTGAAGGATGTTCACATCAGTCCACTTTGGTAAGCATGCACGATCGTGAGATTCAAGATGATTCAGAAAAGTCACGATCGTACTAGTGCACAATCTTGCTTTCCATACTTCTTCAAAATGTGACGATCATGCACAAGCATGATCGTGCAACCCCTCTTTTCTTCTCGAAATTTGCGCACTGTCAAGTCTCTTCTTCTCAAAACAAACCTTTGGTTCAATCTTTCATGGAAAGTTTGGCAAGGAAATGAAGGATTTATGTAAAACACTCTTCTAAAAATTTGTTCCTTTATGTCTTAAGTTTCAAATTAAACCAAATTCATGCAAGTTGGTTCGATATTCTGCAAGTTATGCTAAAAACACTAGAGACTATTCCAAACCACGACAGAATCCACAAACTCAACTTCGAGCTAAATTTTGAAACTGTTAGAAATAAAATTCAATTTTGATTCCTCTATGAAAAATATAACCATACGTCTATATTTTAATATGAACTTAAAATCATCCCATTTTTATGTCTATAGACCAAACTATGGCAAAAATACAGATGCATATTCAGTGGAAACACTGCATTTGTACATTTTTCAGCACCCTTCATCATCTATTTCATCTTAAATCATCTCTTTTGCTTACTCTATCACTTCCAGCTTATTTTCTCAATATTTACTCTTCATTCCTATTTCATTTCAGCTCAACTTATCACAATCAAATCAACATATATCATTTTTCATAATCATCAAAAAAACAGAAAATCACACTCATGCATATTATCTTCACATGTTCTGCATTTTCAACTTCTGCATTTTCTTCACTTCTTCCTCAAACTTTCATTTTAAATCATTCATTCTCATCTCAGAACATCATCTTACAACTATTATTCCACTCTAAACTCATTCTTTTGTTCATCTCTAAAATGCTAAAATGCTCAAAACTCATGTATATGTGTATATATATACACATTGAAAACAGAGTCCTCATTTCTGTTTTCTTAAAAAAGCTTCTGCACCTAGTTGTACACGCTTTCTAAGATCTTTTAACTCCAAAAATCATTTTGACACCATCTCATAACCTTTTTATCATCAAAGCTAAAAAAATCAACATATAGTTTTTCACTCAAGTTTTCAGCACATGTAAATTTTCATTTTATAACTTCAACTTTTAGCTAACATGATGCGTGTTTCATCTTATGCAATAATGAAAAACCATTAAAATGCTTACTTGTCTAGAGCTCCAAAAACCTTTGAGATCACATAAACCCTAGCTTTTTAATAATACCCGATCATCAATAGTCAAGAGTTGTAGGGTTAGGTATTTCGGTTATAGTGAAGAAGATAACAAAAAGAGATGGTGAGTGAAAAGGGAGAGCAAAACTTTCTTTGTGAGGGTGAGAGATTTTTCTGAAAGAATGAAGCTTCCAGAAGATAAAGACAAATCTCGAAGAAGTGATAAGATCCACACAATAACTGGGTCTTTCAAATAGAATTGTATCGTACAACATAAACAAGACAAGTGACACATGTCACCTATCCATTGGTCCAATTCCTAGCGCTTCAAATTAGTTTCTGTTATTAAGCTAGTTCAACCATCTCCAAATTTTCAAATTCATTTTCTCAATAATTTCTAAAAATCAATTTTTTAACAATTCTACAACATCATTAGTTTTTCATTTCTATTTCCTTCCACCAATTTACTCGCCAAATTGCATTTTTCCTAGTCTAATAACACTCAACATTTTCTGAAAATTTTCCCCAAAATTCATCAAAAATTCTAAATCAATACATATATTCCCCACATCGATTTTCAATACAATGAATTCACAAGTCTCACATAATCACATTTATAATCAATTTTACCCGGAAGGTTAATGAATGCATGTATAGTAATTTTAATGTGTGTAAAAATTCAAATACACGTGTGTGTATGCTAACAATATGCATGAGCATGAAAATGCGTTTTTTTCTTAACCTCTCTTTGATCTCACATGTAACATATTTTTGTGTTCTAACTCTTAATATGGGAATGGAATTTTATACATATTGTGTCTTTTCTACGGAATTTGATAAAAACCCTATTTAGTGTGAATGCAGTAGTTTTAAGCGCATATCCCCAAAATGAGATTGGAAGTCTGGTTTGACTTATAATAGATTAAACCATGTCTATCAAAGTTCAATTTCTCCTCTTGGAAATACCATTCCATTGTGGCATTCCATGAGGGGTGAGTTGTGAGATGATTCAACACTCTCCAAGATAAGCACCAAATTCATGAATCAAGTATTCACCTCTATGATCTGATTGCAAGACTTTAATCTTCTTATCGAGTTCGTTCTCAACTTTATTCTTGAATTCTTTGAACTTTTCAAAATATTTAGACTTATGTCTCATTAAATAGATATAACCATATCTACTAAAATCATCAGTAAATGTGATCAAGTATCTATGGACTTTTGTATCATATTTCTTTATGTGTTCGTCAAAAAACAAAAAGCGAGAAGAAAACGTCCATTCTTTGTATACGTTTATGATCAGTGATGATACATTGTATAAAATGTAAGTTACTTGATTAGTGACTATAAAACGATGATGAAGTATGTATAGATGTTAAGTAGGAATAAGGGTACATTTTAGTTTATTTCGTAGTGATATTTAACATGAATCCTTTCTTATATGATAATATGTTGTAAATGTTGGGAAACTAGGTTGAGACCTGATCCTGATTGTAGCGGAATAATCACTAAACTTTTCATGACTTTTGATTTCCCGAAAACCAAGATCTATTTAATTCTATAAAATGATTAACACGAATCATAATAAAGTGAAAACTTAATTCGTACCTTATTCTAAAGCTTTATCTTTATCTTGTTGTATCTCTCGAACCGTTTTCGAAACTGATCCGTCTCAACCACCGTAGCCGCATAAGTGCCCGGCCTCTAACGGTATCCACAAAACAAGTTGAGAGAACTTTGTACCTCTTACAGAGAGAGTTAAGCATGAAGTGCTAGCTCCACAAAGCTTAAGCCTATTTATTATAAGTTTTAAACGTTTTAGTAATTTAATTGAAATTAAATTCTAATTTCAATTAAACTTGAATTAGAATTATAATAATTCTAATTAAATACCAATTATGCTCATATAAGATTAAATATCTCATATTGATCCTTATTCATTAAATATATCATATTAATCATAAAGCTTCTCAAACTTTGCAATCAAGTCAACTTGATTAAACTGATTTTGCTCTCTTCAACCCATTCTATATGTGAGTTCCTTTAGGTTCCTAAATATGTTGACAATAATTATAAAATATAATTTTAATTCATAATTAAAATTCGATAAATTAAAACTCCTTTTAATTTATCTTTAATTCTCTAATTAAACAATTTATAATAATAGATCAAGATTGGAGTCTAGCAACGCATCATGACCATCTAAATATTTAGGAATGTCAAAGTAGTTTTGACCAACCTTTCTGTGCATAATTTTTCCGTATAATTCAATCCTTTCATCATATAATGTTCTGATTAGACACTGAACATGGAGTTAATGTCTACTCTATTTTGAGTCTAATCATATTAGTTCTCCGCCATTAGCTATCAATTCAATTAATGACATTTGTAAACTATTTACAAAACATCATGTAACCTTGGCCAAGGATTTCTTGAATTGATACTAATCGAGAACAATGAAACATTCTCCCTAATTACTTTAGGGTAATGAATCCTATTTTGATCACTCAACTATCTCCATATAGTTCATGCTATATCCAATGACTACCGATTAAACGACCTATGATTAACATAAGTAGTATCAAAACATAACAATCCTCATACAAGATAACTTTGATGGCCTCAAGTCAAAGTATCACTTATACAATCATCACAATGAGAATTCCATAGACATACAAGTAATGTTCCAAATATATTTCTCATATCGGGTATGTTCAATGAACTTGTTCTTTAGAGCAACCACATGTTTTTTTAAATATCTTTATACTTTTGCCTATAAGATTGACTACTTCCTTCATAAGAAAAACAAAACATGTTCTAGTCTTTTTATGTTCTATTAATGTCCGATTTTAATAGAATAATAACTAGGAACATTTAAGAATAATACATAAATATAATATGAATCTCATAATTATAATTTCATTATAATTTTATTTGTAATGTACAATTATCCCATGGACTTTATCATATACATCTAATCATGTATAAGATAAAGAATATCTTTAAATAATTTTTCACTAAACTACAACTAAAATGATTGGCTATAGGGCATAACTCAACAGTAAAGACATCAGGCTCCTATTCGAAAATCATAGTGGGATTTGATCCCGTGCACAGCAAAATAATAACAATATTTTTTGTTTGACTTCTCAAAATTCAATATGACAAAAATCTATATGATTAATGTACAAAACATAATAAAGAATATATTTTAATTCGTACCTTATTTGAAAACATAATATTTTTTGTTTTTTCCTTAAACTGTTTCAAAATTGGCTCTCTTAACCACCATAATCACACAAGTATTTGACTTCTAATAGTATCTACAAAACGTGTTGAGAGAATTGTATAACTTTTGTAAAGAATTTTAGGCAAGAAGTGCTAGTTTCTTTAGAGCCTAAGCTTATTTATAATATATTATGCATATTTTAGTAATTTAATTGAAATAAAATTCTAATTTCAATTAAATTTAATTAAAAATATAATTAAATACAAATTATGCCTAAATAAAATCCAATATCTCATGTTGATCCTGATTTATCAAATATCTCATATTTAATCATAAAATTTATCAAACTTTACAATCAACTATGACTTAATTAAAAAACATTTTTTCTTTAACCCTTTCTTTATGTAGTTTTCTTTAAGTTTAGATTCCTTAAATTTATCTTTAATTTTCTAATTACATCATTTATATCTGTAGATCGATAGTGATGTCTAGCAACACATCATGACCACACAAATATTTAGGGATCTCAGAGTAATTTTGACTAACATTATGCTCATGATTCTTTTTATATAATTAAATCCTTCCATTGTAAAATATTTTAATTAGACATAAAGCATAGAATTAATATTTACTTTATTTATGTCCAATTATATTAGTTCTTTACGGCTAGTAACTTAGTAATGTTCCTTTCATGAGAGGATATGTGTCTAATTTCTCAGTTTCCATTATATTATCCAAATTGAGACCACCACAACCATCACTATCCGTATTAGTTACTTAATTTGTAGCTGAGCAAATAGTATATATATGTAGTTTAATCTCTATATAAAGACGTCAATTGAAACATCTTTCTACTCTTCATTTCAGAATGCATTGCGAAGATCACGTATCTATTGATGTTTATATCCTATTTCTTTATGTGTTTATCAAAAAATAAAAAGAAAGAAGAAAATATCCGTACTTTTTTTCATTTATGTTCAATGATGATTCATGCATACGAGGTAAGTTATTAGGGACTGGAGAACAATGACAAAGTATGTATAGATTTTAGGTAGGAAAAGGGATACATTTATCTTATTTGGTAGTGATATTTAACATGAATCCTTTCTTATATAGTAATATGTTGTAAAGACATCATGGTCCTATTAGAAATTATGGTAGGATCCAATGACGTGTGTTGTAAAATAATAACAAAACTTTTTTGTTTAGATTCTCAAAAGTTAAGATCAACTAAAATTGTACAAGATGATTAATGCACAAAATATAATAAAGCATAAGTTGTAATTCGTACCTTATTCTAAAATTTAATCATTTTCTTATTTTTGTCTTTAAACTATTTTAAAATTGCTTCCCTTATCCATCTTAGTCACATAAGTATCTGATTTTAAACGGTATCCACAAAATGTGTTCAGAAAACTCTACAACTATTATAGAGAGGGTTAAACAAGAAGTATAAGCTTCTTTGGAGCTTAAACTAATTTATAATAAATTCTATATATTTTAGCAATTTAATTGAAATAAAATTATATTTTAATTAAAATTACAATTAATTCTAATTAAATAAAAATTATGCCCAAATAAAACTCATAATTCTAATTAAATAAAAATTATGCCCAAATAAAACTCATAATTCTAATTAAATAAAAATTATGCCCAAATAAAACTCATTATCTCACATTGATCTTTATATATTAAATATATCATATTTAATCATAAAGTTTCTCAAACTTTATAATCAAGTTTGACTTAATAAAAACATATTTTCTCTCTTTAATTTGTTCTTTGTGTGTGACTCATTAAATTCCTAAATATATTGGTAATGGATATAAATTATAATCTTAAATCATATTTTGGATTCAATAAATTAACTCTTTTAATCTGCCTTTAATTTTCTAATTATATAATTTATATTCATAGATCAAGCTTGATGTCTAGCAACACATTACGACCACACAAATATTTAAAAATGTCAAAATAATTTTGACTAACTTTTTTTATCATGATTTTTCGTATAACTAAATCCTTCCACAGTACAATGTTTCGATTAGATATAAACCATATAATTAACATCTACTCTAATTGAGTCCAAACGTATTAGTTATTTACCATTAATAATTGATTCAATTAATAATATTTGAAAATTATTTTTAAAGTATCATTTTACCTTAGCCAAGGAGTTCTTGAATCAATATCAATTGAGAATAATAAAACATTCTCTTTAATCCCTTTAAGGTGATGAATCTTATATTGATAACTCAACTATTTCTATGTAGTTCATGTTATAATCAATGATTACATGTTGAAATACCCTTGACTAAGATATGTCATAAGTAGTATTAAAACATATTAATCCACATATAAGATACTTTGAAGATCTCAAATCAAATAATCACTTATACAATAACCACACAATGAGAATTTCCATAGACATATAAGCAATGTTTCAAATGAAATTCTCATTTAGGGTTAGTTTAGCGAATTCTCTAATAACCACCCACACATTTATTTAAGTATCTTCATATTACAGTTCACATGGAAAATAACACAAAATGTTCTAGTCTTTTTACATGTTATTAATGTTCAGGCTTAATAGAATAATAACTAAGAATAATTTAGGGATAACAAATAAATGCAATATGAATATCATAATTATAATCTCATTGTAATTTTATTTACAATATTTATTTATTCTGTAGACTTTATAATATATATTTGATTATGTATAAAATTTTTAAAAAAACACCTTCAACAAATTAATCACTAACCTGTAACTAATAGATTGGCTGTAAGGCATGAACTGAAATAGTCTATATTATACCTGGTAACATCGTAATGCTCCTTTCATGAAGGGACCTGTGTCTAATTTCTCACTTTTCATTGTGTTACCTAATTTTGGGTAAAATAAGTAACATATTTTAATAGATATAATCACCATCACTCTATTTTCACCCCCATTGTGACCACCACAACCATCATTATGCCTAATACTTACTCAATTAGTGGTTGAGTAATTAGTATATATATGTAGTTTAACCTATATATAAAGACGTCAATTGAAACATCTTTCTACTATTCATTTCAGAATGCATTGCAAATATCACGTACGTATCTATTGATGTTTATATCCTATTTCTTTATGTGTTTGTCAAAAAATAAAGAAAGAAGAAAATGTATGCTTAGTGATGATACATGCATATGACGTAAGTTACCTGATTGTTGACCGGAGAACAATAACAAAGTATGCATAGATTTTAAGTAAGAATAGGGTACCTTTTAGCTTATTTAGTAGTGATATTGAACATGAATCCTTTCTTATATAGTAATACGTTGGAAAGACATCAGGCCCAATCTTATATGCAAATAATGAAACTTTTTTGTTTGATTTTTCGAAACTTAAAATCACTTAAAATTATATAAGATGAATAAATCACAAAACATAATAAAATATAAATTGTAATTTATACCTTATTTTAAAATTTAATTATTTTCTTATTGTTTTTCTTAAACTATTTTAAAATTTGCTATCTCAACTATCATTCTCGTTCAAAAATCTGACTTTTAATGGTATTCACAAAATATATTAAGAGAATTCTACAACTGTTGTAAAGAAAGTTAGGCAAGAAGTGTCAGCTTTTTTAGAGTCTAAACTTATTTATAATAAGTTATATATATTTTAGTAATTTAATTAAAATAAATTTCCAATTTTAATTAAAATTACAATTAATTCTACTTAAATACAAATTCTTAAACTATTTTAAAATTTGCTATTTCAACTATCATTCTCGTTCAAATATCTGACTTTTAATGGTATTCGCAAAGCATGTTGAGAGAATTGTACAATTGTTGTAAAGAAGGTTAGGCAAGAAGCATAAGCTTTTTTAGAGTCTGCCTATTTATAATAAGTTATATATATTTTAGTAATTTAATTGAAATAAATTTTTAATTTTAATTGAAATTACAATTAATTATAATTAAATACAAATTTTTCTAATTAAATACCTGATAATTTAGCAATGCTCCTTTCATGACACGATCTGTGTCTAATTTCTCAATTTTCGTTGTGTTACCTAATTTTGGTTAAAATAAGTGACATCTTGTAACAGTTATAATCACCACCACTCCATTTCCCATCCTCAATGCGACCACCCCAACCATCACTATCCCCTCTCTCGATATCTCTGCGTATATTGGGTGTGGTTCTAATCCACTTTAGATCTATGATTACCAAATGAGAGATCGATTCTTTTTGCTTTGTGGAAGTGGGATTATTATGCTTTTGCTGTTATGAAGCTT
>JANSVA010000216.1:11134565-11146143 GCA_025504915.1 Erythroxylum reticulatum | reverse complement strand
CTTTTCAATTTTATTAGGAGTTGAAATTAATTTAATCTCTATTAAATTAATTAAATGACAATTTAGGGTTTTTAAAATATTTAAAAACACATAAAAGGAGTTGGGAGGGTGTCTAGCGCTTGCACTACACGCGTCAGATGAGGACACACGGGGAGCGTGCACTGCCTGCACCCCACTGCCAAAATGAAAGTTTAACTAGTGTGTGCAGTACACGAGCCAGTCAACGTCTACGACAAACACTTCTCGAAAACCGTGGGTCTCCATAAGCGTTTGTCCGTCTCTTCTCCACCTCCCTCCCTCCCATGTTTTTCTAAACCGCACCCACGTCACTCCATCAACCCACATTTATGCTTCTCGCCGTTGGCTCCTTTAGACTGCCCAAGCGACGCCATCCACAATGTCGCCTGTGGTGTCGCGTACAATGGAAGATTAACGCTCATCGTCTTCTCACATTTATCGCCCTTCTCGATGCCAATCAATAGCGTCGCAACCTCATCCAACGATGTACTGGTGCTGATGGATCTCTCACCAGCACTTCCATGGGTCGAACGATGCCTTGCGTCATGGTTATCAACGCGACACCATTGGTTCACCAGATGCCAACAGATGGGCGATAATCACCCATCTTGTTCGCTTTCACGCAACACAGAACACACAAAATATTCCAGATCTAAAAACAAGCAATAACACAACAAGTTTAGATCTTTACCTGCGTGAACAGACATAAAACCAATCTAAAAAGCATAAAACAGACAATAATGGACGAATGCAGGCGACAAACAAAACATTGAACCCAGACATAAGCGATTAATAGGTTTTCGAATAAGGTTTTCAGAACATTAGATAATAGGGGCGACAGATGCAGAGAGAAAGCAATTTTCAAAATTAAACCTTCCGGAAACATGGCATAACAAGTATAACCATAGGGATTCAAAAAATAATTTTTCAGAAATCACATACAATTGTGGAAACGATTTCCAGAAATAAACATAGAGGTGTAGATTTAGTTTCGACAGAACTCAAAACCATAAGCAGTAGTCGAGCAACCAATTTCTAGAATAAACAAAACAAGAACAGTCATGAAATAGCTTCAAAAAAGACAAAAACCGAAGCATAATAAATCAAATCAACAATAATCAAGCCTCTAATTCAAGGTTAACAATTAAAGGAGGCTCTAATACCACTATTAGAATCCAACCGTGATCGAATCACGGGGGTAGTGGAAAATAATTTTTTTTATGGATTCCAAGCGGATTCCGATAATTAATAAACTTGAATAAAACACAAATCGATTTAGAAATTATACCTTGTTCGCTTTCTGTTAAAAAATCTTTAAAACTTTATCCGATTGATCAATCACGAGCTATCCAAGTGTCTAGCTTCTGATGGTATCCACATTCCACAGAGTAATTCTCAAATTGTTTTGAGAGGAAGAAGACAAAAAAAGTACTAGCTTCTAAAAAGTTATTCCCTTTAAATAAAAAAATCATAATAGTCTTTTATTAAAATTAAATCTCTTTAATTATAATTAAAATTAAATTCTAATTCTAATTCTAATTAATTTAATTTTAATAAAATCAAATATCTCATATTTGATCCCAAAGTTTCTCAAACTTTATAATTAAGTCCAACTTAATTAAATTAATTTTTCTTTCATAAATTGCTCTTTAATGTGTGATCCATTAGGCTCCTAATAAATTGACAATGATTATAAATTACAATTCTAATTCACAATTAGAATTTGATAAATTAAAATTTATTTTAATTTATCTTTAATTCTTCAATTAAATAATTCATAATCATAAATCATGATTGGTGTCTAACAACATTGTCATGATTACCTAAATATTAGGAATGTCAAAGTGATTGACTTAACATGTCCATGCATGGCTATAATGTATAATTTAAACCTTTTTTCATTCAATATTTTAATTGAATAGAGTATGGATACAGTGTTTACTCTTATCATCCAATTATATTCGTTCTTACTAAGTAGTAATTGATTTATAATTAAAATTTGAAAATGCCCTTTTAAATATCAATTCACTCTGGTCAGAGAATTCTATAAATCATTACTAATCAAGAATAGTAAAATATTCTCTCTAATTACTTTAGAATGACGAATCTTATATTGACTTACTCAACTATCTATATATGGTTCATATTGTGTTCCATTATTATCGACTGAATTATCCAATGACGATTCATAAGTAGCATCAAAACATAGTAATTCTCATACTACATACCTTGGTAATCTTAAGTATGAGGATCAATTATACAACCATCATTATGAGATAATTTATAGACACATAAATAATATTCCATTCGGAATTCTCGTAATCAGGTAAGTTCAATGACTTATTCTCTAATAATCACCCACACACTAATTTAAGTATATCTATAGTTTAATTTATAAGATTAATTACTTTATTCATAAGAAAGAAACATAATGTGTGCTAGTTTTATCGTTTCTACAATATCCAATCTTAATGAAACTATAATTAAGAACATTTAAGAATAACATATAATTGTAAATTGAATCTCATAATTATGATCTCATCATAATTTCAATTACAAAGTAATTATTCCAAAGATTTTATTTTTATTATTAAAACATAAAATATTAATTAAATTAATACATAAAGATAAATAAAACATTTTCATTAATTCAGAATATGCATCCAGTTGGTTGGCTGCAAGCGCATAAACTAACAAATAAGAGAATAATATTCATTTAATCTTCAATCTTCCAATTTTGATCTTTTTTGCCTCAAATTTCCACAGTCAAGAACTAATTTAGGCATTGAAATGCTAACGTTACAATAACGTCCAACATTATTTTACAAGAACTATTTGATTAATGTACAACAAAGGGAAAAAAAAACATATGTTTATAGTCTATCAAATAGATAATTCAATTTACATTATAATATAATTAAAATAAAAATCAGTATTTTTTGTCACTTTTTACTATCTTAACTTTCTCTCCTCTTGTTAATTAAAGAACAAGTATCTTAAGTCAGAGCCTTAAGAATGAAATCTTTGTGGATAATAAATTACGTTATTAGTGGTTTTAAGGATTTTTTATTTAACAAAAAAATTATAAAAAATACAGATTAAGAATAGACCTTTCTCGAAATGCGACATTGATAATTACTGTCAAAGTGGATAGGACGAGTTTGATTAGGTATATAATTTTGAAAGGGGTAGAATCTAACCCATATAACTCTAAGAAACAGCTTGGGCAAGCTCTTGTCCTTTGTGTTAGGAATCCTTACAAGAATGCAAAAAAGAAAATTCTTATCTTATCCTTATTATATCTGAAAACAGAAAGAATACTGTATATATATTGCTACAAAGAATCAGTATAATTGTTTGAAATTTGTAACATCCTCAGATTGTACTTTACTCTTAATTTTATTATAAAGAAAAAGAGGAAATTGACCCCCAACCATATCCATGTGGCTAAGTGTTTTTTCCATCATGCGGTATGATTGTCGTGGTTGTCGGTCCAACGATAGCGATGTAGAATTGACCAGAGCTAGTCCATTGGCTATGAAGAGTTTCTAAGAATCCTTTTGTTACGTCCAATTCTAATCATGTTGAGCTTGGTTTCATGGTTTAGTTTCTATTTCACGTGAAAAAAAAAGTGATTAACACATATTTAATGTTACCTTATTGAAGAGAAGATTAATTAGTTTTTAAAGAGAATTAAAATTTAAAATTATTTTATTCATTAGTTAAAAACTAAAAGTGTTTGTATTGCCTTCTCTTCATTTCATAGAAGAAGAGGCATTCGATGTGGTTTTATAAATTTTTAATAAAAATTCCTACTTTCCAGTAATATAAAAGAAATGGAGTTATTTACAATCGAGCTAAAAAGGTTGTGTCAAAGAGCGATGGGAACATGTTCTTAAGAAAGTTTTGACCTAGGGGCATGTGCGAGAGCTGGCTACGTTAGATAATATATAAATACGTCCTCAGTGTGGGATTGGTATTTGCCAGTTGGCTCAGCTTTGTATGGCCTAAAACTGCGTATGGCGAATCTGTTTTTTTATTTTGTCAAAGAAAAAGTTGAGGGATTATACTGGAACAAACACTGCTTTAGAACCACAAAATTGTGTGAGGGTCAGTTCGAACTCTTGATAAAATTGCTCCGTGTAATTATGAAGCCACAATTTTAAGTCAAAGATACCTCACTTTTTTTTATGCCACAAAGTTGTGTGCTTGTTATTTGGTAATCTCAACTTTAGTTATTCTCTTAAAGTTTGCTTTACAATAACAAACTATGGCGGGTCCTTATGATCAAACTATGATGCTAAGTTTAAAGAAGGTTTAACAGTAGCTTTTTAGCTAGGCAACACCGTCATTGAGGGGATAGGGTCCCCCCAAATTGAAATATATAATAATATTTGATTCTAACTTTACTAAAACGTTGGCTCCTATTTAAAGCATGAAACCATTGACTACTGACTATCCTACGTTTCATTGATTTGGTTTACGATTCTTTGATGAATGCTCACAAAAAGATGGTTGGATCAAAATATATAAATGTTTTGAACAGATTCAGATCTGAGAAATTTCTAAAAAATGTTACCCAATGGACTTTAAATATAACTTATCCACATCTTACCATTAGATCATGTTACGATAATGTCTTCAGTCGTGGCAAAAATAAGAATCAAAATTTGTCCTCTTGTACTCTTTGATTCATTTATGGGAGCACCAAATACCAGATAAAATACTTACAGATCTGATCTGAGAACAATAATAAAGCATAAGATGAGTTTTGCGGTAAATTAAAATGCACCCCTTTTAGTGTATGCCAAGGCACGGTTAAGCAGCAAAGTAGTATACTATTTTATATACAGAATTTTAATTCTCTCAAAGCAATAACTTATCTATGTTTAAATTACACTTTGGGCCATAGACGAACTTATACATTCTGCCGTTTTGATTTAAATTATTTTATAAATTTTCAGGCTACTTTATGATATGATTTACTTGGCTACTTTTGATGTGAATTTTCAGAATAACAAGAACATAGATACCGTGAAAACCCAGCCATTTTTCTGATTCACTCAAGAAAAAGAAATTATCCTTTGCAGTGTAATTTTGATGTTTAAGATTCAAATAAAAAATGTGTTAATAAATTATTTATGGAACATAAGATGAGTGTAACGGAAGTACTAGGAAGTTTGAGATAAGCGACAGAAGAGAGTGTGTGGTGGAGCCTCCGCACATAACTAAAAACTCATTCCTCTAGCTGGATCATTCGTAGTCCCCTATTCTGTTTTTTCTTTTTTTTTTTTTCTTCTGTCATAATTACATAACATTTATTGAGCGACATCCCGAGAAGCCAGTAATTTATTTTGATTAAAAAAAGAAAGAAATGATTTACTTTTGTATATAAGCAAGAAAACTGAAAGGTGTGGTCCCTCTCCCTCTTCCGAAAATTACTTTAGGACCAGAGTAGTCTAATTGCATCTCTCCCGTACTGCAACATCCTCTCTCGAGTTGTCCTTTTAATCCTCTTGGGTCTTCGGCTTTGGTATCCAAATGCAGACTTAGCAAGTGCGTGCGAAAGAGCATCTTTGACCCACTTCCATCTGGCACCCAAGGACAATTTTAATTTACAACCAATTTATTGTTTTCTTTTTCTACTCAATTATTGCAGGGCCATATCTATACTTCGTACTTGAATGTTCACGGTTTTCTCATCTGAGCTGAGCAAGCTTCTTTGCACGTGTTATTTTGAGTGTAAAGTTATCGACTTCCATTCCAAGTTTTAGAATAAACTAAATTTGAGCTTAAACATGTTTTAGTGAAAACTTATTTATACATAATGTAAATTATTTATTCTTACATGTTATTTTGAGTGTAAAGTTATCGACTTCCATTCCAAGTTTTGGAATAAACTACATTTGAGCTTAAACATGTTTTAGTGAAAACTTATTCATACATAATGTAAATTATTTATTCTTACGTGTTATTTTGAGTGTAAAGTTATCGACTTCCATTCCAAGTTTTAGAATAAACTACATTTGAGCTTAACATGTTTTAGTGAAAACTTATTTATACATAATTTAAATTATTTATTCTTATAGTTGTTATCAACTCAAACACGTTTGAGAGACAATAATTTAAAAGTAGATTCAGTACTCATTATCACCATTTAAAAAAAAAATTCTTCTTTCATTTGGGTTGTATTAATTATATTTAAACTGTCAACTAATAATTTTAAAATTAAATTAGTATAGCTGATTGAAAAGAATGATGTAATGCTGCGAATGAATGTGCTATAAAATACTTGCAACGAGCTCACGTTTGATCGTTTTACGTGGTTGGTGAATGTCTAAATATGGCCTTACAAATGTTTACATTTGATTTCATTTGTCTTGTACAGTGTTCAGATTATATTTGTCATTGCCTGTTCATATTAATTAAATATTTAAAGGAATAAATATTACAATTAAATTGAAAAAATATTCAAATTTGTAACTTTGCTATCCCTTATACAAAATACAAGTAGAGATCAAAATGAACAAACTTTGTTCATGGGATGCCATGTTATGTTACCCTTACAAGTACATCCCATTTCATAACCACGTGAAACCCAGACATAAACTTTAACATTCTTCATAAAACATGACTCTACATATTTTGTACAATGCCAAATCAAAAAAGTCTTTGATGATACAGTTCTATATCATTTTTAGTGATTTCTTAAATAAAGACAAGGGAACTTATTCCTTCCTTTGTAATTCTTTAAATGTAACGTAGAACTGCAAGGGGCCTTAATGCTTTACGGGTGAGATTAGGATTTTGGTCGCTTTTGAAGAAAGTAGATTTTGTTTTTGAAAATTAAAGGATTCGCAGTTTGTTGCTACTTGGTGGCCATGACTAGATGAGTCAAACTAAATCCATGGCCCCATAATTAAAATTAGCTAATCAAAGTCCTAACCTTATCTTTGACTATTGACTAGATTAGACGTGTGAATTGTTGTTTCTTTATTGTGATGAGCTGTTCATTTCTAGTTCTGTTGATGATTTGCCAAACCTTTTTGAAGAATCGAATGATTTGTGATTAGTCCACTAAGTACCTACATTTTAGTATATAAAAATTAATTTACGAATTTATTTATAAAAGCTCCCGTCTTCTCATAGTTCTTATTTTAAGATAAGTTTTTAAAAAATAATAAGACGCAAATGCAGCTCTATATATTACTTTACCAAATATTTAGCGTACAGACATTTTGATAAAATAACAAAATGAGATGGCAAGTAAATTTGGAAAGCCAAAACTCAATAATTTTGTATAATTTGATGCTAAGGTTGGCGGAAAGACTTGTTTAGTTATCCAAACCAAACTTTTTCCTATCTGTTGTAAATCACCAAAACAAAATTTACCCAAAAGATAAAAAAGAAAAAGGAGTTATGCTTCGCTCGCCCCATCGTCATCCATCCTCAACCTCAAAGGGCAATTTAGGAACACTAGTTAAAATATTATATATATATATAAATAAAAAAAGAAAATCCTCAAAACATCTTCAAACCTCCCTTTGACCATCGTACGCCTCCACGCACACTCCCTCTCTCTTATCATCTCCGTATAAAATCCCCTCTCTCCCTTTCTCTTCTTCTTCACTTCCACTTCTCTCTCTCTCTAACTTTCTTCTGCAACTCTCTGTTTCAGGTATGTATTTATGTAAAGATAATATCTGAAACATCACCTTTTCTTCTTCTTCTTCTTCTTCTTCTTCTTCTTCGTCGCCTCTGTGACTTCAACGCACACTCGATCTTTATCGAGATACAATACTTATACTTTATCAGACGGCCTCGATCTTCTCGTTCCTCCCCCTCTCCAAATCGTACGGTCTTCTTTTAACCCCCTTCTCTCTCTTCATTTATTTTCCATTTTCTATGGCAACCGTTTTGTAAAGCAATCTTTTTCTATCTCTTGCTCTCCCTCTTTTACAAAGCAATTTTCTTTCTTCTTCTCTTTTGTGATAAGCTTCTTTTATTTATAGCAAAAGTTCGGTGATACGTTTTCTATCGGAATCTGTTATATACCTCCACTCTACGTGCTTATGTCGTTTTAGTTTTTCTTCTCTTCTTTTAAATTCTTAATTATATATATATTTTTTGGGTTTATAACTTGTGAATAAAGCGTTTGGTTCGATGACATTGTTGTGATTTTAATCCTTCCTTTTCCGTTACCTTCTTTATGTTTGCATTTGAATATTAATGACTTATCCTTGTTGCATGCAGTGATTCAATTTTGCGAATTCATTTTTTAAACGATCAATTTCCTTTTCATCTGTGGATTATTAGCGATTACGTTTGTTTCTCTTTTAGTTATTTTACAAGTTGAATATCTTTTTTTCCCCCCCATCTTTCATCTTCAATAATATCTTGCTCCAAAACTTTTTCCTTTTCGTTTATAATGAAGAAATCTTCACGTCCGCTAGTGATTACTTTTTGGTCGGTGGGATGATCAAAACAAGCTTTCCTTTTTTTTTTCTTCCCCTGTAATATTAAACAATGGGTGAATTATATTTTTGCGAATGATAAATTTCTTTTTCTTATTTTTTTTTATGTGGGTTCTGTGATCTGCTTGTAGATGTAGTTTTGGTTAGTAACTGTAACTAAGAGATAAGGTGGCTTCTGTCGTTCAATCATTTGTTGTTTTGGAAGGTATAAATCGGTTCTTTTATTGCTGTGCCTGATCAAGAGGGAAGTTCCTATCCTTACTGAATGCATACTATGGTGGTTAATTTGGTAGCAATTTCAAATCTTATCAGCCTTAGCTTTACACTTAATGAATCTCTATCGTTTCTATTTTTTATATTTTTTAATTAATCTGAAGTGGAAAGTTAAAAGATTTTACTGATTGGCAGTCCAATGCAGAAATTGGCATATTATTTATGCAGAAAGCTACAGAAGTTATTAAGTAATATATTGCTGTGCTGGTGGAGCGACATTTCTTTTTTTAAAATTAAAAAATATCGTTTTTGCTAGTGAAAGGCTGAGATAATTGCCTTTTTTAAACCTTTTTTTTTTCTTAAAATAAGTTTAGCTTTAATATTAGCAACAAAATGTATGCTAAGCTTTTGACTGTAAGGCTGCGGGAGACCATAGGAGCTTCTCAGAAGCTTATTTGCGGTCATATTTTGTTTTATTTGCATAGGAATTTGAAGCATTCAGTCCAATGCAAACGTTAAGTTTTTGGGTCTTATCACTATGCATTCCTTTATGTAGCTTATATGAAGATGGGCGTCTAGAGGATAGAACCATCCAAGTTCTTTGGTTGGTTTTGCAATAACATTTAAAGTGTGAGAATTTCTTCAGTGTCTTGTGGACTTATAATGTTATGTCCTTAGGAATTGATTTTAGTTGTTTATGTTAGGGCTTGTTCTCACCTGCAAGTTTCCATGTTCATGTTGCTTTTTCTCTTAGAAAAAGAACTAAAACCCCATGATTCGAGTCTTCTTGGTGAGACTTTACATGAACTTGGTTATTGGATCGCGTGGGGTGTTGTTCCATATCTGCATCAGTGGTAGGCCATTCGGTGGGGACTGGTGGTTAGAGTTTCATGGAACATTTCCCAGTTCTTGGACCCTGTGTTGTGCTTTCTTCTGTGCTTTAAAGAACCATTGTCTAGGCCATGTGTTGTTGTCCATGTTATACTGTCACAATGTTTCAAGAAAAAGAAATTAATTGAGAACTCAAAATGGGGCTGTGATTAGAGATGTGTACGACATGCAGCTGGTCTAATTCACAACTGAATTTATGTGGTGATTGCTTTATTTTCTTTAGCATCGTCTTTGTGATATATGTTTAATTCTTGGAATAATATGTATTCCATAATTTCAGATTTCTGCTTTCCAATGCTTGAGCAATGTACAGTCTGATAACACCTTAAGGAACTTGTTTTAGAAAACAATTGTCTAAACAGTTCAAACTTTACTGTTTCAGATTGTCCTTGCCACTTAGAGATGGGGCCTTCTCTTTCCTAATTAATATTAAACTGCTTTACATGTATACTAGTATAACTTACTATTTGGACAAGAAATGATAAGGTGGGGAATGTTTACATTTTTTTCCCCTTTAGCATTTATATGATCGCTATCATTGTTTCACTGTGCAGTGAGGAACTTGTATGTGTGAAGTGTGTGACTATGGATGCTAATGATGACAACAGAAGTAGAAAAAAGGATAATCTTGCTCAACAAAATGGCAGCATGACAATATCAAATGTCGGTGATGTGGATCCATGGACTGCTTGGGCATACAAGCCAAGGACTATCTCGTTGTTACTTATTGGTGCATGCTTTCTAATGTGAGTGCACGTTGCAATATTAATTTCTTCACCAACCTTTGTTATAGTATTTTGATTTTAACTAATATTTAATGCACTGGCTATTTAACACTAAATATTTGACCTAAACTTTTCTAGACTTTTTAGGTTTTTTTCTTTCCTTTTCAATCACACTTTTTGAACCTAAATTTTTCACAATCATTTTCAATTTTAAAGTTGTCTGTTTTTCTTTATCTTGAAAATTATATGCATATTTGGACTGTAATGGTGGCAAATGGTTCTGTTTTGATGACATCGTTCATGGAATTGTCAGCCTAATTTGCTTCAGCTTCAAAAAATGCTTTGGTTCTTTCCCATTATGTGATTTCTAAATGAGTTTCTATCAGTATTATCAGCCGTGGAGTGCCATAATTTGTAGATCTTACAAGGTCATACAAAACTGTCTCTTGTTAATTCCTTGGCTTCAGGAGGTTGAATCTGTTTTTGTCTATGTTTGAAACAAAGAGAATCTAAGGTGTTACTTCTTTTCTGTGTCTTAGTTGGGCCAGTGGAGCCCTTGATCCTGAAGGCAGTGCATCTGGAGATGCTGTCACGTCTGTGAAAAGGTTAGTTTGTGTTTGTTAATATGGTGGCTGTTTTGGGGTTATCTTTTTACAAATCAAATACCCTAACTACCTTGTGTATTTAGGGGAGTATGGGCGATGATTGCAGTTTTTCTTGCTTATTGCTTGCTCCAGGCCCCTTCAACGTAAGTTGATAAGCAAATTATTTCAGATTTTCTTTTCTCATATTTAAGTTTGTATTGCCTGTGCTGAATGTTTAAGCATACATCGAGCATGCATTTGAACAATATATTTAACATGTATTTTGTTGCACCTTGACACTGCAATTTTCAAAGATAATATAACTAGGTTATACTCACTGATTGTGATGAAAACTTTTAAGTCAATTTTTTCATGATGCATGTGCTTTCTATCCCTTACATTGCTGTGAATTTTGGTTCTTCATCTAAGTGAAGTTAACTATGTAGCATGTTTCCACACTATTTTTTCACAGGGTCCTTATACGGCCACATCCGGCAATTTGGCGTTTAGTTCATGGGCTGGCAGTTGTTTATCTTGTTGCTCTCACATTTTTACTTTTCCAGGTTGGTTTTCCTGCTCATAAAGCAAAGTTTACCTTTTAGAAACTTATGAGCTTTCTGTCTTTTGTTATTACATGCAACTTCCTTTTTAGTTGTCAGGATTTATGCATAGT
>JANSVA010000216.1:11113754-11128865 GCA_025504915.1 Erythroxylum reticulatum | reverse complement strand
CCCTTCCTTGAACAAAACTAGATCTTGTGGAATCATATTGAATATTTGACAATATATTCCTAAAAAACCGATCCTTGACTGAAATGTGGCTGATTTTCTGCTAATTGAAATTCATGCCATGGGTAATGACACTGGTATTGTAATGTTTGCCCGGCGCTAGAAAAGGTCTAGTGCACAACCAGCACACGGATGCGTGGGTGGTGATGCCGTTATGGCAATGTCTCGGGGCTTAAAAAGGTCTAGCGCACAGGCAGCCCCTGGGAGCCTGGGCTGTGAAACGTGGTGGAATGTTACGGTCTAATTGACTCACATCAGTAATAAGGGGGGCTGATGTGGGGTTTATAGGCTTATGGGCTCTCCCATCCTTTAAACTAGCTTTTGGAGTTGACTCTCTCATAAGACCTATAACATTGTTCTTGGGTTTTCTTGGAGAGTCTGAAATAGTATGGACGCTCTGTTTGATTAGCAAATCAACAACTATCTAGTGGTCATTAGAAGAATGGTGGAGCATGCAGCACTATAGAGGATCTACTCGCTTCTTTGGTTCCTGATGTTGTTAAAGTTGGGCATTTTGAGCTATAAATTACTTAGATAGTGAATTTATTTTGTGCACGTGTTTAATATCATCATATTTTTAGGGATGACGGATTTTAATATTCCTAGATTTTCTTTTGCATTAGTCAGCAATTTGTTTGTAGATTTTAAAAGTTTTATCTGAAGACCACAGCATTTACCGTTGATGAATGTGAGTGGTTTCTTATTCATTTAATACTGGTGATTTCTAAATGCAACTGTGTTATACAGTTGGTAAAATATTGAGATCTAGAGAAGGGTACTTTATGTGAGCTTCAAGCTGCATTTGTCATGTCTACAATCATGCCTTCTACTTTACTGAGTCATAATTTTCTTAAATCAGTAGTTTCATACTCGTGGTTGATTATTCTGCAGGCATATGGGCAGGAATGCATACTGTTAGATACTTCGACGGGAAAACATATGAGTGGGTTGGTATAAGTCGCCAGCGAAGTATCATAGGCAAGGTACTTTATGCCATTATGTGGTATTGTTGACTCTGTTTTCCTCAGAGTAAAAGCAGAGTTTAGATGGATTAATATACATCTTATTGCTGGTACTTTAGTAATCTAAAATATGTTTTGGCTATCCCTTGACCTGTAGCATTATTGTAGAATAATAATACCCGAGAGTTCTTTCCTGGATTATATCCAGACATGCCTTCTCATTATTTGCTGATTAGTTAATGAATGCATTATGTGTTACTATTTTTTTTGATTTATGTTTGCCATCAAGCTGCACCGGAGCATCTATAGTGACTGTAAGCTGGTATATTGAAGTTAAGAGTTTTAGATTTTGGGACTATTGTTTGGTCCCTGTTACTGTCTTCTTTTTGCTAACATTCTTAATTTTGATTTCAATAGTTGCAATCTATTGACTTGGAGATTACTTCTCAGGTGAAACGAACGCTTGGTCAGTTTACACCAGCTCACTGGGATAAAGATGAGTGGCACCCCATGCTTGGTCCCTGGCGATTCATCCAAGTTCTGAGTCTTTGCATCGTCTTCCTGACAGTAGAACTGAACACTTTCTTTCTCAAGTTTTGTCTTTGGGTTCCTCCTAGAAATCCTGTGGTAGTTTATAGGTTGATCTTGTGGTGGTTGATTGCAATACCAACAATTCGCGAGTACAATTCATACCTCCAAGACAGGTGCTCTATCGATCCCTCCAAATATAAATTAGAAGTGATTTCATATTGCAGTACATCCCGTAATGTATGCTTGTTCTTGCTAAAATACCGTCATATTGTTTTCAGGAAACCGGTGAAAAAAGTAGGGGCTTTTTGCTGGCTTTCCCTGGCAATTTGTATTGTTGAACTTCTCATCTGTATCAAGTTTGGACATGGTATGCTGTATATTTTCTAGGATGTTTATGTTAAATCCATTCATTACATAGAGTTTTGAATCTAAGAATAAGACCTATTTGTATGGGTATTTTGCCAGGTCTCTATCCTAATCCAATGCCTGTATGGTTGGTCATCATCTGGACGTCTGTTGGAGTTGCTACACTCATGTTTCTGATTGTTTGGTCATGGCAAATACATCTAAGTTTAGAAAGAAAAAGAGAGTGATTTTGTTGCTAGCCTTGGTGCACCATTCTTTGATTCCTTAAAATCTTATAGGGGTATCGGTCAGTGCTGTAAATACCCAATCAGCGACAGAATTGTAAATGCTTGTTTTAGTGGATCATGAGTAAGAAAAATTTTCTTCATCATTCCGACCTCACTAATTGTTGAAAATTTCCCTACTACCAATAGCGGCACTGAGTTTACAATTTGTTTGTCTTTGATTAAAAGTACATCCCTGTTTCTCTTTTCTTCTTTACTAACTAGAAACACCCTTTGCACCTATTAGAATTTTTTTCTGTCCTCTCATAGACGACTGATTATTTTTATGTATAAGGTATATTTTTAAATCAATAACGAAAATATATGCCACAGGCTTTTGGATTTTCAATTATTTACAAGCATGAGCTTATGAGCATGTTCACATTTCAATCAGCGAAGAGGGTTCCACACTCCCATTGCCTAACGTTCGGGGGAGTTTCTGTGTCATCTCTATGTAGATAGTTACCGAGGCGCAACTTACTTTAAAATCCCTTATATTTTCACATCAAAAGTGATTTTTTATTGTTTTTGTCAGAATTCACAATTATATTAAAACAATAATTTTGCACAAACAAGCAGACACTTGGCTGCTTTGAATGAATCTATCTTGACAAAACCAAGAAGCAGATTCCACAACCACCAACATGACTATACAAACAAACAATTATTTCGATCAAAGCTAACCATGTTTTTGTTTTCGTTTTTTGCCCTTTTTTTATTCTTCTGGGCTGTGGCACCTTGTCAGTATAGTACCTCATTGAATTTCAATGGGACTATTATGAGGATCTTCATTTCATTGTCCACAGATTCAAGACTGGAATGTCGAATAATCATCAGATACGTATTTAGTTTTATGGCAGAGTTTGTCCTGTTGTAACGTGAATTTTATGACAATGAAATTCATGGCAGCTTTGCTTTTCATTTACTTGGAACGAAATGACATAGCAGATTGTTTTCTCTTCCACTCAGTCTTTCCTCTAACAATTTCTTCATTTTTGTCTGCTCCTCTGGTTTGAAGTAAATGTGTGTATTTGAGTGGTAGAGATCCCAGAAATTCATTTACCTGTATGGTCTCATCGGTCGAGGAAAATCTGTTGAGTAGACTCATTTCGTTCCCTCCACTTAAAACCCTTCCAAGGATTCCATTTTCATCAGGTTCACAGAGTGATTGAACTATATCTGAACTATCACATTCCCTTCTGTATTCTAGTACAATGCTCGACAATTGATGATCTTCCAAAAACTGGTCTGGGATTGTCTGCTTAAGAGATAACGGCACAGAACTGTAACATGTTTCATGTTTTTAATGGACTGGATGAATTGTAGGGCTTTTTGTTATTACCTCCAACATCCATCTTATGTACTTGACATTGTTGACATGGTGGTTCATGTCCAAATCGCTCCTTTTGGGCTGAAAGTCAAAAGATGGAATGAGGAATTCTTTGTCAACTAACCAGTACATGTAACCGACTAGCAATTCGGTTGTGATACCTTGAGGTTAGTGTTCGTATATTTTGCCTTGTCGCCAACTTTACTGATCTTCTCGGGAACTTCTTCTTTGATTGCTTGTTTGTGTATGAACCATGGTGAGATCTCAACCCTGACCTCTTCTGGCATTTTTGAGAGACGCCTTGTGGTCTGATTCATCATCACCCAAGTGCTGTTTGATGTTTGTGGTGGCAGTACCATTATTAAACACTGAGGATTTCTTTATGTAAATGGTATAGAAGATATGGGACTGTTAAAGAATAGAACCAACCTGGTTGCACGTGCAAAGACATGGCCAGTTGCTTGGCTTCGGACCAACCAATCTCGCCTCATCCCATTTTTGCCAGAGGCTCCAACCCATGTATCCATTTCTACTATCTCACCCCTGCAAGCAGCTTCCTTAAATAAATTGTTGGGTTCACTTCGGTTTCAGGTTTTTAGTAACTCTTACTTTCCTTAGACATCGCAACTGACTGTCACTAATTTTTCTATTTTCATATGACAATATTAAAAGCATTTGAACTCCAATATATGCCTCCGAAGCTAGCTGTTTCCAGGATAGATGATGGTCCCGTGCACAACACAATTCAAGTACATAATAAAATATTTTTTTAAAGAAAAGTTACTGAAGTTCGTACTCCTAGTGGGTTCTTAGGTAGCTCTCCAGGTTTGAATCAATTCTCTTTCTAGTCCCAGGTGGTAATTTAAAGATGAAAAAACATGTAAGCAAACAATGAAAGAAGCATCCCTCTTCGTCTTTGATAACTGCTGTAATCATTGAATTAGATTGCGTGGAAATGAAAATTACCAGATTGGATAATGATCAACTTGAACATGCATTCTTGAGACAACCCAGATGAGATTGTTCCTAACCATTCCATGCGTGGCTCCAAATCCATTGCCCAGAAGTCCCGACATCCACACATGGTTCAGTGCTGTTTCCTACATTACTTGGGGAATATTTATAAGAACACAAACTAATATTATTTGACGACACCGCGTGTATTGAATTTTGATAATAAAATCAAGTTGAGAATTTGTCACCTGAAGAAGATTCAGGATGCTTTCAAGTGTGGCAGTTTTATCAGCTCCAACTTCGTAAGACCTTATAACAACGGTCTGTCTGTAGCCAACCCCACCTTCTATTATGAGACCATGACGATAAGGATCAACAAACTGCTTCTTTGTTGGAATGTTTTGACGTATATGCTCTATTGGGATGCTTCCATTTTCAGCTAAAATTGTCTCTGAAGAGGTCTGTATGCTTGCAGTTTGGCCCAGGGCATCAACCTTAACGAACCTAATATTGGCGGTGCTGTTCTTGATGGGATCATGGTTAAAACCAATGCTGAACTGACATCTGATAGGCAAGGTGATGGTATGAGAGAAAGCAACCATTTTCGTTTCAATGTTGTGCTGCTTTTTGATCTTTGTGAATAGGTGGAAAGTTTGAAACAGAGAAATAGGTGGTTAAACAGATTTATAGAGATAAAACGGCGGATCTGTCCAAGGGTGAGAGTCTTTACAAGTTATGAAAAGGACAAAATTAGGGAGCTTTATTATGGAAAAATACTGAGTAATCAAAGGAAGACTAAATCAGGTGTTTTTGGGGGGAACAAATTTTAAATCAATAATTCTTGGTGTTGACAGAAGGCTTGTGGAAGCAGACAAGAAGGCTTCTTCCTATTCCCCAACTTTTCCTGTCGGAAACGTAACATTTTTGTTCTTAGGTTTGATTTGTAGTTGCTACATAGTAACATAGCTCCCAAGGAAGGAAGTCGCCTAGTTTTCTGCAAACATTATTAGAAACCTGAAGCGAGCTTGCCGGTTAAACAAACAGTAGAAAAAAGTTGAGCTTCTTCTTATCTTCAATTCCATTTAGCTCCAGTTTTGTTGTAAAGCAAACTAAAAGAAGGTTTTGAGTAGTTTCTAAAATTAGCCGAGTTATATTGATCCATCTACATATCAGTTTTTGAACATGAAGATTGATTTGAAGTATAGCAGTCAGATGAGCCAGAAAAGTTACGTTCAACAAAAGCAAAGCAAAGAGCTTTAATTAATAACATTCAACAAAACTTTGATTTTGTTTTCGTTTGTCTAATTTTAGTAACTCGCCAAAAGGTTTGGCAATTAATTGACTGATACCCTAAAATAGAAAGAGGGTTTCTACTCAGTAGTATAAAACAGTTCTTGGTTTTTGCTTTTACTTCCGTTTTGCTTTTAACGCCGTCTTTGGTTGGAAAACTTCCCATTTTCGTTTTTACTTGAAACGATTAATTTGGCAAAACAGATACTGATGCTTATTTTGATTTATACAATTTGTAATGGATTCTAGCCTCCCTCATCCCTTGGAATTGGGAGGAACCAGCTTTGAGTACAAACAGAGCTGCTTTGATTCTTTTTGGTAGCAAGTGATTGCTAACTTTTTTTTAATGAAAAAGAACAAAAGACACATCACATACCCCTGCTTTTTCAAAACGTCCAAAATTAAGGGGGCATCAGTGTCACTGTGCAGACAAACTCTCTCTATGGGCTATGGCGGCATTAACAAGAAGCTACATAGGATTTGAAGAACACATCCAAGGCTCGCTGGAAGAACACGGGGTGACTGTCAGACTAAATCCATCTTATTTATTTATTAATTACTGCAACTTGCAAAAAACCAGTGGACAAAAAGCAAAAGTGAAGAAGAGGAGGAACATCCGAACTTGGCTTCCAGAGAATTAAAGAGAACAGTCATGAGCCTTGTTGGAAAGTTTAACAACGTAGGCATGGAATCTGAATCAAGTGCAAGGACCCAAAAAAGATACGAAAACCAACATGTTCTTTTTAAGTCAAGCATTAACCAACCATGTACAACAATTGGATAAATCAATACACAGTCTTCCGAAAGCCAAAGAAATTCAGACAAAAAAAGGTTAGAAAAAAAGTACAATTTTGGCTGGTAATAATTATTCTTGGAGTAGGAGTTTCCAAAATCAACAGGATAAATGAACGTTTCATTCTGTAACAGACATGAATTCATAGAAAGAAGGAGGTTGGGAATAGATACTTTGCGTTCATCTGAAAGGGGCCTGGTTTACAACTCTTAATGAACCATATCTTATCCTAGGATGACAACATCATCTGATGTTATACCTCATTTAAAAGGAAATAGAAACTAATTTTTAGTCGGTCCAAACACTTTTCAAGTTTAGAATAGGAACCTTGGCATTCTCATATGCCAGTTCCCCAGAATGTTTACAATGAAGGAAATGAACTCAACTTCTCTTTTATTTTGCTCGGCTCTTAGTAGGGAATTAGGCCCTTGGTGGAGGGGAAGGAGACAGTATTGATCATTATTCAGTCTACATCTGCTAATTTGAAAGGAAAATTACCAAAGGAATACCTTCAACTGAAAAAGGAACAATCTAAAAGAAAGTATTTCTGTCCACCACAGAGCCACATATCTTAGCCTAGAAGTACGAACCCTTCAATTGATTTCTTCATCATTAACAAACTAATTCCAAATTCTATCACTCAAACCTCTCCTAAACCATTTATACCCAAACAATGAACGGCCGCACAAAACAATGTGTTATGGTGTGGTTGAGAGCTCTTGTAAACAAGATATTATTAATGAAAATAATATCTATCAATCTTCCTAATTATCATTTTTTTTCTATTTCAGTCCTCGTCCCTATGCTAATTTTACACTTCAATCTAGAAAATATATTGTCATTCCATCAATTAAATTATAAGTTCAAAGAAAAACATTAACTTTATAGTCCCCATATACTTGTCATCTTTTCTATGTTAATCCTCCTAACATAATGTACTTTCATTTGCACTTACTTTCTTAAAAGTATAGTGATAAAATCAAGCAATTGAAAAATATTGATGGACTATTTTAATAGATGGCTAGTAATGGTTTGAGACTTGAGGCATTTCAAAAAGCAAGAAAACTAAGTAGAAAATCAGTAAGGATAGAAGGACTCTAACATGATTATCCATATCCATAAGAGTACATACAAAAGAAAGAGTTCGACTCTTATGAAGGTCTGCTCGCCGTGAGCCTGAGAGGACAACAAATCTTTTATGCCAAGAGAGAGAATTTAAAGCATGTAGGGGGTGACCGATGCCAAATATTCATAATTTTATCATGTACAAAAAAATTAGAACAGACATCTCATACTAAACTGATTACCTGATTAGATACACTAATCATTACAATAATGATAAGTAACAATCAGTACTCTTTTTCCTCTCAAACTTCTTAAAAGGAAAGAATGAACGAATTTCTTGTATCTGGTCAGAGATTTTTTATTTAAAAAATTCATATAGTTTCAAAATAATCTTATATTTCTCTAGCCAAGATTGTGGCAGAAATAGATCTCTGATATGAAGACGTAATATACTGAGTGGAAGGTCATACCAGTGAAGAACTCCAAATTTTTTCATGATCCAGAATGACTTATTAGCAGGTCCACCCTCTATTCTATCTGTTACATGGAATATATTAGTAAAAGCAAAAGAATATATGATAGATTGCAATAACTAAGCAAGAAGATACCTTACTTTCCAAAGGATCACAGGGAACATAGAGGCCATTGGAGCAACTTTGGTATTGGCATGAATCTCTTGAAAACTCTGCAGGCCCTTCTTTTGCCATCACATGTGAATTCCACACTGATTAATCTTAGTCAATCTAGGAAAAATCTAGTCACTGCTGTGGATTAAACTTTCAAGGGACTGAACAGCTTTAACTTTACAGTTCTCATCTAGCTGCTTCAATAGCGCACCATGTGTACATGCATCAGGCAGAATGTTTCTTTCTAACATGTGTTTATACAATCTAAAAGCCTCCTTCCAATTCCTCATATTGCAATTTTCATTTATCAGTATAGTATAGCTATACTTATTAGGAAATATTCCTCTTTCTTCCATCTCAAAGAAAAACCTGTAAGCCTGATCCATTATCCTTGCTTTGCAAAAACCATTAATGAGAACATTATAGGTGACAACATTTGGCATAACATTGTTCTCTTGCATCCCTGAGAAATACATAAATGCAAGTTCTAGCCTCCCTTTCAATGCATGTGCATGTATTAAAACAGTGTAAGTTATTACAGTTGGTGACTGACCCTTGATGAGCATCTCAGAAAACAACTCTCTGCCTTTCCTGAGACGACCTTTTTCTAAATGAGCATGTATAATGCTGGTATATGTTATATGGTCAGGAATATGACCATCATTTACCATCTTCTGAACCAAGTCAGCTGCTTCTTCCAAACTGTCCATTTTACACAGCCCATGAACAAAAACATTATAGGTTACTAAATCTGGTGGGTAACCTTTAAAAAACATTTCTTCTTGCAAACTAAATGCCTTGGCAGCGTCACCAAGCTTCAGTTCGCCTACTATTCGAGTTGTGTATGCATACCGATCTGGTGCTATACCCACCTGCAACATCTCATCAAAGAAATCCTTAGCCAGTGACATATTTCCAATTTTGCAGCATCCATTTACCAGAGTTGTATAAGTATACACATCAGGATGGATCCCATGGTTGCTCATATCTACTTTAAGCTTTTGAGCAACCTCCATGTCACCCAATCGACAAACCCCATCAATGAGGGTATTATAGGTAACGACAGTAGGAATGAGACTGCGGTACCCTAATTCATCAAACAATAGAAAAGCGTCCCCTAAGTTCCCTAACCTACAATACCCATAAATTAGAGTATTATAAGAAACAATGTCTGGTCGAACAGTAGTCATCATTTGCTCAAAATGGTGCCTTGCTTCACTCATTCTTCCACATTTACAAAAACCATGCATAATGATGTTATGAGTCGCCACAGTAGGGGATATTCCTCTATTAACCATCTCCTTTTCAAGGTTTAAAGCATCAACAAGCAACCCTTGTGAGCAATAACCACAAATCAGCGGATTGTATGTGTTCACAGAAACTCCCAATCCCATTTCCAACATCTCCCCAATCAATCCCTTAGCTCGCTCCAAATCTCCCCTCTTTGACAACCCATTAATTAACACATTGTATGTCACCTCATTCGGAGAACACCTTCTCTTTTGCATTTCAAGAAGAAGGTCCATCGCCTGTTGCACTTCCCCTTCCTTGAAAAAAGAGTCCAACATGGTATTATACGTAATAATAGTAGGCTTAATACTGTATTCACCCATTATTCTATAAACTTCTCTAGCTTTATCAAACCAATCTTTATCCCTCAGCATCCTAAGGATTCTATTGCAATTCTTCACATCAGGCAACGACCCATGTGCTACCATCTTATTGAAAACCAATAAGCATTGCTCAATCATCGACTTCTTGGTATAAATCCATAGCAAGAGATCAAGAAGCTTGATGGAAATCCCAGAACTCAGATACCCATCAATCAAAACATCCAGAATCCCATGCATTCCCAAACTAATCACTCTCTCCATTACCCAGTAAGCTGATCCCATCAAATTATTCTCAACCAAAATCTCAAGAATCACGCAAAAAGCCAACACTGATCTCTCATACCCAGGCTGCATCTGAACCCACCTAAAAAACCTTAAGGCTATTCTGGGTCTCTCACGAAGTAAGTTAAGAACTCGAACAAGCAAGTCAGGGTCCTCAATTACAGGAGCAAACTCGAAAGACACCCACTTACTATTACAAAAAGCCCATTCCTTAACTTGAACAGTGCTAAAAATAAGGTCTTTATATTGGTTCTCAATACTTGTTGAGTCGGTGGCGTTGGTGCTGATACTAGGAGAAGAAAGACAAGTAGTACTAGAAGAGAAGAGAAAGAAAGAAGGAACCTTGAGAGTAAAAAGGGAGGAGCTTCTTCTTGTGGATAATACTTGTGAGGCTTTCACGCAGGGGGTCATTGAATAGAGAGGCTACCAGATGCAGTGGTGTTGCGTGCTGTTGCATTTGGAGCGAGCCAAGAGAGAAGCTCTCAAGAACGAAAGTTGTTGACGAGGATCGATCAGACATGTGGGTTTAGAAGAGGTGACATTGGGGACGTGGCGGCGCCGTTGAAGGGTTTTTGGTGGTCGTGGTGGTGATGGCGGATTCAAGAGCAGATTTTATATGAGATAATGAAAAAGTTAAAAGTGGAAATGGAGATTGTGCAAAGCAGACTCAGAGAGGAAGCCATCCATTTGCAGCACATAACCTTGAGCCGCCCGAACCCGAATTTTTTCCGTCGATCTTTACTCTATAGGTAAGAAGAAGAGGCTGTTCACTTCCGGCTCAGAGTGCACCACGTTTATGTTCTCCAGCCCATTTTGTGGGCTCCCAACTAGCTACTATTAAGCCCATACGTTCTTTCTCTCAAATGGTCCTCAACTTTTCATCTTATGTTCTCTGATAATTTTGAATATCTAAACCAAACCTTTGTATGATATTTATAACGTTGTTTATCTAAAATTCGTAAACCTTTATAATTTTAGAACATCACTTTTAAATTGGTCTCATCGAGTTACTATCAGATAACAAAAATAGTATTACCAATAAAATAAAGTGGTAATTAATTTTCAATAAGTAACAACAATTAAAAAAATACCTAAATTAAGTTCGTCTCTTTAACGAATAACAATTCACATCCCAAAATCACCGAAAGCATCTTTATAAATCTCCATTTGTGAGTTTAAGATATCTTACATCATCTCTATAATAGTTAATAACATTTCGCTATTAACTTTAGTTCTTTTTTTTAAAACTTAATCTGAAATAGACACTGAAATTTAAAAATATCTTAACGGCAAATAACAGAAAGTAAACTTATCTTTTTTATTTCTCATTAATAACTACAAGATAAGGTATGTATAAAGAAATCTTACTTTTCATATTGGTATTAATTGCTTTCTTCGCCCTTTTCATAATATCATTAAAAAAAACCTGTCATTACTTTCTCATCACTATTAGCTAATAAAATAGTCTCACTAAAGGTTCACAAATTCGGATGACAAATTAACATTGAAATAAAAATTCATTATCTTCAAGTGTAATTCTAGAAACCTTTAATCCAACATTAGACCTAACATACTGAGATGTAACATACTTATCATTTGTAAATATTTGTCTTAATTCCTTCTTTATTATAATAAAACACTAAAGTAAGAAGAAATTAATTGTAAATATTGTAATAAAAGGACGACACAAATTCTTACTATTTGTGAAATTCTTTTTAATTAAATTCAGGACTCATGCACGATTGTATTTTGTAAATGAACTTGGTCATTATTTTTTTATACAGTCTCATCAATAATAGGAAAATATCTAGCATCTCCATTATTTTGTAATATTAGGTCAATGTAATATATAGCATAAAGATTCTAATAAAATGAATTATACTTGCCAATGTTATGAATACCATATCGGTACTGGTATTCGATCTGGTTCTTGTACAATACTATATCGATATCGGTCGATACCAGTTACCGTTTCGAGTAATTTTTAAAATTTATAAAATAGTCATTGAATTTTTAAAATTGCAAAATAGTTCATTAGTATATCGTACTGTATACTTTATAATTTTACATTAACCATGTCTCCAAAAGTCATAATAATGGAAATTTCAAATAACAATGATTTATTTATTTTTATTAACATTAATTTTTCGATATTTCCCATATAAACAATAACCACAATTAATATGAAAAAAGATCATTTAATTATTATACAAATATAAAATTAAGAACAATACAAAGTATTTAAAATATAACAATTTCATAATATAATAAATAATAATTACATAAAAATTCAAATAAAAAGAATAATAAATATCCATTACCCTTTGACAATTACAATTTAGGACGAGAGTCCGTGTCGAAGAACCAACTAGAAGTGAAACATGAAACAAAAATATTTACAATTACATTGCATATATAGAATTTAACATATGAATTAAATATACGTAAAATTAAGAAAAGAGTAGAAATAAAAACTTGAAACTTCGTTTAGTCAAATACGAGATACCCACTATAACTGATCTCAAATCTCATTTGATACAAAATCCTTATCGTTGAGAGGAGTCTCATCATCACCATCTTCTAAATTTATTGCACCAAATGATATATTTTCCATCCAAGATTATTTTCCAAGTTACTCTCATCTGGTTCCTCAGAAACCAAATTTGCCAAAAGATCGATATTATCAATGCAAATTGGATCTATTGAACTACTTGTCCTATTAAGAGTCCTAGAAAATAATAAAATTAAATTATAAAAATTGTATCTAACTTAATAATGATAATAACATACATTTCCTGAAGCTTTAAATTGTATAGAACAAAGACCAAATTATTCAATATTTTATGCTCCAATTTATTCCTTTTCTTAGAATGGATGAATTCAAATGTGCTCTAATCCTTTCACAACCCATTGTAATCACACATTGACTTAGAATTCGACTTGCAAACCTTTGCAATTTTGGAACATCACTTCCAAATTAGTCCCACCAAGAAATTGTAAATCATACAACAACAAAAGTGGTATTATAAATAAATAAAGTAATAATTAATTTACAACAAGTAACGAAAGTGAAAAAATATACCTAAATTAAGTTTTGCTCTTTGTCGAATAGTAATTAGCATCTCCAAATTCCCAGAAGACTCCTTATAAATCTCTATTTGTGAGCTTAGGAGATCTTGCATCATCTTATGAGCAATAATTGTTGTAATAGTTAATAATATTCTCTTATTAACTTCAGATTTCTATGTAAAACTTGATCTGAAATAAACACTAAGATTCAAAAATGCCACAATTGCAACGAACGGAGAGTAAAGTTGTCTTTTATAACTCTCATTAATGACTGCAAGATAAGTTGTGTACAAAGAAGCTTTATTTTTCATATTAGCTTTGATTGTTTCCTTCGCCCTTTCCACGACATCATAAAAATAACTCATTGTTGCCTTTTTTATTGCTAATAGCCAAACGAAGCACCATTACCAAAAGCTCACAAACTTGGGTGAAAATTAATACTGAGACCAAAATTTAGTATCTTCAAGCATAATTCTGGAAACTTCCAATTTAGCATTAGACTTAACATGCTGAGATGCAACCTACTTATCACTTGTAAATATTCATGTGAACTCTTTCTTCATCATAATAAAATACTAAAGTGATAAGAAATTTACTGCAAATCATGGAATAGTAGTATAACACAAATTTCCACTATTGGTAAAAAATTTTATCATTAAATTCAAGACCTATACACGTTTGTATATGAACTTGGTCACCTTTTTCGCTTTCTGCCAATTCTCATCAATAACAGGAAAATATCTAGCTTCTCCCATATTTTTCAGCATTAAATCAATGCAATGTACAGTACAAAGAGTCAAAAAAAAAAGAATTATACTTGCTTTGTAATCTTCTTCCAATTGCTTTATATACAAAATCATTGTCAGTAATGAACTGAACAAAATTTTTTGGCTTTACTTTATTCATAACTTCATCAAATATTTCAAATAAATTATCAGTATTCCTAACAAGGCCAGATGCATCAATAGACCTAAAAAACATTAAGCCCTTTATGGAATAAACCAAAAAATTAATAATAGGCTTATGTCTTTTGTTTGTTCAACCATCACACATGATTGACCACCCATTAGTAGCCCAATCCATTCTTTTTTTCTTTTTTAATTTTGTAAACAAACCTACTCAAAAGTTTACCTTTGTAGTCATCAATAGAAGGATCTTTGTCTCCTAAATTGTAAGAGGTTATAACCTCTACCATAGGTTGATAATAATAAGAGTAGAAAGTATTGATTGTTATACCTAAATCATACCATCATTTAGGCATTGTTATATCTACATTGTGAGCCACTTTTCTTGATTGCATGATACTACGAATTGAAGGCTAAGCTTTAGAAGTTGTTCGTGGTGCAAAAAAATTCAACATTTGCCTTATTCTTTTCCTAAGATCAAGTATAAATGTTTCACTTCTTGCTGGGAAGAAATATTAAACCCTTCAACATTTCCACTATCATCTTGAACACCAGCAAAATAACTTACACGACTAATTTCATAATTCAATCTCTCCCTTTTATCTTTCTTATATTGATAGTCTTCAAGCAAAGTTTTCATTTTTGCCACTTCAAATCTGTAACATCCCATCACCGATGAAAAGGGTAGAATAGTCATTTGGAACGGGTTATGAGTGTTTAAAATTGTCTTGACATATTCACGAATACACATACATGGAAATAGTGACTTTTGCACATGTAAATGACTGTACATGCATTCGTGACATTTCCCGGTATTTTGAATCATAAAGGTGCTTTTTAGGAAAAGTGTGATTTTTGTGTTTGAAAAATTGATTGGAGAGGGTCTTTGAGGTTTGAACATTTTTTAGTGAATTTTAGAAATTTTTCTGGAAATTTTTCGGACTAGGAAAAATGCCAAGCGACAGGCTGATTGTGTACCGGTAGTGGAAATGACTGTCCAATGGC
>JANSVA010000216.1:11099792-11113654 GCA_025504915.1 Erythroxylum reticulatum | reverse complement strand
TGAAATGAAATGAGCAAAAAAAAATTTGGGTTTCAAAAAGTTTGCGATTTTTATATTAATGTTTTATTATGATGCCATGTGAAGTGATTATAGTGATTGTTCGTAGCTCACCCTTATCGGAGGATACGTACCGGAATGACCTGCGGGCGTCCCGATGTGTGCCCTGTGGTAAGAGGGCGCTACAAAATCACTCTCTTTTTTATAAGGTTCACATCTCCTTTAACCCTAGCTAAATACTTCTTTAATTTGGTGATTCTTCTACTTTTCAAATGCTTGTTACAAAACAAGTAAATAGTATAGGTCTTCGTATCATTACTATGTACCAATACAGCATGAGCTTAGGCTAGATCATTATATCTTTTTGAAGCAGTTGAATTATCAAGAGTACTTGAAGTTCTTTTCATTTACCTCTCTAAATTAACTTAATAAATTCATATCAAAATAAAGAACACATAATTTTATTATCAACTACCATTACAAATTATGTATTATTTAACTCAAAAGTCCAAACTATATATATATATCTATATAACTCATTTGTATGATTACATCATACACAATTCAATTTAATCCAACACAATTCACTATAAGTCAAAAACCAATAATTTAAGTATTCAGCATGCATAATAACATAATACACAGATATATCTCATGTAATATAACTTATTTTATAGATTACAGCATTCAACCATAAACTAAAGACACACACTTACAATTATAACATATTCAACTTCAACCATAACTCACAATTATAAGTTTACAACTTACTTTATGTAATCTCATAATTCAAATATAAACTAATATAATTTGTTTACTTATATAATTCAATTTGTAATGCTTACAATTATTTTGTTTTTTAACTAATTTTAATCAACATTGTTACTAAAATCTTAATTCTCAACTTTAATTTAACAATCTTTCATTCATCAATTTTAATTAACATTCTTAGTTTCTTACTCAAGTTAACTCCACAATAAAGAGTTAACATAGACTATACAATTCAATTTCTTCCACTACAATTTACCAATAAACAATATAAAAATGCAAACATTTAATTTTCTTAACTTAATTAAATATATTAAATGATTTGATTATATATTAAATCTTATATTTAAATGATTAATCACATGTTAAATGCTTTTTATGTGCAAGCAATAATTAGTAAATTATATGTTTCATATAAATTAACTAACAAGTTAACACAATGCATTAATTTTGAAATTGACAATGCTTAAATTATATTGAAATTGAACAGCTCACACAAATAATTTCAATTTCAAAACTCAAAATTTCCAATGTATTAATTTTCTTCGTAAATTTACAATGCCTAAATTACATTGAAATTGAATTAACTTATACAAACAATTCGAAGCTCCAATCTTATATTTCTCAACTCATACAAATAATTCCAACAATTCCAACTTTCAAACTATTCAAAAAACACATATGACACAACCAAAACACAATGCAAATGCAATTCAGAGCAGAAAAAAGCAATTCAAAATACACCCAAAAAAAATCAGAAATTGCAATTTGGTTAGGTCGAGTCAAGATCTGAAAAATGAAAAAGGATATTTCGGTGTTTTTAATCGAGCAGCGATGGTGGAGGTCGACTGGAGTAGCGTCTTAGCATTGGGCGAAGTGGAGAGTAGGCGATGGGTAGACGTGGAGAGCAGCTGTGTCCGATATGTTGTTAGCAGAGTTGGAGAGTAGCAACCAACGTGCGATGGGCAGAGATGGGGAGAGTAGTTGGCACGATGGGTTGAGGTGGAGAGTAGCAATGGCTATAGGTGGTGACATGGTGGCGATAGGTGGCCAACGATGTTAGAGGGAGGGAGAGGAGAACGTTGAAATTGAAAATGGTTGAGAGAGGGGAGAGAGAGAGGAAAAAATTGAAAATAAGTGAGTGACAGAGTTTGCTGCATAGGTGGTGGATGTGGGATGTTTTGTTTAACTTTTATTTTTGCATTTAGTCCTTGAAAACTTTGAGATTTACCATACCAACCAATATTTGATCGACATTTTAAATTTCAACTGGTACTAGCTAACACTAGACGGAAACTTCCAACATTGGCCAGTACTAACGGTCAGCACCAAAGAAGTTATTTTTATACCAGTTTTTAGTTGGTATGTTCTCTTCTGGTCGGTACCAGCCAATATGGTACGAAACTAAAAACTTTGATACCCATTTTACAATCTTCTTTCATTGCTTTTTAAACAGAATTATTGTCAATAATGACTAAATAATTTTTTAAAACTCATCTTTGTTCACAACTTCATCAAATATTTTAAATAGAGTATCCAAATTTCTAACAGAGTTAGATGCATCAATAAACTTAAAAAACATTGTCCCCTTTACAAAATAACTAAAAAATTAATAATAGGTTCTTATCTTCTATTTGTCTAATCATTACACATGATTACTCCCCTAAAAATAGCCAAGTCATTCTTTTTTCATCCAAATAACTTTTTATTTCATAAATAGAGCTACTTAGAAGTTTACCTTTGTAGTCATCAATTAAAGGAGTTTTGTAACTTAGATCGTAAGAGGCAATAGTATCTACCATAGGCTAATAATAAGAAGATTGTGCAACATTGAATGTTATACTTGAATCATACCACCATCTAACTATTGTCATATTCACATTATAAAATGCTTTTTCTATATTGTAACACACTACAAATTAAAGACTGAGCTCTAAGAGTTGTTTGTGGTGTAAAAAAATTAGATGTCTGTCTTCTTCTTTTTCCAACATCAGGTATAACATTTCCTTCTTGTTAGGTAGGAATACTATTATGTTCAACATCCTCACTATCATCTTGACCATCAACAAAAAATCTACTACTAGCAATTTCTTAATTCAATATTTGCCTTTTATTTTCTCATGTCGATACTCTTCAAGTAAAGTTTTCACTTGTCATTTCATATTATAATTCACTTTTTAAAAATGTTTCACATCATCTTTGACCTCAACTAAATACTTCTTTAATCTAATGATTTCTCTGCCTTTGAAATGCTTGTTATAATACAAACAAATAATATAGTTTTTCATTTTGAAAACCAATACAACATGAGCCCAAGTTGGATTATTTAATCTTCCTAAAGTGATTAAATTATTAGAAGTACTTGAATTTTTTTCTATTTATCTATGAAAATAAATGAAGACATACATCAAAATTAACTTAATAGCTTCATATCAAAATAAAGTTATGTAAAAAAACATAAAAATAGATCAATAATAGTTTCTCAACAACGCATGTTTCTTTCTAAATCCAAACATCAAATACATACATTGATTGTTACACTTTCACAAGTATAACTCATTTTGTTTGATTATATAATTCAAATATAATATCATAACTATAAACTATTTTGTGTAATTATATAATTCAAAACTAAACTCAAAACTATAAATTATTTTGTATGATTATATAATTCAATCGTAAACTCACAAGTTACAATTATAACTCATTTTGTGTGATTACATAATTTAAACATTAACTCACAACTATAACCTATTCTGTATAACTATATGATTCAATCGTAAATTTTTAACTATAACTTATTTTGCATGATTATTGATTAGTTAATTAAATAATCCAATCATAGGCATAAATTGACAACTATAATTCAATTGTTTGATAACTAATAATATAATTCAACCATGAACTAACTAATCTATTTTGATGATTATAAACATCAATTTATAATATATAACTCAATTTATAATAAAAGACTAACCTTTCGTTCAAAATTTAATGTATCTCATTCTCAAATTTCAGATAAGGACAACCTCAAATTTATAATCTAATTCTAAATTTCAGACAACAAATGAATAACTTCAAATTCAAATTCATAATCCAATTCAAAATTTTATTTCCCAATCATCATAGAAAATAAAAAACATAAGTAATTCTAATTTCCAAGTGAACACAATGATAATTTTTATGAATGACACAAATTCAAACTTCCACAATCACAAATTCATAATTTATAATTCACAAGCCATACATGATAACACATTCACAAGTCTACAAGCCTACAACACAAGCAATCATCCGCACACACAAAAGGTTCCATCCGCCCGCACACGGACAAAATGGAACCTTGGCTTAAGCTCACAAGTGACAACTCACAAGACTCAACACAACACAAGACGATTGGCTGTGACTGGCAGCGATGGCGTAACTGGTAAATGGCAATGGTTGGTGCAATTGGTGAATGGTTGGTGTGACTGGAATGGCAACTAGCGATGATGGTGCAACTAGAGGAAGGATGGTGGACTATAGAGACGAGCTCACGTCATGAGAGGACTGTGGAGGAGAAGAGATGAGTCTAGGAAATAAATGAATTCTTTTGTTGTTAGGGTTTTATTTTATTTTACTTTATTTTTGCATTTCAATCCTCTAATTTTTTTAAAACTTACAATACTAACCTGTATATAATCAGTATTTCAAATATCGTCTGGCACAAAATGCTAAAATTTCGTATCATTTTTTTTGCCGAAAATTCAAAACCTTGTTCTAAAGGTTAAAAAAGTAACTAAGAAAAAAAAATCAATCTAAGTAGGTAAATTGCAGTTGATAAAATTATCAATTCGGCGTTCTACGTACAATTGTAATTAAGATAAATGACTATAGTATTTATCATCGTAAAAATTAAATTGACCATTCTGAAAAGTTGAACATATATTACATTACATTCTAATACATGATAAAAGGTTATTTGCTGTTTGAGAAATCAAACATTTCCATAAAAGAGCTCTTAACAAACAAGATAAAGAAATTTTGGAAAAAAACTCTATTAATCCTTAGAAAAATCGAAATAATAACAAGATATACGTCGTCACTCACAAGTACGTGTAGTAACATTATGCACGTAAAAAGAATAGTAAGGCCAAAAGGTACGCATGCAGCCGAACTAATTGACATATGATGGAACGCAGAATTTTATTGAGTTAGGGATAAACACGATCAGGAGTTTTATATGTAAATGGTCTACAAAAAGATTGGCATCCTCTTCGGAAGAAGCAGCAACATGTCTTGGCATCTCCGGAGACAATGGGTTCAGCCATTCTAAAAGTATACAGCTGAGACAAGCGCTTACATTACATGCTCCTGCAAAGCCATAAGATCTATGTAATCCAGCTCTTCCAACTTCATCGATCCAATAACTTCTGAAGAATAGCCTGTTAACACAAGTTTATTGATGCGAACTTCTTTTTACCACACTCGTCAAGTAGAAATCACCAACTGAAGTGAAGAAAACGTAACCCCAGAAAGGATACTACTAACTAGTCATGTTTTCTTTTTCTTCATTTCGTCTGACGAAATATTAAGAGCCATAATGGACTTCTGACTATGACAGGAAGGTGATTTCTTACAAAATTAATTCAAACAATTCCCATATGAAGGGTAACTGTTTCATTTAACTTAATATCTTCTTTTCCTTTACCATATTCCGCTTTTCCTTTACCATATTCAACATTGTCAGGCTGAGATCATATTAGAGTTGTGCCTTAAAAAACATGTGATTTCAGGATTAACTTACAGGACATGAACGATATGATTTCAGTCCCTCTTGTAGCTCACCAAATGAGATCAAAAGCTTCGCTTGACGAAATTCAACTGATTGACCGTGACCTCTGCTGTCAGTGAAACAAATTAATTCACGCTGTAGAAGTCGTTCAAATGCCTGCACAACTTGGGGTAGTTAATCTTCATCCGGAGATAAAACAGGTAGGAAAGCCCATTTTAATCCATTACTATTCTAAACCTATAGTCTAGATTTAGAGAGGTGAATTGAAGAGCTTACACACCCTTAGGCATACATTTCGTGCATAGTAATCAGATGTATGGAATGAATCATGTATGCTTTTGTACTCTGCAACAATGGAGAATATGTTAGTGATCAGGGAAAGTAAGCTTAGTGATGGAAAAAGAAATAAAAGAAACATCTGAAGGTGACCTTTCATAACAGAAGCAAAGTTATATGAGTTCTGCTCTTTAACTTCCAATCTCTTCATACACACAAGGATGTACAGTTCTAATATGGAGCAATCTGCTTGACCATGTTCAAGGTGACATCAGTATTGTATTCCATGATAGGTTAACACACACACACACAACAATTTTGGCATCCATAATGAATCCTAATTAAGAGCTAATACGCATGCCTTCTTTTCAAACAGTCAAGTTGCACGAACAGAATCATTTATGATGTCAAGTTTTCTAAAGCAAATATGCATTAAAATGTCAAACTACGAAAATAGTTTTGACTCCGCGATCTTAAATGCAAATAAATAAATAAATAACCCAAAAATTATTCTATTGTTGTCTACGGATGAAAAATGAGCACTTACTTGACATGGATAGTTAGGTATTATAAAATAGACAGAGGTTTGAATTTCTAGATGTTTTCACTGTACAGTAGTAAGGCTATATATACATATTTGTAAGATTAATCTAGGGAATGTAATCCCTATGATCAAGGGATTATAGTGCCTGTGATGAAGACTAGAATCAATGACATTAATGCTCAATATGTAACAGCTACAATGTAACAAATAAAAGGGATCTAACTAACAGTATTCCAAGGAAATAGTAGACAAAATCTCTTCGGAGAAATTTTGTTAAAATGCAAATCTGTGCAAGTCTTTTATACTGATAAAACTCGTACTTATTGTGCCTGTAAACGACCACCCTAGAGAATGAAGATCACGAGAGTAACCATACAACAAAATGATTCAAGCCATATTCATCATACCTCTTATGCCTTCCTGCTTTGGCTGCCTTTGGATGCTTAAGAGTGCATTTTTAAAGTTCTCTAGTGACAGGAATCCTGATTTTGGTTCCATGTAAGAGACAGCGACAAATCTAGCATCCAATTGCAAATTCAGACTAGTATCAACTGTGATAATGTTAACAGGTATAACTTTACACAAGATTTGATGCATCGAGATATAGACAATGAACTTACAAAAACCGTAGTAAGTTGTTGATGGTAGATTGCACATTCAGACAAGAAGCAATGATCTCCTTGAATCTCTCATCAGCTAAAACTTTCTAGCAAATTTCAAGGACCTCTAATTCTGGAGAAATATTAGTTGAAAGATGCTTTGAAATGGTAATAGAGGATGCAATCTGCGTTTTAAAATATCAAATTTAAACAGTTGGATAAAGGATACTCGTAGCTTTCCATTGAATTGAGAAGCAAAATCATGAGGAAGACTTGTATTTACGGGCAAAAACAAGACATGCTCTAACAGTCTGCAAAACCAGAATTCTGAAGATCAAACTTTGACTCTTGGCAAAACTCTTATATCACTCTTCATATAAGAGGAAATTTACCTCTGTACATCCTCCATAGATGGAGGAAGAAACAATAGCTTTCTATGTGAAAAACGAGATCTTACTCTTTTTTCCAAAAGTTGATCAGCATCCTGCAGGCAAAGTTTGAAAGTATCACATACTAGAACGTAACTTTTTTGTCAAGTCCAATGAGTTCTATTTTCATTATCTTTACCAGTAAATGGCTTGAGTGCCAAATTTAGTTATTGGTACACGTTTATAAACTGTAAAATTCTAAAGTTTTCATATATTGAACATATAAGCTAACATTAAAAGAAATAAAAATCTCTTTGTATAATAATAGAAAGAATAGCAAAAGAGAAAAAAATCCAGAGAGGGCAGAGGAAAACTAAGCAAGAGAAGATTGAAAGCATTTAGAAATAAGCATACCAGTCGACAACTCACACCAATGACAACAGCTTGTGATGTTACTGATTGCATCGCATCTAGCAAGCTATACAGCAACCTTTGCTTTCCCTGAAAAGAACGAAATGAGGAATTGTAATGTGCCCCTAAATTTCATGTTGATATTCTAAAGATAATTAGCTGCTTTAAGGCTAAATATTAGGGGTTGAATTAATGAGATTGTATTACTTAGAGAAAAAATGGATTCTCCTTGATTTAAGGAGGTGATTAGGGATGTACTTTCCTATATATTTCCTATACTATTCATAGAAAGATGAAGCAAAAATTACTTTTCTCTATGATTTTCTTCATGGTATCATAGTTACGACTTTTCCATAAATTTTTCCCCCAAATTATTCCTAAATGGACTATCGTTTGGCAATGAATAGTAGGGGAGAAACTCCTCATCCTTCGGCAATGATTTCAGCAGTTCGAGTGTGACTAATCCCGGTACTATGATAGAAAACACATAACACAACGGTGATCTTATCAGGTTGAATTTGCCTTTGACGAACCACAAGTTGAATGATCATAATTACTTGGAATGGGTGCAAACCATAAAATTGGCCATTGATGGCAGATGAAAACTTGTCCATTTGATTGAAGAGATAACAAGCCTGACTTCAACTGATCCAAATATGGCAATATGGAGGTCCAAAAATTCTTTGACCACAACTGGATCGAATAATTCAATGAAACCTCTAATTGGAAACCACCAAATATTTTTGCCAACAACAAAAGATGTATAGGATGCTGTTCGAGAGATGTTTTGGATACTGAGAATTCTTCTCACATTTTCAAACTAAAAATGAAGCTATAAAAGGCCAAGAAAGGAGACGACACTGTTACTTTGTTTTATAACAAACTTTTAACCTTGTAGCAAGAATTAGACCTATGTTAGGATGATTGGGATTATTTGAATGATAGTGTTCGATATAAAAAAAGGTAAGGAAATGATAAGATTCATGTTGTTCTTGCATGATTAAATTAAGAACTGGATAAAGCCAAAGGCTAAATTTTGGGAAGAAAGCCACTTCCTTCAATAAGAGAGGACTTCTTGGAAGTAAAGAGAGAGGAGATGAGGCATAAAGAGATGATAGGCAACAGTGAATCAGAGGCTAAAGGTTCTGCACTTGTATCTAGAGGAACAAAGGCTAAGGGAGAATGGAAAAACAACAAAAAGTTTTGGTGAGATCACTGTGAATGTGAGTCGGACACACAGAAAACTTGTTCAAAAATCCATGGAAAGCCAAAAAATTGGAAGAAAAACAATTTGAAGATAATTAAACCTAAAATTTCTCGAATTCAAATCCTTTTTGTTCTTTGGCTTTAAAAGGTAATTATTTAGTTGCCTCTTAATTCAATGTCAATTCAAATAATTCTTGAATAATTAATTCTAGGGAAACAGATCATATGATTGGATCGTCTAAATTATTTTCTTCCTATAGTCCTTGTGCATGAAATCAAAGAGTAAAAATAACAAACTATTCCTTGGCAGCAGTAGCTGGGAAGGATCACTTGTTATTTCCCATGATCTTATAGTCTATAATGTTTCTTATGTTTCTAAATTGTCCTATAACTTACTGTCAATCAATAAAAAAGAACTCTTGATCAAAATTGTCAAGCTAATTTTTCTTTATCAGATTGTCAATTTCAAGATTTGAACACGGGGAAGATGATTAGCAATGCTAAACAATTTAGAGGTCTCTAATTCTTTGAAGATGGATATGCCTCAAACAGGCAGTCCTAAAGAATTTGTCTCAATTCTATTTCAACATTTATTGAGAGTAAAATTATGTTATGGCATAGATGAGGACATCCAAGTTCCCACTATATGAGACATTTGCTTCCAAAGTTTTTTATAAATAAAGATCCATCTTCATTTTAATGTGAAATTTGTCAAATTTTCAAACATCTTTCTGAGCACAACCTTACAAGGTTTTGTTCATTATGATTTATAGTGATATTTGGATACCTTCAAAAATAAAACATTAATTGAAAAAGAATGGTTCATAACTTTATTGATGATCATAGTAAAATTACTTAGGTCTTTTTACTTGATAAGAAATCAAATGTTGAGAGCATGTTTCAAGACTTCTATAAAATGATTCAAACACGGTTCAAACTAGTATTCAAGTTTTTAAATTTGATAATGGAAAAGAATATTTCAACAAGATTTTAAGAATTTTTTTGGGATGAAAAAGGTATTGTTCATCAAATCTCATAAACTGACATCCTATAAAAAATGGAATTGCAGAGAAGAAAAATAAACATCAGTTAGAATTGCAAGATCTTTAATATTTTCAACTAATGCTCCTAAGTACTTATGGAGCGAGACTATCCTCGCAGCTACATATTTGATCAAATAGGAAGCCTTCAAAAGTTTTAAGATTTCAAACCCCTCTAAACTTTTTAAATAAATGTTGTCCTTCCTTTTAGACATCACATGATCTTCCACTTAGTGTGTTTGAGTGTATTGCTTTTTTTTTCATATTCATGAATACAATCGAGAAAAACTTGATCCTAGAGCATGAAATGTGTTTTGTTGGTTGTCCTACTCAAAAGGGGTGGAAGTGCTTTGCTATAATGTCCAAAAAGATAAAATGGCTATATGGATGTCACCTTTTTTTGAAGACAAACTTTTTTTTTCCCCTCACCTCATCTTCAAGGGCAAACATCTAATGAAGATTCATTTTTTGATATTCACAAGAATAGAAACCACAAGGGAAATGAGATTATGGTCAACATTGACAATGATGTGAATATTTTCTATAATTTTGATTCAAAAAATGATAATATCTCAAATTATGGAAATGAGGATCCATCTTCGATGCGTTTACAAATTCAATCTTAGGAAAAGAATGAAATGTTTGCAAGGTTAGATGGACATCAAAGGGAAAGTTCTTTTGAAAAAAATATCTAGAACAATAGAAAAGAACAAACATGCAACTAGTCAAGAATCTAACCTGAAGACAAATCCAAAAATTGGAGATCAATAAGGCAAATCCCAGTTTGAACCTACACATATTGAGTCACTGTCTCCTAAACCAATATATATTCCAAAGTCAGATGATACCTTAAATTTACCTATTGCTCTTAGGAAAGGTTCTTGAACTTGTAGTAAATATCCACTGCATAACTTCTTATCCTATCAAAGTCTGTCTCCATCATTTTGAGCATTTACTTCTAATTCATATAGTATTTCCATTCCTAAGAATATAAAGGAGGCTCTAACTATTCCTGAGAGGAGGGATGTGGTCCTAGAGAAGACAAGAGCTTTAAAGAAGAATAGAACATGGTAGAAAGTTGATCTTCTACGAGGAAAAATACTGGTTGGATGTAAATGGGTGCTCACTATGAAGTACAATTTTGATGGATCACTTGAAAGATATAAGTCTCGCCTAGTTGCCAAAGGTTCTGCTCAAGCCTATGGCATTGACTATTCAAAAACATTTTCACATGTTGCTAAGTCGAATACTATGCGAGTGTCACTTTCTAATGCAACTAATCTGGGTTGGCTTCTATATCAACTAGATATCAAAAATGCTTTCCTAAATGGAGATTTAGAAAAAGAGGTGTACATAAAGGTTCCCTTAGGATTTAGTAAAAACTTTTGGAAAAAGGATATGCAAGCTAAAAGAATCTTCATATTGGCTTAAACAATCACCAAGAGCCTGATTTGACAGACTTTTTAGATTTGTAAACTCTCAAAGTTTCTTACAAGGGCAATCTGACCATTCTGTATTCATAAAAATTTTTGTAGAAGAGATCATTGCAATTCTAGTAATGTATGTAAATGACATGATCCTCAATAGTGATACTTTAGAGAAAATGAAAAATTTGAAAAAGAATATCTCAAATGAGTTTGAAATCAAAGACCTAGAGTCTCTCAGGTACTTCCTTGAGATGTAAATTGCTAGATCTAAAAGGGAATAACAATTACTCAGCAGAATTATATGTTGGATCTTCTAAAAGAAACTGGAATGAATGGATGTAAACCAATAGAAACTCCTATGGAATTTAACTCAAAGCTTGGTGAAGGTTAAGGAAAGGGTTCCAGTAGATAAAAGTAGATATCAACGGCTGGTAAGAAAGCTAATCTATTTATCCCACATTAGAACAAATATTTCCTTTACTGTCAGTGCACAATTTATGCATACTCCCTATGAAGAACACTTGGAAGCAATGTACAAAATCTTAGGATAATTAGAGGAAATTACCGGGAAATGATTGTTCTTCAAGAAAAGTGATCAACAAAGAGTTGACATATACACTGATGTAGACTGAGTAGTTTAGCGAATAAAAGGTCTACTTTTGGTTATTGCACCTTTTTGTAGGAAATCTAATAACCTGGAGGAGAAAAAAAGAAGTGGTGGCGAGGAGTAGTGCAAAGGTGGAATACAGGGCAATGGCTCAAAAAATTTGTGAAATAATCTCGCTTAAAAATTAGTGGAAGAGCTTAAGAGACTAGTGAAGCAACTAATGAATCTTTTATTTGATAATAAAGCAGCTATCAGTATCGCCAACAATCTAGTTCAGCATGATCATACAAAACATATGAAATTGACATGTCTTTTATAAAAGAGAAACTTGAAGTGGACTCATTTGTAAACTATTTGTACGTACAACATAACAAGTTATTGATGTCTTCACCAAAAAGTTATAAAGGCAAAATTTTGAGTTCTTTCTAAGTTAGGACTGATCAATATCTATGCACCACTTAAGTGTCGATATTCTAGAGATAATTAATAGGTCTAAAGCTAGAAATTGGTAACTAAATTAATGGAATTTTATTACTTACAAAATAAATAAATTCTCCTTGATTTAAAGAGGTGATCAAGATTATACTTTCATATATATTTCTTGTACTATTCACATAAAGATGAAGTAAGAATTACTTTTCCCTTTGATTTTCTTCAATTCAATCTAAAAACCCATCAATTAGAGCACATATGCTAAACATAACAAACCTATCATGTAAAACCACCCTTTCAAATTTGAGCAACAAGAAGGAGAACTTAGATGTTAAACATCGTGTGTAAAATGGAAGGCATGAACAATTTTACTTGACGATAAAGATAAACTAGATATTAAAGAGGGATTAAGAAATGATGTAAGATGAAAAGGTAATCTTACCTTTAAAGAGTGATTAAGAAATGATGTAAGACAGAAATGCAATCTTACCTGAGCAAATGATTCAAACTCATCAAGTACAAAAATTATTGTTTTGTGAGCTAGTCCACATTCCCTGACAAAAAGCAAGAATGAATCATTTAAAACTAGAATTTTTTGATTCAGGATAAGTAAGCTTTTTCTGGAAAGGATATATGCACTCACCGAAGCATTGCTATCATAAACTGAGAATTGTCATCAAAAGATGCCTGCAAGAATTAATAGACGATTATTATAAAGAGGGAAATGTTTCAACATAAAGACATTGTTTGAAATTTATCAAATATTCTTCGTTACCATTTTAGAGAATACCAAGTGATGCTCCAAGCATAGCTGTCTAGCAATCTCCTGAATGTTGAATAGGCATTAAACAAAGTTATAAGCAGAGATAGAATCATCAAATAGCTTAATTCAGAGATATAGGCCAGTCGATTTGATAGGTAGAGATATTATAATATATGACACACAACCTTGAAGGCACAATTGTCATCATTATGCAAGAGGCCATTCAGTTTGATCTGTAAAACAAAGACCATTTTAGTGAAATGAGGAACACGATTGCAACCAATAGAGAAGTATGGATCATCTCAACAACATAAATATGCTTCTGTAGCTTGCAATAGGAATTGGCACAAATGCCCTATCCATGACAAGGCTCTACTTGATGCAGGAGCAGTTAGTTTAGTCTTCCTAGTTAATATTGGATTTCTTACTATTTAGTATTTCTTAAGTTATTTGAATTCCTAGTTATCATAGGATTAGCATATTACTTTTTAATTAGTATTTCCTTTTCCTATTAGGAGTTGGATTAGGTTCTATACTAGTATAAATAGACTGCCTATGCTTGATTTTTAGGTCTGTCTTTTATCAATCAAATAATTTTATACTTTTAGAGGTTTTTCTACAAACCCTAAGCCCTATTTTCAAGTTCCAGC
>JANSVA010000216.1:11074497-11099692 GCA_025504915.1 Erythroxylum reticulatum | reverse complement strand
CCATGACATGGAACACCTCACTAAACCAAACACTTACACTTTTCGTAAAGGTAACAAGACTTACACCTTACACCCTTGAAAGGAAGAAGCCAAAGAGACTTCTAAATCTTCAAAAGGTGGCAAGGTTAGTGGATATATAGAAGCTGAAAGGTTTGATCAGAATGTGAAGATTTAGAGGTGGTGTATGCTTTGGTTAGTAAGGCTGTGAAGAATGACAAAGCCGGAAATTTGATTCAACAACCTCCTAAAATCTAGCAATTGTTGAAAGAATTCAAGGAGTTGGTCAGCAATGATTTGCCTCCAAGTTTACTGCCCATAAGAAGCATTCAACTTGCTATTGATTTGGTGCTTGAAGCACCTCTACCTAATTTGCCAACATATAGAATGCCACCTATGCAGCGTGTCGAGATACAAAAACAGGTTGGTGAATTGCTCAGTAAGGGATTGGTGCGAGAAAGTAAAAGTCTTTGTGCTTGTCCAGCTCTACTTGCTCCAAAAAAGGATGGTTCTTGGAGAATTTGTGTTGACAGTCGTGCTATCAACAAAATAACTATGAAGTACATATTTTCTATTCCTTGTTTGGATGATATGCTTGATCAACTAGGTGGTTCTAAAGTGTTTTTAAAGATTGATTTGAAGAGTGGGTACCATCAAATCAGATTGAGGCGTGGAGATGAATGGAAGACAACTTTTAAAACATCAGATGGACTTTTTGAGTGGTTGGTGATGCCGTTTGGCCTTTTTAATGCACCTAGTACGTTTATCAGAACCATAAGTGAAGTACTTAAGCCATTCTTGAACTCTTTTGTAGTTGTTTACTTCGATGACATTTTAATCTATAGTCGGAGCAAGGAAGAACACTTGGTTTATTTGCACCAAGTTTTGGAGGTGTTGCGTAAGGAGATGCTTGTTATAAATTTGAAGAAGTGCACATTCTTATGTGATGAGGTTGTGTTTTTGGGGTTTTTTGTTTCAGCTGAAGGGATAAAACTAGATTTGAGAAAGTTCGAGCCATGATGGAATGGCCAAGACCTCAAAGCATCAAAGATGTTCGAAGTTTTCATGGTTGGCATCTTTCTATAGGAGGTTTATAAGGAATTTTAGTGTTGTAATGAGTCCTATAACTGAATGTTTGAAGAAAGACAGCTTTGAATGGTCTAATTCACAGCATAAAAAGCCTTTGAAAGAATTAAAACTTTGATGACGGAAGCACTTATTCTTGCACTATGGGACTTTGAGAAGTTATTTGTTGTTGAATGTGATGCTTCACATGTCGGAATTGGGGCAGTTCCAAGCCAAGAAGGGAGGCCTATAAAATTTTTCAGCGAGAAGTTATGTGATGCTACGCGAAGATATTCCACTTATGATTTGGAGTTTTATGCTTTGGTGAGAGCTATTGATCATTGGAGACACTACTTGGCTTATAAGGAGTTTGTGGTTTATTCTGACCATCAAGCTCGACGCTGCTTGAATTCTCAGAAAAAGTTGAACGAACGCCATATTAGATGGAGTTCTTTTCTTAATCAATTCAACTTTTCTTTGAAACACAAGACAGGTGAATGCAACAAAGTGACTGATGCATTGAGCAGGCAATCTTCACTTTTGGCTTTGATGAGTGCTCAAGTTATATGATTTGAAGAACTAAAAAATTAGTATGAAACAGACCCGTATTTCAACCTGATTTTTGAGGATTTGAAGGGACCAACAGGGGCAGATTCGTTGCCGTATAGGTTGCATGATGGTTATATTTTAAAGGCAATCAATTGTGTATTCTAGCAGGTTCTATGAGAGAACAAATTGTGCGAGAACTTCATGGTAACAAGTTAGGAGGATATTTTGGTAGAGACAAGACATTGACAATGGTAGTTGATCATTATTATTGGCCAAGTATGTATAGAGATGTGGAAAGATTGGCGAAACGATGTTCAGCTTGTCAACTTGGCAAGGGAACTTCACAAAATATGGGTCTATACACTCCTTTGCCAATATCATAGGCACCTTGGGTTCATTTGAGCATGGATTTCGTCTTGGGACTTCCAAAGACAGCAAAGAGATTTGATTCTATATTAGTTGTGGTGGATCGGTTTTCAAAAATGGTCCATTTTATTCCATGTTTCAAGACTTTCGATGCTACACATATTGCTGATTGTTTTTCAAGGAAGTGGTGAGACTACATGGCGTACCGAGTTCAATTGTTTTCGATAGAGATGTGAAGTTTATAGGACACTTTTGGAGAACTTTGTGGAGAAAGATGGGGATTGAATTAAAGTATTCTAGCACTTGTCATCCACAAACAGATGGCCAAATTGAATTTACCAATCGGAGTTTGGGTAATATGTTGAGATGTCTTGTTGGAAATCATGTGAAGAATTGGGATTTTGTGATACCACAAGCTGAATTTGCTTACAACAATTCAGTGAATAGATCAACAAAGAAAACACCCTTTGAAGCTGCCTATGGATTTAAGCCACAACATGTGCTTGATTTGGTGCCATTACCAAAAGAGGCTAGAGTTAGCGATGATGGTGAAGCCTTGGCTGATCAAATTCGCAGGGTTCATGAAGAAGTAATGGAAACTTTGAAGGCTAGCAATCAACCCTATGCTAGTGCGGCAAATCAACATCGTAGGGACAAAGAGTTTGAAGAGGGAGACTTGGTATTAGTACACTTGAAGAAAGAAAGGTTTCCTAAGGGAACTTATCACAAGCTCAAGTCTAGGAAGTTTGGGCCATGCAAGATATTGAAGAAAATCAGTTCTAATGCTTATTTTGTAGACCTACCATCAGACCTACATATCAGCCCAATCTTTAATGTTTCTGACCTATATTAATTTGATGGATTTGATGGGGAAGCGGCTGAAGTTGCATATCAGATAGACTAGCTACCAAGGGTGCATCCAGATATTATTGAGCAGATTTTGGGTGTAAAAGAAGTGTGTTCAAGGAGGGGCAATCAGTACAGACAGTTCCTAGTGAAGTGGCTGGATAAACCAACTAGTGAAAGCACTTGGATAACTGAAGAAGAGTTAAAGAAAGTTGCTCCAGAGTTGCATGTTGAGGTTTTGAAGGTTTTCTCGTCAGAGTCGAGTCTTTCAACTCGAGGGGATTGATGCAGGAGCAGTTAGTTTAGTTTTCCTAGTTAATATTGGATTTCTTACTATTTAGTATTTCTTAAGTTATTCGGATTCCTAGTTATCATAGGATTAGCATATTACTTTTTAATTAGTATTTCCTTTTCCTATTAGGAGTTGGATTAGGTCCTATACTAGTATAAATAGGCTGCCTATGCTTGATTTTTAGGTCTGTCTTTTATCAATCAAATAATTTTATGCTTTTAGAGGTTTTTCTACAAACCCTAAGCCCTATTTTCAAGTTCCAGCTACAATCTACATCAATTGTAGCCTATTCTATTCTACTTATCTTTGTTTTGCCTTCCCACACTATGTCACCACTACTTTTGCAGGACCTGATCATCTATTCATTTTAGCATATTGAACACCAATTTTTACATTAACTGGTTCATATTGCATTGTCTTAAAAAACTGGTTTCATGATATTTCATTTCACACACATCCCAACAAAGGGAAGGACTTCTTAACTTTCAAGGGCAGAGGTGGTTTTCCCCACAAAACATTTTTAATGTAGTACTTACCACTGATATAAGATCAGAATGTTCTTGCAACAAATCATAGATCACAATCTCCAAAACCTGAGATTCAGTACATATGAAGAAATATCTGGTATTTGATTAATAATCTCTGGGGAACGAAAAACAAAAACAAAAGAACCAAAAGTAGAGAGAATAAAACAGACAGCAAGTTTCCCAGAACCACGTGGTCCAAGGAGCAGAATCGAATTGTTGCATCCTTCAGTTATTGAACTTGAAATTATAAATTTCAACTTGCTGGAAAAAAAGAAAAAGCCCAAAGAAGAAAATAGAGAAATCAGTAGAAAAAGGCTAGTTCCCTCGATTCACGTAGAATGGTGAAATTTTTTTGCTCGAGAATCAAAAGATGTACCTGTAGTTACTATCTGGGGAATCAGAGAGAGGCTTGAAGACGAAACTGGAGTTACAAAGCCTGCTCCTGATGATGCTTTGGGCTTTCTCTGCATCACTTTGGAGTCCCATTACAACGGACTGGCGGGAAAGATCGAGAATGTTAGGTTTATATACAAGAGAGAGGCAATAAGTTTCCTCGCTCGTGAAAATCACGTGCCTCTTAACCTAGTTTATGTAACCGGATTATTACTTTGGTTGAAATCTTGCTATTAACGCAGTATTATTTTTATATAATAGAGAGACTATATTTGGTAAACTTATATATAAATGTGACATGTGGATAGATGACGAAGAAGAAGAAGGAAAAAACTGTATCCAAGGAGGCTCCTAACTAGTAAAGAGGTTGTGTTTATATGACCTATCAGTAGAGAGAAAACTAAAATAAAGAATAAACAAATAATACTATTAAAATTAAACTAAATAAATACATAATACTAAAATAATAATAATGACAAAAACACATTCGATAAGTGGTAACTGGTAGATGAGAAACTGTTAAAGTTACACTCTTGACTGATGACGAAGGCGATGAACTCCTTAAGTGCTAAAATTGTTTGTATAAACTTGAGCTGAAAAGTCAAGTCGTAGGACACAACGGCTCGTTCCCGACTAACAACTAGATATATAGAGACTGAGCAATTAGGTGAGACTTCCTAAGAGGTAAATATGATGCATGAGATTCAAAGTATCATGTAACCGGATTATTATATTTCAAGAAAAGGTAAAAGGTCATCATCATCATCATTATCATCATCACCTAGTCTGAAATCTCGCAATGAAACGGGATTTGGGGAGGTCTGATAGTATGCAGCCTTACCCTTATATAGTAGAGAGGTTGTTTCCGATAGACTCACATTCAAATAAGACAATATATGAATGATGCATGTTACAGAAACAATTCATAAAAGACAGAAAATAAATGAAAATACAAGTAATGGGGAATACCTGAAGGAAGTCAAATTTGCGAAAACCTCATAGGCTACAAATTCCATTCCTACTTGTCTCTCAGTAAGTAAGGGGACCCTCCTCAGAGACTGCTGGGATGATCCCCCGCACCTGTCGTGCAATCTGCGCATCGTAACCCAGCATCTCCTAATACCTATTGTACTGATTCTGGGTAATTGGACGGTTAATCCTTTACCCTTATTTGATCACACCAAACTTTTCTATTTCTAGCTACTACCTCATTTAGGGCCAACTCTGACATATCCTCCTTGATCACTTCCCGCTAGTTCTTTTAAGGTCTCCCTCTTCTCCTCTTATATTTACTAAGTGTTATTCTCTCACAGCTTCGTATCGGAGCGTCGGAAGGCCTCCTACGCACATGCCCATACCACTTAAGCCTAGTCTCTCTTAACTTGTCAACAAAACTGGCTACCTGTAGTCTATCTCTCACCACCTGGCTCCAGACCTTATCTCTCCTTGTAATGTCACACATCCACCGCAGCATACGCATTTCTGCTACCAACAATTGTCTTATATGCCTACGCTTGGCAGGCCAACACTATGCCCCATATAACATGGTTGAACAAATCATCGTTTTATAAAAATTTCCCTTGAGTTTAAAGGAATCTTCCTGTCACATAGAACCCCTGATGCACTCTTCCATTTAGCTCAGCTTGATCTAATACATATCGGCATCGATATTACCATCACTCTGAATGACAGACCCGAGATACTGAAAACTCGTCCTCTATGGTATGACGTCGGTACCAATTGCTACCGCTACCTCATACACCATCTGATTTCCAGAAAAGTTGCATGCTAAATGCTCCGTCTAAGACCTGCTTATTTTAAAACCTAAGAAATGATAAAAGGTAAAAGGTATAAATTTAATCTTAAAATTTAAGTTTAACTATGTAATAATAAAGGAAAATCTAATTATGTAAAATACTAAAAATAAATTTAAATTAGTGAAAAATTAAGTTTATATCTATTATTTGATACATCATTGGTGTAAAAATGAATTTAACAATTTTTGATTAATATGGGTAACATATTTGTCTAATTTAAAATAATTTAATTTTGATTTAATAACTAATCAAAATTAATTAATTTCTTTTTACCATACAACATCTTCTTCAACACTTGCAAAATTCTATTTATCTTTTAAAAATAAAACACAACTTCCATTCAAAGTAGTGTTAGCCCTCATTCTCTCTATCACAGACAAAAAGGGCAGCACTCGACGAGACTCTGTCAAAAACTGAATTCCCTACTTTATTAGCCATCCATAATTTGCAAATTATTCTCAAAACTTTTTCCTTTTTCTATTATGACCATGCCTCTCCTTTTCACTTGTCGAAAAGCATAGGAGGATGCTTTACTAGCTACGATGAACTTGGAGATGAAAGCTTTTTTTAATTACTCAAAAACAATACCTCTTTGATTTTCGTTTTGATGTAAGTAATTTGAAAAAGCGGGTAAAGACTTGAGAATTAAGAGAGGAGATAGATTTAAGTAATTTCCAATGAGCTTTTATTTGTCAAACATAGCTATTATATAACGTTGTAACAAGAAAATAACACAATCTACTGCTAATAATCTGGAAATAGTTCACCACTAATAACAAGAAAGATTAACTAACACACCACTCTACGTGATGATCTAATAAGAAGGAAACATAACAAACTACTTTTATTGGACCTAGTTATACTCACCATACATTATTACTAACCACGTACCACTCTGTATGTGCCATGCAATGCTTGTATCAATTCCTCCCCTTTTGAGAACCCTTATCCGTAAGCGTAAAGTGAGGATATATGAATGAGCAAAATGTTAAGCATTCTATCTCATTGCAACTTCAATAGGGGCATGATAAGTGTGAATTATATCGTATGTTAGGGCTTAGTTTGATATGTATTTAATGGTTAATCTAATCATTTAGTATGTGTTTAGGTTAGAATTGTGTTAGTTTGCTAATTATTTATGTTTTAAGTGTTTTATGAGTTAGTACAAGTCTTTGAGCTTAATTATTATGTTTTTGAGGTACCTTGATGTATTTGTTAGTTTTTCAGAGTCAATATCGAAGAATAGAGAAGTTTCAGAGACAATCGGGCTGTAACAGGCCACAATCGTGGCAGAAGCACTAGAGTCAGCCCATGATCGTGGCCTATCTGCCACGATTGTGACAGAAGCCTAGGACATGGCCTACGATTGTGGCCTACTTGCCATGATCATGATAAAAGGCTTGGATGTGGGCCACTACCGTGGTTTGCATTAGGTAGACACGCAAACACTCAAAAACATCAAGTTTTGAGGAATTTTTCAGACCTTTTGGACCCCCCAAAAACCTTAGAACTGCTTAAAACACAAAAGGTATTTAAAGAATAAGACAAAGAAGAGGAAGGAGCTTTTGCATCAGCCACTTTCAAAGAAAGCCTAGAGACAATTGTCGAGAGATAGAGAAAGAAAAGAAGGAAGAGAGAAGTGGAGAAGAAGCTGACTTGATGTACTTCCTAGATCAAGAGTTTCCCGACATCGCTGCCTCTCGACTCTGTACAGATCATATTTCCTATTTATTTTCCATTTTTATTGTTGTATACAATTGGGAATAATAGTATGATGATAAGATTTTTTAATGTTGAGATGTTCTAAACTCACCTTCGGGGGTTTTATCTTAAATTTAATTAATTTTGATTGTTTGTGTTTTTACTGGATTTATTGTGATTTAATTTCTACAATTGCATAATTCGGTGATAAACCGAGAGGGTTAATCGAGTCAAAATAATTAAATTAGGCTAACGAGAGTTATGTGATTTAATAGAACGAGAATTAGATTAAATTGGTAAATTATACGAAGAGAGATCTTGCATAGGTTCCTAATAGTTTTGTACAACTTCAGGTCTAATTTATGTTTTGGATAGATTGTAAATCGAGAGATTGTAATTCTTATAATTTAATTAGGGTTTATAAATTAGGGTTAGTAGTTATAACTTGAGAGAGAGTAATCAACCCTAACATCATCTAGAACTAATAATCCAGTAATTATAATCGATTATGTTAGCATTAAAGATAGGTAAAATTCCCCTTTCTCTCAATTGGTAGTTCCTTAGGTTGATTCTTGAGTGTGCATTAAGATTGCTAAATTTTTAATATTTCGTGATTTATTTTTGAATTGAATTGCTTGATTGAAGTGCATTCTTGTTTTAGTTTCATTACATTTGCATTTCTACGATTTTCCTTGACCTTAGATTTTAGGATTGGATTATCCCTCCTCGTGGGATCGACACCTTAGGTATTACACGAACAACACGTGCACTTGCAAATTATTGAGGTTAATTAATTAAAAGTTACACACCTCAAAGAACCATGATTAAGTTTTTGGGGTCATTGTCGGGGAGGCGATTAGTTTAGATCTTTAGTCTAAGGTTTTTTTCACCATCTTTTGTGTTTAAAAAAAATTTGGGGCATAAAGTAAAGACAAAGTAAGACATCTTAGAGTGAGAATGAGACATTTAAAAAGCTAGATGCTAAAAAGAAATGGAAAGAACAATGAGGGAGAATAGATATTATAGGGAGTAAGGAACTTTTGCAAACCATAATGAGGCTCATTATGGTTGGGCAAGTAACGATCCTTATTGAAATATGTACACTCCAGGGATCTAGAAACACCTCAATTTCTGTTGGTCCAATAATGTAGGGACTCATTTAGGACATCAAGACCTATTAGGATTTTAGCAAGATGAGTCTAGTTCATGAGATTCTAAATTGGAAAAAATCCTAGATAAGCTCATGGACATGGAAGAGGGACAGAAGAGACTAGAACAACAATTTGAGCAAGTAATAGAAAATTATGCCTTTTTTATTCATAACCTAAAGATTTGAGTGAGACAATTTTCCCGTGAATTTTATAAGAGAAGTATAGAAGACTCTCTAATATAGAAGTACATCAAAGAGGGCAATATGAGGCTATCTTACCTAGGAATGAGGGAGAGTCAGTTAGATCATTGGAAAAACAAACTGAACCCCACTTTATTGAAGACTAAGAGACAAAGAAAGAGGATGAAGAAAAGAAAGCCAACCCTCCCTATTATTCACCAGTTCTTAATGTACCATGTGTGAACATCTAAAAATCTTTGGTAGATGTCTATGAAGAGAACCTTATCCTTCTGATTACCGGTGACCAAGTGACATTCAACATAAATGATGAATTAAAGAATTTGAAGGATAGTATCTCATTTAGGATAATTGATGTGTTCGAATCTTCTAAAGAACAAAAGGACAAAGAATAGATGACAACAGACAATGAGTTTGAAGAAGCTACGAAAGTTTCTGTTTATGGAGCAGAAGAAGCAGACGAAGGTGATGAAGGAAGAAAGAGAGTAACTCATCTTCTTACAAGAAAAACTGTTGGATTTAATGGAAGATTCATGGAGTTTCCTTATTCCCTATTTTATTGAAAATTTGTTAATGAAAAGTACATTACTGAAATTAATTGGTTTTCTCATCTTTAACAATATTTTCTCCTAATCATTTTGTAATTTGTAGCTTACTCACAAGCTACAAAATTGATGTTGAATGAGAAGGGTGGAAGCAAGCCACTCATAATTGTTTCGGGCTGAGCTTCCATGGATTCAAGGCCAAGCTAATGACCCTAAATTAGCACGTTTAGTAGTTAGATTTAAATTGTTCTATATTTAGTGTTTTTTAAATTCTAAAATAATTTCTTAATGATTTATAATGTTTTGGAGTGTAAACTCTCTTACTCATTTAAAGCAATTATAAGATAAGGCAACAATCTTAGGCGTCAAACGCATTTGATCTCTGCTTCCAGCATATCAACACCTCAGTCACTCTGATGAGTTCGTCTTCTAACCCTTTTCTTTTTATTTTTTTTAATATTTTCTTCTTATGTTTTTTCATATTTTATGTTTTATTTCCCCTAGTGTGTTTGTGTACCCCTCTCACATTAAGGACAATGTGTTGTTCAAGTATGGGGAAGGTTGTGTTTTACTTTGAATGTGAGTTTTGCATATTATATGATAGTTATTAGATTGTATTTTGTGAATCGTGTGAATGTGTCGATGGCTTAGATGAATTGAAATTTATTTAATTTTGAACATAGTCTATTAGGTTATGGAGAATCATTAGCTCGCAAAAAATAGTGAATTGAGGTTCTTTGTTAAATATGAAGCTTAATTAGGATTTAGTGTTAAGTTGTAACCCTCTAAATTGTCACATTCATTCATAATTTGAGGTCTTTTGACTTAAGTAGCTTTGCTATTTTTTTCATGGAAACGAGTGGCTAAAGTAATAAGGTAGGCATTAAAAAATGTGTTTGTTAATGTTAAATAAATTACTATTCCGCTAGCCCTCGAGTTATGAATAGAGCTAGTAGCCAGTTAAAAATGTGATGTAGTTGAGTAACTGGATCGACGTTCATCACAAATGTGTGTCTCCGCATTAAAAGGCTATAATAACATTTCAACTAAGCAGTTTAATAAAAAAATGACTTAGACAAGTAGCTGCATTCACGTTCATCGCTAATGTTTACCTCCGAGTAAAAGACTAGGTCCTTGTTTAAATAATAATACTAATAAAAAAAGGTTTTTTCTAATAAAAACCTACCAAACTTGTAATAGCTTGACTTTTCATGAAAACATACTTAGGAGTAGTTACAAAGTTTGAATAACCAAAGAATTATTAACGTGTGTGTGCAATTGAAAAGTGTAAATAAATTAACACTTGGATCTGAATGAATATGTATATTTAGTTCAAAGCCTTTAGTCACAAATTTTGTTTGTTAATGCTTTGATATTAATTGAATGATTGTGTTTTAAATTAAATTTATTTATAAAGTTGAAGTCATTATCTCATTACTGCAAACATTGAAGTGTGGGGATGTTGATAAGTGTGAATCTCATCGTGTTTTACGACATAGTTTGACACGTATTTAATTGTTAATTCAATTGTTTAGTATTTGTTTAGGTTACAATTGTGTTAGTTTGCTAATTATTTATGTTTTAAGTGTTTTATGAGTTAGTACAAGTCTTTAAGCTTAATTATTATGTTTTTGAGGTACCTTGATGTGTTTGTTACCATTTCAGGGTCAACATCAAAGAATTGAGAAGTTTTAGAGACAATAGGGTTGAAACAATGATCCACGATCATGACACAATAGGCCATGATCATGACAGAAGCACTATAGTCAACCCACAATCATGGCCCATATGCCAAGGTCGTGACAGAAGCCAGGACATGACTAACGATCATGGCCTGCTTGCTATGATTGTGACAGAAGGCTCTAATGTGGCCACAATTGTGATCGTGGCCTGCATCGGGCAAACACATAGACACTAAAAAAGTCAAGTTTTGAGGGATTTTTCGAACCTGTTGGACCCTGGATAAACCGAAGGGTTGCTTAGAACACAAAAGATATTTAAAGAATAAGACAAAAAAGAGGAAGGAGCTTTTGCATCAACCACTTTCAAAGATACCCTAGAGAGAATTGTCGAGAGATAGAAAAAGCGAAGAAGGAAGAGAGAAGTGGAGAAAAAGCTAACTCGACATACTTTCTGGATCAAGAGTTTCCCGACTTCATTCAGATCATATTTCCTGTTATTTTTCATTTTTATTGTTGTGTAGAATTGGGAACAATAATATGATGGTAGGATTTTTTTAATATTGAGATGTTCTAAACTCACGAGGGTTTTATCTTCAATTTAATGATGTTTGATTATTTGTGTTTTACTGGATTTAATTTATGTAATTACATAATTTGGTGAAAAACTAAGAGGGTGAATCGAGTGAAAAATAATTAAATTGGGCTCAAGAGAGTTAGGTGATTTAATAGAACGAGAATTAAATCAAATCGGTAAATTGTGCGAAGAGAGATCTAGCATAGGTTCCTGATAGTTTTGGACAACTTCAAGTCTAATTTGGGTTTTGGATAGATTGTAAATCGAGAGATTGCAATTCCCATAATCTGATTAGGGTTTATAAATTAGGGTTAATGGTTATAATTCGAGAAAGAGTAATCAACCCTAGGACCATCTAGAACCAATAATCCTGTAATTCATAATCGATTAGGTTAGCATTAAAGATAGGTAAAAATTCTACTTTCTATCAATTGGTAGTTCCTTAGGTTGATTCTTAAGTGTGCATTGCAATTACTAAATTATTAATATTTTGTTATTGATTTTTAAATTGAATTGCTTGATTAAAGTGCATTCTTGTTTTAGTTTTGTTACATTTGAATTTATACGATTTGTTCTGGCATTAGATTTTAGGATTAGATTATCCCTCCTTGTAGTATCAACAACTTAGGTATTATGAGAACGACTCGTGCACTTGCAAATTATCAAGGTTCATTAATTAAAACTTACACACATCGAAAAATCATGATCATTACCTAAGAGAATCATCAACAATATTGAAAATTGCATTAAAGAATTCCTTTATTCTTGCAAAAGTGACAGTTCAAGAGGTTTTAAGATCAAATGGGATCAACTATATTGGAGAAAGCAAGAGGGGGGACTTGGCTTCACTTCACTACAAACTTTCCATACAATGAAAGTGACTAAAAGATTTTGGAGGCTATTTAAATACAAAGAATCCTTGTGATGCAAATGGATGAATGAATCATACCTTAAAAACTCTAGCTTATGAAAATTATCTGAAAAGGGAGTATACTCTTGGCCTTTCATTTATTTGCTAAGGAAGATAGAAGTTATGTATCCTTTTATAAAAATTAATGTGGGGAAAAGTGATAATACTTGGTTATGGTTTGACAATTGGACTTCTCTTAGTCCTCTTTTTCTAAGAGATGATGTCTTAAATCTTACTAATAGAATATCTACTCAAGCTAGAGTTAGTTGTGCCATAGATCACATCTCCTAGATAAGAGGGGCTGAAAGACTCCAATGCTATTTTCCCAATTACTTGCCTAATCCATTTTTAAATAGTCAACCTTTACGGTCTATAAACAACAAAGGAGACTTCTCTATCACTTGATGTCTCCAAGCCTTTAAGCTATACATACCTCTTAGTACTTAGTTTAATATTGTTTGGAAAGGATCCCTGATGCTTAAGGCATCCTTCATCACATGGTTAGCAACTAGAAAAAGATTAAAAACCAAAGACCGGATAATTGGTTCCAATGATGTCTTATATGAGTTATAAAATTTAGAGACTGAATACATTGATCACCAATACTTCAAATACCAATATACCACTTCCATTTGGGCTAAAATGTAGCACATTCTAATCTTTTATGCCTTAAGATTGAATGGGATAACTTGTTGAGGTGGGATGAAGATAGGTATCATAAATTAGGATAAGACAAGATATGTCTTAGTCTTAGCCTGAATTGTCCTGTTTACATAATTTGTATGGAGAGAAATCAAAGATTATTCAGCAAGACCAAAATAGACAGATATGCACTAGCTCATGGGATTTACTGTTGGATTAAAGAAACCTTGGTAGCTCATCAAGTTGTTAAAAAATTGAGTTCTTTTTCTAGAAGACAATGGAACTTATAACTTTTCAGCTTATTCCAAGGATAATAGAAAAACAGTGCCATATTTATTCTTTTGTAGCCATTCTGACTTGTAATGCCTTACTACCTTATAATGCTACTTTTTAATGCCTTTTATGGCTTTTGAATGAACTATTTTTTAATTTTAAAAAAAGATAAAACTGGAACTAATTGAACTCTTGAAAGAATTTGAAGATCATTTCATTTAACACTATACAAAAATATCAGGATTGGGCATAAGGTTGGTGGAACGCAGACTTTATATAAAGCCATAATTTTGCCCTTATTGACATCCCCTTAGGTGATAGTCTAAAGGAAGAAGGCATAGGAATTGAAATTTAATGGGTCTAGTATAGAGAAGTCAGCTAGTATTAGGTAGCCATATGATTTGGACCTTTGTTCGTACCCTTGAAGGTCAAATAAAAAAAATAATCCAAGGATTGCAATATAGGATACAACCTCGAGTCGTTTCACTTAATCAGAACCTAAAATGAATGGACCTAAGTTAACCTATATGTCACAAAATGCAAGCTAATTTGGTAAGAAGGGGGATTTGATCTTTGAAAACATTAACTGTATAAAATTGAATTGTAAGAAAAATATGTAAAATGTATTTTTAGATTTTTGGGAATAGAAAATGGAAAAATTAAGACAAGTGATCAAAGAGTGATAGAATCCTATTGAAAATGAGCTTTGGTTGTCATAGTTCGAAATTAATTTTAATTGGAGTGGAAATCACTAAGTTTCAAATTGGTAAACCTTAAAGAACTCTTTATGTAACAGCCCAGATCACCCGCTCACAAATATTGTTCACTTTAAGCCTTAGCCCAGCTAAGCTCTCTTGATTTTGCTTTTCTCGAGGCCTTCCTAGGAGGTCACCCATCCTAGTACTACTCTCACCCAAGCACATTTAACCTCGGAGTTCTGATGGGATCCGGTGCATTAGACCATGGAAAACGCGTCTGTAAGGAAGAGATATCCATACCCATATAAGGCATACTTCTTTCTACTCTCCAACTGATGTGGGATCTCACACTCTCCACCCCATTGCGGCCCAACCCCCTTTTGGGGTCCAGCCTAGCTGGCATAACGGTTCAGGTACTAGCTCTGATACCACTTGTAATAGGCCAGATCACCCACTAACAAATATTGCCCGCTTTGGGCCTTGACCCAGCCAAGCCCTCACGTTTTTACTTTTCTTGAGGCCTTCCCAGGAGGTCGTCCATCCTCATACTACTCTCACCCAACCACATTTAACCTTGGAGTTCTAATTGGATCCAGTGCATTAGGCCATGGAAAACACGTTTGTAAGGGAGAGGTATCCATACCCTTATAAGGCGTACTTCAGTCCCCTCTCCAACCGATGTGGGATTCACACTCTGGTTATGTTTCATCTATCAGACTTGGTTTCTTGTCTCCTTCGTGTTTAAGGACACAGTGGTACGAGCCTATAGAATACTTGTAACAGCCCATATCACCTACTCACAGATATTTTCCATTCGTAGCATTAGATACCCACAAAGCTCGCCCAAGCATAATGGTTTCACACGTAGTCGTTGGCTGCATGCTGCACCAACGGTGCCGATCATAGCCTATGAGGCTATAGTCAACAAGTTTTCAATGAGAAAAGGACAATCCGTGGCCAACTAGGGCCTATTTTTGCTGAATTTTTCACTATCGAGTATGTCCACACATAGTCGCGACAAGTGTCTACGACCTCAGCATAATCGCCCAACAGTGCCGAAATACGGCCAACGACTACGTGCAAAAGCGTTATGCTTAGGCAAGCATTGTGGGTATCTAATGCTACGAATGGACAATATCTATAAGCGGGCGATCTGGGCTGTTACACTTTAAGTCCAAGATCTTAATCAATGGGACTCCATTTCTTTATTAAATGCTCTTAGTGTATGTAGTGGATAAGTCCATGCAACAAGTCACTTTGGAATCTAGAATCAACTCAATATCAAACACAACTATGCAAGATAAAAGAGAATCAACAAGATCACAAATAGACATATATGAGACTTCATATATTTAAGCTCAAAGTTCTACATAAACAAATCCAAACCACACATTGAATATCCAACACTTGATTAAACTATAATCAAGTATGTTCAACTACAGATTACAAATCCTAAACCTAGGAATTCATAAATCATAACTAAACCATAGATTAAGATACTCCCCTTTTAAGCTCATTGAACTCTAGTCATTGCTACATCTTTAAAAGGAAAGAAACACCTAGCCACACATAGCTCTAAGAAGTGTCACAACCGAGAAGCAATTAGAGGCACCTATGGTAGAAGTTGATATGGAAAATGGAAGAAAAATGAGATGGATATGAGTGAAGACAATGGTGTGATAGTGGTGGGAAGATGATGGAATGAATCCTCTATCAGATCTCTCCCTTCCCTTTTTTATGTTATCACGAAATAGGTTTTTTTCAAAAACAAGTTGCTGGATTGGGTTTGCATAGTTAGTTAATTTTTTGAAAATGATTCGGGTCTGGTGCGGATTCGAATGTGTCGCTGTGGAAAAAGGAAGAGTTCACCGCGGTGAACTTTTCCTGAAAGATTTCTTCAATAATTTTCTGATTTTGCCACAATGAAGACATTATCCTTGCCATGACGAACTTTGTCTATTAAGTTTCTTCAAAAATTTTCTGATTTCACTGCGATGAAACACTATCCTCGCCGTGGCGAACATTGCCTATTGCCTCGTTGACTTGTGTTCTTGTTCTTCACTCTTTGGCTCTACTTCTTGAATGTCCCACAATGAAAAATAGTAGTTTGTAGTATCAGTTGTTCTAAAAATCAATTTAGTACAATTACTAATTATTTGTGACAATTTTATCTTTAAACTATATTAATTCAAAACAAGTTCTCATGAGCTAAATAAAGCACAATATTTGATAATAAAAGCCAAAAGGATAACAAAAACCATGAAATCGTCACAAATGATAAAGGAAACTTGGGTTCAATCACAATAATTGCACTAAATAACACAAAAACTCTGCTCTCCCATAAAATGGACTTCTTTATACTAATACTCAGGTAGAATATGAAGCCTAGCAAAATTGGACTAGAAATTATAGTTGATCTTGAGCCAAGTTCTTCTCAAAGGAGATTCTCAACTTGTGTTACGTCCAATGGTAAGGGAGTACGAGTGCATGAGTTTGACTTTGTCACCCTATAATACTATCATTATATAATTGCAAAAATTATTTGATGATATATAATATCAATATATCTGATGAGACAAAAATTGGGAGGCAAATGAGCTCTCACAAATAACCTGTGATGAAAATTTTTAAAGGTTTAACTCATAAGTGTACCATGGTACAATAAAGGTCTCGCCCCTTTATTTACAAAAATGGAATTTCCATAGTAGTTTTAAATATCAATAAAGAAGTCATTCAAAATTTGAGAGTGGAGATCAAAGATTTTTCATAAAATCCTAGCAAGAAAGTGCCTTTCAAACTTAAATAATAAGCATTCAATTTTGTGATGATTAAAGGAGTCTTGCCTTATCAAGGTAATGACGGAACTCTTAGAAGATTCCTAAGACATTAATATGATAAAACAATTTTATAACGGATTTATGGAATAAAGATAAAATGGCTCATATAATGAAATAATTAATATTGGCTATTAATCTTGAAAGATTGTATATCATATGCCACAAGTTGTAAACAATGTCAAAAATATGGAAGAATTCAAAGAATTCCTTCTTCCTAGTTACATTATATAATCAAACCATTCCCATTTGTAGGATAGGTCATTGATCTTATTGGGAAGATACAATCACCACCTTTAAAAGACTATAGTTTCGTTTTGTTGGCCATAAATTATTTTACCAAATGGGTAGTAGTTTATCTTTTAAAGAAAGTTAATCAAATAGATGCAATTAAATTCATCAAGAATTAGATTATTCATCAATTTGGAGTTCCTCAATCGATAACAAGTGATTAGGGAACCATGCTTATAAGCCAAAAAGTTAGGGATTTTGTTAAAGATTATAGGATAAAAATGTCAAAATCAACTCCTTATTATGCTCAGGCTAATGGTCAAGTTGAAACATCAAATAAAATAATTATCAAAATCCTAGAAAAAATATTAGAGGAGAATCATATAGAATGGAATATAATTCTGTCTAAAACCTTATAGGCATATCATACTTTTAAGTGTACTAATATAAGAATTAACCCATTGCCTTTTAACTTATAGACATTTTGTATTCTACCTATGGAAGAAGTGATTTCATCATTGAGAGCGGCCATAAAAAAATCTTTAAAAAATCCAAGTTTTTAGAAGCAATATTAATGGAATTAGAGGATGATATAGGTTGATCTCTATCATATAAATCTCACAAGCAAGTGCACCTATCAAACTATAGTATAGTTTCAGTGAATATCGAGTGTGGATCCCATGGGGACTACAAGTAATAATATTAACCTCTTCTCTATTATCTAACTGACAAAATAAGAAGATGATTTAACTAAAATTAAATTAAACTGAAGTTCAACACAATCATAAATAAGAACACAAATAACACTAAGAGTCACACAAAGATTAATCAATATCAAATAACTAATACCTAGGTAATGAATCCCCCAAAGACTTCTTAAGTATTAACCCTTTATCATGCAATTAAACTAAAGATCATGAAATTGTGGAAATTCCTATTTTATGTTAATATATTTCTTAATACTATAATCAACTAATCCTCGATTGATTAACTAAAATCTCTTTCTAGTTAAAACCTTTAGATTATATTACTCAATTTATAAATTTCATAACTAGGTTTGACATTAATCTAAAGGATTTATGTCGACTTATCTCTGGCTTTATTGCAACTCCTTCCAATTATAATAGATCTGTTCATCAAAATAATTTCTCAATCTTAATTATATGAAGTAATACATTGATCTAATATCTTGGAAATATTAATTTAAGAATTAAAACTCATAATGGAATCCCAATGAGTCAACAATCAAATTTTATTAAATTAATATTGAATCAGAAGATACATCCCAACCTAGGCATTAAACAAATTTAGTTCATAAAAATAATAAACAAAACCAAAACCAAAAGTTCAAAAGAATAATTAAAAAGAACATAATCCATACTATATAAACTTTTTTCTAATATAATCCCCTTAAAAGTTTGATGGAAAGATGTTCTATATTGGATCTCTGAAGTAATCTTCATATTTTTACTGTCTTAGGGTTCAGAAGTGTGTTTAGAACTCTACTTTTCTTCCTCACTTTGCTTTAATTTCTTCTCTCCTTAATTAGCCTTCATCATTGCCTTTTGTAGTACGAAATTAAGGCTTTTGGAATGGACACGGTCAGCCACACAATTGTATGCATGACCATGTCCTTAAAAAACTCTTCAAAATCACATATATATATGTTCCCAAAAGCTTACATTTCATGTACGTGATTGTGTCCACCTTCTTATAGGCAAAACAATGTCTTCAAAGTTGTACATGCTCACTAGACTTACATAGTCCCTCACACGGTCGTGTTTATTACTTACATGGGTGTGTCCTTTACCACGTGGGCTTGTCCCTCTAAAATAACTAAAATTCTTCCATTTTCTGTCCTAATTTCAACCAAATTCTTTTCCTTTTGATCCATAAAGACTATTGACACCTAATAACACACTAGAAACAAAATAAGTACCAAAAAAATAAAATATCTTAAATAATCAAGAAAAAATGCACTAAACATGGGGCTAAAAACATAGTCTATTAAATCTTTATAAAGCATCCCCACACTTAAGTTTTTGCTTGTCCTCAAGCTAATCATAATCCAAATCATTAAACATAAAAATATCCATCCATTTTTAACTTCAGTATGCCCATTTATACTCTAAATTATCATATAATATGAATTAAATTAGCCTATAATTAGATTTCAGATATATTATAACAAGATTTCATAAGCCAATATCAATAGCAATCACATTGCTAATCTTTCTAAAATCAAAAGCATAAGATTTCACAACCTGAGAAAGGATTCACTCAATTCACTTAAAGTGTTTAAGGTGAAAAATATAAGAAACTCTCAAGTCAATATCTAGGAGGATTCTTAACCATAAGCTTACAATAAAATCACATCTTAACCATTAATGAATAAACTTAGAAACAAAAATCAAAAGGTCCTTTAAAGAGGGTGTAATAAAGCTTAGGAAAAGATATAACAGGGATAATTAAAAGGGTAATAATGTTAAAGGAAATTAGTGTAAATAAGATTAGTCAAAACATGGTTCTTTGTAGTATATATTCTCTAAGGAAAATTTTCATTTGCACAACACTAATTCTTATCACTCTCCAAGCTTTCTTTTCTTTTCTCTTTCTCCATGTTTATCTAATAAAAACAAATAATTTTCAATATTTAAAATTCTTCGATCAACTTTGGTTATAATATAAATTATGACAATGATGCACTTGAGAAGAAACAAATTTAACATTCACCATATACCATCAATCATAGGTATATTAGATCTTTTCTTTAAAATTCTTCAACATAACCTAAGTTTTAAGCAATCAAGTGAATGTAAATCCTTCAGGGTTCAAAGTTGATAAAAATTTTCAAGAATAATAGTACAATTGGCCATCAATTTGATTATAAAAAAGGAAAAGGCTAAGTCTCAAAAGTGGTTAGTCCTAATAGATAAAATAGGGTGGATAATAATTAAAGAAACTAGGCTAAAAAATGGTTAAATCTAAATGCCCTCATCATTTTAATGCCTTTAAAAATGTGACCTCAATATGAATAATAAAACAAGTTTTAGAATCATCCAACTATTAGTGATAAACACACAACCAAAACAATAGAGCATACTATAGTGATATATTGCTTTTAAGCTCAAAAGCTCACAACTAAGTCTCATGTATGTAAATAATATGCAATTTTCATTCAAGTTAACTAACTTAATGACTACTAAAAAAATATGGCTTATAGAACCAAATTTATTCCAACTTTCATCCTTTTACATACTAATTTAACTCAATAATCAATGATAACCAAAAGTGCTTGGAATATATTTTTAACCAAATTGAAATGTTAGTTAATAAGAATAAAAATAAAGATTATAATAAGCTTAACAAATTTGAAAATTTTCTCTTTAAAATTTCCATTAGCCTTTCCCACATTTTAGTATCATATTTTGGTACATAGTGGAATAATTTCCATCTGATATTAAGTACAGTCATCCTTAAAAAATAGAAATCTTGAAGATTTAATTAGAAAACCTTATGTATTGCAAGTATACAGAGCATATCTTATAGCAAAAAAAATTTGTCCCATAAGGATTGGTGTAGTCACCCAACACTTTTTGTAAACTTTGTTTAAGGTAAACAATAAGATAAATCTCTAAAAGTTAAACTAAAAACAAATAATTGACAATTAAACAATGAAATAAGCAATGAATTAGCTAATTAATCAACGATGAAAACTAGGAATTACTTCTATCCTTATTTGTTTTAACTTCACCTTCTTGATTTAATATTATTTGACCTTATATATCCTATAATTATGATTACCTTCTCTCAAGCTCTAATCAAGTAATCCCAACTAAAATCGATAGAAATTGATTTGTAATCTCTCGTTCTATCAAAACTCTTCCTAACCATGAAACTGGATTTAAAGCAATATTATGTGTAACTAATAAAAATTATGATGTCTCTTCAATTGCCTATTAATGTTAAGTCTACTAAGGTGCTAGCTCTCAATGTGTAGCATAACATAAATGATCCAATCTAATCTCTCGATTCAAATTGAATATAAAGCAATAAATACCACAAGCATATTTCATTAAATCAAGAATATAAATTTTAATAAATAAATTAAGATTAGTTCTTAAAAGGAATTTAGCCATCCATATATGTAACTATATATGTCAATCGAATCATCATTAACATTCAATAACAAGAAGGAAATAAAAGAAAAGAGTAGAGAATTGAAAATGGATGTCTTCTATTATTTGCCTTGAGCTATACTTCTGCAACATTTGTTCTTTAAGATTTTAGGGTTTTTTTAAAGGGTTTTTCCATGTATTTTTAATCTAAAAATAGCTTGAATTGTCAATATTATTAAAAAAAACTTGCAATCTAGAAAAGATTCTTTCATGATTATGCATGGCCTTTCCCCAACTCTCTGTTTATGCACGATCATACCAGAGAGCTCACCAACTTGCTACTGCTTCATGCATGATCATGCATTCATGCTAGATATTGTTCTCTAACTCTTTCTTTATCTTTTATTTGATTCTGCCTATCTCCACTCATCATTAAACACATCAAACCTTTTAAGCATACAATTAAGATCAAATTCTTGCCTAAAAAAAATAAAATCAATAAAAAACTCATAAAACACTAAAAAGAGCATAAACATAAGTCCTAAACACACATTATCATAAAATAAACCACTAAAAAACACATTTTAACACCAAGTAAATATACTATAATTTACACCTATTAACTTCCCCATACTTAAATATTTACTTATCCCTAAGCAAAACTAGAAATAGAAAAAAAAATAAAACCCATATAATCACACAATTATGCCACAATGTAATAAATCAATAATGGTGTAATGACATCAAATCTTATGAAATTAATTTGGCCACAAACATCAATCACTTAAAATATTCCAATATACTAACTTATTCCATTCATGTTCAAGTGCTTTGATTTAAATACACATATCAACCAAAATATTGACACCCTATTCATACATATATGGCACTTGTAAGCATGTACTCATTTTTATTTACCAAATTGAAAAGGTAGGCCATTTCTAAGTACCCATTTATAAAAATTTATTGACATTTTACAAGAAGAATAACATGTTCACTTTTATTGAAAACACCATTTTTTTTAGATTTTATTTAATGATCACCTAGTCTTTTGATGTGAAGGCAAACACCTTCTCATTAATGTCTCCCAGTTACTCAACTAGGTTATGTTTTATCAAGCTTAGTTAGAGTGTCATTCTAGTCTTATAATGTGAAGACAAACATTTTTTCATGGATGCCCACAGTTACTCAGCTATATCACAACTCATAAATGGCTTCCATCTTTATTCTTAACCCAATTTTTATTTTTTATAAACGGGCTAACAAAATAGAAAATTCATTTAATACACATTTGTTACGTATTTATTTCCTAATATGCATTATTTCTTCCTAGTTAATCACTCCCATTAAAGGCTAATAATGATATCTCACTATCAACCTTTTAGCTCACTCACCTGTTATTATACAAATATATGATGTTTTTTTAAAAAGACATTTTTTATTCAACAACTTTCTATATGAGCTGGTAGATTTTAAAGATGGATTATGGAGACCTCTGAGGATAAGGTTTAATGGAACTAAGCAATATATTATCTTTTAGAAATTGAATTTTATTAAGCTACATTAGAAATACACATCATTACCTGAATACTGTAAAAAGCCATCTGGACAGCATTCACCAATAGATTTACAACAATCCTAGTTCTACTCATTTACTGGATATGAAGAAAGTAGCTATCCACAACTATTCCAAAGTATTATGGTTTGATTACTCTCTTTTAAATTTGAGATCAAGACTCCAGTGGATAGAAAATGGAGATAGAAACACCTTTGCATTCTATAGATAAATTATTTCTAGGAAGGCTATCAACAGAATTGTCTCACTTGAGCTTAATGATGTTTAGTTGAATTCTCAGGATGAACTACTCCAAGGGGCTATCCTTTCAAGAGGCTGATCTTCTCATCCAACCTGTTATTATCAAGGAGATTGAATAATCATTGAAACCCCTACACCCCAATAAAGCCCTTAGTTATGATGGATTCAATATAAATTTCTTTGTGAATACTTAGCCACTTACAAGGAATATGGTGATTGAAGCAAGCAATTTAGGAATTCTTCAATAATGGTTCCTTACTGATTGCTTTTAATAAAACCTTTATCACTCTTATTCCCAAGAGTAAGGAATGCAGAAACTTCTCTGATTATCAACTTATATCATACTACAATTCTATCTATAAGTTGATATTGAAGATATTAGCTCATAAGATCAAAAAGCTAATTCCTGATCATATTGGTGATTCATAGGGTGCTTATATTCTAGGAAAATCAATTGGGGATAATGTACTGATACTATTAGAATTGATCAGATCTTTCTCTGATAGAAAAGGGAAAGCCAATTGTTGCATCAAAATAGATTTTGGTTGTTTATTAGAAACATCCTAACTATATTAAATTTCCTAAGATTATTCATACAATGGATCTCTCAGTGTATTTTTTCACCTAGCTTCAATATTCTCATTAATGGGTAGCCTATAAACACTTTCACAAGCTCCAAGAGGATTAGATAAGGTGATCCCATTTCACCTAATTTATGTGGATTAGTACTAGAGAGATATAGTAAATTGCTTTAAAGAGTGGTGAAAGGTACTAAGGGTTTTTAAGTTTCATTCCAAATATAAAAGATTGGGACTAACTCACTTTGTTTTACTCATGAAATTATATTGCTTTCTAAATTTCATCCTACTTCTATATCAGTGCTTATAAAAGGTCTTCAAATTTTCAGTAGGATGTTTAGATTTATTGTAAATTACTCAAAGAGTAGTTTATTCTTATCCAATAAAGCTTCCAAACTAGAAGCCACTCTATCCACCATCGCTAACCTTTCTAAACAACAACCACCTTTTATGTATCTTGTTATCCCCATGACAAATGTTAGGATGGGTTTTAAAGATTATACTTAATAGGTTCTTGTGGTCTAATGGTAAGGTGAAGACGAAGTGGAGGGATGTTTTCTTTTCATAAAGCAAGGTGGCTTTGTTATTGTTTCACTTCAATCACTCAATAATGTTCTACCTATCAAGAGACTATGAAGACTAATCATGAATAGGCAAGCTCTATGGTGCAGGTGGATCCATACTTATATTATAAAAAGTAGAAGATTGTGGGACTTTAATGCAGAATTTCTTACATCCACTACACTCAAATCCATTCTAAAGATGAAACTTCACTTCATCCACCTAATTGAAAATGGGAAAAGCACTTTCTTTTCTTTTGAAAACTGGCTTTCATTTGGCCCTCTGATTAATCTAAAAGAAGCTGATTTTTTAAAATCATTTATTAACTTACAAACTTCTGTAGCTGAAGCTCTCACAGCTAGGAAACACATAATATTTTTTATAATACTTACAGGTTTGAAGATTGAAATCAACCAAACTTGGCTTACCTTAAACATGGATCACATTATATGGAAAAATAATGTTAATGGAAGGTTTACTAACTAGACTTGTAGTAAGGTGATTGCAAGTAACTTTCTAACACTACATTAGATAAAAGTAGTTTAGTTTCACCATCATCATCCTTGAGGTTCCACAATTTTGTGGGTAGCTATACTAAATAAACTACTAACTCTTGGTAGAATTGTAAAATTCACATACTTTGATAATTGGTAAATTATATGAAAAAGGGATGAGGAAAATGTTGGATCGGAAAAAGAAAGCATGCTATATTTGGAGAAACAGTAGATTTCAAAACTTTTAAGAAATCATTGTTTCAACGGAAGCAACAAATCCAAATCATCATGCCAATCCATACATGATATGGTATAAGGATAATAAAAACATAAACAAG
>JANSVA010000216.1:11058045-11074397 GCA_025504915.1 Erythroxylum reticulatum | reverse complement strand
AGCTCACCCTTATCGTAGGATATGTACCGGAATGACCTGCGGGCGTCCCGGTGTGTACCCTGCGGTAAGGGGGCGCTACATTAATCACACTTATAGATCTATGCTTTTATTCTATCTCCTTTAAATAATGAAAATTCAATCTTTCTAAACTTTATACGAATTTTGTAATGTCCATTAAACATTCCTACAACATCTTTAGTCTCCAACACTGTCTAATCTCCATGCCTACATCCTATTTCATACACATTTCTTCCTAATATAACTACATTATGCATTCCTTTTAACTATCGTATACGTATTTCTTGGCAAAGCTCTAACTCCTACATCTTATTGCATAATCCTTCCTCGATTTGCCTTTACTCTTGAGCTCTTTTTCCTTTTACAATAACGTAATGATAATTTTTATATAATCAAACTTTGTTACCATTTTGATACAGTTAACTTTGGTTTACCAATTTTTGAATTAAAATTTGAAGTTTAAGAATCTATCCTTGTGAACTAGAGTTAAAGAATCAAGAAGAAGAGAATGAGAACAATGATAGAAGAAGAATTTGTTAATTCTGTCACCGTTTCTCCTTTTTTACAGCATAGTTATTCTATTGGACCCAAGTCCCGTTACTAGTTCCAAGGTGACAATTTGGGACGGTCAGGTGATAGTCATGCAAGAGGAAGTACAAGACATTCAAGAAAAATAAAAGAAATTTTGCAGGCAGCATGGTGGGTTCGTCGCGGCAAACATTGAAGAAAACATCTTAGTGCCGTTTGGGAAAAGTTCGCCGCAGCCAAGGTTTGGCTTCGTCACGGCGAAATGTCCATGCCAAGCGAGAGGACCCTTCGGGAAGAATATATAGCGGCGAAATTCATTACTTTACCGCGGCAAAATTGCCAAAAATCTCTTAGAATACTCTTCAGGAAAGGTTCGTTGGGCCAAGTTTTGATTTCACCATGGCGAAAACCTTCAAATTCATAGCCTAGTCCCTAACAATCAACACTAAATTTTGAACATATCATTCATGTAACCCTTGGCCTCTCAACTCAAAAATAAAACCAAACATCTACCCAAAAACTTCCTATGAAATGTTTGAAAATGAAATGCGAAAATTTGAAATTTCATGAGCAATCCGCAAACATATTTCATTATCAACAAAGGATAATAGTTTTAGAAAACTTTAATGGGTATTTCAAGCCACAATACATCATGTTTCAAAATCCAAAGTACAAAGTATACTTGAACAAGTAATACTTGAAATGCAACTAAAGCTTTGTGTTTACGAAATCTAGCTTAAATTACAAAAATATGCATAATCGGAGTGATGCTTTGATTCTTTCACTCGATCTCTTACTCATCACCTGAATATGGGAAGGAGAATGGAGGTGAGCTTAAACACTCGTGGGTAACAAGTTTATAACCAAAAATAAGAAAAACCATTAAAAATGCTCAATGTCATAATCACTTTGCATCAAAATCTATAAAAGCACTTAGTTCCAAATTCTCACATTATCAAACAATTCATAAGCAACATAAGTTATGCATTCGTCAAACTTGTCAACACATTCTAAACACATAATCACATCAGAAATGGTTTGGGTAGGTCCATAAAAAGAAGGTACTAACATATTTCTATATAATGGTCTTGTGTAGACGTAAACAGAACATACTATCACAATTCCACATAATGGATTTTTCATAGTTGTAAACATAAATGAGTCCATGAAGGAGCTTCGTGCTACTAGCAGGCAGGTGGGAGAAGCCTTTAATAAAGTCAAAATGCACTTGACATAACAGAACGGACTACCATAAATTCATATAATCATGCATTTCATATCTTGTAAATATGTTGTCCATAACGGCACATTTTCAAAATATGATATCATAAACATAACATCTTTTCAAAACCATTTTCACATTCTTTCCATAAATTATCAAAACAATTCATATACCAAACATAAAGCAATTTCTCAAAGCATTTAAAGAGTAATAAATTCACATTTATAAAGTAGTTGAAAACATTAAATTTTGTTTATTTGAAAGAAATATTAATGGCTTATTTACTCAATTATAAACATGAATCCCGCCTTGAATTCCTTGCTTAAAAAATTGCTTAAGAATGCCTCTACTCTTGCTTCTCTTGCCCTTCTTGATTTCCTTCAACAATAGCAAAAATTCCATTCAATAGGAATTCAAATTGAAAACCTAAAGAACACACATTCACTAGAATTGTTCCTAGAATACTTAAACTCATGCATTTCCTAAGCTTTATGAACCAAAACCCTTCCAAAAATCCAAAAGATAAAAAATGTTCTTATGTTAACTCTTCTCCAAATAAAGAGATGTTTAGCTCAAACGAAAGCTCTTCTCTTTTTCTTTCTTTTTCCCTTCTTGGACAACCTCAAAATCACTCTTCAAGACTAAGAAAAGATGGAATCTAACTCCTTTCTCTCTTCTTTCTTTCTTCTCCATCACACACTCACTTCTTCCTCTCTTTACTCACGTTTTTCTTCTTCTTCTAAAAGCAAGACCACACTTCTTCTTCCAATTCTACCCTTAATGAGTGTAAAAAGTCCACTTTGCCCGTCCTTTAATGCCTTATGACTTTTTAACTTAAGTGTTATGCCAAAATTGCCCTCATGCATTCTTACCACTTTTTAATTCAATTAACCAATGAAATGAATCCTACTAACATAATCATAATAATTAACTCTCAAAATTCAATTATCAAAACCTTATAATTTATTTATATCATGCTTAATTAAAGAAAAAAATTCAGGTGTCAACATATTCAGTAACTATTTTAACTATTAACTCTAAGCCACTAAGGTTATTACACATGTTTATATTTTTATTAATTACGGTTACATTATCAGACGACGATATCTCTATTCTTCATAGTTCACTAACTCCTTTTTTGTTATCTCTTTATCATAGTGTTTCTCCATTATATTAAATGATAAAATTTTGTTTATCTTCTTACTCTATAATGATGATATATCATCACTTTACCGTTGCTCAACTTGCTCCTCACTTCGCCTTGCAACATTATATAAGAAGTTTCCTCCCTAAATTACATAGTTATCAATTACTAATATGTAAAGGAGTAGGAGATCATGGAAGTGACAATGTTAGGGATGTGATTGGGAGCAATATTGATGGGAGAAGGAGAAAACTAATTGATGGTAAGAAGAAATTCTACAAAAGAAAGGACTTGAATGTAGAAAACCAAGTCATATAAAGTCACAATGTCCTTAACTCAAAGATAACAAGAAGTATGAGAGAAACTGTAAGAAAAAGAATAAGGAAAAGAAGAAGGCATTTGAAAGCATCAACTTGGGATGACAGAAGTGAATCCAAAAGTGGGCATTCAGAAGAAGAGAAAGCTTATTGTTCTTTAACGCTATAGAAAATTATAAGGTAACATCTAGTCCTAATTCTTGTAATAATCATAGTGATGTTAAATTGACATATGGTGAATTAGTAGAAAGTTTAGAAATCATGAATATGAAAATAAAGAAATTTTCTTCTAAACTTAAAGAAGTTCAAAAAGAGTCAAATGTATACATGAATTAGAATTTAAATATGAAAAGTTAATTGCATAGTATTAAAGCATCCAAAAATGTGATTATTGATGATAAAAATGACATAGATACATTAAGGTATGAGAATGAAAGGGATATTGATTCTCTCAAAGATTATTTATCTAAATTTACAATGGGAAGTGAGAAACTTGAAAGCATGTTAGGAGCTCAAAATAATTCTAATGATATGCATGGAATAGCATATAAATGTGAAAGTGTTTCCAACACTAAACCTACCTTTGTCAATGGAAAAAATTTACATAGTAAAGAAACATTGCCTAGAATTAAAAGTAAGCATGGAACACCCACATTCAAGCATACATATACATATGACATATTCATTAACGCCCAAAATTAGAGCAAAAATCATGCTTTCAAATATGGCTTACAACTTAGGCATAGAGTTTAATAATCTCAAGGGAATAATAGGTATAATTTTTATGGTAACATGTAAACCCACCCACATGCCTATAGAAGCATGCATGAAGGCTTTCATTCATAGTAGGCATCATATATATAATCATAGTAAGACTTATCACCACCTTAGGAGAACATTCAGTAACATTAATGTTCAAAGGAAGATTCCATACTATGCCTACACACAAGGAGGTAGAAGAAATGCATATATGTATCATCATCATTCATATAACATGGTATGTCATTTTTGTGGTAAGTATATATATGTTGATAGATTTTGTTTTCTTAAATAAGAATATCAAGCAAACCCTTGAAAATATAGGCTAGAAAGAAGAAGGAACCTAACAACCAAGGAATCAAGCTTACTGGGTTCCTAAAATACATTCATTACCTTGGTTTGTAAGGCTATTAAAAAAGAAAGAGCAAAGGGTTTGTAGTAGAGATAATAGCTATTGAGTTTAATTTTATTATAGATTTTATGAATTTTATTATGATGAATCTAACCTTCTTGCCTCCTAAAAGGTCTATAAGAAAATATAGGGTATGGAGAAGTTAGCCACTAAAGACTTTTCAAAAGACATAATTGTTGAACCAAGTGAGAGAGATTTTAAGTCTCTAGTGGATTATAAACTCAAGAAGAATTTTCATTCAAATATCTTATAAGTAATGTTCAATATGAGGTAATTATTAGTTCAACAACAACAATAATAAAATCCAGTGAAAGTCCTACTAATACACAGGGTTTTAGGAGGTCCAGTTGTATGCAGCCCTACCCCTAACTGGTAGACAGTTGTTTCTAATAGATCCACATGAAAAAAACAAATAAATAAAAATAATAATATATAATATATAATGTTAATATGCATATACATATACAAATTAAAATAATAAAATAATTCTAATTAAGCATAAAATAAAAAATAAAAAATAAGCATTAATAATAATAATAACAATAATAAATAAATAGATAAAAATATAAATATAAGTAATAACATAAATCTTTGGTGATGATTGTTTGTATTTGAATTACAAATAAAATATTTAATAATTATTTTTAAAACTACCTAGACTTAGAGATTATTGTACAAAATAAGGATATTAAGTTAGAATTTATATTGATTGGGCAACAATTTTTTAAATCATTAAATAAGGATAAGGTTTATTTTCTTGATTGACTTTGTATGTTTGAAGTCTCTTTTAAGGTTTTTGATAATTATTGATTTATACTACTATGACCTATTAAGTGTTTTGACGATTAAATTTGAGTTGTAAAGCTTTGTTTTTTTCTTCTTAAAACACATTGGTTGACTAATATCTTATAGCTCCAATGACTTTGTTATTATCTAGTAGCTTGTCTGGTCACTCAAATAGCCACATTGGTCAACCAATATCCTTCAATGGTCAACTAATATCACTTATAGGTTAATCAGTATAGTCAAGTTTTAGAACCAAACCAATTTTTCACCATGCCTCCATTGTTTACTCTTTCCTCTCTATGAAATACCAACACTAGTCGACGGGTCAAGGCATCCAGTCGACCAATCCTCTAAATGTAATATCTCCTTTGCCTTTTCTCTTTTATTTTCACAATTATTGTTTATATCTTTCGAAACCCTAAACAATTCACTCGTTCTCTTAATAAATATCATCCCCTAATTACATAAAAATCTTATTAAATCGCATTAATTTGACAAACTTGTCTTTTTTGAATTTAATAACTGAGATTTTCCAAAAAAATTAATAATCTTTTTTTCAAATTGATGCCTTTATAGTTCAATTTTAAAAGGACTTAGAGATTGTTTCCCTTTTTAATTATATTGATACATCTTTGATTTTGTTCAATTTTGGTATTTTGATCACTTTTTCATGCTTCTATTCTGATTTGCAATTATTCTTTTATTTTTTTTCCCAATTCTAGCCACTAATTTTGTCAAAACTTGCCCTTTGATGTTTAATTGAATTTTTCAATTTGGGCACAATACAAAAATTAAGTATTTCTTAAATCAAACACAATTAGGGATGTTACTATCAAAATTGACCATTTGTTTTGACTCATTAAATATTTAATAACATTTTTTAGTGTAAACATTTTATCAATCTTAAGCAAATATGTTATAATTCCTTTTGCTAAGTTAGCTTCGTGCAAGACACTTTATATTAAGTATTTTTGGTTAATATATTCCTTGTTTATGATTACAAAAAGGGGGATAAAGATTAGTGATATTAAATTTAGGGGGAGTTATTATTTTCTCCTTTTTTATATTTCTTATACTTTATGTGATATGCTTAAGAATATTTATATTACCTATATGTATAGATATTTCTTTGATTTTGAATATCTTTTATTCTTGATATTAAATTATGTTTTATGTATGAATTAAAGGGGAGCTGATCATTATCATAATAGTTGTTTGTGTGCTTAATTTCATTATTATTCTCTAATAACACAAATGTTTTGTCATAATTAAAAAAAGGGAGATTTGTTGAACTAAGGGAGGTTCCAATTGATGTTTTGATGATAAAAAAATATAATTACTACTAATTTATTTATTATTTTGATAAAAAGTAATATTATAACAAAATAAAGCAATAAACTTAAGAAGATAGTGCACGAAGCTGATAAAAGAGAAGTTGAAATTTGCTACTGATGAAATGAAGATCAAAACAAGAGCAAATGAAAATCAAGGCTCATCAAGGTCATTTCATATATTGTATTATTATTTGTAAGCTCACTTTGTTAATTTGACGATCCAAAAGGTTCACCATGCATAATCATTTTGTCTTACTTTATTGCTTGAGTTTTTACATTCATAAAAAAGCCTTGAACTTTTTATTTTAATATAAAAACCTCTTCATCTTTTAAATAATCTTTGGGGAACATTTTGGGAAGTGTTTTAATCATATTTGGATCAAACAAATTAGTTTTGGGTATTCAAAGTGTTAAAATCATACTTTAAGGTGATTGGTTGACCCATAAGGGTTAGGAATCAGTCAATATAAGTTAAAGTTATTTAATTTGAAATAATAAGAGTTTGTTGTAACATTAGTTGATGTACTAATTGACTAGTCTATTATATTGGTCGAACAATATAAGGTACTAGTTAATGTACTTGTTGAGCAATCTGTCATATTGTTCAACCATTATAGGTTACTGGTTGATGTACTGGTTAACCAATCTATCATATTGGTCGACGAGTATAGGTTATTGGTTAACCAGTGTTCCAATGGATAGTGAATCTAGTATTATAAATGCACACTGGTCGACTAGTATCGTCAAATATAGTCATTATAATTGTTAGCTCTTGGCCCTAATGGCTATTTTGAGTTCCAAAATACTATAAGTGTTTTGTTATTGATTTTAACATCAAGATGATTTTGGATATTGCATACACACATTTTAAAGAGTTTTTCAATCATTTGACCATTGTTATGTCATATTTGGATGAGTGAGCAAGTTTGGAGTTATTAAGTGAACAAGTGAGATATTTTTGAGTTGTAATAGTTTATTAGGATGTTGAATATTGTAACTGAGAGTGATCCAAGAGGGATTGAGGTTCCTCTTCACCTTGGAAGAAGATTATAAAAAGAATTCTTCTTTATCGAGAAAGATTGTACAAAGGTTATTTTTTACTTTGAAAGAAGAATTATAGTAAAATTTCAAAAAAAATCTTAGGAGTAGAGAGTTGTTTGTCGAATTATTGTAAATTGGTTTGTGTTATCTCTTCCCTGTCATCTTTAAATTATTGTTCAATTGATTAATTAACTTAAATTAAGCAAATGTCTCATTCTTATTTATATTGATTATTGTTAATTGAATACTTTGGTTTAAGAACTTGAGATAAGTTCAAAGGACTCTTTTCTCTTGTACATGTAATAATGTCGTAGCTAATATCTCATTTCCATCATTAAAAATATAAGCCAATAAATTTCTCAAGTTTGATACTATAATTATTAAAAATCATTTCCATGTAAATTAAATTATTATATCAAATAAACTGAAATAAAATATTATGATTAAATTTAAATTTTAGCAACAATAAATGATTAACTTATTTTGTTAATATCACGTATAGGTATAGATGAAAATTTAACAAAAAAAAATGGTATAAGGTAATAACAAGAAAAATAACATAAACAAGAATGACCAATAATTTTAAATTGTTAGAAACATATAACTTCATTTGTAGCTGGCATGTTTTTAGATATACACTAGGTAAATTATTATCTACATGCAACAAATAACAAAATTATTTAATTAGTTAATAATTTAGAGTCAGATTAAATTAACTAATATTATGAAATCCAAAACTTTAATTATTCTTAAATCTTGAGTAAGTCACAACTTGAATGATTTAGAATTAATGAACCAATAATTTGGAGTCAAGCCATCATATTAAGAGATCTAAGACTTTTTATTATTGCATCAACAAGTGTTTAAATGCCGGGGAAGTGGCAAATTGAATGACTTGGAACTCTTGACCCATTAGAAGCAACCGAGGAAGTTCCTACCACCAATTAATCTACAAGTTGAGATAAATCTTTACTGCCTTAGTTCTGTAAATATTATTCGTTTCTTAGGTTGCCACCTAATTTATTGTGCCCGCGAAACGCTTTACGTCAGACTGAAGAGTAGGAGATCCAAAATAACAATTGATATTCTGCAAAGCAGTCTGATCCTATAATATTTTTGGAAAGTTAGGTCGTGATTCATTTCAATTGGATGCTCATGTGTTTGAGGAGCTATGAATTGTTCTAGTTCTAATAATTGGATTCGTATATAATTCTTTTGTATTGGTAGCAAGTAGATGTGTATGTTTAATATTTGATTTGATAAATTTTTGTATATTGTGTTGGGTGAAAATAATAAAATATATTTTTTAAGGCTAGGTTTGATTGGGAGTTTAATAATGAAATGAAATAGAAAGTAATATTATTTCATCGTTTAGAAGGAGAGTTTATGATGAAATGGAATGAAATAGGATGGAAGAGGAGGTTTTTATATTACATCTCATTTCATCCTACACAATAGAAATGAAAAATCTCCGATTTAGGGAGGTAAGTTTAAGATGGAATGTAAAATGATAAACAGCATTATAATATATTACATTATAAACCCTTCATTTAAACAATATTTTACTATATTACATTATGAACCCTTTCATTCCTCTCAAACAACAATTTTCGAATATTACATCTATTTACATTTCATTTCATTATAAATCATTTAGTTTCATTTCATTAAAAATCTTACGTCCAACCAAATATAATCCAAGAGTATGCTCAAGTGATTAGAAAAGAATATAAAAATATCCAAATATTAAATAGAAAATAATTACTATAATTTTTTTTTGTTATATATAAAAGAGAATAGAAAAACAAGGTAAAACCCTGACTTCGATTAGTGCCAAGATGTAATGGCGTTTGGTAATTAGCTCGTCCTTTCGCAGGTTCCAGTAATACATACATCTACTTTGGATTCGGATCTCAGGAGACCAAATACTGTCAATATATCGCCGCCGCCATACGTAAAGCATCAGACGATCCTCTGATTCGGGTGCTTTTAGAAGCATCACTTCTAGGTCATTACTTGGGTGGTTATGTACCACCACGCGGGCCGATGATTAATTTATTTCCCAAACGAGCCTTGCAACGCAAGAAATTTTACAGGGATGTAGTGATCGAGTAACCTCTGAATAGTGTAACTAACCGGACGCGAAAGTTACAAGGATTTAATGGATCTGTCAGATCTACAAATCCCTGTTGTATCATTTCAGAATTTCTCCTAGAGAAAGCATTTAGTGGCAAAAGAAGAAAAAGTTTTGATCATCTCATCATCAAGTAAAGATGTTCAGTCATGGCTTGGATAGCCGCCCAGCTTAGCCCGACACTTCATCTTTATTCAAACAAAATCAAAAGCCACAAGGCATGTATTTAAACTTGAGACGAATATTGTTAACTTTAGCATTGTGAAGTAAAATTCTGGTATAAGACTCTAAGGATAGCTTCAACCAGCACTAGTTTTCATGTTTCTCTCATTGCCTACAACAAGATTCTGCATTTTGACCTCGACCTCAGTCGTATTGGCGCACTCAAGTTCGGAATCCATTTGTTTTATGGACTTCCTCAAACCATTGCATACTTGGAAGAATGATTCCGAAGAGCTTTCGAAATTTTCTACCTCTGACTGCATTTCAATAATAAAGTTTGACATTTTCTCCAAAGCTTTTCTCATTGCAGGAACTTCTTGTGGCGGATAAAGGCAAGCTCCAATCTCATCAATCTGAGTTCCAATTTCTTGACAAAGTTTCAACAAACTCTCCAAAGAATTCACTAATTCACCACTATCATCAGGTTTTTCCGGCTTCAGCAAGCTTGTGATGGTACGGATAAGTTCTTTTATAAATCCAATGGTCTCTGACACAACCATTGTTCCTGATTGAGCAATTTTCATTTCTTCATCTGACAAGTCGTTGCCTAGATCATCATCACTTAAATCATTTGAGTCACAGGCTGCACTGTCTTCTTTAGAGTGAGCATCATGACTAGTATCATCTTTCTGTTTAGAGGAATATGGCTTGAGCTCCTTCATCTCACGTAGAACATCCTTGACTGAAACTGCAACTTGTGTCATAGCTCGCCCAATGGCTGTGATATTTGTCGCAGGAGCCTTTTTAAGGGCAGAACATGTCTCCCATACTGCACCAACCAACTGCGGCACTTTGAGTTTCAAGTCTTTATTGCCAGATCCTGTATGTTCAAATTAGAGAAGATAAACCTAACAAGAAGCAAGTTGCATAGGTTGACAGGAACTGCCATAATATGCTTATATTATAAAGAAAAGTGAAAATACCAAAATAAAAGTTCGCAGCAATGATAAGTTGTTTACAAATATTTTTGGCTGTTAACAAGTTTTATTGGTTTACAATCAAGTTTCATGTGTTCTCTGAGCTTCTATACTGGAAGCTCGCATATATCATTTTCAAATCTACAACCCGTAGGTCCTCAAGCTATCAAATACATTCTGTTATTTGAGAATTTGTGACAAGTAATATATGAATTAACGTCAGAACATGTGAACAAGCTGAAAAACTACATCATTAAACAAGGGTCCCTAGTGATCAAACATGTTTCATTAGAAAATTTGGGCATATTTAAGTTGCTTATTGCTTAGCAGGAACTGTACATCTGCTAAATCACGACTTCTTGGTTGTACGGCATGGATTTTACCATAATTTTGTTTCTTTTTCTGTTATCACGGGATTTATGCTTACTGATGTTCTTCATTATATTTATGCTTATTGTTACTCTTCAAATTTTCAGCAGGTTCCTCCATCCCCTTATCAATTTCTCCAAACCAAAAGCTTTTTTAAAAATTGACAAAAGCATCCTCTCGTTTTAAGAAGACATTACCATAAGGTGGACTGATAATGTATTTTGTCCAATAACCAATGTCGGTGCAAGAATAGACGGTGAATAGCTCAAGAATAGGACATAAAGAGAGGGAGAGAGAAGCTGTTTACCAAATGAAGAGACAGTTTCTATCATTAACTTAAAACTGCTATCAACCACCTGCTTTATTGATGCATTAATGCTGGAAGAAAGAGTGGGTCCTGCACCCACTGTACTTCCCTGAGAAAGCAAAAGGAAACCCTGCAAAGTGTTGAAGTATGTTTGCATATTCTCTCCAATTTCTTTTGCTTTAGGTGTTTCCCCAGACCAAAGCATCCCAACTGAATGGTGATAATGTAAACTCTATTAGGCATTTCAATTAGAGCCATCACACCATGCTGAACGAAGAAGAATAAAAAAATAAATGAAAGGCATGTATCTCAAAAATCGACGGAAGAACACAGATCGTCAATGAAAATGGTAATGAAAAAATTGCCACCATTCTTATCACAAGTTCTTTTTGGTACATTAGACAGAAATATATACAAACTCTCACCTCCTGTACCTGTTTAAGACTCAAACCCCGGTGAATGAGAAAGTACTTACAACTTCCTACCATCTGGTCAAGCCCCTAATGGTTATTCTTATTGCTTGTTTAAAACAAAATTAACAAACAGCTGAAATGAGGTACACCGGAAACCGTCAAATTATTGTGCTCCATGTCATGTATTCAAGTGCAGATTAAAGAAAATAAAACAAAGTCATTCACATATTATGCACCATAATCATCAGGGAAATACTTATATCGTATAGTGGGAACTTGGGCCACAACCAATTAAAAGGAACATGGTTATGTTCAAGAGAGGGGATTGAGAAAGATGGGTAGTAAGATGCCACATGGACAAAACAAGTCAAGAACAATCTTAGCATAGGAAAAACATAAGGAATCACAAAGAAAGAACAGATTTAGAGATAGAAAAAGTTGAGAAATAAAGTACAGAGAAGGTTTAGTGTTGTATAGTACCAACAGTAGCTTGTTTGTAGACTTGGTCACCCATCTTCACTACCTCCCCCCAGCTCACTCTATTCAACGTAGAAGTTGGAGTCTGATCCAACATCTGTTCAAAACAGAAACATCAAATAAAACCCACAGAAAAATCCAACTTTGGCCCAAATATATAAAAATACATAAAATTCATAGAAGAATAAAACTTAGAACCTGCAAGGTATCGTGAATGTTGCTGAGGTGCCAATTCAGCGTTTGGTTGAGCCGCTCTTTCTCTGCTTTACCCATTTTTCAGTCTCGCTCTCGTCTCTCTCACTGTGTAACTGTGACAGTTTTTGCCTTCTCGGGTTTTGAGGTTTCATGAAATGGCTGATTTATCGCAGTCTTGGGTAATTTCCTTGATGAGTTCAAAACGCTGTCGTTGGTTATTGCCAAAAATTGAAATTCCGTTAAGACGACTAGGAATGAAACAAGAACCATTAAAAATAATTTTAATTATTTATTCATTAAATATAAATTTTTATTAATTAATAATAATATAACATATTTTACAAAATCAATCACATATTAAATAAAAAATTTTCATTATGATTCATATTAGCCATAACATCATTTTTAGTACTCGTAAATTAAATTTATATAATTAGTAATTTAATCCATATTTTAGTTATTATTTTTTATTCCGATTCTTTGTGATGGGTTACTAAATAAGACCATAAAAATTGTTTAAATTTAAGGAGCCAACTCAAAATTTAAAATGCCTTTCACTTAAAGGCCTTTTAAATGAAGCAACTCTTCTAACCATGCATACATAATTTTTGAATCATAGTTCTAAAGTCGTGATTAAAGCCTTGTATTTATATATGTAGAAATTGTATCTTGTAACTGTTGTAAATTACATACATTTGAGTTAAAGACGTTTTTAACCTCTTCTTCAACTTAAGGCCTCTTTTAACTTGAGGACTTTAGAGCGGAATTAAAACAGTGAATAATATACGGTTATTCAAATATAAATTTAATTGTCTCTGTACTAAATAAAAATTATTATAATAAATAATTTTTTTAGGCCTCTTTTAACTTGAGGACTTTAGAGCGGAATTAAAACAGTGAATAATATACGGTTATTCAAATATAAATTTAATTGTCTCTGTACTAAATAAAAATTATTATAATAAATAATTTTTTAAAAAAATTATTTGACTGTAATATTAAAATTATAATAATCAAACAAATTATTAAACATACAAAAGTAAACACATTTAAAAGTTATGAATATATAATTAGAAGACAAATAAAATTTATATATATATATATATATAGTTATGAATTTAATTCACTAATTTTTATAAATATGAGAAATTTTAATTGTGAGTTTTTCACCATAGTCTTAAGTGCAAAACTTCAACGAATTAATTAGAATATGATAAATAATTGGTTTATATTTGATATACTATGATTGAACTTATATTCAAAAGTTAATTTAACGAATGTTTTCTTTTGATTTTTAGTTTTATTTTCTACTTTTTAAATTTTCATTTTTAAACAAAAATAAAATTTTGTTTTAAGGTAGTTATACTTTTATTATTGATAATAATTAAATATTAGAAAAAATTTAAACTCTTGGCTTAATTAAGTAAATAATTTTATTTTAATCTATTGTAATAATTTTTAATAAACTTTTGTAAGAGATTCATTATATTTTATTAAAACAAATAAGTAAATGAGTAAAATTTTATTTATAAATAGTAATTATTTATTAGCATATATTTTAATTATTAAAGCTTTTTCTGAAATTATTTATTTTAAAGATATTGTAATTTTAAAATATATTATTTAAATAATTATTAAATTTAAAGTAATAAGAAATTGAATAAATTATATAAGTTATAATTCTTATTAATAATTAATATTAAATAATTAAAATAATATATACGTAGTTGATGGTAAACTAAATTATGAAAAAAGGAAAAGGAATCAATTTTTATTAATTTTTAGAAGTCATGAAAATTGCAAGAATCTATAACTAAAATAGAAATAAGAAATTCAATTTTTAAATGAAAATTTCAAATTATGGTAGAAACAAACATTCACTTACTGTTTATTCAAAAAATTTTAACATTTAAGATCTTAGACCTTAATAGTCTATTTAGCCGCGTATCTCTGTCGATCAAATCTAATTGAAGTGTTAACTATGTAAAGTTATAAGATTTATTTGATGGATGTTTATATATAAAGCCACATCAGCAAAGCCTCAAATGCTACGACTATTTCTACAACAACATCAATAATAATAAGTTAATAAAAGTTCCACTGATAAAGCTAACTTTGACAAAATTCAATATTACACAACTTTATCCATAATTAGTAGGAAGGTTGAATGACTCACATAAAAATAATAATAAAATAAGGAAAATATATACCATACAGAAATTAATAGAATAAAAATAAAATAAATACTTAATAAATGAAATATGAAATAATAATAATAATAATAATAATAATAATAATAATAATACGGCTAATTAGGAAGAACTTAGACTAAAACTCTAAGATGTAAGTATTACATATATAAAAGTTTAGGCTAAATATAAAAAGATGATACAAAAAGACCTAAGAGAACAAAAATGATCTCCTTATGAGAGATCTTTTATCTGTATTTTAGTACATCAAAGTTTTCTATTGTGGACCATGTTCTCCGTAAGTTCTAACAATGTCACATCATTCTTAATGATCTTCTCCTAATTCTTCTTAGGCCTTCCTTTTCTTCTCTTACAATCTCTAAGGCTATATTTGATTAGATGTAAGGTCTTTAAAGGAATATAATAAAATGGAATTGTGGACGCCCTAATACCCCTGGGAGAATACAAGGACGCCATGCAGACAACATAACATACATGCATACAAAATTGAGACAAAACCAAAACATACGAAACATTCATCATAATTTCGCAGAAGCATAGCATCCATAAATAAACATTTCCAAAACATAAGGAACATGTCATAATTTCAAAAACTAGCCTAAATTAAGGTTATTACAAACCTTCAATTAAATACAAAGTCATATATATCAAAGACAAACCAAAAACAAACTCCAAAAATAGGATTTTAACAAAACAAGACTTAGACACCATTGGCCACTGCGGTTGACTCGTCCCAGTCCTTATGTCCTTCTCTCTGAACCTACACGGGAAAAATCCACCGTGCTAAGCATATAGCTTAGTGAATAATAACTAATCTATGCATAAACTAACAACTAATTATACACAATCATGATATATCAGAAGCATGCATTAACAGTTTATCGGAACGAACAATTCAAACATATAATATTGGATCTCAAACAGATTGTACAGAAACAGAACTGAGTCTCAAAATAGGGTATAATCCTTCATAATCAAAACACATTTTCTTGTTTATATCAAAGTCAAACAGAAATCAAAATACAAAACATATGATTGTTAAATCCATTTACAGAAGCGGGTAACGAGATTTATACAGAAAAGACCAAAGTCTCGACACCAAAGTGTCACGGAAGAAACCGAAGTCTCGACACCGAAGTGTCACTAACAGAAGACACCGAAGTGTCGATAATAGAAGACATCGAAGTGTCAGAGAAGCAACTTCAGACCCTTCTAGGCATACCTATTTACCCACAACTAGGAATTAACAGAATCAAAACAAAAATGTCTAAAATTCAATTCTCATATTTATAGCTTTGCAAATCATTCAATGATTCAATCAATAACAAATAAAATAGTCAAAGCAAAACTATTAAAATTTTCTTACTGAATTACTAACACAATTACTAACTAAATTACTTATGAAAGCTCCCTTATTGCTTATTACCTCGAAGTCCCGGCAATATCTGGAATCGATCGCTCTAAGAGTTCCTCTAAAACATTCAATACAAACATATATTACTATTGTGCACAATTATAAATTCAATTATGCACATTCATGTATACTG
>JANSVA010000216.1:11034213-11053288 GCA_025504915.1 Erythroxylum reticulatum | reverse complement strand
AGATCCAGGATCAATTAATGCATACATTTCAGAATTAAAGAGAGAAACCATACCAGCAATAACATCCAGTGCATCCTAGTCCTCACGAGCTTTTAGTGCATAAGCTCAAGCCGAAGTAGTAGGCACAGCTGGGCGATTCACAGTTTCTGATTGGTTACTCTGATTCAATCTATTCTGCCCAAATCCTCCTCGACCTCTACCACGTCCTCTGTTCCCAGCAGATGCATGAAAGACCTCTCGATTGGCTTGTGATGTTTGTGTAACATCCCATTACCTATAGGAAGGTTAAAATAGTAAATATGAGTGTTCAATGAGAGATAAGAAATGCATATTTATGTTCATGCATGATACAACAGGCTCGTACAAATGAATAGCAATATTTTGCACCTGAATATGTCTGTACATGCATTCATTGATATTTCAGGCATAATGGGATTGATTTGTGATTTTTTTAGACAATTATGAATGTTTTTAAATTGGAAAATTTTTACAGTTAGTAGAATTGTATTATTTTGAATTTTGGTGAATTTAGGAATAATTTCAGAACTTTTGGAAAATTATGGAAAATAGGAAAAAGAAATCAAAAGAAGATTTGGAGATAGTTGAATTGCAAAGATGAAAGTTAAGGGAGTTAACTTCAAAAGAAACTAAGTTACAGGTTGATGTGAGAGAAGTGACAAATATCTCTTAGGTTGTGTACTTTTGCTAGGAGTAGGTTACTATTCTCTGAGAGTTGATAAGTTAAGTAATATGTCTAAGTTCTTTCTTCATCGTCATCTTCTTCAAGTTTTCTTTCAATACACAGTGTTTTGCATCAAACACCTGCTAAAAGATTTCTATGCTTTTCCTTTCCTACACCAAACCCACTTTGCCATTTATGTCCTCTACCCTAAGAAAAACCGGAAGCTGGTCATTGTATTCAGTAAAGTACGAAAATTGTGTAGAGTTTAGGGCTTCAAGATTTTGGAGTTTTCAGCAGAAGAGTAATTGGAACGTCAACCTCCAGACGTTGCTAGCACTTCCAGGCATTAGCTTCGGGAGCAACTTATGAGTAACCTAGATGGTTTCTCTCAATTATTGTCTGCTTATAATTATGACTTGAATAATGAATGAATGTGAATGTAAGACCTATGTGCTTTATATTGTGATTGATTGTGTTACATGCATTCCATTCATGAATGCATAATCAGATAATGGGAGTTGTGACTAGAGTAGCCAATGATCAGAGCTTAAAGCTCAATGAATAAAAATGAGCCTCGAGCTCACAAGCGTTTTAGAGCCTCAGGCTTAATGTGTAATGAGCCCTGTATCCTCATCGGATAAGGGACAGTTATTAATGAGCCCAGTATCCAAAATAGATACGGGATAGTTCAGGCACTCAATCATAACAATGTAACAATTGGAAAAGAGTCTCACGATCATTTCATATGCATCTTGTTAAGTATGTTTGATAGAGTGAATTGCAAAATTTGCTTATGCTTAAGTGAAAGTGTGTTACTCATGCGAAATGCAAAATTGTGAAATAATTGTGATATGAATTGACGTGTTGCATGAATTGAGTGAACCATCAATGATGGTTACCTCATTGAGTTCACAAAACTCACCAAAATTGCAACGTTGTCTTTTCAAGACTGAGAGACGACTCTAGCTACTGAGAGGCTCTACTAGCCGTGTAAATTGTGATTAGCAAGAGAAGTCATGGCTCAAAGGTCGGTCAGCTGGGATTTTTGGACAGATCAGTTAGATTGTATATATTTTCCTCATTCATGTAGTACTATTGTATTAGGTTTTGATGATGTACATATGGAAATTGTTGAAAGTCACGATGTAGACAATCGGGTTTTTATGAAATGAAATGAGAAAAAAGTTGGTTTTAAAATATTATGGTTTTCTTAGGATGGTTTATAAGTGAATTATGATACCATGCCATATGAGAAGAGAGTGTAGTGATTGAACGTAGCGTGCCCTTATCCTAGGGTATGTGCCGGGATGACCTCCGGGCACCCCGGTGCGTATCCCTAGGTAAGGGGCGCTACAGTTTGAGCTTAGTTGAGAGGGCAACTGGCTATCTTATGTTGAGAACTACCACAGCGAAAACAGGCTCCCATAGCCCTTCTGTAAACACCCCAATGATGTACAAAATATTTAGGTCACTCTAGGGGTTCAGAACCTTAGCCTCCAAACGACACCCTACCAGAAACAACCGAAGAGCGAAAGTTCTGTCGCCTTCCCTTAGTCACAAATCTCTGAGCATTCTCCGGTGTAGAAGTTGCATCTTCCCGACTTCGTTTCCCCAAGGACTAGCCACCTCTAGTGGAGCCTCTCTATGACTTCTTTCTTTCCTATTCGTCTCTTGTCTTTCTATTTTCATCGTATCTTGCACCAACCGATGGTAACTAACTTGTTGCAACAGAGTAACCGCTTCCAGATGCTCCTTGATAGAGTCATGCAATCCCTCCTCGAACTGATGGCATCGAAACTCTTCAGTAAGTACATATTCAAGGGCATACTTACTAAGTCGATTAAATTCCCTGTCGTACTCAACAACTGACAAAATCGTCTACTTCATATTCAAAAATTGCTTCCACCTATCCTTCCTATAAGCCTCTGTCACATAATTAGTTTTAAATTCGTAGGCAAAGAATTCCCAAGTCAAAGACACCGGCAGCTAAGGACTCCTCAAAACAAACTTCCACCATTCATAAGCCGCTCCTTGAAGAAGGGAGACAACACAGTGCACCATCTGTTCTACTGGACAATTGATCTCATCCAACACCCGCCTAACCTTCTCTATCTAGTATTTAACTCTCTCAGATTCCTCCAAAGATGTCCCAGTAAATTCCTCAGCTCCATACTTCCTCAGTTGATCAATTGGAGCCTTGGGTGCTGTCATCCGATGCAGCAATGTCATCATATCCTGGGACAACTTAATTAAAGCCTCTCCCTGAGCTGAGCTGGAGGAGGTGGTGGCATCCCTGTTTCACCTCGATTGGCCCCAGAGGGTCCAGATATTACCAGATGAGTTTGCTCCGACTGATTGCTCTCAGCAACTTCATCAACAGAATCGTGACACCCGTCCATCGTGATTCTATAGACAAAACATGGGACACCGCATTAGGCCAAAACACAACTTGTACACTCAATAGAAGCAATAGTTAAGTGTTGGTTAAACCAGAATCGCCTAAACTATGCTCTGATACCAAAAAGGTGTGGACGCCCAAATACCCCCTGGGAGGATACAGGGGCGCCACACAAACAACATAACATACATGCATACAGAATTGAGATAAAACCAAAACATACGAAACATTCATCATAATTTCGTAGAAGCATAACATCCAAAAATAAACATTTTCAAAACATGCAAAGCATGTCATAATTTCATAAACCAGCTTGAATTAAGGTTATTACAAACCTTCAATTAAATCCAAAGTCATATATATCAAAGACAAACCAAAAACAAACTCCAAAAATAGGATTTTAACAAAACAAGACTCATACTCCATTGGTCACTACGGTTGACTCGTCTCAGTCCTTATGTCCATCTCTCCAAACCTACACGGGGCAAATCCACCGTGCTAAGCATATAGCTTAGTGAATAATAACTAATCTATACATAAACTGACAACTAATTATACAGAATCATGATATATCATAAGCATGCATTAACAGTTTATCGAAACGAACAATTCAAACATATAATATTAGATCTCAAACAGATTTTACAGAAACAGAACTGAGTCTCAAAAGAGGGTATAACCCTTTATAATTAAAACACATTTTCATGTTTATATCAAAGTTAAACAGAAATTAGAATACAAAACATATGACTGTTAAATCCATTTACAGAAGAGACCGAAGTCTCGATGCCAAAGTGTCACAAAAGAGACCAAAGTCTTGACACCGAAATGTCACTAACAGAAAGACACCGAAGTGTCAATAACAGAAGACACCGAAGTGTCACAGAAGCAACTGCAGACCCTTCTAAGTATGCCTATTTACCCACAACTAGGACTTAATAGAATCAAAACAGAAATGTATAAAATTCAATTTCCATATTTACAGCTTTACGAATCATTCAATGATTCAATCAATAGCAAACAAAATAGTCAAAGCAAAATAATTAAAATTTGCTTACTGAATTACTGACACAATTTACCAACTAAATTACTTATGAAATCTCCCTTATTGCTTATTGCCTCGAAGTCCCGGCAATATCTGGAATCGGTCGCTCTAAGGGTTCCTCTAAAACATTCAATGCAAACATATATTACTATTGTGCAAAATTATGAATTCAATTATGCACACTCACATATACTGAATATGTATGATGCATGTTCATGACAAAAATATGTGTTTCTTATCCTTAATCTTATCACATTATCATTCATGTGAAACCAAACTCAATTCCTTAATCCAGATTTATTTTACACTCAACTTTTGAGTCCACCTTGCTAAATTATTCCCATCAAGTAGTTGAAATAGTTAGCTAATACCTCCTTCTAGAAAGTGGTCTCTGTTTGTCTTAGGTTTCCAATGATACCAAGCTCATCCAATTTGGTTTAGTATACTAAAATTTATACTCAAAAGATTTCAAGATGTTCTTGAGCTTCATCAAAATTCCTATCTCAACTTCCAATCAAATTATGAAATTCTTAGAGGCATAATTAGATTCTAATCTCTTCATACAATTTGTATCCTTATGTCTCTAGTTTACTCAAATCAAAAATCACTCCATTCAGATAACTAAAGAGAAAGTTATGCCTAAAATGCCAAAGTATATGCGGCGAACTTTCCAGATAACAGAATTCTAAGACATTTCTCAAAAGTTTGCCGTGGTGAGCCAAGAGTTCGCCGCGGTGAACTTATAAAAATTTGCCTCAGTAAACTCAAGAGTTGGCCGCGGCAAACTTCACTGATCATGTTCTTCCTCTCTCTACTGTAACTTTTCCAAAACTCAATCTCACTTCAATATAACTCCAATACTTGCAAACAATTCCTCTAACTCATTTTCTTAACTCATCAGTACACACATACAATTTATAAATCCAAACTTCACACTTAGCATCAACATCCGATTAACACACATGCAACTTTAAATTTCCAGCATTTTTCTCACATTCACAGTTTCAAATCCTCATCTAAATCATATAGGACATGTATTCTCTGAACTCTACTGCTATACCTTCACATGAATGCATTCATTCACATAGAAAAACGTCATTGAATTCACTTACTTGAATCAATAATAGCTTTAGTAGTGATTGCAGTGGATGAAGGGTAATTAAGCACAAAAATTTACTTTGAAGAAGCCAGATACATTACCGAAACCACCTTGGTATTTTTCGATGAAAAACAAAGCCAATGAAAAACAACTCCAGCTGCAGAACTTCCCTTCCTCAAACACGTGTATACTTTGCATGTAATTCACGTGTCATCCAATTAAGACTACCATATGTCACCAAAAATGTAAGCCACTTGTCAATATTAAATCAGTCCATGTGTCACACTAAGATTGGTCCAAATTTCAATATTTTTCTAAAAATTCCAAAGTAATACCAATACTTTCCAAATAATTTTTCATCACTAATAAACCATAATTCTCACCTTAATCAAAATTATAAACCAATTACACAGGAATGTCATAAATGCATGCACAAAATTTGTATGAGGCCAAAATGCTCATACACAAATAAGCAAATATTCAAATATGCAAAGCATAAAATGTACTGAATTTTCTTAATATTCTATCCCCCAATATGGGTTGTTATAGGAATGGAATAGAATAATTTGGTGAATGAATTATAAATGGACGTAATATTAGAAAATTATTGTTTAGGAGGGATAGAAAGGTTTATAATATAATATAGTGGAATGTTGTTTAGATGAAGGGTTTATAACGTAATATAATATAAAGTTGTTTATCATTTTACATTCCATCATACACCCCTCCTCCCCCCCCCAATTAGAGGTTTTTTATTTTTTCGGTTTAGGATGGAATGAAATGTAATATGAAATCCTCCTTTTCTATCCCATCTCATTACATTCCATTATAAACCCTCATCCCAAATGATAAAATAATATTACATTCCATTTCATTCTATTAATAAACCTTCAACCAAACATAGCCTAAGTACAATATTCTCATATCTTCTTACTAGAGTGTTTGGGTATTTCCTCTTAAAATATTCAAACTACCGAAGCCTTGTCCATATTCTAATCTCTAATCAAATTCCTAATTAGGTTCCTTAATTTATAAATACAAAAAAATTCTATTCTTTTTGGACTTAGACCTGTTTTTAATTATCCACACATATTGTTGCACAACATTTCTATACATACCATCTATAGTCCCCCACAAAATATCCTCTGCGTATTGAGATGCTACTAATCTACAAAAAAACATGATTATTGAATACAAAACTAGCCTTATTAAACAAATTGACACCTAATTGACCAAATTCATCAAAATTGTTAGTTCAAGGTTTATTATTAATGATTTTGATGATAACCACTTAATATTTCAAATTTTAAATTGAATTTATTTTCTTATACAATTAACAGTCCAATTCTTAAAAGGAAATAAAATTTTAGGAGAATTGCTTCCTTTCTTGTAGGAACCTTCCAAATTAATTTACCTTATTTATTTCATAATATCTAGAAGAATCCTGTTATCATTATATTTATTTCCTTTTATTGTTAACAGGTTAATTCTCGAAAGGAAATAAAATCATAAGAAATACGCTTCATTTCTTGCAGAAACCTTCTTAATGAACTTACCTTATTAAAAATGGTTTAGCCGAAAGGATCCTACTAATTATGAAGGTCATATATTAGCTCCATGATTATTGGAAGATTTTTGGCAAAGATGACATTGAAGTTATTTAGATTTAAATCCATCCAGTTGACTAAGGATGTAAGTAAAGCAATGACTAGTTGAAGGAAATGCCTACTTAAGGAAGAGCCACTGCTTTTGTGAAAACATATCAGACTTTTGAATTACATCAACAACATCAATACTATTGAAAATCATATTCCTATCAAATCTTTTGTGCTTTAGAAAGTAAAAAATCTTTTTGAAGATATCATTGAAACTCATATCGAGCAAATTACATTTTTATCTATTGAGAGCTTGTAGAGGCTAGCTAAATACTAATAGTTTGAAAGGTTGGAGAATCTTAAAAAATATGTACTCGTGAGCTTGAAAAGGCTCGTCAAATTACTACTTAGGATTTTAGTGAAACACTCAAGTTGGATATTTAGGAACTGGACGTAGCCTTGGGTTGAAAGTTAAACTAGTATAAATCGACTACGTCCTTCTTCTCTCACCTTAACTTTGTAATTTTCACATTATATTTTGTATGTGTGTTCATTTAGCAAGAGGCTCCTTCACTTTTATAATAAACTCCTTATGTTTTCATTGTGCAAGAGGTTCCTTTAAGTTTTAACAGGTGACTTCTGTTTTAAATTATTTTAACAAGATTTATCATAGGTTCCTTTCATTTTAAGTAGGGTCTTATTGCACAACAGGTTCCTATCTTTTTAAAGAACGACAAGCTTCTATTGCTTCTTTGAATTGAAAGTACTTGCAAAAATTTTAAAGTCACACAATTCCCCCCCCCCTTTGTGTGCGTATTCTTTTATTATTTGGTATCAGAGCAAGGTTTCACATTTATTATGTTTTACAACATGTGATAGATCATGATAAACAACTTAAGAAGCCTTGAAGGACAATCTGTCTCAAAGCCTCCTTACTTTAATGGAAAAACTACTCCTATTGGAAAGAGAGAATGGCCATCTATCTTCAATCAATGGATATCAAAATCTGGCAAGCTATCAAAGCTGGAGCTACAGCTCCTGCTACTGACAATGTAAAAGTGTGGACTAATGGCGATAGAAGAAATGCACAGGTAAATGTCAAAGCAAGATATCATTTGATCTGTACACTATCTCCAGAAGAGCACAAAAAGATATTATATTGTTCTATAGCAAAAGAAATGTGGGACAAGCTTCAAGTTACTTTTGAAGGAATGAATGAGGTAAAGAAACATAGAATAAGTCTTTTAGTGCATCAATACGAGACTATTTGCATGAAATAGGGAGAAACAATAGACGAATTCTTTGAAAGTTTTAACAACGCTATCACTGCCTTGAAAAACTTAGGCAAGATATATCCAAATGATAAGTTGGTAACAAAAATTCTAAGATCATTACCAAAGGAATGGAGACCTAAAGTGACAACTCCAGAAATTGCAAAAGATCTTGATACAATCTCACTTGACTGATTAAGAGGAAACTCAATGATTCATGAAACCAAGAGTAGGCGAGATGAAGGATCCTCATACAGAAGAGGAATGGCATTAAAAGCAGTTGACGAACCAAATCCATCAAATGATGGTGAAAGTGATAATAAGTTGCAAATAGATAGAGATGATGAATTCAACTTTATGGTCAAAAAATATGCCCACTTCTTCACAAAGAAGTTCATGAAGAAAAGGGAAGGAAACAAAAAAAAAACTGGAAACAATATGTTCCTATCAAAAGGAAGCAACGACAATGGCAATACACAAAATAATCAAATCATAAGTTATCACTACAAGAAACCTAGACACATAAGATCATAATGTCCTTTTCTTTGGTCATAAAACAAAAAACAAAAAACAAAAAACCCATAAAACATGTTATAACTACAGCTTGGTCAAATGAGGATTTTGATAACTTTAAAGAAGAAGAGCCTGAGTAAGTCAGCAACATTTGCTTTATGGACGAATCAGAGATGATGAGGTATATTATTCTGACTCTGATATTGAAATTGATGAATTTAGAGATGCATAGCATCACTTATATGATCGGTTCAAAAAATTAACATTGTAGTATTTCAAAAAGGTTGAGAAGTCAAAAAATAATGATGAATCTTTAATAAATAAGATTAAATTATTAGAATTGGAATAAATTCTTTTTGTCTAAAGTCACTTCTCTTGAAAATACTAATAAACAAACAGTTTCTAAAAAAGAATGCTTGGAACAAAAATAATTCCAATAGAAAACTCATTACTTGAAAATGACTATGCTAAGATAAAACAATTAGAAGGGAAAGTTACAACTTTAAAACCTGAAAAAGAAAAATGTGCTAAGAAAATTGTATCTCTTGAAAAATATCTTGCTAATTTTGTTAGTGGAAGAAACAAACTTAATGATTACTTGGGAGTGGTAAATGTGTTTTTGATAAGGCCAGAATATGATATAATGAAAATAACAATATCATGCAATACAAAAACTTCTTTGTTAAATCTAGCAATAACTATAGCCAAAACAGCAGGAACCTAGTAAGTGGAAAAAAATCATAACAACTATCATTCATCTGTTTTATATGATTATTGTGCTAGACATGGTCATATTAATCACTTTGTTACTCTTAGAAAATGAAAAAACTATCTCAAATGTATGTTTAGAGACCAAAAGGTCAAACTATGAACGTGAATGTTAGTTTTAGGTACCTAAAATGAGATAATACACTACAGATATGCTTCAAAATCGAGCCAAAGGAAAATTAATGGATAATTGATAGCGGTTGTTCGAGACATATAACAAGTGAAATATTGCATTTCAACTATGTTGAAAGGAAAAACTAAGGTAATGTTGTCTTTACCCAAAAAAACAAGTCAAAGGTCACTGAAATTGGTAAAATCGGTGATTCTAACTCTGATTCTAATGATAATGTTCTTTTTGTTGATGGATTGAAACATAATTTGCTTAGCATAAGTCAATTATGTGATAAAGGTTATAGAGTTACTTTTTATACATCACATTGTGAAATAATTGACAATCTTAATAATAATAGTGTATTTGTTGGTCCTAGATATCAAAACATATCATATGCTTAGATGGAAGAAATATCTTCTCAAAGTGACAAGCGTTTTGTCTCAATAGAAAAGGATTCAATTATCTAGCATATAATATTTGGACATGCTAGCATGAGCATTTTATCAAAATTATCTTAAAATGAGTTAGTAAGAGAACTGTCGAATTTGAAATTTGAGAGCAATTAGGTTTGCGAAGCTTGTTTAAAAGGAAAACAAATCATAAACAACTTCCCTCTTAAAAATATTGTGACTACTAACCAACCACTTGAACTCATGCACATGGACTTATTTGGTCCTACTAAGACAAAGTTTTGGTGGCAAACATTACGGTTTTATTAAAGTAGATGTTTTTTTCATATTTACATGGGTTTATTTTCTATCAAAAATGATACTTTTGAAGTCTTTGAGAAGTTTTACAGGAAAGTTTAGACTGAAAAAAGGTACTGCATTACATCGATTCGAAGCAATCATAGAGGAGACTTTAATAACAAAAAATCTGAAGACTTCTGCAATGAAAATGGTATAACTCACAAATTCTCATGCCCAATGACTCCTTAGCAAAATGGAGTTGTTGAGAGAAAGAACAGGACTCTGGTAGATATGGCAAAAACAATGTTATGCGAAAGTGACCCACCTTATAGTTACTAGGCAGAAGCCGTGTCAGCCACTTGTTATATACTCAACAAGTGTCTCATAAGATCTATTCTGAAAAAGACCCCCTATAAGACATGGAAAGGAATAACACTAAATGTTGCTTACTTTTGAGCATTTGGCTGCAAGTTTTTCGTTCTAAACAATGCAAAAGACAATCTTGGAAAGTTTGATGCGAGATCAGAAAAAAGCTATTTTTTTGGGCTATAGTACCACTATTAAAGGATTCAATGTATATAATAAAAGAACAAAGAAGATAAAAGAATCGATGCATGTGATATTTGATGATGCATTACCTTCGACAACAACAACTGACATAGATGATGAAGAACATCCATTGGTACCTAAAAATACATCGGAGAATGAAATTACACCTATAATACCTTCAGAATTACAAAATCAAGAGGGGCCCTCTAAAGCTAGAACAGAGCAAGCCCCTTTATCTCAGCAGGAGCTTATACGACAAAAAACACCAAGAGAATGGAGAGGTCTTGATACACATCAATATATTCTAGGAGATCCCTCTTAAAGTCTAAGAAAAAGATCATCGTTCAATAACAACTTTATTGCTCTCATCTCACAAATAGAATCAAAGACCATTGAAGAGGCCCTTATTGACGAAAACCAGGTTTCAGTCATGAAAAATGAACTAAATCAATTTGACAAAAACAAACTCTGGAACCTAGTACCTCTTCCTCAAAACAAGCCAATCATTGGAACCCAGTGGGTATTTTGAAACAAACTTGATGAAAATGGTAAGATGGTAAGAAACAAAGCTAAACTTGTGACTCAAGGTTACAATCAATAGGAAGATATTGATGTTGATGAAACTTATACACCTGTTGCTACATTGAAATCGATTAGAATTTTACTTGCCTTTATATGCTATAGAAACTTCAAGTTGTTCAAAATGGATGTTAAAAGTGCGTTATTAAATGGTTCATTAATAAAAATGTGTCTGTTAAGCAACCTCCAGGTTTTGAGAATGAAGATCATCCAGACAACGTGATGAAGTTGTCTAAAGCCTTATATGGTCTAAAGCAGGCTACTCGAGCATGGTATGAAAGGTTAAGTAATTTTCTACTTGAGAATAACTTTAAAAGAGAAAAGGTGGACAAAATCTTATTTATTAAGAGAAAGGAGAATGATTTACGTATAGTACAAATATATGTTGAAAACAATATTTTTTGCTATTAATCCATCCTTCTATGAAAAATTCTCTGCTTTAATGCAGGGGAGAGTAGATATATTTTTTATAATGACAAAAGGGGAGAGTTAAGAGTTAATGATATATTTTAGCGTTGCATGATCTTGAGCATAACATGTTATATATCTCTTTAATAACTTTGTTGCTATCTATACTTAATTCATTCTTTTCCCTTTGTTTTTTGATAATGACAAAAGGGGAGAATTAAGATGACAATATTTTTTTTGAAAGATGTATGATATACTTGCATGACTTTTACTTACATGATTTGTGAGCATGATGAATATGTGAAATATATTACTAATTGAATATGTGAAGTTTTAATCTATAATTTGTTAACGATAGGCTCCTTACTATGAAAGAAATGGCTCCTTCTAATCATTAAGAACTTATAAAGTCTACAGGTATTTTTAGAAACCTCATAGGAGAAATGCTTCTTTTTTTTTATAGGAACCTTCCTAATAAACTTACCTTATTTACTTCACAATAGCCAAAAGAATCTTATTATCATTGGATTTATTTCCTTTTATTCTTAACGGGTTAATTCTCAAAAGGATAATAAAAGGAAATAAAATCATAAGAAATATGCTTACTTTCTTACAGGAACCTTCTTAATGAACTAACCTTATTAAAAATGGTTTATCCGAAAGGATCCTACTAGTTATGAAGGTCGTATATTAGTTATGTGATTACTGAAAGATTTTTGGCAAAGATGACATTGAAGTTATTCAGATTTAAATCCATCCGATTAAATAAAGATGCAAGTGAAGCGACAGCTAGTTGAGGGAAATGCCTACTTAAAGAAGAGCCCTTACTTTTGTGAAAACAGATTAGGCTCTTGAATTACATAAACAGCATCAATACTCGTGAAAGTCATATTCTTATTGAATTTCTTGTGCTTTAGAAAGTGAAAAAAAATTTTGAGAACTGAAGCTCATATCGAGAAAATTACATTTTCATCCGTTAAGAGCTTGTAAGGGCTAGCTAAATACTAATAGTTTGGAAGGTTGGAGAACCTTGAAAAATATATACTCGTGAGCTTGAAAAGACTCATAAAATTATTACTTGGGATTTTAGTAAAACACTCAAGTTGGATACTTGGAGACTGGACGTAGGCTTGGGTTGTAAGACGAACTAGTATAAATCAATTGCGTCCTTCTTCTCTCTTCTTAACTTTTAAATTTTCACATCATATTGTGTACGTCTTCATTTTAGCAAGAGGCTCCTTCACTTTTATAATAGGTTCCTTTTGTTTTCATCTTGTAAGAGGTTCCTTATAGTTTTAATAGGTGACTTCTATTTTAAATTATTTTAACAGGTTTTTCATAGGCTCCTTTCATTTAAGTAGTGTCCTATCGTACAATAAGCTCTTATTTTTTTAAAGAATGACAGGCTCTTATCACTTATTTGAATTGAAAGTACTTGTAAAAAATTTTAAGTCACACACAATTCACCCCCTCTTGCGTGTGTCTGCTTTATCAAAAATCATATGCAAACCAACTTGAGTTAAGAATGCCTTAAACTTACGATGTTCTAGACTAAAAATGATACCGACCATAAGACATAAACTTAACCAACTAAACAATCAAGAGCATAATCAATTTAGTTTTTTTTAGTTGTTTTTTGAAAATGAAAGTAAAAAAATTAAATGAAACTTCCCATCTAAGGGTAAAAAGTACAAAAAGAGTTCAACAATATAATAACTAATGAGATTTAAAGTAGAAAAGCAGCAAGCAAGCTTCTTCAAGAGATAGAACATTAAATATAAAGAGCTAATTGAGACCATAAACGTCATAAATCCTTGTCTTAATTACTCTATAACATTAAAGTCCTGAGCAGTACACATCACGAGTTCTAATTATAATTGATAAAAAGTTAACTAGTTGCCTTATATCTGGAGACTTATAAATCCTTAAAAACTTAAGGACATTTAAAAACTTGCCAAATTGAAGGAAGCTCATGGCTCATTTCTTTGAAAACATTTTTGACCATAATGTGCTATCTAATCCATCTGAAGATGCTATGAAAGCAGGCATGAATGCCTTGCTTTATAATCTAAAACAATGTCTTGTTCCTTTCTTCCCAAAGAGCATACATACCATAACTTAAAACTAATTTGAAAGTTACCAAGTCCCCTTTATGAGTGAATCTCACTTCTTCAACCTAAGATAAAGAGTTGTGATCGATAATATTGAATTTTATAAAGGCCCCAATCTTTTCTTTTAAAAGAAAGTGAATGAATTATATTAAATAAAATATTGAGGTTAATAACATGTTAATACTAACGAATAAACCAAAACAAAAAAACCATAAAACTGTAAAAGGTTGAAGCTAAGTATTACATCTTCAGAAATATGAGGGAAAGCTCCTACACTGAATTACATGGACCCTTTAGCTCTAAAATCTTTTGTTTCTTTTCTTTAGATAAGATTACGTTAGATTCCAGATGAGCTTGATCTACAAGCTAGCTTTCTCATAAGTTTTGGTAGTTATGAGCACCAATCTAATCCACCAATGTAATCCAATGAACTATCTTAGCTATAAGTTCATACTCATCTAAAGTAAATTCCTAATGTTATATGATAGTTCTTTCTTTTTGCAGAGATACAACATATAAAAGTTGATCTAAATAAGCTATAGTCTTGTTCCATCCTTTGCTCTGGTTGTAATCTAGTGAAAAATTGTATACCATTCTTTAGCATTACAATAGATATGTAACAACTATTGCACTCTAGACCAAAGATCTTAAGAGTAAATGCATTGGAAGATCATGCAAGCACTGGATTAAGGAAGGTCCTGAAAAAGTGAACATAATTGATCAAAAGTGCCAAAGCTTTTGTCTTCAATCTCTGTATGATCGCTAACTAACTAATAAAGGATGCTTTGTGATGGAAGGAATTAGTCCATACTAAGTTATACTAAGGAATTGTTTGAAAATATACCATGAATATCTTCATATATGTTTTATTAGTAATCCCTTAACCAAATCTCGTGGTCAATCAAAAAGACTGACTTGGCTTCAAATATAGATGAACTTCTAAAACTGTAGCTCCAATCCTCACTAGATATAATATCCTTGACTTTAGCAATATGGGAAAGCGTTAGTCTAATTACATTCAAATCACCCTTTAATAGTAAAAGACTAAAGGGCTATTTGGTTCCACTTTTCTTTTTTATTGTAATTTTCATTTTTATTTTCTATTTTTAGTTTATGTTTTCCTTTCAAATAAAAACAAAAACCTGTTTATTTGTCAATGCCAATATAGTGATATTTATGACTAATAATAATTACATATTAGATAAAACTTAAAGATAATTTTTTTAATTAAATAAATTTATCTTAATATGCAGCCTTACTCCTAACTTTAGAGAAATTGTTTTCAAATGAAATGAATCTTAATATCTTATACAATATTTACTAACAAATTATTAATAAAATTATTTATTTTATTAAAAATAAATAATTAAAAATTAAAATTTTACTCATAAATAAATATTTATTTTAAATATATTTTAATTATTAAATCAAAATTTATATGAAGTTTATATATTTTGCAGATATTTTAAATTTAATTAATTTTATTAATAATTATTAAATTTAATTTATATTAATTAAAATTAAATTATTCATAATTCTTATTAATAATTAATTTTAATTAATTAAACATGTAATATTAAATTAAATTATTCATAATTCTTATTAAAAATTAATATATTAAATGATTAAATAATATATATTTAGTTTATTATAAATCAGATCAAGAAAAAAATAAATAGAAAACAAAAACCACATCTTGATTTTATAATTTTTGAAAACTAGAGGAAACCAAAAACTCAAACAAAAAGATTTTTTTAATGAATTTGAAAACAAAAATAGAAATCTAAAGATAAAAATTGAAACAAACAGGCCCTAAGATTACACTAGTCATTAAACTAAAATCAAGTCTCTTTACCATCACTTATCAAACTTTTAAAAGAGGAGTTAAGTTGATCCCTCATCCTAAGCATTTGGATTAAGGATCATAACTGATCTTTACTAGTTTTTAGGCTCTAAAAGCTCATATTTGAAAGGTAATAAACATGCATCCATTTAACCCATATTGAGCCTCTATATTCTTTTAGTAAGTAGCACTAGATTCATTACCTAATGGAAACCAGTCCCAACCCTCTATCCTATTCAGGAAAACATAGCTCTAGCCACTTGAACTTTACACCTTTGGAATTATCCACTTCCCCTATACATGAGTAGTTTTTGATCAAATTCTCCACTTATTTAATTAGTTTTCTAGGAAGGAATAGGTGAGAGCTCCAGCAGATATGAATATTCGATAGAATTGATGTAACATCTCATTTCCATACTAGGGTTAGAACCCTAGATTTCTGTAACTGACAAATACCAATGAGAGATTAGAAAAGTGCATTTCATGCTCATGCATAATGTTAGCATACGCACACATGAACTAGAATATTGCAATACACACACATGAATTGGAATATTGCACACATTACAATGATTTGTTTATGCGCTCATTTGACACTTTCTGGGTATAAATGATTGTTTTGATGTGATTATGATATGGATAGTGAATATTTTGCCGTAAAAATTGATTTGGTGAATTAAATTATTGATTTAGAATTTTTGGTAAAATTTGAGAATTTTCTAAAGTTATGGGTATTTTGGACTTAGAAAAATGCCAAGTGACAGAATAATTAATAAATGGTAGTAGAAATAAATGTCAAATAGTAGTAGAAATTATTGATACATGACATTAAGATTTAATGACAAGTGTCATTAAAAATTGGGAGGCAATTGGATTAGAAATGGGGAAACAAATGGACTAGTTAAATAAGATAACCAAATGAGACCATAGGAAGTGATCATGTGGTAAGTGACAAGTGTCACTTACCAAACCATGCATCCACCCCCTATGACACTCTCTCCCAAGTGAAAGATTATCTTCATTTTTATTTGTATTTCACTTTATTCATTTGCTCTCACCTCTTGTTAAGTTTTCTTCTCATCTTCCTCAATCTTCTTCATCTACGATACTCATTTCTTACCCTCTCAACGTGAACCTTGTTCTCACCTTTTACTTGCTACTTTCATTTTGTTATCTTCTTCATTTTCACTAAAAGATCTAGCCATACAACCTTGGATTGATGATGATTGTGTGATTGGGAAGCTAAGGTTAAGAGTGATTTGAAGATCTTGAAGCTTAAATAAGTAAGTAACATATTACTCTTTATGATTTGTTACATAAAACATGTTTGATGATAGTAGTCAAATAATCATTAAATGGTAATATGTATATGTTGAAACGTGAATGAGAAAACCTGGGTATGTTCATCTCTTGCTTTTACAATTATTATTATCAATATTTCATAAGTTGATGTATAGATGATAGATTAAGCAAAAGAGATGAACTATGATGAAAATGATGATGTAGTGTGCTAGAATATGTTAGATAGAGTGTTTTCACTAAATATGCATTTGTATTTTAGCCATATCTTGATCTATAGACATCCAAATCGGGTAATTTTAATTTTAGATTAAACTAGAGACATATGGATATATTTTTCATGAAGGAATCTAATTGTAATTCTATTTTTAAGAGTTTCAAATTTTGGCTTGAAATTGATGGGAACATTTTTTTAAAAGAATGTATTGCCTAAATCCCTCATCTTTTTGTGTCAAAATAGCCATGCAAAATCAACCCAAAAATCTGTTTTGAAAGAAAAACTAGAATGATACTTGAATAAAGGAGTGCACGATCGTGACAGAGAGGATCATTAGGATGTTGCAAGATTGTATGTAAGCATGATCGTGACATTGAAGGTGCACTATTGTTTGATAGCTTTCGACACCCTTCACTCTTTAAACTATAACTTCTTATCTGGACCTCCGATTTATTTGAAATTTGAACCACAAACTCCTCACACATTGTACTTACTCTCTACCAAATTTCATAGACATCTGAATTCATTAAAAAGGATCAATAAATGTGGATTTAGGAACTTAGGATGATCAAGTTTTACAAAATATGATTAGGTGATGAACTTGGAATAACTTTGTATTATTGAGGTGTAAACCTAAGTTCAAATTAGACATATATCAGTTTTGAAGTATGAATGATCACAAGATGAAAAATAAAGGAAAAATACTCGGGATTGTCATTAAGAATGCATTGTACATAATCCATATACACATTTGTGCATAAATGAGTACTTATATAATTGTGCAAAGTTGTGATGTGTGTAAATATGTGATCTATGATATAGAAGAGCAATTAGAGCAGCAGTATTGAGACATTGCTAGGACTTCGAGGCAATATCTATCTTGAGCAAACTGTGAGTCCTAGATGGTCTCACTTAATAAATTGTTTGTTCTAAATTCTATATTGAATTATTATGTGAATGTGATTGTGATGATTCTGTACATTGAATGTTCGAGTCGTTTGATGCATGAATAATATATTGAAATGTTCTTTGTATGTCAATTTGACGAAATAAGTGATTCTCAATGTATATGTTGAATGTCGAACAAAGGTTCAATGATAAATGTGAATGTGAATATGAAATCATAAAGGCTGTTGTGACCAGAGTTGTTATCATACCTAGTATCCACTAAAAGATATGGGATAATGTCTAAAACAAGCTTGATATCTACAAGGGATATGGGCCAGTAAAAAGGCACTCGATCACAACAAAGTAATAAATTAAAATGAGTCTCATGAGCATTGCATATACATTTAATATGTATGTTTTGAATGATTGAAATGTATTGTTGAATTATGTTCAATAAGAAATGTGAAAATTGTGAACAAAAAAGTTTTGTGATGCTTCATGATGATAAATAAAATGATGTGAATTGTTTGATTGTATGTGTTGATGTGTAATATGAATTGAGTGAGCCATCGAGGATGGTCCACTCACCAAGTTCGCAAAACTCAACCCAAAATTTGCAACATTTTTCAGACTTAGAGAAGATCTCCAGTTAGACAAATTAGAGTCTAGCCACTACATTCAAGTAAGAGATAGAGGATGGGACTAGTTCGCGTCTGCATATGTATTTCATTATTTTGTATCAAAATGTATTCACAAGTATTATATAATGTGTATGTAAATGATTTTGTAATGTAATGACATTATGACTATAAGTGTTTTGTATCTGTAATGGGCCGAAGTAACTACCGAATTTCTGATGATATGTGTTGGAACCCCTCCCCGGTAAGTCGCGGATCCGATGTCCTGCGTGACATCGGGATGCGCATCCCACAAGGGAGGAATTCCTCACCACAAAAGGAAATTCGGGACGAACTTATATTCATGTCACCCGAACAAATCTTGTCAGATT
>JANSVA010000216.1:11006215-11034113 GCA_025504915.1 Erythroxylum reticulatum | reverse complement strand
ATCCTTTCAATTAATTTCTATTAACTAAGTACTAAAAATCCCAAATTATTCTAACTAACAGGAAATTAGCAAACTAATCCTCAAAATAAATAAAACCTGCTTAATGCGAACCGGGGTCCAACAATATGTATAATGGTTGTAACACTATGATTGAAAATGTTTATGAATAAAATAAGTCGAAAGTTCCATTATTGATTTTTCGCATATACGTGTGATATTTTTGTAACAAGTTCAATTGACTAACTATTCTAGCATACCACCCTCGTAGAGTATGTTCTCGAATATCGTCAAAATGTTTAGAGATATACACTATGAGAGTAGGGTGCTACAATTGAAGCAACATGTTGAAGCTTGCTAATAATTAAAGGCAACCAATTCTACCAGCAGGCACTTCTACTTTTAATAGCTTACAAAAATAGAAGAAGATATGCATATCCCAGTTTCTTGGTAGTTATAAGAACACCTTAATATTTAAAAGGGGCAATATAGAACTAAAAGCCTGAAATAAAGCTTAAGGAATCTACACTTGGCACACCTTTTTAAATATATAATAAGCTCTTCTCTGTATTTATTCTTAACTCATACATCTTAGAGAAGGAGCTAATAGAGTTCACTAACAATTGAAGGGAGTAAAGATTAGCATCACAAAAGGGCATTAGGTCATAAAAAGTCAAGTTAAAAATTTTAAGTTGTTTGCTTTTGTAATGATACTTGAATGAACCACTAACCTCTATATTACAAGCTATCATCATGGTAAGAACTTCAATAGCTAAAGTAAAAAGATATAGGGACAAAGGATCCCCCTAACTTAATATTTTTACTCTATCAAAAATTATAGTGGATTCACCATTAACTAAAATACTAAAGGAAGTAAAGGTTAAGTAGGCCCAAATCCACTTAATAAAGAGCTTAGGAAATCCAAAATCATATAGGTTGTAGAAGATGAACTTCTAATCCATCATATTAATGGCTTTGAAGAAATCATTCTTTATTAAGAAACCCCTAATATGGGATTTGGTATTGTAGTCCTTAAACAGTTCATGAACAAGTATAATATTATTGCTTATAGTTCTCCCTTTTGTGGAAGTACCGTGACAAATGTTTATAAGAGGCTTTAAGGCAACCTTTAGTATTGAGGTTAAAATATTGGAAATTACTTTATTAACTATATTGTAATAAGAGATTGGAAGAAAGTATTGCAGTAAGTTGGGATTCCCTTTCTTAGGGATAAGGCATACATAAGTTTTGTTAACTTCCCTAAGTGTTTTCTTGCTCCTGAAGAATTCTTGAATCACTAAGCATCTAGTTAAATCTTATGTGCTTTGTCAGCATGAAGCATTGGATTAGTATAGTCCATATGATTTCTTTGGATTAAGGCTAAACAATGCTAATTTGATGTATTGAGTGGGAATTTAGTAAGATTCATAAACACTTCCTGGTCCAATGTAGAACTTATAAAGGATCTCAACTTATTGACAAATGAGTCATAAGGGGAGCTTTATCCAAGCAATGACTTGTAGTAGTTGAATACAATTGATCTTATTTTAGATTGATCCGCACATAAGTTCCCATCTTTTATTTACCAAATAGTATATTTTGTTTCAATTCCTTGTAAAAGAAATTAGTGTTTTTGTCCCTTTTCTTTAACCATTGTATCTTAGCTTTATGCTTTAGTAAGGAGTTATGGATATTTAATGTCTAATTATAGAAATTCAAAGCTTAGAGCTCTTCATTCCCAAAATTTTGATTAAAAGAATCCTTATAACAATCACTTTGTGCTCATTTGAGAGACTACTTTACATCCTCACTATTTGGACCAATATTCTTATAAAGATTCTTAATCTCTTCCTTAATAACTTTTGGTTAATTCATAAGTTGATAGGCTCTACACCTCTTCACTACTTTTAACATTCCATCCTTGACAGCTTCGTCAAATCCTTTAACCTTTAGTAAATAATTATTAAATTTAAAAGCTACTTTAATGGTAGGGTTTGAGATGAAGTACATCAATTGTTAAGTGATTAGAGTATAGAGTAGGACCAAAAAAAGCAAAGCTACTTAAAAATTGATTCAACCAAGTATTGTTCATAAGAGCTCTATCAAGATTTTTCTTAATATACCAATCACCTTATTGTTTATTACTCTAAGTAAAATAATTGAGGTCCACAATTAAAAAATGGTTCACAATCTAACTAAGCTCCCATATGTTATTCATTTGTATCACTTTTCTTCCTTCGTTTCATAAAATTAAGCACATAATGCATATAGCCTCTTAACAACCAAGAGCTCTAAATACTACCATAGATCTACTTTAAATCTCCCCATAATTTCTTTCTCTAAAATGGCATATTTGTAAAATAAATGGTAGAAATATTGATGGTGGAAAGAGGCTAAACCAAGAAATAGTAAAGGTGAATCAATTATATTGTAAATAAGGCTTACGATGCATTGTATATAAGGCTTATAATGAAGAAACAAAATCTCATATACCAATACCTAGACATATTTTTAGGACCATATAGAGATTTGTTCAAAATGTAAAGTAAGTTTTGTTTTTCTTTTCTTCAATAATTTTTAGTTAGAGCATATAAATTTTTTATTTAAGATCTATATACAAAACATTAGTTTTCATATATATTTGTTCTAGATATAAGTCCAACACAACACATAGTGTAAGGACTACTTTAAAAGTAGCAAGTTGAACAAAAGGGAAAAATATTTCATTAAAGTAAATTCCTTTTTTTTTAAATATGTCTTTTTATCATCAATCCTATACCATATCAATTCCACTTTATCATCACAACATTTCTCTTAATTTTAAAGACCCATTTATTACTAATTGATTTCCTTTCTTATGATAATGTTATAAGTTTCTAAATTTTGTTTACGAGGAGCTTCAATTTCTTCATATATTGTTGACATCCACTATATATATATATATGTGTGTGTCTTTGTGTGATATATATATATAGTTAATGCTTGTTTATCCTCTATTAAGAGGATGTTATATCACCATTCATAATATAATTTGATTGTTAATTTGGTGGTTTTTTAGATGATCCGATTAATGAGCTTTAGATTTTCAAACTCAACTAATTTTTAAAAATTTTACTTTAGTGATGCTTCACAATAAGTCTCTTCTTTAAATTCCCTTTCCATATGCATCATAATCTCTAAGCTTCTCTGTGAAGTATTATTAGTTTTTCTTCACTTTGTAGATTTTCTTCTATAAAGGTGATGACCTTACTAATAATAACCCTATGACCAGTAAGATCCTATAAGTGATGTTCTTTCACTCTGTAAGTATATCCTAAAGATATGTATTTCCTAAATTTTGGATTTAGGTTAATGGCTTATTTGCATTATACATCATAAATATATGGAGGTTAAAGTAATCCACTAGCTTCCTAGTCCACATCTTTATTTACATCTTCAAATTATTCGCAGTTAAAGGAACTCAATTCACGTATAACAATTGGTATTCATTACTTGATCTTGGAAAGCCTTATCTAGGCTTGTAGCTCTCAATATCGCTCTTGTCTTTTTTCTAATAGATTTCTATTAATTTGCTTTCCCACTCTTTTTTTATTAAAAGTTTATGCAATAATAAACTATCATTTGATACCTTTTAGTTTGCAGAATCCATCAAATCCATCGCTAGTATATTATCTTCCATTATCTATCCTTAAACACTTGATCTTTTTATCATAATCAAATTCAATGCTTACTTTACAAACTTTAAAGATTGAGAAAACATATTTTCTTTTAATAGCTTATATTAACACCTTATGAAAAAATCATTAATGAAAGAGACAAAGTACTTTGCCCCTCTAAGGATGGAATTGGTGTTTGTTATATGTTAGAGTGAACCAATTAAAGAAAAATCTTGTTTACATGGTTTTGCTTACTTGTACCATAATACATAAGAAAAGTTAGTGATATCCTTATTAGTCTATGAAGAAACTTTTTTCTCAAAAAAGATCTTCATTTCTTGTTTAAATATTATGCATAAGTTTTTGATTCCATAACATTAAAAATCTTTCACTTGGACTATATGAAGTGACTAATGGTTGTACTTCTAGCAATGTCTCTCATTTTAACTTTACACCTATTTTTTCTCCTTTTATAAGTACAAACAGTCCTTAAATTATCTTTAGATTTTTTAGACAATTTCTATTTTACACCCTACATCATCCAATGAACCTAGAGATAATAAATTATTCTTCAAGTCCTCCATATGACGTATCTCCTGATGAATATAAATTAGACTATCATACAACTTCAATAAGATGGTTCCAATACCAACAACTTTTAATGGATAATCTTTATATCTATGCATAGATCCGCTTGAGACGAGTTCTTAGTGATCAAACAGTTCTTTTCAAGAGGTCATGTAAAAATTATGTCCTTAGTTAAAGAGTCATACATCAAGTAGTGACTTTCTACTTTCAATTATTATTGGTGTTTTACACCACAAGATATATTGTCTTCATCTAAAGTACTTAAAAAGATTTTCTTGGGGGTTGAAATTTTACTTATTTAAATTCTAACAATCCTTTTTTAAGTTATATAGTATTATAAATTCTTCTTACATTTTGACCTACTATGACTTTGACTCCCACTTGAGTCGTATTTTTTTAATCGCCCTTTTGTCATCATCAAAGCATCAACTTATTATAATCCAGACTACCTTGCTTCTTGATTCTTATGTTGATTTTTTCCTCCATAATCACATCTACAATGTTATTGAACGTGAGATAGTCTATAAGAAGATTATTGGTCAAATTGATAATGAGTTGACTATATGAATCAAGCATACTTTAAAGTAAAAGTGCAACATATTCATATAACTCTATTCTATAACCCACTAATGTGAATTTAAAGAATAAAATAGCCAAATTATTATGTAATTATTTATTTTATGGTATCCAAAAAGTATAAAGTTTCCTTTTAAAGAAAGTTTTATAATGTAGTAACTTGATCTTATACAACTTTATCAGATAATCTCATATTTATTTTACTATTTTCTACTCCCTTATGCTTTACAAAACTTTATTAAATAAAGTTAGATGAAGATTTGAAATAGCATTCATAGCTATTTCGTTCCATTTGTCACTTATGAAGTCTGCTAACCTTTTACTAATAGTTGTAATGCAATTATCCTTTATAAAGATAACCTTCGTTTTCAACTTATTGTTCCTATTAAACTTCTCAATCTCAAACCACTTTGAGTTTGGAGAAATAACTCACATTATTTCACATAAAAAATAATTCTATACTTGAATAGTAGTAAATATGTTCAATGAGTGAACAATATCTAACTTATTTTCTTATGTGCAAAATTCAATTATACTAGCAACTACAAAATATACGATATATAAATATATACATTTAAATTAAACTTTGAAACTACTTATTATAATAAATAAGTACGATCAGAAAGAGTTATAATTCAAATACTCACTCATTAACTACAAGTTATAACTATTAGTTTCTAGTTTAGAACCTATAAAATTAGTATCTTCTGTTTGAATTTGTTTCTTGATATATATATATATATAGATATATAGATATTCAAGATTGAATCATATTACTTGTAGTTATATATTTTAATTTATTATAATGATCATATATTCTAATATTTACTTTTGTACTATATATTATTTATCTTTATCTAAATATTTATATTCTTCTAACATTTGTAAATATTATATAAATATTATGTTTGTAACATCTAGGTTCTAATAGTTTATGTATATGACATTTAAAAACTATAATACTATAATGAAATTGAAGTATTTAATCATTATGTTTCTTTAGTTGGTAATGAAATCGAGTGCATAATAAGGAAATATATACTTTTCAAAGTCCCATTTAGCTAATAGGTTTCTATAAAATATGGATATATGTGAAATTGTTCAAAAGAATGCAACTGGACATAATACAAAATTAGCCAACTCTTCAATTTCATTATGAAGCATGTAATTATGACAGCGACAGCATGGCACCCGTGGACCTGGTCGGGTACCAACTACCAACTATAGGGTAATATATATTAGATTTTTTTAGTGTGGGCAGAGTGTAAAGTTCATTAACAAAAATTAAACTTGGATCAACTATTGTCAAAATAATAGAACTAATCATTTGGATAGTTGACCCTTTACACTTATAAATCCTTTAATATTTTCATGTTTAGTCAATATGGAATACTTTAACACTTCCCCTTAAGTGCACCTAAGACTAGACATCCAGTTGTTACTTGAAATAAATGCAGTGATAACCGGACCGGACCGTTGAGACTGAACATTCAGACGGATAACTGGGAAATTAATAATCCAGGCTAAACCTGCTCTGATACCATATTAGAATTTCTTTTAATATGGACAGAGTATAGAGTCCACTAACAAAAATTAGGCTTGGGTCAACCATTCTCAAAATAACTAGAACTAGTCATTTGAATAGTTGAACGTTACCACTTATAAACTCTTTAACATTTTTATGTTTAATCAATATGAGATACGCTAACACTATAAACTTTTGGATCTAGATTTTTTAAATAAAAAAATAGAAGAGCTGTTGGTTTTTGACAGTAGGAGAACTAACAACGAAAATGAATAAGCTAAAAAGAACACAAGCTTTTATGTTTTCTGGGAAAAAAAAACACATTTATTCAATACACTACATAGTTTACAAAGAGGTAAAAACATAAGAATCAAATAAAATAATTTGTTGATATCCAGCTACATCTCAATACTAACTATTTTAATCAAGGAATAAAACACTAAAGATTTGATCCATTAACCAATTATTCTGCAACAATTATCTAAGGCACGTGTTCAACACTCCTCTTTGCCTTAGTAATTGCAAAGCTTTAATATCAAAATAATTCATCCTCTTGATGTTACTCAGTTGCTGCTTTTTCCTGTTCATTTTGTGACTTACAAATCTTCTCCATATACCCAATTTGTCCACATTTTCTGCATTTAATATCAAGTCTCCACCAACATTTTCTTTATGGGTGATTTGTTTTTTTGCAACGTGGGCATGGTGGATATAAATCATCATTTTTTTTATTATTGTTGTTATCAATCTTGTTGAAACTCTTATTTTTGTCTCTTGAATTTTTTTCTTTTGTGAGCAAAGAACCTTTAATGATTCCATCTTCTCTCATCATCCTCCTTGGTTTTTGTGCTTGTAGTGCATTTATTAATTCTCCTTGACATGCTTGATAAATCCTTATCTTCTTCCAATGAAGACATTTTTCAAGTTACAAGAACTTTTTATACTATTCGTTCCTCAAAAAAATCCTTACCTAATAACCTCACTTAGTTTACTATGCTGAGCAACTTGTCGAAGTATTTTTTAATGATTTCTGACTCTTTCATCTTCAGCTTTTCAAATTCTCTAATCAAGTTCTTGCATGCTCTTTGTTCTTTCATTGCCTTGTATTCCTTTTTAAGATAATCACAGATATCTTTTGTTGACTCTAGATTCATAATTCTTGTGAATATGATGTTTGAAATAGCGAAAAACAAGTTGGCTTTAGCTTTAGACTTCCTATTTTTCCTTTCTTTGTGCATCTTAATTTGAGTCATTGTAGGATCTATTGAAAATGGAAGCACTTCATAGTCCTCCTCCATTGCTTCTTAAACATCCATAGTATCAAGATGAGCTTTTATTTGAACAGCTCAAACTTGATAGTTTTCACCATCAAGACAGTTGTGTTTCAATCTCTATTGTTTGAAGATGGTTGTAATTCTTATTATAATTCTGGGCTGTAAATCAAGTTTGTGTTTTGATTTCGCTCATCTCATAAGCCCCTCAAGACAAATGCTCTAATACTATTTTGTTGGTTTTTGACAGTTGGAGGCCTATCAATGAAAATGAAGAAGTTAAAAAGAACACAGGCTTTTATGTTTTTTGAAAAAAAAAACCACACATTTATTCAATGCACTGCGTAGTTAATATAGTGCTGAAAACATAAGAATCAAATAAAATAAGGCACGTTTTCGACAAGAGCACATGCATATCTCAAAACCATATACAAAGGTGCATTTTTTGAGTGATTCTACTATGTAAAACAAAAATAAAAGAACAAGTTCAAAATCACGAACAATTTCTGCATCATGTATCCCTGAAATGAAATGTCTGTATCGCATTAATCAACTACGCACAGATGACTCAAATTAATACTTTATCTATGTCGGACCTTTCCTCAAATATCCTTTTCCTTGCCTTATTTGCCTGAAAATGGAACAAAATTATTAAAACAAAAAAAGTTGAATTAGAAAGGTCCCTCTTCAAAACTTGGCATGTGATGTAAGCGAAATTTACAGGGGAGGTGAGGTTGTTGGCTGACCCTGAGAGATATACCAAGTTCAACTTCTCTGTCACGTGCAATGAGATTTGAGGGAATGGGGGTTTAATAGTATTATAAAATTTGGAAAACACACACCTGCTTTTCCCAGTTGGTGCAGCCTGTAACAATAGAGAGTAGAATTATTTGCACAAAGGCACCAAGTTGTATTCCAATCCACAGGCCATAGCCTCTTAACTTCAAAGGAAAAGCTAAAATAGCAGCAGCTGGAACCCCCAAAAGGTAGTATGCCCCAAGGTTAATGTAAGCCCCTATGTGCTGCCATCCACATCCCCTTGCAATACCTGAAACAAAGTAATTAATATCTTATCTGTCTGGATTGCTCATCATCAAAAAAATTGTGAGTACCTGAAAATGCGCCTAGTAAACCATCCAGAATTACTGAAACACAGACCAAAGGAGCCATTCTCGTGACGTAATTCACTACTTCCTTTTCATTGCTGAACGTGAAACCAAAGATACTCCGGGTAGCAAAGAGCGTTGAGCTTAATACTAGTGATTCTATGATTGTAAGAGACATTACAGTGTATACAGCTATACGAGCTCCTTGTGGGTTCCCGGCTCCTAGTTCATTGGAGACTCTAGTGCTGTGACAAAGGAATGTTTATTAATCAGACATGGGTAACACGTGGACCAAAAAAATGCATTCGGGTTTCTGCTAGAGCTATATACCTCACTGCTGCGCCAAGTCCATTAGGCACGGAGTATATTGTTGTAATAGTTGTGAGACTACACAGTAGGTAGGATGAGAGAGAAAATTGTTAGTCGTTTTCAGCATTTGCAGCAAAAACCATTAGTTGCTAATAGTCATAACTTAGGTTCACTTAAACCGCTACATGCACACACTTATGACACACTCTATATGATTTTACTTGCATGCATAACCTAGTACTATTTTCAAAGTTTGGATAAATACCACACTGAGAGCACCGAGGCTTCGAGCTCTGGATTTGGTAAAAGCCCCGAGAGCAAGACAAGTAGCTCAAATGACCAACCTTCGAGGCTGCAAGAATCAACATGAATACATTATCGAAGCCATTTTTTGGAAACAATACATTGTATTTAAACAGTGACAATGAATTGATTGGCAAACACTTACCAAATCATTATTGCAGATGGGATAGCAAATCGAAAGAACTTCCAAACACCGCGGAATGCCTCTCGAGTAAATGGCACCCGAGTTTTGGCACAGACAAGAGAGAACTTCATATAAACTCCAAGAAAAGTGACATTCAACCAAATAGATATACACAGTGCAAATGCTGCTCCAATGTTTCCTAGTTCAGTCATGTTTACTAAAGCCCAGCATAGAGGCACATGTATGCAAAGCGTGACACCAGAGGCCACGAGCATTGGTATGACCAAACTCTGTACCTGATAGTATCTAATAAGTGGCTGAAGAACCGCATGACCAAAAAGTCCTGGAGTTAGGCAAGCCAAAAACTTCCCTGCCTCGTACGAAATTGCAGGGTCTTGTCCAATTAAAACAAGAATTTTTCCCATGAATATCCATAGAACAGACAGAGGGACTGAGAACGATAATAAGCAAAAGATAGCAGTATTAGTTTCCACTCCCAGTTTCTGATATTGCTGTGCTCCATAAGCTTGCCCGCATAGAGTCTCCAATGCACTAGCCATCCCTAGCTGTGTGTGACATGTTTCACATAGAAACACAAACACTTATTTCAGACAGAACATCCTAAGTTTTGCATTTTCGCAAACAAAAACACATGTTTCAAAATGCGAAGCATATGAGCTGATAGCTTAATAGCCTTTACATTCTCGTACAATAACTTTAGATTTCTTCAATTTCCCCATCTTCCTGCAAGTTATCAACCTACTCTTAATACACGATCTATCAGCTTGTGTCTTATAGTGTCAATTTATTAATAATAAGTCAGCTATATTCATTTATGATAAAAGTATTACTAGCATTGTTTACTAATGTGTCAATTCATTAATAATATGTCAGTACATTCATTTATGATAAAAGTATCACTAGTATTAAATTCTTCTTCAAATATGTATACTAATAAATTTTGATCTTCTGACTTACAGCAATCGAAAAAAGAACTAATCCTTTCAGCGAATACTTTTTCACTGATCATTTAGAACATCAACTAAGAGTCTAATTGGTTGAGGGTTTTATAATAGAATGAGATGAAACGTAACATAATTCTATCGTTTGAAAGGAAATTTTATAATGAAATGGAATGGAAGCGGAGAGTTTCATGTTACATTTCATCATATTCTAAACAGTGAAAATGAGAAACCTCCAATTCAGAAAGTTTAGAATAGAACATAAACTAATAAATATATGCTACCTAATATATCCTCAATAATTTTTCATAAACCAATTATTTCTTACCCTACCCTAATAACAACCAACACAACATAATAATATTTTTATATAATTAACAATAAATTGTATATAATTAATAAGATAATAAAATTTTTATTAATAAAAATAGAAAAATATATTAAAAACTTATTTTTTAATTGTTTGTAACAACATCGTAACATGTTTTTATTAAGTCACAAATATATTTCTATATAAATAAATTATTTTTAAATATAAATCAAATAGAATATAATAAAATTTAATATAATAAAATTTATTAAATAATTAATAATAATAATTTTATATAATGAATAATAAACTGTATATAATTAATAATAAAATAATAAAATTTTTATTAATAAAAATTAAAAAATTATTGTTTAAGTTACAACCATGACTTTAATTGGTTGTCACGGTTGTAACTTGACATGTTTTTCGTAAGTCATAAGTTTGTTTTGTTTTAAAACCTTAAAATTCGAGTATTTTTACATTTTCGATTCTAGATTGTGTGGGAAGATAGTGGAATGTAATATATAATAATAGTTATGTATTATATATTACATTACATTATGAATCTTTCCATCCCTCATGAATAACTTTTTACTATATTACATTTCATTACATAATAAATCATTTCATTTTGTTCCATTCCATTAATTAACACCCAACCAAATAGGCCCTAAAGTTTGCTCCTCTATAAGTCAAAGAATAAGATATTTTAACGTATAGTAGGACCAATTAAATTGAAGTGTAATAGGTCAACAACAACATATTAAGTACACAAAGCTCTCTATCATGCAGGGGTTTGGAGAAGATTACAATATAAGCAACATTCTTTTTGTATTTTACAGAGAGGTTGTTTTCCTAACTTCTAGCCTTATAGTTACTTTATCGATTAAAAGGTAATAAGAATATACATATATACACATAAACAGATATGTCGACCATCTTTTGCACGGTTATTTTCGAAGAAATTTTTTTAACTTTAAATAAAGGCACAAAATACAACTAGTAAAAAAGGAAGGGATAAAGGCATAATGAATATAGACTATAACAAGGTTTCAACATAGCCGATTTACTGTTTAATTCCAAGTCCAAAAAATTTCTAAATCTTGGGAAGAATATAAAGGAAAAAGAAAGACAAGGGTAAGATTTCTTAACAAATGGAATGATTTAGTCAATGTCTATAAATACAAAAGAAAAGTTTTTACAAAAATTGCATTGGCCCAATGACCTAAACTAGATTGATTCGGGTTATCCTGGACTAAAATTCATTTATGCAATTCAATCTATATCTTGTATTTGATTTTTTTTTTTTTGCACGAAGATTTAAATCTATGTTCAAATAAAGCTCCATAAAAATATTTAATTTAATTTAAAAACTGTAGGGTTAATTTTGATCAATCTAATTTCTAACTAATTACTATTTTAAAATTATGTTTTACTTATTTCTTAAAGTAGATCTAAAAATGATCCACAAGTTGAGCCTTTGAATCCACTCGGACCACTCTGTTAGCGGATAAATGTTGACGTACGGGTTACGCCGGCTTTAAACTACCACCTCAATATCTGGGACCCATCCCATCGTTCTGAATTGGAGTCTTCCTCTTAGCCAGTAAAAGCATTTTATTAAATAAAAACTGAAAAAGTTAACACAGGACTCACCTTTCAGAATCACGTGGAGGAGTTGTCATGATGAGTGATAGTATTTACAGCTATGCAACGGCTTTTACTACCTAGGAGACGGACATCAAAGCTATCCTTTACCTTGGACTGTATGACATCAAAGAGACCAACTAGGGGGCTTTTTGGAGCTTTCCCCATCAATGAACGCCCCACCTTTTTTTTGGTCACATGTGATGAACGCGCTAATTTCTCGGTCCCTCCCCACGTCCATTATTCTTAGGTGGGTGGGGGGTAGGTGGTAGGAGGATGATTACCTTAAGTATAATCATAAAGAAAAATATTAAGGTAAAAGTAGGAACTCTTTATAAACCTTTTCAATCGAAATTCGAAGGGGAAGGGTGATCTCCATTAGCCAAAACACTGACCTGATTTCCCCACGCCTTATTTCAAGGGAAAACAAAAGGACATTTCTGTTTGTATTCACCGAGTGGATGTGGATTCCTTCTACTTTACACAAGGGAACCAATATTCGAAGTATTTAAAGAAAAGATAAATAATAAGACAGAACACATATTTAAGAATGGCCGACAACGGAAGGACAGGAAAAGGGCTACCAAAAACATGTACCGATCGCCGATTCCCAAACTACGTCCGTCCAAGTGAAATCGGTGAAACACACTCATAGTTTCAATCAGAAAGCAACACAAAATGAGTTTGATAGTACTACCGCGAACCAAGACAACTATAAATGTTTCATGTGAGCAATATCTTCGCTCACGTTCTACATAAGACAATATTAAACCTTAAAATGACTTGTCTAAATTTATAAAGGATATGCTTTCACATCGTGTATTTTTCAAACTTTATTCTAATAAACTTATACCTTACAAATTAGCTACACCCGTAATTAGCTAAACTGGTTATGTTGAGCTAGCTCCGCATTAGGTTGAATGCGACATAGATGAGGAGGAAGCCAAGTGATGTTTTGCAAATTGTCGTAATAGTAGAAGTGGTAAAATTCTCGCTCCTAAAAAATAAAATATTTATTAATTCCCCAAGTTAATTTAACAAATTTGACGATGAGCATTCTGTGATAAATGGCATTAAAATCGTGACTAACCAAACAAGAAAAAAGGACGGCTTAGAAGAAGATAGAAAGAATAGAAGACTTACAAGAACAGTGTAGCCACTGACGGAGGAGAGAGAAATGGCTATGGCGGTACTAGAGAGAGAAAGCTCGTCTAGGTGGCCGACCATCATCATGCATATAACTTGCAACAAGTACTGTGACAAAGTCACGGCCACCATAGGCCCTGCTATGTAACACACCCTCTTCACTTCTGGTATCAACATCTCCCGTATTAGACCATCTGGCCGCTCTTTCACCAGTAACCCTTCTTGCATGCTCTTGGTGTGATCTCCCATTGAATTTTTTGCTCTCTCTTCCTCGCACAATGGGAGTGCTGAAATGTATGTGTTAGCAGAAGACAGGGTTAGAGATCTGGTTGAGATCTACGCACAAACCACTAATTTATAGTAGTTGGGAGGATTAATTTCGGTTGTCTTGTAGACATTTATTTTTAGGAGAATGGGACTGTGGACGGGATCACGTGGCTTAATTAAAAATAAATCAGTAATTTTTTAAAAAAAGTTGAATGCTGACCTTTTAGTCCTGGTTTGACAATCAAATCAAATGAGTATATTAGCTATTAGCTTATGGATAATTATAACAACTTATTTGATCATAAGATTGTATTAATTGTTTATCATTTGAAGTTTGATAAAATTAACTATTTAGTATTAGTTATTTATTATAAAATGACTTACGAAGATATGACTTTAAAAAAATTATAAAAGTATGAATATTATATATTTTAATATGCTATTGAATATTTTATAATAATTTAGATTTTAAATATTTAATTCTACAAAAATTAAGTTTATAACTCTAAGAAAAATAAAACTAATAATAATAATAACAACAACAACAAAATCTAATAATAATAATAATAATAATAATATCAACAAAATCCAATAATAATAATAATAATAACATCAACAAAATCTAATAATAATAATAACAACACAAAATCCAATAATAATAATAATAATAATAACAAAATCTAATAATAATAATAACAACAAAATGCAATAATAATAATAATAATAACAAAATCTAATATTAATAATAATAATAATAATAACAACAACAATAATAACAAAAATTAATAATAATAATAATAATAATAATAATAAAATCTTACATACAAACCCCAACACCTTAAAACACCCAATAAAACATAACATTCAAACCACTTACGGGGTGACTTATAGGTTTGCATGTTTTTATGGAGCATGAGTAACGCGCACTGGTCAAATCGTAATTACCAATCAGCTAAATTAGCTGTTCAGCCAAAACGCTCCTCATTGTTAGCTTTTCACTTGAGGTAAATCGGTCACCTTAATCAGTCAATAATTAAATAATAATAATAATTTTTTGATAAAATTAAATAGCTAAATTTAGTCAATCAGTTAAAAAATAGCTGATCAGCTATTAACCAAACAAGTCCTTATTTTTTAATAATTTTCTTACTTTTATTTCTGTACATTAAATGGTCATATTACAAAAAAAGCTTACAAATTTTCAAAAAAACTATTTTAACAAAATAACTTGAAATAATAGTTAAAATTTAAAGACAAATTTGATAACTTTTTTTCATTTGAAACACAAGTTATGCAATTATTCAACCTTTAACTAAGAAAATTCTAATTTTTTGTGAAATGATTGCCAGGATTACTAGTTTATTTAGTGTCTTTCCTTTATAATATGATTTATCAAGTCTACTTTAAATTAAACTCTAAATTATAGTTAAATTCTAATTCTAAGTATATAAATTTAATCTTTAATAAAAAAATCAAACATTTAGTATTTGATCTTCAAAAGTTTGTAAACTTCACTTTTAAACTTAATTTATGTCAATCTTTCTCTCTTTAATTGCTTTATAAGTTTCACATATTGGATTCTTACAATGTTGGTAATAATTTAGATTATAATTATAATTTATAATCAAAATTAGATAAATATATTTTATTTTATTTTTTAATTATATATCAAACTTAATATCCAACAACATGTAACTGTCAAAAATAGTAGGAATGTCAAAGTTACTTTACTTAACACATCATCTCGCTAGTACAATACTAATACTGTCAAGAGACGTTGTCCTAATTTGATAATTGTCTTATGCTGAGGACATATTATAATATGCAAGAATTGAACTCTCTCGAGGCTAATATACCAGAGTTCAATCGTTGATGTTATAATTGAAGAGGACAGATGGAGTATGCTTGTTCATTCTTCTAAGGGTTTTTTCTCAATCAATGAAACATTTCTAAGTTATATAACCTCATTCCAAGAAAAGAGGATACTTTGATCTAGCTCAAATGTAATTCTTTGAAGTTTACAAATCATTCGTATAAAGAATTACTCGTAGGAGATCATGATAAGATCCCTTAGTATAAGCTAGCTTCACATTATAACAATATTTCTCAAACATCCTTCATCTTTTGACTAGCATTCAGATCTATATTGGGAATAAGAAGACACTTTAAAAGAACGTGTTTTTTATTGTAATGCTCGATTTATTACCTAAGAGAACGTGTTTTATGCATGGTTTGTAGGCTTGCCGAAAACCATGATTACGATATTTTAGTTTTGGGGAATGCCTCTTAGGACTTCTAAATGTAGCAGGCATCCGTCCTTAATCTCCAGTTAACAAATGGGATACAATGACCGTATTAAAAATATCTAATTCAACGTTATTCTATTTTTGCATTACCTACTAATAAAAAGAAATGATACTAGAAAAAAAAAAAGAAAACGTTTCCAAAATATAATATGACATGAGTTTTTAAAATATTTTTTCTAGAAATGACAAAATAAACTCACTCGTTTTACTTCAATCGTAAATTAATAAATCAAATTTGTATTTATTTAATTTTAAATTAAATTTAAATAAATAATTTTTAAAAAAATAATAATTTAAGTTAAGAGTAACACAATTTAAACCCCACTAAATTTCGAACTAAACTAAATCCCTGTCCTCAAAAGTCAAGTGAAGCTCATTCCCTAATTTGGCCTGTTTTAGTTATAATATTTTTAATATATTTAATTAAATAGGTAAGATTTAATATATAAAAAATGAAACACTTGATTTCAATTTTGCCACATGTTCTGTGTAAATTTAAATCTATTCTTCCACGCACTTTCAGGTCATTATTGTAGGACCATGATAATAGTAATGTGAAAGAAAGGTGACATCGGTAACAAGTTTTTGCTTTAATTGCCAATTAAATGATGCTGCGTGTTAATTAATCATGCAACTCGTCAACTTTAATAAAAAAAACACATAGCCAATTAAATGATGCTACGCGTTAATTAATCATACAATCTGTTGTGAAATAAAGTTCAGTTAAGGGTAAAAGCCAAGAGTCAAATGCTGATTTCATGGTCATGATTGCGACAAGTAAACTAAGACATCGGAGCTGCTTGTAACTTTCGCCGGTCCCGATGTGGGACACCCCTACCCCTAGATGGTACCAAAGCCCGACAGGAAAGTTGAGTGCGAGTCTTATTTTGACAAACTGTGGTTCTTCCATCTTTTGCTTAGCATTATGCTTAATATTCACGGAGATGTGACCATTTAAAACGCTATGCAAAATCACAAACCAAAATGGGAACACAAGGCCTCCAAGCTCAACTCATTATGCAAGTCATAATGTCAAAAAAGTTTGCATACGCGAACGACAAGAAGATCCCCCACCGCAACCACAACTTCCTCTTACCACGTAGCCCAACTACAGTGCAGCAATAAGAGGTCGACTCAGCCCTAATAAAGGAGACACAGACTTAGCATGGCCCGAAGAAGATCCAATAGAAACAGCCAAAGGGGACATCACCATGGTACAAGGGGACTTTGGAATGGGAATTGAACTTTCCAACACATTCCGCGGTAAACTAGACAAGCAATGGGAAAGGGCGGTTGTAGTTAAATTATTAGGAAGGAAACTAGGCTACAACCTCCTCAAATCTAGAATAACCTCTCTATGGAAATTAAAAGGACCCATGAAAATTGTAAACATTGACAACAATTTTTTCCTGATCAACTTCATTAAGGAAGAGGATTTCTACAGGCTCTTACAAAGGGCCCCTGGGTGATTGCTGGACATGTACTCTCGGTATAACCTTGGACTCCTAATTTTTGACCATCCTTCGACAAGATCACACATGTGGTGGCGTGGGTTAGATTCCTCGAGCTTTCGGTTGCGAGATACCACCCATCTATACTACAAGTCCTAGGGAACTTAATAGGCCGCACGGTGAAGATCGATGACAACACCCAGCACTCACAGCATGGAAAATTTGCCCAGGTTGATGTTGACATCGACATTATCCTCTTCGATCAATTGTGGAACTTGACGGGGAATAGATCAAAGTCTCGTATGAGGGTTGCCGCAAATTTGCCTCTCTTACGGAAGGGTTGGTCATGACGTTGCGATATGCTCGACCCGCACCAACACTAGTCCGAACGGAGGACTAACAAGCGCCGAGACAAGGAATCAAACTCCCACCGAAACCAGACAAGACTAGCCGGAGGTCGCGTCGCCCAAAGAAGTCTATGGACCATGGATCCAGGTTCAGAGGAGAACCTGATGATCGACGACCCACACAACGACTCCAAGAAGCGACAAGCGAGGAAGCATCAATCATGGAGATGCAAGGGGCTCGAGGTATTCGTTACTGACAACCCAGGACATTGTAACGTTACCCAACCAGGAGCCCCTCGAGGAAGAGCGTCGAAGAGAAGCGTCACCCATAAACAAGGTTAAGACCCATTACCCGACTCAAGCCCCTCACCAATCAACGGGGCGAGGCTAACCTATAGTAGGGCCGAAGGACCCTAGGCCCAACAGGCCTAATGGACACCACACCATTTCCAAATTACCTCATGCCAGCCTACAGACCCAAATGGCACAACCCAACCCACCCAAACCCATTTCAGACCCAAGTATAATGTGAGAGTCATCCCCCCGAATAACATCCCGACACGTGGCCATATCCATCCCCTTACACTCTAAACTAAAAATACAATACCAATCCTTCACACTAGCAATGCTCAAGGATGGAGAATGTGAAGTTATGGAGGAAGATACACAACATGACTGTATAAATATTCCCTTACAACCGATGATAAATGAAAACATTTTTCATCCATCAAAAACCCAGATATTGACCCGAAATTGGTGGAAGAAAGCGAGTCGGCCTGTGTGCCAGATACACAATTGGAAGAACATCCATAAAATCTCAAGTCAAAGCCATACCTGGTTCTGGAGGACAACACAGTAAACACTCAAGAATAAGAATGTTTATTTGCGACTACGATCCTTTGTTATGTCGATCTTCATATGGAGCTGTCAAGGGGCTGGAGGGAAGACCTTCAAGCCCATTTTCAAGAAGTACATGCGGCTCCACAAACCCCTCCTGGTTGTCCTGGTGGAACCTAAAATTAGCGGGAATCGAGCGACGAAGGTAATTCGAAATTTGGGGTTTGATCAATCATTAAGAGTTGAAGCTGAAGGATTCTCGGGAGGTATATGGTTACTATAGAAAGACAACGTCTCGGTCCAAATTCTTTTGGCTCACTGTCAATTCGCCATGCTAACATTGATTGGGAGCACACTTCTTTCGATTTCACTGCTATCTAAGTTAGCCCAAAGAGTGCTCTTCAATATTTCTTGTGGAATGCTCTACGAAAAATAGCTAATATTACCTCTAAACCTTAGCTCTTGGGAGGCGATTTTAATGCCAGGCTAGAGAGCAAGGATAAACACGTAGCTTCCAAACTTCAATCAATAGTCGACACAAAGTTTCGAGATTGTGTCCAGTGCTGTCAACTTCAAGATTTAGGATTTATAGGCCCTAAATAAACTTGGAAAAGAGGATCTATTCTTGCTAGATTAGATCGAGTACTCTACTCCTCCTCATGGCAGTCCGATTTCCTATACACTACAGTCACTCATCTCCCTTTTCTAAAATCTGATCATAGCCCTCTTTTAGTCACAATACAACAAAGTCGGTACTCTCCTCGGACCAATAAACCTTTCAGCTTTTAGTCAACGTGGTTAACTCAAGATAGCTTTGATTAGCTGGTCCAAGATAATTGGAATCCAAACATAAATGATTTCAGTGGAGTGGTACGGAGGTTCTCTGAAAAATTACAGCACTGGAACATTCACATTTTTGGAAATATCTTCTATAGGAAAAAAAGACTCATGGCACGGGTGAAAGGCATCCAACACACTTTAAAGCAAGATGACTCAGATTCTCTTCAGGACCTAGAAAAGCACATTCGCATGGAACTAGAACAAGTCCTTTGCCAAGAAGAGCTTTACTGGCATTAACAATCATGCTGTCAATGGATAAGCTAGAGCGAAAAAAATACCAAATATTATCATGACTATCAGAAGACAGAGAATGAGGGTGAATCCTCTGAAAGATGAAAATGGTTGCATGGGATCAGACACATATAGCATCAGAAGTATCACGAAGCATTTTCTTAAAAAACTTTATATCTCAGAGTCAAACCCTCCTAAGGAATTTCCTATCACAGGAAGCTTTCCTTCCCTCTCTCTCAAGGGTATACAGGACCTGACTAGGCCACTCAATCCCGAGGAAATTAAATCAGCTTTTTTTGAGATGGACCCAATAAAGCACCGGAATACGACGGTTTCACTGCCTTATTTTATCAATCCCAATGGAATATTGTAGGGCCCTCTCTTACGCTTTTTATCCAAAAAATATTTCGACATGAAGCTTAGAAAACTGAACTGAATCGAACTATTATGGTCCTTATACCAAAGATCCCATCTCCTACATCGATCACCCAATTCAGGCCTATCGCTTTATGTTCAGTGATTTACAAAGCCATTACCAAGATAATAGTCAATCAACTTAAACCTCATCTGGAAGACCTCGTTGCTCCAACTCAATGTAGCTTTGTTTCGGGATGCCTGATTATGGACAACATTATTGTTTCCTAAGAAGTTATTCATACAAAGAAAAAGAAAACGGGCAAAAGAGGCATTATGGCTATAAAAGTGGATCTGAAAAAAGCTTATGATAGATTGTCTTGGGATTTTATCAAAGATACGTTGCATGAAGCTAGACTTCCTGACTCTTTGATAAACCTCATTTTGAAATGTCTCTCATCGGTTTCAATGCGAGTGATTTGGAATGGTGAACTTAGTGAACCCTTTATCCCCACCAAAGGCATCGAGACAGGGCTACCCCATATCGCCTTACACCTTTGTCCTTTGCATGGAACGACTGGGACACTTGATTAACACTGCGGTGTCTCAAGGACATTGGAAGCCCATCAAGTTATGCAGACGAGGACCTTCTATCTCGCACCTATTTTTTGTGGATGATCCAATTCTTCGCAGAAGCTTCTAGGGACCAGGTGCATGTGATTAAGGAAACGCTGAACATTTTTTGTGAAGCCTCAAGTTAACAAGTAAGCCACGACAAATCTTGATATTTCTTTTCCAAAAATGTCCATCCCTCTGAGGCGCATTTACTAAGCAAAAATTTAGGCTTTAAGCATACGTATGATCTGGGACGATATCTCGGATTGCCCATTCTTCACGAGAGAGTTAGTAAGAAAACCTACCAACATATCCTCGATATGGTCTAACAACGCCTCTCAAGATGGGTAGTCAATCTCTTGTCATTCACAGGGTGGGTTACTTTGACACAATCAGTCATTGCAGCCCTCCCCATTTATACCATACAAACAGTTTGTCTACCTCGCAAACTTTGTGATGAATTGGAGAAAATAATGCGACAATTTCTGTGGGACGCGAATAATGGCAAAAGGAGGATAAATTTGGTCAACTGGGAGAAAGTCTGCCAGCCCAAAGCTACAGGCAGGCTTGGTATCAGGAAGATTCGAGAAACCAATGACGCTTTACTTGCGAAACTCGGATGGACCTTGATTTTGAAGCCTACAGCGTTACGGGTACAAATTCTCTCAACCAAATACAATTTTGATATCGACAATATTCCCACTGAGCTCAATAATCAAGGAGGATCAATGATTTGGAAGAGTATTAAGGCTACCTAGCCCCACGTTCTTCAGGGATTGAAATGGAAAATCTGCAATGGAGACAGGACTCGCTTCTGGCTAGATCCTTGGGTCGAAAATCTGGAGCCACTGATACTACATACAACGAACCCTGTCTCACACTCAGAAATTGATATGCTAACTCGGCAATTCGTGGACACAAAAGGAAACTGGAAATGGGAAACATTCCGCCACCTACTCCCCCATTCGATATGTATGTCCATAGTGGGAATCCTTCCTTCGAAGGACCACTTAGTGCTGGATAGGTTGACTTGGGGTATTTAAGAAACGGGCCAATTCACCACAGCCCCTACTTATGCTATGATTATGGATCATGAAGCTAGGCCTTTCTCTGATTTATGGAGGATAATATGGAAATGGAAGGGCCCGCAAAGGATTCGATCCTTTCTTTTGCATGCTACAGAGGTCGCATGCTATCATTGTCATTTGGACAAATCCTCACTCCATATAATGCGAGATTGCACCAGAGGCCGCACCTTTTGGAATGCCTTCCCTATACAGACAATCTTGTCGGATTTCTTCACCTCGCAAGCCCATAAGTGGCTCATTAAAAACCTTCAAACAAATTGTAGCATACGAGATTTGGATTGGTCAACTATTTTTGGGACGGCTTGTTGGTTCTTATGGTCTTGGAAGAAGGAGGCCTTGTTCGAGGAGTACTTTTTTTGGCCAACTTCACCGTCGCACCACGTGTTAGAGTATGTTCATTAGATTCAGCACGCGCCTCAAAATGGCAAGGAAGAGCCAACGTGAGCAATCGATCGCAGACGGAACAACTAATAGGCTGGTGCAAACCTCCTCCTGGGTGGGTTAAATTAAATACGGACGACGCGTGCATACGATCATCCTCTCGGGTCACTGTAGGTGATCTTTTTCACGACAGTTCAGGAGCATGGCTAGGCAAATTTGTGCACAATATTGGCAGGTGCTCCCCTATTTCAGCTGAACTTTGGGGAATTATATCTGGTCTAAACCTTGTTTGGTATCTGGGATATCGTCGGATTGTGTTAGAAGTGGATTCGATTGCAGTGATAAATATTCTGTTGTCCCCATTTACACATTCAATGTCCCTTGATCCCCTTGTACTGAACATCAATGAGTTTTTCAGTCGAATCGGGTCGTCCTACCCCGCCATATTCACAGAGAGGGGCAATCGGTGTGCAAATTGACTTGCAAGTTTGCTGCTCAGTTTGAGCTAGAGAACACTATTTTAGAAAATACACCCACAGGGTGCCTTTCATTCCTCTAAGAGGATATGTCAGAGATTTATTTCCCTCGTTTAGTTCTGTAATCTTTCCAGTTTTTCCTTTCCTTTCATGTAAAAAAAAACACTATCGTGTTGGTTACTACTATCGACTGTATCGGCAAAAAATTAGTATCAAACAAAACAGTTTCATATCAAATTCTAGTATTGCTTTGTACCTAGTCTTTCGATTATTCCTAGTCGTTAACTAATACGATTTATATATATATAATTGAAGTAAAGTAAAAAAGAAACTTATAACATAATATATTGAGATTTGTAGCTTTATAAAATTTAAAAATTATTTTATAATTTTAAAAAGATATTTAAAATGATGCTTAATAGTAATCACAATAGTAAAACTAAATTCAATACTAAATGTAATATAATATTTGCATCACTTGACGTGATAGGTATATTTTACTTTTACCCTTTTTTAAAATTCAATAAAACAATACTTTTTAAAATTGATAAAATATTTTAATTTAAGAAATAGATCAATGCTATTTTTTTTTTTGTAATTGGACTGAGTTTGTACTTAAATAGATATAACATTTTTAATTCACTATTTAAAATATTATATTATGAATTTTTATATATGTAAACATTTTATTGCTGTATCCATTTCCATTACGAAATAGCTATACTCGTGCTATTTCAATAGTAAAAATTACTTAAATTCTTGACTTGTATATAAACAAAATATTTTAATTAGTATTGATAAGTTTATATATTTCTAATATGTTTTCCCTAAATCCAAACTTCACAATGCTTGTGCAGATGTAAACTCAGATGCAATCATTTAGAATAGCAATCAACACGAAGAGACAAATAAAAAGATTTCTCAAATAAAATAAAAACATGAAAGATCAATAAAAGCCAAACCCGAAAGAAGAGAAAAAGAAAGGAAGCTTTACCAGCTGGACCAGTCTACGAGATTTGTGTGGCTGTTTCTGGCTGTTCTTTTATTTTGCACGTATGAATAGGAACGAGGAGTTGGAGCCACATTAAAAAGGAAAACGAAAGCACAGGAAAAAAAAAAAAAACTCAATTTCCTTTTTTCTTTTTTTGTATGTAATCGTTGGGATGAATAATGAACAAATGCTTTGACAAAGAGAGAGAACGGAGAAGATGGTGGCAGGGGAAATAAGGAATCTATGCTGTACCACCCTTTGATCAAGCCATTCCAGCCATCCAATTCTTATTTATTTATTGGATAAGAGAAAAAGGTACAATAAACGTAAGTTTAATTAGAAAGGACATCTGGTTGATATTGTTGGTTCCACAATTTATGAGGAAGGCCTACAAGGTAGGAAAACCTTTCATTCATGGATGACTTTAAAGGGCCTGATTCTGGTGTTATAACTATTTGATAGCAAAAATAATAGATTGTGGTCACAGGAAATTATTTAATTTTACTTCATTTCATAAAATATTGGAGAATTGAGATATTTTTTATGAAGAATAGCGTGATTTTTAAGACGTTTTTCTTAGAGGAGTTTTCAAAGGTTGAACAATACATTTAATATCTTATTAAAATAGCTTGAGGTTATTTACATTAGTTATGGGACTAATATTAAAAGAATGAATGGTAAGGAATTTTTTTGGCACATGTTTATGTTTAAAAACGTTTAATCCAAATATTCCATTTAACAGGATAAATGGTGAAATATAAACCACAACATGCATGCATCTTATACAACAACTGGAATGTAAAGATACATGCATATCAAAACATATACATATGTACAACAACGGAAGACCAAGAAAAATACCTCCAGCCATTGCCTTCAAATCTGGATGTCTCTGTGAAGTTTGAGCTTCTATCATTTTCCTCAGCACAATTGATGGTGTAAACAAATGCTTGGCGAGAATAAGACCCAAACCAAAACCAACATTGTTTCTAAACAACACTTCCATACCCTACTGTCCATCACAGAGGCGGAAGGTTGAGGAAGTGGGCAACAAAACATATGCGGGAGTGACAGGTCATGATTAAATGGACCATATACAGGTAGGTACGAGTAGGTAAGGTTTGATCGAAAATCTTACACTCTCCCACTTGATCCATTTAACCCAAAACCACCATATATAATAAGAAATCAAATATATCAATCATTGCGATATGTCCTCTGATAGTGAGTAGTATCTTCCATGTATTATATATACAAAATTTCTCATTACTAGCCCTTCAACTTAATGAATAAACCATTATAGGTCCAAATTAATCGACATTTCTCAAAACCAATCAAAATATGTGTGCACAAAATATATGAGAAAATATCTAACTGGATAAGAGTTCCATTGAATCAACAATATACAACAAAATTACATTGTGGAACCAAGTCCCATATGCACTACGTGATCTTTAAACTGCTTAAGTGGCATGCCTTTACTTAAAGGATCCGCAATCATCAAATCAGTGCTAATGTGCTATATGATAACTTTCTTTTCCTTTACACGTTCTCTTATGGCTAAATACTTAATGTCGATATGCTTGCTTCGACTTCCACTCTTGTTATTTTTAGCCATAAAGACCACAGCGGAGTTGTCACAATACAACTTTAACGGCTTAGAAACTGAATCAACAACTCTGAGCCCAGATATGAAACTCTTCAACCATTCAAGTCATTCTTAAGAAATTTTGCATTTCTTGATTTCACAATTCTAGTGTCGTGAGATAGACAATAGAACCTATACCCTTTAGACCTTTCAGCATATCCAATGAAATACCCACTAATGGTCCTTGGGTCTAGTTTCTTCTCCTATGGATTGTAAATTCTCACTTTAGACGGGTATCTCCAAACGTGTATATGCATCAGACTCGGTTTTCAACCCTTAAATAACTCAAAAGGTGTTTTCGCGACAGCCTTGGTTGGAACCCGATTTAATATATACACAGCCGTCTTTAGAGCTTCTGTTCACAGGAATTGAGGAAGTTTTGTATTATTCCTCATACTTCTCACCATGTCCATTAAGATTCGGTTTCGTCTTTCTGCCATACCATTCTGATCTAGAGAACCAGGCATGGTGTACTGAGCAACAATCTCATGTTCTTGAAGAAACTTCGCAAAAGAACCAAGTGCTTGTCCACTTTCAGTGTATCTACCATAGTACTCTCCACCTCTATCTGACCTCACAATTTTAATCAGTTTTTCAAATTGATTCTCCACTTCAGCCTTAAAAATTTTAAAGGCATCCAAAGCTTCGTCCTTAGAAAGAAGTAAATAGAGATACATATATCGCAAATAGTCGTCTATGAAGGTGATAAAATATTTCGGACTATTTGCATCCATATCTCGACAACAAATATCTGTATGTATGATTTCTAATAGGTTTGTACTCCTCTTGGCACCCCTTTTAGACTTGTTAGTTTGTTTACCCTTAATACAATCCACACAAGTCTTAAAATCAGCAAAATCCAAAGTACTAAGTACCCCTTCATTTACTAATCGCTTAATTCTCTCAATGGAGATGTGTCCTAATCTACAGTGCCATAACATAGAGGATTCTTCATTCACAACACATCGTTTCAATCTATCAGTGACATGCATCAAATTATAGGCATCATTATTTTGTAACTGAAGGGAATAGAGACCATCAGATAATGTACCACAACCAATAACTTTCGATTCATTATACAAACTGAAACCAGAATATGAAAAGTTAAAGGAGAAACCAAATGGTACAAGTCTTGATACAGAAATCAAATTTCTAGAGAAATTTGGAACATAAAAGGTCTTTTCCAAACACAAAACAAAACCACTGCTCAAAACCAAACTACAAGTGTCGATGGCTTACACATGTGAACTCTTCTTGCTTCCTGAATAGATGACTTGTTTACTTCCCACTGGCTTCCTTAGGTTTTGCATACCCTGTAAAGTATTCAAAATATGGATTGTAGAACCAGAATCAATCCACCATGTGTTATGGTTAACATTAACTATATTAGACTTATAACAAACAAAGGAAATATGAGTACCTTTTTTCTCGAGCCAGTCCTTAAATTTGACGCAATATTTCTTCATGTGTCCCCTCTTCTTGCAGAAGAAACACTTTGACAGCTTCTTTATATCGACTTGAGGAGCAACTTTGCCCTTTTCCTTACTCTTGGCATCGTCCTACCTCTTCTTTCCAGAAACAATCAAATTGACCCTTTCACCATCTTCCATCAACAACCGCTCCTCCTCTTGCACACACATGGTCAATAGTTCGTTGATCGACCACTTATCCTTATATGTGTTATAGGAGATCTTAAAAGGACCGTTTTGTTGAGGTAAAGTGCATAAAATGTAATGAACTAGGAAAGATTTCAATATTGTACATTCCAACGCTTTCAATTGAGTTGCTATGTCCCTCATACGCATGATATGATCACATACCCCTTTTATTCCAGTGATCCTTAAGGATGACAACTGCATAATTAAAGTGCTGATAAGGGCCTTATCGGATGTAGCGAATTGCTCATCAATGGCCTTTAATAGATCTTTCACATTACTATGTTGGTCATCTAAATTACGAATGTCGGCAGATATTTTGGTCTTTATGAATGTTACGGAGAGGTGATTAGATCTCTCTCACCTTTCATAAAGAGCAATAGCTTCTGGAGTGCTGGTCTCAATCGTACTTGGCAGATCGGTCTTCCTAATAGCATAGTCTATATCCATCCAGCCTAAATGAAGCAAAATTCTCTCCTTCCAAACCTTATAGCTGTCACCTCTCAATTCGGGAATATTATATTGAATATTATATGATTGAATAACTTCAAATTGAGAAATAAAAATATATGCTCGTTATATATATTTCGAGACCTATAATAATTCATGATTTACCAATATAAATCATGCATTTAATAGATGACTCTAGTGACATAAGACTTGCCTGTGGGCTAAAGAATTACTCAATTAGATTTATCCGAAATGTTATAATAAAACTATAGAATTATGTTCCTTTTCTTAATTCCTGTTAGTAAATTAAGAAATATAATTCGATATTTTATCCTAATTAATCATACAAATATAATAAAATTCTTGTGGGTAGATTTTATTATATCACATACGATTAATTACAATTTATGTATTAATGTGATCTTAAGCTAAATATATAAT
>JANSVA010000216.1:10990366-11005126 GCA_025504915.1 Erythroxylum reticulatum | reverse complement strand
AAAAGATGGTTGATGTAAACAGTAAACTAGTAAAGTGTACAGTTCAACTGTATAATATACTGATATGGACTATTTTGTAAATTTTAAAAATTTTAGGGACTATTTCATAATTTTAAAAAATTCTCTGAAACGGTACCCGGTACCGACCGGTACCGGTACAGTTCCGTTCCAAAGTTCAATCCGGTACCAAACTAGGTACGGTATTCATAACTTTGGGTGGGATAATAACGAGGTTTGCCAAATTTTTTAAAATTAAAAAATGTAAAATTAAAAAATGTAATAATTTATTACTCAGGGCCAAAAGGAGGCCGAATAGTACTGGGTTCCTCAAATTTTTTAAAATTAAAAATATGAAATCATTTATTTTTAAATTAAATTAAAATTTGAATTGTTTTGACTTAGATTTATTTGAGGTTTAATTTTTGTAATAAAATAATATTATTTTATTTTAAATAATTAGATGTTGAATTTGTCTAAGTACGTATAAATTAATTTATTAAAAACAATTAAATTTAAATTTATTAGACAAAAATTGCCATCCTCCAACCAAAATCGAATCTTGAATCTTCTTTGTCATCAAACCGAGAGACCATCATGCTTCAAATTGACGATGGATGGGGCTGGTTTAGAGGTTAATTTATGGAAGAAGCAACTATGGTCTGCTGGGCATCTAATAGTAATCTGTATGTCGAATCAGTGTGTTTTGGTGAGCTTGGTCTTCCTGGTGCTTCCTATGGGCTCTTATTAGTTCGTTGTGTTACGCAAGGAAACGAAGACTAGGACGTAAATGATCCCCAATTCCCCACCGTAGCACCGAGCCTTCTGCCCCACATCTGGTAACCTGAAAACAACTGCACGAGAAATTCATTATTAGGAACCAGCCACCCTGTCATGTACTTTCTTTCCGCGTGACATATCTGACAGAGAAGGAAAATGTTTTAAAACTTAAATTGGACAGATGGGTTAAAAGAAAAGTTTAAAGTTTAAATATTTAATTAGTATTAAATTATTATAAAATTAGTCTATAAAAATAAAAATAAAAATAAAATATTTATTTAAATAAAAAATACTTCAACATTTTTTAATTTTGATTATTAAATCCTAATATTTTTATTTTTAAAAAAACTAATTATTTAACCAACCATTAAACTAATTACTGGTGATTATTTATCTTTTTATTAATAAATTATTTATTTCCATACAACATCAGAAAAACCTTTATTTCCATTTTACACGCCGAGTTACTACAGTAGCTTACCTACGAGAAAGGTCTGTCCAAGAGTAAAATATTTGTACTTTGTAGAAAATTTAGGTAACCCTTGGTTCACAAAGAGTAAAAAAATGGGAATAAGAATAAATATAGTAAAAAATAAAATAGATATAATCATTATAATTAAAAAAAATGAGAATAAAAATGAGTATAGTTAGAAATAAAAATAGATATAATCATTATAATTATGACGGTTAATTAAGACGAATGAATGATTACCATTATCATTGACAATGGTCTGTCTATTAAAAATACTGAGACATAAAAATTTGTTAAGATTTTGTTTTATATCAAAATTTAAATATATTTTAATTGATTATTTTTTATTTATGGACTCTATCTATAATGACAAAATATTTAGAGTCAAGTATATTGTGGTTCCAATAGCCCTTGAAGAAAAGAATACTCTAGTATTTTCTTGTATCAATATATCATTAGTTACATAACATCCTCAGAATATAATTTAATCATCCAAAATATTGTGTAATTTATTGATACAATCATAATATCCACCATTCTATTGTTATAGTAAAATCAAATAACATAATTTAATAAAATTTACATTTCTCTGATAATATAAATGATGTTATATTTTAAGAAATTAATGAAAAATATTTTAATTAGTTAATTACATCTTAATTAATTATATTTTAACTAATTAATTAAAATTTATCTTGATTAATTATTTTAACTAATTAATTATATTTTATCTTATTAATTTAATTAATTTAATTATATTTTATAGTTTAAATATTTTAATTATATTTAATTAAAAAATTAAAAAATATTAGTGTTGGTAGGAATCAAAACCATTCCTCCCATATATGGAATATATGGATTATTACCTAAAATTTAAGTATAAAAAACTATCCAATCAATTATAAGAAAGAACCTTCTATTACTATTTATTTCTATCCCATTTATTTATTGTCATACTCTTTAAGCTATTTAAGTTTAAAATATATGATTTTTTTAATCTCAATTATTCCTTAATAAACACTTATTTTTGTCCTTTCCTCTCATCACTGTATCGTCTCTCCTCTCTATAGTCTCTCTCTATTTCTAGAATATTACCTTCGGTGGTGATATTTTGTCTCAAGAATTCCTCTACTTTTTTATTTCTGTTACAATTTGCAGCCTTCGTCGGAGCTGCCTCATCTATGTGCGACAAAGAGAGTCCAAACTTAGGACTTGTAAAAATTTACTGGATGTTGTGTTAGGTACGGAGGTATAATGCATGCGAGCTTGGATAAGGAGTTTTTGAGTCTGATCCTGTAAAGATAACGTCCTTTTGTCGGCTTTTTCACTCCCGATTGTCTTTGTGTGTCGTATTTGTGCTGTTTTGATTTAGGGCGCTGGGCGATGAAGACATTCGGTTCTTCACGTCTAAAACCGGCCAATTTTTATTCATAATGATTGAAAGCAAAAACTGAATCAGAATTAGTCCAATTCGTATTAAGCCTGATCGAATGGGTCAGTCCGATTCAATTTTGCATCATTAATGGGGACTCTCAATTTTTTTTAAAAATGAAATATAAAATAACGTTAATTTTTTTAAAAATAAAAAATAAAATACATTTTTCTAAAAAAATTAAATTTAAACTTCGGCTGTCGAGGCTTAAATCATCCTAAAACTTAATTTTTAAAATAAAATGATAGAAGAATTAGGTCTAGAATAAAACAATATCATTTGCTTAAAAAAATTGAGTCGGGCCCAATTAAAAAATACCTAAATTTAAGCTAAATTGTAACCTTAGTAGGAAAGATGCTATTTGTACCGTGAACAAATTCATTCTGACTTCGTATAGAATATTCCGACTGCAAAATGTCTGTGCTCGATAGAAAAGCAAACATCAAATTAGTACTTCACTTTCACATTAGACGAACAGAAATGCAAATAATTGGACCTCAATTTTACGAAATTGGGCTTGAACCGAGTCAGACTTGGTCGAAAAGAATAGGTTCAGGTGACTTAGCTGCATTGCTCAATGGACCCAATTGATATTATAAAAGCACAATGACACGTACCGGCGCCTATATCCCCGTAGTGCGCTGGGACTGACAAAAATTTTGCTACCTCGCGTCCCACTACTCTTGATAATCTACGAGACAACTTACAAACGGTCAGCAAAGGTTAGAAGTTCAAATATGTAAGATTTATGCAGAAGTTCATGCAAATCTGTAAGATTTGACATTTATAAATTAAAGGTTAACATTTATTCATAAATTAAATTTTATAGACAAAATTTATTAACAATGTCAAAATTAATGTATGATGAGGATAGAGCCTTTTTCATATAGTAAAAGAAAAAAAATTCTGAAAAGAATAATAGATATAAATAAAACCCTTGTGAACCAAATTCTAATGGATGACCTAATATGAAGAAAAGTGAAATCATCGTATAATTAACAAGTGATATTAAACGTAATTACTATCCTCAAGAATGAAACCACTCTTTTAATACTTTCTCATCCTAAATATTATATTAGATGCCGGACACTAGAAAAACTTTGATTTGTAATTTTGAAGTTCTATTGAAAGAAGCCCATAAAATATATAAATTATGTCCTATCCCCTCTCATCAGGCCTAATCATAAATACTTGAGCCTAAAGCTAGGCATGCAAAATTTAGGCTAACTAAAATTACCTATATCATTTGGTGCTCATAGTGGAGCTTTAATGATTGACATTAAGAAGCATATATTTGACGATGACGCACTCATATCTTTTGTTTTAACAAAATATAGAACTAATATACCCCTAAACAACCCTATAGAACTAACAAACCCATCAACAACCCTCCAATCTCGATAATGCAAGGCATCTAATAATGCTCAAAAGTATATAATAACAACTAATTATCATAACTGCAATTCTCTAATCCAGACCTACACCAGCATAGATTCATAAGGATAAATCTAGAACACTAAAGAGTATAAAACAGGTTAAATTAGTATTAGATGAAGCCTACCATAATGAGTTAGTAACTCAAGACAGACTTGCAAATCAGAACAATGTTCCAATCCACCTTTCCACACCATTATGTCATCTAGTGGTCACAAAAACAAGACCAAAAGCACCTATGTATCACATTGGACTGTCATTTTATAAAAAAACATACAATTGAAACGATTGGTGTCAAAATTCAATCTACCAATATTGAAGCCCTATAATAGGGTCACAAATCCTTGCAATCGTACTTTCCAATTCACAAAATAATGGATCTATATAAGGCAATATACATAATTAAGTATCACACCTTTTCATTTATGTTGGTAAGCCAAATGAGAAATTGATACCAAACGCTCCTTATAGACTCAATAATAAGTTTCAAACAATTAAAAGATTAGTTTGAGACTCACTTTGCTAATAACCAATGTACATATTGTGATTTGGTAACACTATTTAAAGTAATAGAAAAGTTAATCGAGACCTTTTGAAATTTAAAAAGATGATTCAATCTTGAATTCATATAAATGCTCAATCTCCACGCATCTATCGTAGCTATGGCTTTTGAGAAAGGGCTGAAGAGACATTAGTCATATGGAAATCTTTATAGATTAACATATTCCATCCCTTTAAAGAAGTTCAAGAAAGGAAACAAAGATACATTGAACTAGAGGAGGTAGAATCATTTATAGAATGCCTAAATCAAAAGCCAAAGCATACACAACATCGTGGATATGGAGAATAGTACACATTGTATACTATGTAAAAGCAATATAGTAGACCTATTAAATTTCTGGCAATTGCCACTAACCAGGGAATATTCTTGGGTTTTTAGTTACATACTGATTTTGAGAAACCTAAAGCACATGTTTGAGAAGGGAGAAAACATACGGGTTTGGTATGACAACTAGTTAAAATTCAGCCCTCTTATCCAAAGAAATGAGATAGAGTCATATAAGGAATATAGTTTATGTTAATGCAAGAGTCTCGTTACAAAGATGGAATGTGGTTAGGAAACTTCAGAGGATTTAGCTCCCTATCTTCCCTATATCACTTACTGGCATTGTGAGGATAGTGTCGCCTGGATTCCAGATTCTAGTGTTGTGATATGTACAGATCATACTATGTTTTTCTAGGAGTTTTAGTGCATTTTCAAGTGTTCTTAGATGATTATCATGTATAAATGATTGTCATCTATATAGGCTTAAAATTGTGTTATTATTAGTGTTTGATTATGTTTTAAGTATTTGTGTCGTTTAGAGAATTAATTCAATCTTAATTTTATATTTCATAAGAGGTTTGATGTGTTTATAAGTGTTGGAAATCAAGAACTTAAAGAATGAAGGGGTTGTTAAAAGCTTGAAGGGTGTCACGACTGTGCACAAGGAGCATGGTTGTGACAAGCATGTATGGAATTGCATGGCTTTGTGTCAAGATCATGAAAAGGTGTCATGCTCATGAAAAGGGAGCATGGTCGTGATAGAGAGGCTGAATCATATGAATCATGATCGTGACTCGAGATTTTTCATATTTTTAAAGTTCAGGGCTATTTTTGAAATCAAATTAAGTGTGAAAAACCTAGACATAACCCTACCTTAATGCACTATATAAGAACATGAAAAACACCAAAAGAGGTAACAACCATAATTCAAAAGTAGATCAAAGAAGAGCTTCGAGTATTTCCAACATTCTAGATCAAGAAGTCAAACAAAGTTTTGATTCTTTTCATTTATTTCTTTCATTATCCTTGATGTGTAATTGGATTTCTATGATGTTTAAAATGTCTATGGATTTCTAAATCCAAGTTATGAATTATTTTGGAATTATTTTGTGAACTTTAATTATTGTTGATTTCAATACATCTTTGAATGTTTGTGATGATTGTTGTGCATATGCTTGAGAACAAATCGAGAAAGTGAGTCAAAGTAATTAGTGTTAGGTTATACAATAAGAGTTGGCAATTTAATAGCCCCATAATTATCAAATTAGATCAATCGAAGAGAGATTTTAGTTATGAAACTAATTATCTAATAGATTGTTTTAGATTTAATTGAATAAGCTAGGAATAGTTTTATGAATCAGGAGATTACAAACCTATAATTATTGAATTCAATTAGAGTTAATTGATTAAATCTTGAGAGAAAGTAATAAAAACATTAAAAAATCTAGGATCAAACATAATTGAGGCTATAAGATTAAGGGAATCAAAATAAGTAAAGAATATTTCCTAAGTGTTAAACTTTGATCAAACCCTAACTTTATTGGGAGCTCACTTATTTATTTGCTTAATTTTTTCGTTTATTTAATTGTTTTAATTTATTTTAATTCAAATAAATTTCTTAATACCTTAGACAAAGTTAGGTTCAAATTATTTAAGTGTTTATAATCCTCGTGGGAATGGTAACTTTAGTACTACAAGATATGATCTATATATTTGCAAATATTGAAAGTTTTATTATATATAGAACTTACTCATCATGGAGTATTCACCAATACGTTATGTTACAAAACTTTTGAAGATGGAAGCGAGATGGTACCTTAGTTTAATCTCTTATGGAACAATTTCTTGAATCCTAAAGAATCAATGATTACTTGACAGGTTATCAAGAATGGAATTAGAACCAAGAGCTTATGGTTTAACTTATAAAATCCCATTTATGTTTTGCATAAAGAAGAAGAAGAGGATATGAATCACTTATTCTTTTAATGCAGGTACTCCAAAGCAGTATAGAGTATAATCTTGCACAAATTGGATGATTGTTGTCCTTCAAATGATTGATTAGAAACTTTAAGTTGGATTATCAGGGCTGCTAAGAATCAAAAGCAAAATGGACCACTATACGAGACAACTTTCACAATAATATCTTATTCTTAATGAAAAGAAAGAAATAAGAGATCTATAGGAGGAGTCAGTAAACAAGCATCATCTAACTGAGGAAACAATTAATTGGATTAGATCCATACCAATTGCAAAATCAGCTCATAACAACTTGTCTACAGAAATGAAGACCAGATGGAATTTGTAACTTATAGAATGTGTTATTTATTCTTGCTTAACTAGTTAATAGTAACAGTTCGTTTGTGAATTCATTACAATTTTGAAATAGCTTTGCTATGGTTAATGATGTTTTTATTAATTTCCCAAAAAAATATAATAGACCTATTAGAGAGAATATGACTGCTAAAAACTCGAAGAAATAGGGTAGATTTAGAGGAAAAAATAAAGTGAAGTTGCTTACATGAAACATATCTCTAAATCATATCTTAATCTTTATAAAGGAATGAGATCTTGAAAAACCACCTTGACTAATACCATAAAGGAGGCGATCAACAAAAAGTTACTATAGCTTCGATCGAGACTATGATTATGACATTGGGGAATGTAAGAACTTTTGGAACAGAGCCACTTGGAATAATTCATTAGAAGGAACAAAAATGCTTACACACAAAGTTCTTTAACTTATAAGTAAGACCAACTCATAGTTAGATGTAGATCGTGAAATTTAGACCAAGGAATAGGGGATGGAAGACCCCTATAGTTCTTAAATATAATAGTTAGTGGAGATAGCGATTTTAGCATGTATAAATTAAAGAGGTAAATTTAAGACAATTATGCCAATGTTAAACTATATATTAAGACTAAAAGATGATGAACAATAATGAAAATATAATTATATAAAGAGGATCAATCAAGCTAATGTAATCATAATGAAGACACAACAGTCATCATACATCACAAACTTTAAAGTAAAGTTAATTTTGTTGAATAATGGAAAATCTATTGACATTCTCTTTTACAATCTTTTAAAGTAATGATAATCAGACCATGATAGCTTAGGCTAACATCTGTCTCTTTGATCACAATTAGAGGAGACAAGTCTTCCCTAAAGGGAAAACAAATCTTCTTGTTATAATATGAAGTACCCCATAAGCAACATCCAATAAATGGAATTCCATTTTATATACAAATTTGTCATATATAATGCCATTTTTAGTAGAGCTTTGTTGTGTGCAATAAGGTTCACCTTTTAACCAAACTAGCAACTCAGAAAATTTTCTATAGGGAGGAGAACAGGGAAGTCTTGGGGGTCCATCAAATCTTGAGATAACGTTATAAGGCTTCACTAAAGAATATTAAGGAGATAGACCCAAAAGTCATCAAGAGTGCAACCAAGTTTAAAGCAATTGAAGAGATTTGGAAAGTCCAAGTTATAGATGTGAACTGTAATATAATGTTACGAATAAGAGCATAAATGGAATAAGAGTAACACACTTAAATGGTGAAATTTTTAAAAGAACAAGAAGAGATAATTGTGTGGTTGCCTTTAAACATGAAAGAGATGAAACAATATGTGATAAATCCCTAGTATAATGTGATATTTTTTAGCACGAGAATGACAATATGCAGTATAGGAGAACAAAGATAAGCTTTTGAGTATAGGCTTTATAAAGGAAGTGGTGTAACTAGATTGATTCCCTAATAGGGTGATTGAAAGAAAGTCTAATTGCAAATGATGCCTAAACACCACATAATCCGCTTTGCAAAATTTCAAATTAAATGTCATGTAAAACTATTAGATAAATGCCTTGTAAAATAATAGACTACTTATGTAACCAATCAATAGACTCAAAATGATAGACTAAATGTCTAATAGAACAACTAAAAAAAATTAAATTGCCTTTGAAATAATAAACCAATAAAATATAGACCCAATATTGTTCAAATGACATATTCAATATCTTGTAAAATGGCAAGTTAAGCATTAGGAAAATTACTGAAAAACATGTTAAATGTCGCCATAGACAATATGCTAATTATTATTAAGTGTAATCTTCTCTCTAAACAGTAGACCAATCTTCACTACCAATACAACATATTTACATAGTTAGCTTCACTAAAATGATGTCAACTTAAAAATACATACCATAGGTCTTCAAACTCACATAAATAAAATATTAACAACATAAAAAATGCAAGTATTTATGACATCACCATATTGGCCTAAAAATAACTTCATGACCATCACTCCCCATATTATTCCTATTAGCTACTTGAAATTTGTTCTCCCTCTAATATGTATGCAAAATCATCTTTCTCCACCTCAAGATCATGTTTATTGGTTGAAGAATTCAGAATATCCATAATGGACAACAAATCAATGGACAAGTCTTTATGTTTACTAATTATCAAATTCTTATAAGCTTGAAATCCCCTATGCATAAATGAATAAAATTATGGTAATTATAGGTCTCAAAGGTCTTACTTTTATATAAAGCATGACAAACATCTAACTTAAACTTCTTCCTTGTATGTTAAGCCTTATATTATTGTAACACCTTGTCCAAATGTTCATTCTCTTCTTTCAAGCCTTTGATATGAGCATGGGGATAATTGATTAAACCATATAAAACATTTGATATCGTCAAATTACATCTTATCCCTACCCTTTTGGTTGGTGATTTCAATAGCCTTTACCTCATTTACTTTTTGGGCTTAATTTAGTGAAGAGATTGAGTTTATCAATCTTTAGACTTGTATACTTGTTATATATCACCATTGTAATAGTTGTATTTAAGATAATAACATCATATCTAAATTAAAAACAAAGAAAATAGTAAAGCAATAAAAAATAGGTTCCTATACCTAAGCCACATAACTATCTGAGGTATTACAAATAGTATTGTACTCAATATCATGAGGTGGTTCTCATCATTTAGAAGAACAAATTTAAGACATATGATCCCACATTATTGGAGTTAAACACAAAATAAGTAATCTTAACAATCCATAGTGGATAATAGACTTTATTAATATAGGAGCTTTGCCTTTTTAACATCAAAGTATTGTGACCATATACTATCTAAGCTTTATGATGTTAGCCTTAATTTGAATCATTTGGTGTCATAAGTTATAGCTCCAATAAGTCTATTATCTTTTTATTTTGCTCAGAGCTCTCGTTGGTTGATTTAAATTTTTCATGACTTCTGCTCCAATCCTTATCACACTTACCCTTCTTAATCAAATTAGTAAACCTACCCTTAGAGGCAAGTTTTTCTACCCTTAAATCTATGTAAGCTAGATCCATATCTATAATGAAAGATTATGATATATAAATATTACAAATCTACAATTGTTAAAAATTTAAGAAAAACTATGATTTTTTATGGAAAACTCTAGCCTCCAATAATAAAATCTTTGATACTGTCCTATGTAAGAGAGATACTTGCTTTACTCAAATATGACTTGCACTCTAACAGATAACATGCCACTAAAATTATCTTTATCATTAAATATGAGATTGGGTTCTCTCTACACTTGTTTGAAACTTTACTCATAACCTTCTTCCAAAAATAAAAAAACTTCCTCTTCTAATCATTCTTTCCATTGTAAGGCTTTTTTACTTTTATTCTTATAAAATTTTTGGTTGTACCACCCATAAAACTTCCTTATAGACCTAACTAATGCATTAATATGAGCAAGTCTATGCTTGGTTGTATGTTTTCGAAATGATAAACTACTAACAGCCCCGATATCAAACACCAAGAATAAGGATGTAGTTGCCCCATTAACAACCTAAAACAACCTATAAAAATATGCATTCTAGTAGGCATGGGTTCTTTAATGCTTATAGACATATGGATGCTATACTTTATTAATATGTCAGTTAGGTTTAGCCTAAGCCTGAACTCAATTTTTTTAGCCTTGAAGTTTTAATAAAACAAGGGGAAAAATTATAAGTAATTGTCCATTTACCACTAGTGTCAAGCTTTTTAATATTTGTAACCATCATACTATGCCTTGCTAACCCAAACTCAATGCTAAATTCACTTTTGGACCTAGTGCTATAACTATCCCCACGCAACAAGCTACTATATGTAAATATTATCTTAAAAGAAATAAATTAGGAAAGCCTTACTATATAAAGATGAAATGCTTGTACTAAATAATGAGTAATTGAAATTAGATGCTTAGACTCTTATATTTTTATCAAAGGGAAAAAAGATACACAAACATAAAAGGCGAGAGCTATTTATATAAATGGATATACAACATATATTCCTTAGTGAACTAGCCTATGTTCCTCTCTGATAACTTGAAGATGAAAAACAATCAGATGCACTGGCTAAAGGGAGACAATGTGATAAAGAAAAGTTTTAAAAAAGATACAAGGTCTGAAGCACACCGTGTCTCAACCTATGTACCAATATTTAAAAGATACAATAAGTTAATTAGCTTAAGAATGGGCTTCTTAAAGCCTATTTCCCTATATAAAAAAAGTGAAAGACATAAGGTATAAGGTATGACCATTTCCTATTCCATGTCCGTGATAAACAAAACATATAAAATGGAAGCAAAAATTCTAATTTGAGTATTTATTCCACTTTTAGTTTATTTTAAACTTAAAGGTTTGCCACCAGGAGGTAGAAAAACCTATGTTTTAAAATTTGGATGGGCATCAAACAGACCAAAGGAAAGACTTAAGGTTTAAAGCTTAAACCAGTATTAAACAATTAGAAAACCAGTATATAATAAATAAGAAGTAAAAATTATAACAATAAGTAAAGTAAAATATTTTACTAAAATAAAAATACATATGTGTCTATTATTATAAAATGAACAAATCATAAATCAAATATAATAATTTAGAATAAATCTGAATCTAATTTAAAAATTAGAATAACAATAAAAATCAAATTATATTTCTAAAAGAGGTTGTAGCTCATCATCATCAAAAGTTTCAAATTTTCTAATGCTACCTAAAGGCTCGTAAAATATGCTTTTATCCAAATGATTTGCATCAACTTCTTCTATTGCATTCAAATAAATTAAAATTAGTAATGTATGGAAATTTTCTTACGTGTAAATTTATAAATGATCAAAATAAAATATAAACTGACCATCAGTAGATATTCTTAATTTATTCGTTGTGACAAATCCCATGTCTTGCAACGTCAGTCGTCACCAAGATTGGGATGATGCCACTTTTAAACAATCACAATGCTTGCTTACTTTCCTGAGATATTAATTGAAATAAAAAAACATAAATAAGTTAAGCACAAAAAAGAAACTTTATAACATAATGTAAAATTTCATCATTAAAAATAGTGATTAATTGAATCATAAAATAGCATGTTATAAATAAGGGGATAAATGAGATATAAAAGAAATATAAAGATCAGTATATAAAAACAAAGGCAAGTGGATAAGGGTTCAACCTTTTTAGTCGGTCTTTAAAGGAAGTACATTTAGCCTAAAATTCTTTAATAGAAGGTCTACTGATTCTCTTTATATAACAAACCCATCAAATATTTTATTTATCACAATTATCTCAAATCTAATGCCCTGAATGTGCATTCAAATGGATAATTGAATACCAAAGAACACAAGAAAACACCTATTGTGGTCTATCACCATGAATACTTATAGTTGGGAAGCCATTGACATAAAGCCAATGTTTAAGTGAATCAACACCCTTATTTGTCTCCATAAAAATCAATGTCAAAGTTTGCTAAAAAGTCAATCAAGTCTCAATCATCATGGAGCTATACAAATATAATCACGGGCCAAAAAAGCTTTATATGAATTCAATCGCAAAAGTCTTTTAGAGAAGAGGGAGGGAAAGATAGGGAGCAAAACTTGTCTTTTCCTCAAACTTACTTTGTCATGAACACCATTTGCCCTTTGTGCATGAAGAAGGTCCATAATATGACTTCTTTAGTCTGAATCATAGACAAATTCATCTCTTTGGACAATCAAATCAGTACTAGAGCCCACTCGCTCAACAACAAAAAATATATAGTTATACAGAAAATCCAAAGTTAGTCTTATAAAGACCAAACATTTGAGCAAATAAGAGGCACTAACATCAAACAATGAGATAATTATTGGGAGAAAGCTAAAATGTTTTCCTAATGCATGATACATATCTCATACTAAATTCTACCTAAGGTAACCTGTTAATGTAGATAAGAGAATATAACCTAAAAGTTGGAAATAGAAAACTGAAGGTATGTAGACCTATGCATGTAGCAATTTCACACAATACAATACCAATTAATTATTTCTAACTTGAATGCAAATAAAGGACCTTACAAGATAAAAGAAATAGTATCATCTACTATCCATCTCCTTTAAGTTGCTTAAAAGGGATGTAGACTTAATAAGTTGAGGCAAATAATGAAAGTTTTAAATAAAATATATATCATGCTAGGATTTAAATCTTAGATGAAAGCACTTGATTCCTAATGATTGGCAAATGTAATTGGTAGTTATATAACAAACCTATGTTCTAATTCTTGAATCAAACTTGAAAATAATGTTAACCTGGTTATAGATCATAAATTGAGTGTACTTTTAAAATAACTATATAAGAACTTATGGTCGATCTTCATTTATATCAGTCTAGTTTAACCTTGTAATAATAAAGAGAAAATGAACAATAAGATGTTAATTGTTTCATGAAAAGAGATATGACATATTAAGATCCTTCAGCTAACTCTAAGCATTTTGGATTAGACAAAATTAAAAGCTTATTTTAGCGCAATATTAATAGCTAATTTAATATCACTAAAAGGAAGAATCAAATAACCATCTCAAATGTATTTCCACATAAAGTTTCACCATAATTTGCAGAATAACAAGTTCTTTCATTTTAACCTCTAGCAATATAAACATAGTAGATGTAGAAAATTTCACAGATAACCATATAAAGAGATAAGAGAACTAGATCGTTGGACATTTTGTGAGATATAAAAACATTAAACAGCTCATTAGAGCTCCCACTTGCCAAAAGTCAAAATGAAGGCAGAAAAGCAAATTTCAAGAAAGCTAAGAAAATAATAGAAAACTTGTTGATTAATTGGTGCTCCTCCATGATCATTAACCACCTTAACATCAGTTTGAGATGGGAACCTTTTTTGCCTCCTCATATATCTTTACTTAAAAGCACGTATGATAGATTCTATAATTTTTTTTTCAAACTCATCCAAGTCTGAATTCTATTGGCTACTTTGATTTTCTATTTTAGTGTGAAAAATAGATGTGAAGTCCTTTCAAGAGGTTTCATGGAGTTATACCTATCATGTTGTAGGGGAAATGTACGAACATCTCTTAAATGAAAAAACAAACTAGAGCTTTATCTAGAAAGAAAAAAGAGAGGTCAAAAATATATGGAAGAACCAAACCTCTCAAAGATTCTGGCTTTGTAATTCCTGTGATTTACCAAAAAACGAAGTGAGGAGAAATGGAGAACTGAGATTCCTAGAAAACAAAACTGAGATTCCTAGAAAAGAAAGCATAAGGAGTAAAGTGAGAATGGTTTCTTAGCTTATGAAATTATATAGAACAAACTAGTTTCGACTAGTTCATGAATAAACTGGCTAGTTTTTATATATGTAGGTTATAAAATAAAATCGAACCAGACAACTAGCCAGTTCATATTATTTTTGGTCAAACCTACCGGTTCAGTTTGGTTTTTAAAACATTAAGAAAAACCCTAAAGAGACAAACTCTACATCTGTATTTTTTTATATAGAGAAG
>JANSVA010000216.1:10974819-10990266 GCA_025504915.1 Erythroxylum reticulatum | reverse complement strand
CTTTTCAACTAACACAAATAGTTCGTAATAAAATTATCAATTAATTACATATTTCTAATCATATTAAGGACCAGGGGCATTTTTGTCATTGTCACTATTTTTTCGTTCTGTCCACTGTAACCAAACACATTCTGTCCTCGAGACGGAGACAGAAATTTCTGTTCTGTCCACCACAACTAAACACCTCACTGTCTCCAATTTTTGTTCCGTTCCGTCTCCAGATACCGGAGACAGCAACCATACGCAGTGTAAAGTTTCCTATTGAGGACCAAGTCCTCGGTAAGATCCAAACCATCCATATCATTCTTGATCACTTCCCCTTAGTTCTTTTTAGGCCTTCCTTTTTCGTCTTACAGTCTCTTAAGTATTATTTTCTCACATCTTCTCACTAGAGCATCGAGGAGCCTCCTTTTATCATATTTGAACCATCTAAGTCGTGCTTATCCCAATTTGTCATTTATACCATCCACCTTTAATTTGTCTCTAACCATTAGATTTTTGACCTTATCTTTACTGATAAGGTTACACATCCACTGGAGCCTCCTCATATCTGTTATTAAAAGCTTATTATTATGTATTTGCTTGATGGGCTAACATTCTACTCCATCTTTGAGCTTGAGCTCTTGATGTACTTCTCCATTTGAGGCATCCTGATATGATACAATAGGCTATATCTTTATTGATCTCTCCATTGCTTTGGATGATAGGACTTAAGTACTTAAAACACTCCTTCCATGGTATAACTTCTTATCTAACCTTTACCTCTACTTCAATAGTCACTTGATGGCCTGAAAAGTTGCATTCTAAGTATTTAGTCTTTGTCTTGCTCACTTTAAATCCTTCAACTTTAACATGTCTCTCTAACACTCTAGCTTGACATTGACCCCCTCTCTTGTCTCATCTACTAAGACAATATTGTCAGCAAACAACATACACCAAGCTACATCTCTTTGAATATTCTTAGTAAGATCATCCATCATTACTGAGAACAGAATAGGGTTTAATGCAGAGCCTTGGTGTATCCCAATACCAATAGAAAATTTTTCAGTATCTTCTCCCATCGTCCTTCCTCTAGTTATTACCCCTTCATACATATCTTTAATCACCCTTATATATGTCATAGGAACTCTTTTAACCTCTAAACACCTCTACAAGATTTCTCTAGGACTCTATCATATGCTTTCTTTAGATCAATAAAAACTATGTGCAAATTTTTCTGTCTTTCCTTATAGGATTCCTTTACTCTTTTAAGGAGATGTAAAGCTTATATTGTGGACCTTCCTGGCATAAAGCCAAATTGAATTTCTGATTTAGAAGTCGTCTTTCTAACTTTATTCTCAGTTACCTTATCCCACAACTTTATGGTGTAACTAAGTAGTTTAATGCCTCTATAGTTGTTATAGTTCTAGATGTCTTCTTTCTACTTATATAGAGAAATTAACAAACTTAGTCTCCATTCATCCGACATCTTGGCAGACTCAAGGATCACATAAAAAATCTTGACTAGCTAATTAAAGCCTTTGATGCCTATTCTCTTCGATACCGCTATGGGTATCTTATCTGGTCCTACTGCCCTTCCACTCTTCATCTTCCTTAAAGCTTTTTTAATTTCCTCCTTTGTGATATGCTTACACCAAGAAATGTTATTAAATACCTTATACTTGATGAGGTCACCTAAAGAGATGTCTTCCTCTATGCCTTCATTAAAAAGGTCATAGAAGTACCTGTGCCATCTACTCTTTATGTCCTTTTCCTCTATGAGCACCTGCCCTGCTTCATCTCTTATACTTCGAACTTGGTCTACGTCTCAAGTTTTTTTTTCCCTAACTTTTTCTAACTTAAAAATGTCATTTTCTCCCTTTTAAGTATCCCTTCTCCTGTACAAATTATTGTATATATCATATATATTTTGTTTAATAGCAGTCTTATTTTTTAGTATTGTTATAATTCTTTTTATTAGTTTATCTTCTTTTTCTTCTTCTTCTCCAATTGTTCTAATTGGTTATATAAAACTTAATTTTTATACTTTCAATTGTTTCTTATTTTCTTGGGTTCTAGTTGTATTTTCTTTATTTTATTTCTATCCAATTTTTTTCTTTGAAGTTATTTAATAAAAGCAAGGATTAAAAACTAGTCTTCTTAATATATTAACAAGTTTGTACAAAAACCTTTAGTCAAGAGTTTAGGAATTTTGAGATAAACAAACGAGGGAGTGATTTTTCTATTAAAAATTTCATATAGTTTCATTATGACTCAAAAAAGAAGAAAAACTCTACCAAAGAGAAGGAAAGAAGTAACGAGGATATAGTAGGGATAAACCTAGAGTTTATCATGAATGTCATACAAGGTCAATATGAGCATCTCATTAAACAATGTGGTAAAGTAACGGATAAGTTGGAGAAATATAAAGCTCACCTTTACATACTAGAGTATATGATTAAGGTTTATGATGAGGCTGAGAGTTCTGTTAACTACTTAGGAGAGTTAAATTTAAAGGGAGGTAAAAGAGATAAAGGTTGAAGAGAAGGTAGAATGGGGAGACAAGTAAGGTGTTAAGTCAAGAAGACTTCACTTCTTCTATTCATTTTGATGAAAAACAAATAATCATAAAAGTGTGTCAATTGTTTTGATGAGTTTGTTAAGTGTGCAGATAAATATAAGTGACACAAATTGTCAACTCAAGACGATACTTAAGGAAAAAATGAAATAAGACAAAGCGTTTTAAATAGACCAGACAAAAGTGTGAAGCGTTTAATCTAAAACACCAGATGAATCACAACACCAAACGAAGTGCAACACTAGACGAAGCGTAACACTAGATGAAACATAACATCAGAAGAAGCATAATATCAGACGATGCAAATGAAAAATATTCTAGAATGTCAGTCAGTTAGTTAGTTGGAGTTAGTTACAAGACTCAACTAATAACGGTTTCTAGAAGATTCGAGAAGCAGATTTCTCAAGAAGACAGTTGAAGATTTAGGTTATAAATACTAGTTATAGTCATAAACTAATAACAACAATACAAGAGAGAAAATCTGATTATACAAAGGTTACTTAGAGAAACTCTATACTCAAGTGCAAAAGAAAAAGAGCAAATACATATGTAACGGGAAGCTCAAACAATATCTTTCAAAGTGAAAGAAAGGCTAGAGCCTGGAGAGGCTAAAGAAGCAAATAAAGAATACTTTGTGAGACAGACCTGAAGAGGCTCTGTAAGTGCATAAATAATACTTGTAACGTTGAAGAGTATAGTGAAATTTCAGATAAACTCTGAGGACTGGACATAGCCCAAGGTTAAGAGTAAACCCATATAAATCGCGGCATCATATTCTCTAACCCTTATCTCATTAATTTTCTTATTGTTAGAAGAATAGATAATAATTTTCGTTGTTGTATTGTTCATCAAATTAAATGAATTATTCTGTAATCATCTAAATTTGTAAAGAAAAGCAAGAAGATTCTAAAGATTAATATCTTGGACAATTTAACACAATTCAACCCCCCTTCTCGTGTGTTCTACATATTATACGTGATTTCTATATTAACAAGTGATTTACTTCAGTTAGTATCAAAGCAAGGTTTCCAAGAAACACTGTTACAAAGTGAGGACAAAGATCCATGGCTGAATCACTTATTTTTATGACATAAAGATGAATCTCTTAAGTGTTTTAAAGTTTTATCCAAAAAGTTACAAAATGAAAAAGGAATTTCTATTGCTGGAATTAGGAGTGATCATGGTGGAGAATTTGAAAATGAAAATTTCAAAATGTTTTATGAAGAGAATGGAATTTTCTATAATTTCTCTACTCTTAGAACTCCTCAACAAAATGGAGTTGTAAAGAGAAAGAAAAGGACGATTCAAGAAATAGCAAAGACTATGCTATATTAAATGAATCTTCTTAAGTATTTCTAGGCAGAAGCTGTAAATAAAGCTTGTTATATTCAAAATATAGTATTTTTGTGACCTATTTTAAATAAAACTCCATATGAATTATGGAAAGGCAGAAAGACGAATATATCTTACTTCCATCCTTTTGATTGAAAATGCACTATATTGAATACAAAAGAAAAGTTGGATAAATTTGATTCTAAGATCAATTTAAGAAATTTTCTAGGATTTTCAATTACTTCTAAAGCTTATAGAATTTATAATCTTGTTTCTAAATCTATTGAAGAGTCTATGCATGTAAAATTTGATGATGATTCTCATTTAGATAGGAGAGATGATTCTGATAATGAAACTTCATTTGCTCCTTTAGTTAATAATCTAGTCATGACACCATCAAACGATCCACCTGTTAAGGTAGAAGATATTTTTGAAAATGTTAGTCTCAGAAAAGATTAGAAATATAAATCGTCTCACCCAAAAAACTTGACTATAGGAAAAACATCAGAAGGAGTGAGAACTAGGTCTAAATTTAGAAGAGAGTTAAATGTAGTATTTGTTTCTGAGTTAGAACCTAAGAAAATTGATGAAGCTCTTCAAGAAGAAGCTTAGATTTTAGCTATGCAAGAGGAGTTAAATCAATTTACAAGGAATAAAGTTTGGTCTCTAGTCCCTAAACCATCCAATAAATCTATTATAGGAACCAGATGGGTATTCAAAAATAAACTAGACAAATTAGGAAAAGTAAATCGTAACAAAGCTAGATTAGTAGCTCAAGCCCATAACCAACAAGAAGGAATAGACTATAATGACACATATACTCCTGTAGCTAGACTAGAAGCTATTAGGATTTTGTTTGCATATGTTGTTTCTCATGATATAAAACTATTTCAAATGGATATGAAAATTGCTTTTTTGAATGGTTTTATAGATGAAGAAGCTTTTGTAAAACAACCCCTTGGTTTTGAAGACATTGATTAACCAGACTATGTCTATAAGATTCATAAAGCTTGGTATGATTAAAACAAGCACCTCGTGCTTGGTATGATCTTCTGAGTTTGTTTTTGATTAAAAATGACTTTATTAGAGTTCAAGTAGATAAAACTTTATTTAGAAAATATATTTAAAATGATTTTATAGTTATACAAATATATGTAAACGATATCATTTTTGGTACAACTTCTAAGAAATTATGTTCAAGTTTTAAAAATCTTATGAAAAGTGAATTTGAAATGAGTATGATGGGTGAATTAAAGTTCTTTCTTGGTTTACAAATTAAACAAACTGAAGAAAAGATCTTTATTCATCAACAAAAATATATCAAAAAACTTTTAGCCAAATATAAAATGCAGAATGTTAAACCAATGTCAACTCCTATACATCCTTTAATCCTCTTATATAAGGATGAAGCTGGTAAGAAGATTGATCAAACTCTTTTTAGAGGAATTATTGGTTATTTGCTCTACCTAACTACAAACAGACCTGATATATTGTTTAGTATTTGTTTGTGTGCAAGATTTCAAGTAGATCCTAGAAAATCTCATTATATTGCTGTCAAAAGAATATTGAGATACTTGGCAAGTTCTACTAATCTTTGCTTAATGTATAAGAAAGGTAAAGATTTCAGGTTAATTGGCTACTGTAATGCTGATTACGCTGGAGATAGTATTGATAAAAAGAGTACAAGTGGAGGTTGTCACTTTCATGGTCATAATCTAATTTCTTGGTTAAGCAAGAGGCAAAGTTCAATTGCTCTATCTACTGCAGAAGCTAAATACATGTCAGCTGCAAGTTATTGTTCACAGATGTTATAGATTAAGTATCAATTAAAGGATTATTCTATCCAAGAAGATCATATTCCAATCTTCTGTGACAACATAAGTGTTATTAATCTCTCAAAGAATCCAATACAAAACTCAAAGGCAAAGCATATTGAAGTCAGACATCATTTTATAAGAGACTATGTACAAAGAGGGATCATTAATCTAAAATTTGTTGAGACGAATTAACAATGGGCAGATATCTTCACCAAACCATTAAGTGAAGACAGATTCAAGGAAATTCGACGAAACTTGAATATGGTAATGTTAAATGACCATTCATCTGACACTCCATGATCCAGACGATTCGAAGCTAAAAAGTCATAAGTTTTCAAATAAAATAGTAATGGTAAGTTATGAACGGTAACTTTTCAAGAGTATGTATAAAAAGTAAATCTTCTCAAGATTCTAAAACACCTTACACTCTAGAATTTTCTTAAAAAACCTTGAAACCAACTTGTTTAGTGCTCTTAACAAAAACGAATGAACACTCTGTTATAAACTTCAAATTCTTCTCATTTCATATCTTTATCATTTTATATACTAACCTCGCTTTGTTAAGAGAAATATATTTATGTGTTTAGTGCTTATTTATTACAGATTAAAAATATGGAAATCTCTTGTCTATGGGAAACACATCAATTTCACTTCCTTGAAGAAAAATCAGATGGATATCAAACCAGAGATTGAAGCAGTTGGCTGGAAAATTTTCTTCAACATCTGAGAGATGGCATATCTGAATGAAATATATTAGTTCTGGAAGAATGAAAAGGTGGTGGACAACACCTTGGTATCGATGGTAAATAGGTTGTCGGTAATAGTCTCACAAAATTCTATCGAGAAGGCTATTGGATTTCCAAGTATTGGAGCAAAACTGTTTAACAATATAAAATGGATCACTCAAGGTCATATAGATAAAGCTAGCATCAATTGAAAACTATATGGATCCAGTAATCCAAGAGTCAAGAAGTCTTCAACCCTCATTCTGAAGGCTAGGGTTCTTCATTCACTTCTTCTTTATTGTATTTTACTAAGAGCAGGATCAAAGGATATGGTGACAATGAATGATGAACATTGTTTGTTTCATCTACTTACTCACCAACCTGTTAATCTTCTGTTCTTGATTATGAAGAACATGATAAAAGCTAGGGAGGATTATTATGGTTCTTTACCTTATAGTATATTGTTAACAAGATTCTCTAAAGAATTTGGAATCCTACTTGATAGAAGAAACAGAGTAAAGATGAATGTTAAAAGTGTTATTAATGCCTTTACTATTCACAAAATGGGAATCAAGACTGAAGCTGAAGCGGATGTAGATTTTACACCGAAAGCAAAGTCTGAGGGGGAGCTTTTAGTAAGATGAAGCAAAAATGAACATGTTTCATCTAAAATACAAGCAAAACCTTAATTGTCAGGAAGAATATCTGCAGAAGAAAAGGTCAAACAATCGTCTGATGTATCGATACAAGTTAAGACGGTTCTACAGAGGAAGGAAAGCAAGGTTCAACAATCAACTCATCAAGTGTCTTTAAAGAGGAAGGCTGAGACGCTCCAATCAGAATGGCCCAAACAGTCAAGAAGGTCACCAAGATTATCAACCTTACGACAACAAGAACAGAAGAAGTAGAAAGTTCTTATTCTTGGTGGAGATTCTACGAAGCAAGAGCAACGACAATAGCCTACCAAATCAATTGTCTCTATCCCTTAAATTCAATCAACACAATCATCTGGAGAGACAAAGATAAAAAGGAAGTTAGTATTTGAGGAAGAAGCCTCAACAACAACTCTCTTCCAAACCAACAGAAGAATAAAGGAAGATAAAGCTTAGTCAGAAAAAGGTTTCTTCATCTATTGTTCCACAAAAGGCACAGAAAGTTGAACACCAGCTAGTACTTTACAACCCTCCTCAACTAATAAAGAAAAAGGATTTGAAAATGAAGGTCATAGAAGAATCAATACTTGATCGAAACAGAAGTTCAATTATTATTAGAAAACCTTTTAAGCAGACAGTCAAGGTACGAGTTGAACCTACACCAGTAAATGATTAGACGATACATCTTCTAAATTATGAAGAATGAAGACTATATGGTATTTTGTGAGATGAAAAGTCAGAACTATATCTAATGAAAATTACAAAAGATCGTTATACAATCTATCCGATAACAAGCAGTACAACAAACAAGATTGTACCAAATGTATAACCAAGATGTCCAACACCTGTAATTAACGAAGGAAAAGGGAAGAAGAAGATGTTTCCTGAAAGGCATGAAGATGATCTCATAGCAAAACAAATTCAAGCGGTAGTGAAGAACATAGACAATGCATGTCATGCAGCTCAACCTGTAGGTGTCTATATATCACATCACATATCAAGGGCATTAGGAAGTCAATTTGGAGTTTCTACCAAAGATGAAAGTTTCAAGGTAGTTGGCATAGTTTCAGAAGGAAGGTACAGAAGTATCACAATAGAAGGTATCGATTTTAACTTAGAAACCTTTGTGAATTTAATCATTCCTTTCAGACTCTTAGGTTTCATACCTACAATTAAAACTATTTTACACCTTCTTGGGCAAACAATTTACAAACTACCTAGACTTGATGATTTTGATATCCTTAAAAGAAAACAAACCTTCAAATTACCCTTAGTTAAAATCATATAATTAGATGATTCACCTAGAGAACCATCTATTTTTGAACACCCTCATTCACTTAGTGAAATACTACAAGATGTTACTGTTAATTTAGAATTCTTGAAGAATTTCATCAATTAGACTAAAGCTAGTCACAAGCAGACGGAAGTTCAAGAAGTGTTGGCTAAAAATATTGAGGAAATTCATACTAAGGTTGATGAACTACGTGATGCAGTGGGTGATATTTATGAGAAAATAGCACTTCTATGTGTTTCTATTGAACAAGACCTTAAAACGATCCGCACTGATATTCAACATATGTATTCTGAAATTTTAAAGCGTCTAAAATGAACTTTCTTTTTTATTACTAACAAATAGGGGGAGAAAAGTGGAGTACATTAGAAAGCATTGTATATCTTATGCAAATCTTGTGTATTGCTTTATTTATTATTCATCTGAACATTATTTGTTTATTTATCTGTCGTTTGAATATTATTTTATCTTCCAATATTATGATTATTTGTTATTATCAAAAAGGGGGAGATTTTAAGTCAAGAAGACTTCACTTCTCTATATTAATTTTGATGACAATCAAATAATAATAATCATAAAAGTGTATGAATTGTTTTGATAAGTTTGTTAAGTGCGTAGATAAATATAAGTGATACAAATTGTCAACTCAAGATGATACTTAAGACTCATGGTCAACTTAAGACGATGCTTAAGTAAAAAATTGAATACGACAAAGCGTCTTAAATAGACCAGATGAAAGTGCAAAGCACTTAGTCTAAAGCACCAAATGAAACACAACACTAGACGAAGCAAAACACCAGATGAAGCATAACACCAGAAGAAACATAACACTAGAAGAAGCATAATACCAGATGATGTAAATGAAAAACATTCTAGAACATCAATCAGTTAGTTAAATGGAGTTAGTTACAGGACTCAACTAATAACGGTTTCTAGAAGATTCAAGAAGCAAATTTCTAAAGAAGACAGCTGAAGATTTAGGTTATAAATACTAGTTATAGTCGTAAAATAATAACAACAATACAAAAGAGAAAATCTGAATATACAAAACTTACTTAGAGACACTTTATACTCAAGTTCAAAAGAAAAAGAGCAAATACATCTGTAATGTGAAGCTCAAACAATATCTTTCAAAGCGAAAGAAAGGCTAGAGCCTGGAGAGGCTAAAGAAGCAGATAAAGAATGCTTTGTGAAAGAGACCTGAAGAGGCTCTGCAACTGTACAAATAATACTTGTAACATTTAAGAGTATAGTGAAATCTCAGACAAGATCTTAGAACTGAGCGTAACTCAAGGTTAAGAGTAAACCAGTATAAATCGCGGCATCATATTCTCTAACCGTTATCTCTTTGATTTTCTTGTTGTTAGAAGAATAGATAATAATGTTTGTTGTTGCATTATTCATCAAATTAAGTGAATTGATCTGTAATCGTCTGAATTTGTAAAGAAAATTAAGAAGATTCCAAAGATTAATATCTTAGAAATTTTAACACAATTCAACCCCCCTTCTTACGTATTCTACATATTATACGTAATTTTTATATTAAAAAGTGATTTACTTCATAAGGGGCATATTTGACCTAGGCTTTGAAAGAGGGTAACAAAGGATGTATAACAATAAGGGCATTATTAATATGATAATACTACCTTTTAAAAGAAAGATAAACTTGAATGCCTATTTAGAACGGGAAAAATCATGTAAAGTTTTATTATCACAAATTTTAGAAACAGAAAGTTAAATTAGCAATAGCAAAGTTTAGAGATTATATTGGGGATTGGTGAAATCAACTGATGCTTACTAAAAGAAGGAATTGAAATTTAACTATTAAAACTTAAGAGGAGATGAAGTGGTGATGTGAAATTTTTTATGCCAAGTTCCAATGATAAGATATATCAAAGATTATAAATGTTAACTTTTGGTTCTAAAACCATAGAGGACTACCATAAGGAGATGGAGGTTGACATGATTAAGATGAATACAAAAGAAGCAATGACTCATTTCATTTGTAGGATAAATCCAGAAGTTGCCAATATTATAGAGATGTACTATTATATGAAGTTGGAGGATATAGTTCATGTGGCCATAAAAGTGAAGAAAAAAAACTCAAAAAGAGGCCTATTAACAATTTTGGCATTTCTAATGTAGGTTTTATATTACAAAGCAAATTATAGAGTAAAAAGGACATTGAAACTTAAAAACCTAAATATGAAGCAACCAAACTAAAAGTAAAAGCACAAAGCAACTAAACACAATTCTTCTTTTACAACTAGAAATCAAAATGCCAAGTTCTTTAAGCATTTAAAGAAAGGAAATATAGCTTCATAATGTTCCAATAAGAGGGTGAAGATGTTAAGGGAGGACGGAAAATATATGTTTAAGAGTCAAGAGGAGGAAGATGAGAATATATTTAGTTTAGAGGGTGCTAGTAATTACGAGTGTATTGAGAGGCTTAAAGAGCAGAGAGTGTTAGACACTAGAAGGGCATTGAGTATGTATATGGTAGAGGATGATTACAATTAACAATGAGATATTATCCTCAATACAATATGTTCAATCATAGATCAGGTTTATAATATGATCATAAGTAAAGGAAGTTATTCCAAAGTAGCCAATGAAAAGTTTCTTTTATACAAGTTGGGATTGCCAACTATAGAACAACCTAAACTATATAACTTATGATGTTTAAATGAGAGTGGGAAGGTTAAGATAATAAAGCAAGTGTTAGTTTTTTCTACATAGATAGGGTTCAAAATGATGTGGTGCCTATACAAGTTAGTCATATTCTTTTGGGGCATCCCTAGCAATTCAATAGGACAACTATACATGATAAGTATAAGAACTATTTTTCCTTTACCATGAATAGAAAATCGATTACCTATGCCCTATTGTCACCAAAGCATGACTATAAATATTAACTTAAGTTTTATGAGAGAGAGCAACAGAGTTAAAGGAGAAAGAAATAAGAGAAAATACATAGTTATAATTCAAAACTCCTTGAGTAAAGAATAAAATGGAGGTAAACACAAGGAGAAAGGAGTAAGTTTAGTAATGAAAGTGAGGAATGTAAGAAATGCACTATTAGCCAAGTGGAAAAAGCTTTTTTATTTACAAAGATGATTTTCTTTCTTAATACATTAATACTAATAACACCTTTTCTAGTGTTATATTTTCTCTTTACAAAAATTTAAGGGTCTCTTTCAAAAGGATATTTCAAGTAAATTTAGCACCTATAAGAGGGAAAGAGAATCAATTTCATTCCTAGAGCTTAAATTTTAAATCATCCAACATATAGGACAAATATGAATGAGATAAAGAGAAATAAAAAATAAGTGAAAAATCTCTCAGAGAAGGGTTATATGATAGAGAGGTTGAGCTTATGTTTTATGCCTACTTTTTTAGTTCCAAAGAAGGACGATTCTTAGATAATGTATGTGGATTTTTGCTTCATCAATAATTTTTTTATTTTTTATTTTTGGAGAAAGTAACATGCTTCATCAATAAATTACTATAAAGAATAACACATCATATCCTTAGGATAGCTGATATGCCTAATAAGTTGTATGGTGCATGTTTGTCTCTAAAATCTAGCTATTTCAAATTAGGATTAAAGAAGGTGATGAATAAAAATTTTCCTTTAAAACTAAATATAATTTATGTTAATAGTTTATAATGCTTTGTGGTTTAACTAATACATTTAGTACTTTTTGAGATTAATGAACTATGTTTTATGTGAGTTTTTAAGGGAATTTGTTGTTATGTATTTTGGTAATACTCTTATCTATGTTAAGACCTTATATGAGTAGCAACAAATAAAATAAGCTAAAAAGAGAGAAAAATGATACTTAAACCCAAAGATTGGGTTTAGTTACAGTTAAAAAAAGAAAGGTTTTTAAGCAAACTTAAGTATAAGTTATAACAAGGGTAGATGGACCTTTTCAAGTTATAGAAAGAGTGAATAACAATTCTTACAAGGTTGACTTGTTAAATGAACATGGAATTCGTAACACTTTTAATATTTATTATTCCTTTAATTTTATGGATAAAGACGCTAATTCGAGGAAAAATCCTTTTGAGGAGAGAAAAATTATGGATTAGAGAAATATAAATAAATTGATGTTGGAGTAGAATTGTAATTGACACTAGACTCATCTGTCAAAAACACTCTTAAAGTTATAAAATAAAATTGTCTCTAGTGTGCTTCTTAAATGAGCATCGCACTTGTGGTTTAATTCCTTAGGATTTTGAAATTTTAGAATGTTATTTCCTTTTTGGACTCTAATTCTTAAGGTTTTTATAACCCTAGAGTTTTGTACCTATAAAGGCTATCTTATGGATCTAATAAAAGAACATCATTATTATTGATCTTTTAAAGCACACTCAGATAGTATTTTTTCATTCTTTAAAGAAATTCTTATATCTTTTAAGTTCTCTAATAACTGACGATCTCATCTTACTTACTAGTGATAATCAACCATAGATTCTTATCACTTCTAGCTCGAATTTTTTGCAAGTGTAGCAATTCATTTCCTTCTTTTGCATTTGATTTTATTTTCTTGAATCAAACTTGTCTTAATAAAATTATCCTTAATATTTATTCACATTAATATTGAATCTCACTGGTCTTATTATTGAGGATTGTATCACTTTATCCTTAATCAAAGTCACAAAGGCCTTCCAAGATCTTCTCCAAATTCATGACTATCTATTCTAAGGAGGTAGTCCTAATTTCCATAACTATCATAAAGTCATAGAAATTTAAGGGAAGGTTAGGTCTTCTTAAGAAATCAAGGCATAACAACTTCTTCAATAGAGTTGCTTTAAAATGAAAGCTTTCAAATTATGTTTATTAGAGCACCTAAGACCTTAAAGATGATGGGCTACAACAAAGATGAAAGAGTGAATTTAGGCATCAATGTCGTTAGAGAACTTAGCATAGGCATAGCCACAGCATAAATTTCTACTAAAGATCTTTGTTTGTAACTATCTTCTAACGAGAAACCAGTGCTAAAGGCGAGGTTGCAGATTTTTCCAACCTTCTTGACAATTCTTATGGTCATACAGTTGTCTGAAGACATCTTCAAATGTTGGAATTAAAGGACTTTTCAGAATTAAGGAAAAAAATTAGAGGCCAAAGCACTAAGCACGTTAGAAATTTAGAGTCATAAATTTCACGTTTGACTAAGATCAAAAAATGAAGCGTATTAAAAAATCAATTCAGCAATGAAATTGCTATTATAAGTAGTTGAATCCTCTTATTCAATCTTTCAGTCTTGATCTTATACAAAGGCGACTTGACCTGATTTTGCAAATGCATGTTGCTTATCTTTATAAAGGCCACTTAACTTCTTCTTATAAGAACAATGATAAGAGATAGGGAGTGCTTCATAATATTAATTTGAATATGATATCACATTTAACTTTATAAGTGGCTATCAAATTTTTTTCTTTAACATTTTTTCTTGATTTATGAATTTGGTTACAAATCATATTATGTGACAACTTTAATCTGATGTAATTAAAATAGAAATAAATAAAATTTAATTTGTATAGTATAATTTTAATTAAATTTTTACGAGGCTTATGTAATATACTTAGAATTCATTAGGTCATTGGTCACTCCATTAGTACTTATTTTAACACTTAAACTTTTTGTAGAGTGTGATTATCTACTTTTCAATAGGTTAAAAGTTTTTTTCGTTATCTACTTTCCAATAGGTTAAAAAGTTTGATGCTTTAATGGTGAAAAGATAAACCAAGTTATTTGAATTGTAGACTGCAACTATAATTCAGTTGAAATCAGTTTGTTATTGTAATTTGCAACATCTTTATTGTCACAATGATATACAACCCCAGCAATACTAGGTGATTTAAAATCTATGTCTTTTCCATTATTATCTAGACTTTAAATATAACTATTGAGACTTGACAAAAAGATGAAGCAAGTGTTTTAAATTGTTGATCGCAAGTGTGATGTAGTTAAAGTTAGTTTATTATTGTAATTTACTGCATCATTATTGTCATAATAATATACAATGGTAAATTAAAATATCGAGACAAACCTTTTTCGACTTTAATATAATCATTGGGGCTTGGTAAATAATATTCTAACGGTAAACAAAATACAAACAAAAAGAAGTTAGACGTAAGTTCTATATTTTGTTAGCTTAAAGTTCCTTTTGGTTGTAGCTCTAACGTTAGTATACCACACAAAGGTTATACCTTGATTCGGTGATCTCTTTGTACTTTTGAAATTGAGACACAAAGGTTATAATTTTTATATCATTGATCAATAAAAAACTATAGTGATGGATCACAACAATGACAAAATAATTAAACATGCTACAGATGCATGCTTAACCATACAGGATTTCTTACTTACATATAAAACTAACTCTTAATAGTTTTGGAAAATCAGGACGGGATCCAATCTTAACCACAGCAGAATAATTACAAAAAAAATCGTATTTTGAAAGACCAAGAGCACTTTAATTCTATAAAATGATTAACAGTTAAAACATAATAAAAATGAATATTAATTCATACCTTATCTAAAACTTGATCATATTCTTGTCGTATTCTTTAAACTATTTTCAAATTTGATCTATCTCGACCACCGTAGCCAGACAAGTGTTCAACCTTTAATGATATAAACAGAACAGGTTGGGAAAACTTTGTAATTTATATAGAAAGGGTTAAATATGAAGTGCAAACTCTACTAAAACTTAAGCATATTTATAATAAGTTTCGAACATTTTAGTAATTTAATTGAAATTATTCTAATTTCAATTAAATTTTAATTAGAATTAAAAATAATTCTAATTAAATACTAGTTATTCCCTAATAAAATTTAATATCTCACAGTGATCCTTATTTATTAAATATCTCACATTTAATCATAAAGTTTCTCAAACTTTACAATTAAGTCCAACTTGATTAAAATATCTTTGCTCTCTTCAACTTATTCTTTATGTGAGACCCATTAGGTTCCCAATATGTATCTCACATTTAATCATAAAGTTTCTCAAACTTTACAATTAAGTCCAACTTGATTAAAATATCTTTGCTCTCTTCA
>JANSVA010000216.1:10927306-10965697 GCA_025504915.1 Erythroxylum reticulatum | reverse complement strand
GTTCAACAATTTATAATATTATTATTATTTGAATGTCATCAAAATTATTAGACGTGAAGTCATTTTGACTTAACATAAAGGATCTAAAAATGGTTCCTCTTTAATGTTTATAGTTTTTTGGCAGGCAAGGGGAATTAATTGCATAAAAAGAATTCTTTTAATGACTTTACCAATAAAATAAACTTGATCTAATAGGAATTATAGAGACTAAAATTAATCCTGAGAGTTATAAAAAGCTTAAATTTTTAGGTAATCAATGCTATTTCCTATCAAACAACTAACACCATGGTTGTGTAGTGGTGGCTTTTGATTTGAGGATAACAAATGTATCCATCCTTTAGGATAATGAACAAATCATGAACTTTTTAGTAATCTTTCTCAAGGAGAACATCAAGGTAGCTATCTCCCTTGTATTTGGCTTAAACTTGCACTTTAAAGGAGCTCCCTATGGGACAAACGTAAAATCATTCACTCTTATAATTAAGGCCCTTGGATCCTTTTTGGTGATTTTAATAAAACCTTATATAATTTTGAGCTTGAAGAAAGTGATTTTAGGTGATGTATAGAGTAATTGGAAGTTACTATTATGAAATATAAGCGAACTTCTCTACTTGGAGTAATAAACAAATAAAAGCTAACATATTAGGAAAAAACTAGATAAGGCTGTAGTTAATAGAGAATGATTGTCTAATTTCTTTGAAAGTAAAGCCATCTTTATGATTTTACTAATTTCATTGAAAGTAAAGCCATCTTTATGATTGTACTAATTTCATTGAAAGTAAATCCATCTTTATGATTTTATGTTTTTAGACCATATGTTGACAGTCTTCTAGAACATTTTTAATATGCTAAAGGAAATTCCCATTTAAATTTACTAATTTTTTAGAAGAGGAAGAAGGATTTAATTGTAAGGCCCCAACTTATACCCTAGAAGTATTATAGCATGTCTAGGGTGTATTAAAAAGTGAACATAACAAATGAATTAAGTGCATCTAAATATAGTAAGAGATATAATGGTACTTAATGTAAAAGATTTGGGTAAATAGGTAATTTGTTTGTTTTGACATGAACATACCTCTGTAATTTAGCCATATCTTGGTCTATATACTTATAAATTGGATAATTATAATTGAAAATTAATCTAGAGACATAAATATGAAACCTTCATGAAGGGATCAATATTTTATTATTCCTCTAAGGTTTTTGAATTCTGGCTTGAAGTTGAGTTATGACTGCTGTCCTTGTTTTTGAACAGCCTATAGTGTTTTAGGTATAACTCCCAGAATAATTAATCAAATTGTATGAAATTTATTACATTAGTAAATTAAGACATAGGGGAATGAAATTAATTGATAATATTATAGGTAAATGTGGTAAGTAAACGAAGAAGAAGGACCAATATGCAATTTTCTAAAGTTAACACATGGATGAATTGGATTAAGGCATGTGTGACCAATAATAATAAAGCATGTGTGTCCAATAGGAATTAAGCATATGTGTGAGTCTTGAAAGTTCTGGAATGGCGATATGGAGAGGGAAGATGCACAAAATTTTGGGGTTCTAATTTTGGGTTTTTCTCCTCTCCATTTCAGTTTTTTCATCCCATCATTTTTCATGTAAGAAATAAAACAGTCTTAAGTAAAATTCAAGATAAAAGTTAGGGATTTTCTCTTCACCTTTGTCTCTTCTTACTTTGCTTATGAAGGGGCGAAATTATAAGGATGAAAGTGGAATTGAGAGGTATATTTTTGGTGTTTCAAGTTGGTGAGTCAACAAGCAAAACTAAAGAGGAAGGGAGGGAAAGGCAATAGAAGACCAACTTTGTCAATTTTCAGGTTTAGGACTTCACTTAGATGATTTCTATATTTGTGTATGATTGAATGGATATAGAGATTCATTTGTATGTGAACTAGTTGCTGGGATGTTGCTTGGTTGTTATTTTGGTGTTATCTTGCATAGAATTGGTTGAATATGACAAGAGTATTGTGTAGTGGAATTCTATCTAAGGTTTGTTTGAGTTAGTCACATTGTTTAAGTCATAACTCAACCTACAGACCTCCAAATTGTTAGTTTCATAGAAAACCCAATGCATGGAGAGAAATATCTCTAGAATGGAATTTGACATAATTTAGAAATTGAGATCGAAAAAGGTGAACTAATGTAGCCCCTGTTTTAGAGCAACTTGTGATATTTTACCTATATATCATAATTTAGAAGTCCAAATAATTTGATTGATGGTCATATAGAAACTAACATAGAGGAAAAAATGTCTAGAAGGCCTCAAAACCCAGTTCTGACTTTTTCTATATGCATATTAAGGAACAGTTACTGGCATAAGTGGAGAGAGTGTCTGTCATGACCGTGACATTGTTTACGTTTCCGATTTCTACCGCATCTTATCCGAACCTTTATGATTGTGTATGAAGATTTTCAAACGCATAGAAATAAATGAAATAGGACTTACCATATGTTAATTGGGTGATTGAACATTGTAACTTAAGATTGAGCGTAATGCATTCCAAAGAAAACTTAAATGTATATAAATGATTTGCTTACATATGTATTACCCATATGTGTATAGAATGATTATACAAATGTGATTTTTGACACCTTTCTAATGGTGATTAGTTATGACATGCATGTTTGAACACAGATATAGATTTTATGACTTGAAATATATTTCATATGATTTGTTAATATATGAATTATGAAATTTGCAAATGGTTCAAGGAAATGTTATAGTGCCTGCTCTATTGTCTTGGTTATGGATAGATAAGCATGCATATAGGGTTACAGTGCAACTGCTACAATTTGACACCACTGGTATCCATAGTTTGATACCTTTGAGTATCCACAGTTTGATACCTCGGGTATCTACAGTGTGATACCTTCAGGTATCAATAGTTTGATATCTTCGAATATCCATAGCACCCGTTATCCACACCCATAGGAAATGTGCAGGCCTAACATAAAAAGTAAAGAGATATAAATAAGAAATATAGTATGACAACATAAATAATCGGTATATGAATGAGCATTTGCATTTATATTGATAATTTGTGTCATTTTTTTGAGAAATTAAAGTCAATTAATGAAATGAGAAGAGTACCTAACCACTGGTGGATAATCTCCTACATGAAGCAAGTAAAAAAATGATCTCGTTTGAGCATAGTGACTAATCAAAGCATAAAAATGACATATGCTCCTAACCCCTCCTAAATTAGAAATCGAGACTACCCCTATCCTCTAAGCTTCCCGAAATGTTCCAAATTAGGGATGGGGCTTCTATTAATTCATAATACATATCATCACCATCCAATAAGTACTTCACTGTCATCTTATCTAAACTTTTTACAATGATGATTTTCTTACATAATCTCCCTTATAGTTGCTGAAGGTAGAGATCGTTCCCCATGGAGATGAGACTGGGTCTCCCTAAGACTTGTGAAATCTGGCTTCCTTAGGTAAGTTCTTACTTCCAGTCCTTGTCTATTGATTTTGCTCCATTTCCCAGCATGTATATTGCTCTCTCTCTTTTTGTATGATAATTTGTAGCATTAAATCAGCTGAATGTTCCTTGTTTTGGAACTTTCTTTGATTCCTTTCTTTCCATATCTCTTAGGTAGATATGGCGAGAGATAGAACCTTCCTCTTCCATATTAGAGAGGAGATTTGTGCTTCTGCTAAAGTCTTAGCAACCTCGATGAGGGAATTAGTTATCCCATGCCAAGAGAGGCTATTACTGATTCTGATCTATATAAAACTGGAAAAAGGGTATAGAAAGAATAGTTGGTCCCTAGTTTCAATATCTCTTTTACACAGACAACAATTTTGGTCTAAATTCTAGATAAATTGTAGTATGCCTGATGTTACTACCCTATTCCTCACCACCACCCATATTAGAAAAGCAAAACTTGGCCTGATAGTATTACACTAGATGACTTTGGACTATGGGTTGTCTTGATTAGAGTGATAGAGCCATTTCCTGTAGATTTTACTTGAAAAGATTTCAATAGAGATTTCTTTCCATAGAAAACAACCATATAAGTTAGGATTAAAAAGGTATATAGGTTGCATATATCTAATTGTATCAGGAAATTGTATACATTCACTATGATTTATAAGGCTAGCCACCTCAGCTTTGTGGTCATGATATGAAAAAGTAGAGACAACAATAGGATTTGATGATAGGGGACCATATCTAGTCCAATTATTGTGCCATAAGAAAGCAGTTTGGCCATTGCCAACTTTACAAAAGACATCATCTACTACTTCTCCCTTTTTCTTAAGATTTGATTAAGGAACCAAAAGTGAGATGGCCTAATAGGAAGAGACCATATACTGTTCCCTTTCAGAAAGTAACTATGGAGCCACTTCGTCCATAATGAATGCGTGTCCTGGATCATTCTCTACAACATTTTGATTAGAAAAACATTATTGGTAGCTTTTACCAAATGATCCCTTTCCCACACTTCTCCTTTGGTTTACAAAGATCAGCCTATTTAACCTTAGGAATCCTTGGACCTCTATTTGCTTTCACCCCATAAAAATTCTCTCATCATCTTCTCCACAATTTTTTCTAGCTTTTTTGACAGAGGAAAGTGAGTACTCCAATAAAGATGTAGTGAACATAAAATAGATTTAATAAGCTGAACCCTTCCACCATAAGATAAAAATTTATTTAACCATTTGCCCAGTCGCCTTTGAATCTTTTCAATAAGGGGATGACATTCATTGAAGAATAATCTCTTGGTGGAAATAGGGAGACCTAGGTACTGTCGAGGAAGAATTTTCTTGTCCATATTAGTTAGATAGGAAATAATACTCTGAAGAGACTCTACCGAAGTAGATTGAACAAAGTGTCTTTTACGAAAATTCACTTTAAGACCTGACATCTTGGAGAATTCGTTGAGTGTGTCCATTAGTAGTTAGACCGAATCTGGATGGGATTTGGAGAAAAGAATAAGATCATCTGTAAAACAGAGGTGAGTGAGTGATAGTTTCCTACATTTAGAGTGAAACTTGAATTTAGGATTGTGAGAGACTTTGGCCTTGATCATTAGCGAAAGCATTTCCATACATAGGATGAATAGGTATGGGCATAACGGATCCCCTTGTCTAATTCCTCTCATCCCTTTGATAATTCTAGAAAGTGAGCCATTAATAAGCATACTATATGCAGTAATTGTAACATAAGCCTTAATCCAATTGATAAAAGAATCCAGAAAATCGAGCTCCTTGAGAACCCTGAATAGGAATGACCATCTGATGTAATCGAATGCTTTGTTGAAATCTATTTTGATAGCACAGTTAGGGAATGAGTTTCTTCTGGAGTATCCTTTAAGAAGTTCCTGTGCAATAAGAATTTTGTCCCCAATATCTCTATTTTTTGTAAAAGCATTTTGATTCTCACTAATAATGAAATTGAGAACTCTTTTTAGTTGATTAGTAAAGATCTTAGCAATGATTTTGTAGAAAAAGTTGGTGCAAGATATCGGGCTAAAATCGCCAAAAGTAGAATGGCTAAGAGTTTTGAGGATTAAATAGAGATTAGCCTTGTTAAAATCTTTTAGGAGCACTTTATTAGTAAAAAATTCATGAATAGCCTCTCTAACCATGGGTCCTATAAAGGACCGTATCTTTTGGAAGAAAAAACCATTGAGCCCATCCTATTTGGGAGCTTTCATCCCATTCATAGAAAATACCATGGCATTGATCTCCTCATCTGTTATGCCTTCCATCAATTTTCCAGTAGCTTCAGGACTGACTTAATTGATGATATAATTCTTAATAGGATCTAGAGAGATATTAGAAACCATATTCGAACCCAAAAGACCTTTATAGAATTTCATAGCTTCCTCTATAATGCTTGATTGGTCATTAAGACTTCTTCCTTTAGTAATGATTATCGAGAAAATTTTATTGACATTCCTTCTATTAGTAAGGGAATTGAAAAAGAATTTAGAAGCTCTATCACCTCCCTGATCTAGTTAATCCGAGCCCTTTGATGGATGAGCGAATAGCGATTTTGGAATGCTCTTAGATAGAGGTCAAGTTCCATATTTTCCTTCGAGAGAAGGTCCGCATTATTAGGATTATCAGAAAGTAGACTTTGAGCGGCAGCTATTCTTTCCTTAGCAATATCAATAGCACCTTGTGTACTAGGGGAATGTGAAACCTTCAGGATCTTCAGTTTTGCTTTAATTGCTTTAAGTTTTTGGTAGCATATGAATTTCCTGAAACCCAAAACCTTAGCTGATAATCCCCTCCAAATTGCTTCATCGAATCCTTCCCCTTTAACAAGATAATTGTTAAATCTAAAGGGATATGGAGAAAAAAATTCTGAAAGAGTCCCTCAACTAAAATGGGAGAGTGATCAGAGAAGAGATGATTCAATAATAGAGCCTTACTATTAGTAAAATGTAGAAGACAATCTCCATTTGCTAGAGCCCTATCCAATGTTTTCCGAATCAGCCAAGAATCACTTTGTTTATTAGACCAGGTGAAGAAATGACTTTCCATTTTTAGGTCAGTTACCCCCTTCTGTTCAACATAGAGTTTAAATTCTTCATTGTAACTCATCTAGTTATAATTCCCTTCGGCTTCAATTATGAAAATAGTGGTATTAAAATCCCTAACAATCAACTATGGGCCAGAAATGGTGCTTTGAATGCCTTTTAGAGAATTCCATATAGAGTTTCTTTGAAAGGCAATGTTGAACCCATAAACAAAAGAAGAGTAGATAGTAGCTCCTTCCAAGATGAAGTGGATTTAAAGATGAATTAACTGCTTATTAGAAAGAACCTCCTCCACTTTGAAAAAATTAGTATTAAACCTAATAATAATTTTTCCATAATGATGATATTGGTGGTTCGATAAGAAGGACCAACAAGTGCCAAAAATCTTTACCTTATTCATATTATCATATCTAATTTTAGTTTCAAGCATAACTATAATAAGAGGCTTAATTCTCCCTACAAAATCCCTCAAAGCATTAAGTTTTTCTGGGCAATTTATACCAAAAACATTCCATCTTATAACTGACATGAGGAAATATTTTTACCTTTGGCTCCTTTCCTTGTTCCACTCTTTTGACTTCTTGAACCAGTCACAGTCTATAAATTTTCAATCTCACAACCTTCCGTCACCTTTCTATAGGAGGAATTGGTGTAAGAAGTAGCATCCTCCTCTAGTAAAGATTTTGAATTAGCCCTAAATTGGTTAACATTAGCAAAAGTTGCCTCATTTTGCCGCTTACCCATCTTATCACTCATCTGTATCTATTCTGGCACATTTGCTTCCTCTCGGATCACAAATTATGTAGTCACCACATGAACATATTTTGTTCCTCTAATGTTGGATGGAGGTGAGTTGATTTTTACTTCCTCCTATTATACCGTGTGCTCGTCCCCGAATTTTTTCTCTTGAGTTAATCATGAATTAAATTAACTAAGAAGTTTTAATGGATAAAATTTTAAATTTAGTAATTATGTTAAAGTTAATAGGATTTTATTACATGGGTTAATTGAATTAAGGTAGTAAGATTGTCTAAGGGCATTTTTGGTAGCTTACTTAAGGATAAAGACCATAAGGCATATAAGGAAGGGTAAAATGGACATTTTACAATCATTAAGGGCAAAAAGGGAAGAAGAATTGGTGTCTTGCATTTGAGAGAAGAAGAAAAACGTGAATTGAAGGAGAGAAAGAAGAGAGTGTCGTAGAGAAGAGAGGAGGGAGAGGAAAGAAGAGAAAACAAGTTAGCTTTCACCTTTTCTAAACATTCTAGAGAGATTTTAAGGTTGTTTAAGAAGAGAAAAAGATAGAGGAAGAGAAGAATTTTCATTAGAGCTAAGAAACTCTTCATTTGGTGAAATTCAAGGTGAGGTCTTACTCAATCTTTTGAATTTTTAGAAGGGTTTTAGTTCATGAAGCTTAGGAAATGCATAAGTTTGAGTATTTTAGAAACAATTTAGTGAATATGCTTTGATTGGCTTCTCAATTAGAATTCCTATTAAATGGGAATTTTGTCAATGTGAAGGAAATCGAGAAGGGAAAGAGGAGCTAGAGAAAAGGCATTCTTAAACAAAATTTAAGCAAGAAATTCAAGGTGGGTTCATGTTTATAATTAAGTAATGAGCCATGACTATCTTTTCAAATTTAAGAACATTAAATGATTTCAATTGTTTTATGAACGTTACATTGTTGCTTTTTGAATGATTTGAGAAATTGCTACATGATTGGTGTATGAATTGTATTGATGATTTATGGAAAGAATGTGAAAATGGTTTTTGAAAAGATATTGAATTTATGAAATCATGTTTCAGAAATGTGCCATTTTGGGCAACATGTTTACAAGATGTGAAATGTATGATTATGTGGGTTTGTGGTGGCCTGTTCTATTATGCCAAGTGTAATTTTACTTTATTAAAGTCTTCTTCTGCCTACCTGTTAGTGGTTTCATGGACTCCCTCATGTTTACGACTATGCAAAACCATTATATGAAATTGTGATAGTACGTTCCGTTTACGACTAAGCAAAACCATTATGTGGGAATGTGCTAGTACATTCTGTTTACAGACCTACCCAAATCATTCTGAATTGCTTATGTGTTTATGATTGGATGAAATATTGATGCATATGTGAATTATTTGTTTATGATATATGTTGCTAAGTTGAGAATTTAGGAAATAAATGCTTTAAGGTTTTGATGCAAGTTTATTATGACATTGAATATTTGCAAAGGTTTTGCTTGTTATCAATTATAAAATTGTTACCTATGAGCTTTTAAGCTCACCTCCATTCTCCTTCCCATATTCAGGTGATGAGCAAGAGATCAAGCATTCAAAAGTCACGGCATCACTATGAATTTGCGCACTTTTATATTTTAAGTTAGATTTTGAGAATTCAAGGCTTTAACTGCATTTCAAGTATTTTTCAAGTATCTTTTGTATTTTTGGATTACGAAGAAGATGATGTATTATGACTTGAAATGCCATTAAAGCTTTGTAAACTGTTATCTTTTTATGTTAGTGAAAAATGATTTTGTCTTGCTCGTGATTTCTCAAAGTTTGTATGTTGCATTTTTTAAGTTTTTTTATAAGGGTAAAAAGTGTGTTCTTACTTCAGGGTGAAAAATAGTCATGATTTAGGCATAATTAGATAAATTTGTCTATATAGAAGTTTTAACTTATCCTCTTAGCTTTCCAACATTATATATTTTGTAATTTTTCGTCTTCGGATGAGAAAGTTATAGTCGTTACATGATAATGTGTATTGGCAATCTGCAAAACTATACTTGACAGGTTTTCCATATGATCTTCAGAATTCACCGCGGCGAAGGCAAAAGTATGCCGCGGTGAATTTTTCCATAAGGGTCTTCCTTTAAATTTGCCATGGCGAAGCCAAAAGTTGTCCGCGGCGAACTTTTCCCGAGAGGTCTTGTTCTTCATCTTCAAAGTTGGTCGTGGCGAACATTTTTCTCCTGAGGGGTTTTTAATTTATGATTTTGATCTCTTTGCGTCTTCACAGAAGTTGTATATATAGAAGTCCTCTTCGAAACCATTCTAGAATGACCTTAATCCGACATCTTTAGAGAAAGTTATGCCTTTTGTACCAATACATGCTTGAAGAGTATGAATTGGATATTGTACTGAATATACTTTGGTATTTTGATGATATTTTGATCTATAGAGCTCCGAAGGAGGTAGTTCTTGATTCAAAATAAACTAGAGAAATTAAGTTACAATGTTTTTGTAGAAGTCATTTTGTAATTATGATATGAAGATTTCTAAAATCTGTTCTAAATTTGAAGGAATGAGTTTGATTTTGGTGACAGATTGGTGTGAGCACGCCACCCTTGTGAGATGCATGTTCAGATGTTATTTAGGATGTCAGGCACATGTCTTGCGAGGGCGAGGTTTCCAGCACTTATGTTATCAGAGTGACTAGGTTTAGGTCCAGGTGTAGGACTAGGTTTAGGGGTATCCTTGGTATGAAATGGGTAGTTTTACAATACGAAATGAACAAGCATTGTTTTGAATGAATAACATGCATTGCTTTTGAATTATTTCATTGGATTTGAATTGTTTCACATGATTTGAAGTTGTTTACATGAAACATGAAATAAAAGTTTAAATTGAAGGAGCCATTATGTCGCCTCGAAAGAGAACTCGAGGAGCCATGAGTCGATCTTGTTCTAGCTAAGGGAGTACGAATAAATCTTATGTTTCACAAGAAGCGGGGACATATTCTACTCCTAATTTTAAGGCAACTAGTGTGTAACAGGAAATGCCACCGCCCCCTCCTCTTATGCCTACTATGAATCTACGATTTTTTCAAGCCTTTGCTCAAGCTTTCACTTATGCCATGGGCCAAGGGTCACAAGTGCCAGTATAAGCTCTAGTGGAGAGGGGTGGGCAGTATGATAAGCTCTACAAATATGGAGCTATAGATTTTAATGGTACTATAAATTTGGAAGAGGCTGAAGTATGTTTGAAGAGGAATAAGAGAGTCTTACTTCAGATGAAGTGCTCTGATGAAGAGAAACTACATTATGCAGTAAGCTTACTATAGGGGAATGCACTTCATTGGTAGGAATTAGTGCCCCATTGTCAGGTTATGCCTCCGGTATTGTCATGGAAAGACTTTGTGGAAGTGTTCAAGAAGAAGTACCTCTCAAGGGTTTACATATAAGAGAACGCTAGGGAGTTTATGAATCTTACAAAGAGGGATATGAGTGTGAGTGAGTATGAGCTGAAGTTCACCCAACTCTCACGGTATGCGGCCAACATTGTTACGAACAAGGAGAATAAGTGTCTTAAGTTTGAAGGAGGTCTTCATTTAGGGATTAAAGAGAAAGTCTTAATCTACAATTTCTGTAACTACCAGCAGTTGGTAGATGTTGCACTCTAGGCTGAAAAACTGGAGAATATAAAGAATGAAGTGAGCAGGAAAAGGAAGAACTGAGAACATTCTTCTAAGAAGGGAATGAGTGCTCTAATGCTTGAGAGAAATGTGAGGAGTTTCCACTTGCAGAGTGAAGTGGGAAGTAGTGGCTCTGCCAAGAATAAGCAAGCCAAGGCATCTTCAGTACAAGCCTCAATTGTAGGAGGAAACAGAAGGATGGAGAGAAGTAGCTACACAAACCCCCAGCGTGAGCATTGTGGGAAATTTAACAGAGGAGAGTGCTTCAAGTTACTTGGAGCATGTTTTCAATGTAGAGAGAAGGGCCATATGGTCAGGGAATGTCCCCAGAAACTGAGGCAGGATGGGTAGCAGATGCAAGCCCTAATAAGAGTTGAAGCAGTAGGAACTAGGCCAGTCACTAAAGTGGGAAGTTCTGGAGTAGCAAAGAAGGCTACTTCTTCAAGAAGGCCAAGGGGTCAAGCACAGGCAAGGGTATTTACCATGACCAGAGAGGAAGCTACAACCGCACCTGAAGTTGTCACGGGTATGGCTCAGTTATTTAATTCTGAAGTATATGTCTTGATTGATTATGGCTCCATGCATTCATTTGTTTCTACAAGCATGATTATACATGATGTTAATCTGGGACCATTGGATAGTCCATTGATTTTTAGCACTCCCTTAGGGAGAAGGGTAATAATAAGTCAAGCATATAGAGATTGTGAACTTTTTATTGATGGTGCTAGACTAGTAGTGGACTTTATGCCCTTAGATTTGAAGGGCCTAGATGTGATAATGGGAATCGATGCCATAGAGAAATATTGCCTAAAGTTATATTGTAGCTTCAAAGAGGTAGAGTTTGATCTTGGAAATGGTGAGAAGGTGATATTTAGAGGAGACTAAAGAACACCACCTAGGATTGTTTTAGCTTTGCTAGCGGATAGGATGATGAAAAAAGGGTGTAAAGCCTTCTTGGCACACCTCGTGGACACTAATGTGAACGAAGGGAAGTTAGATGATTTTTCAATTGTGAGAGAATTTCCAGACGTGTTTCTATAAGACTTACTTGGTTTGTCACTAGTGAGGGAAATCGAGTTTGCTATCGACTTGATTTTTAGTACTGCACTCATTTCTATACCATCGTATAGAATGGCTCCAGCTGAACTGAAGGAACTTAAGGAACAGTTAGAAGAATTGTTAGAGAAGGGATACATAAAGACGAGTTCATCACTGTAGGGAACACCGATTCTGATTGTTAAAAAGAAGGATGGAACATGGAGGATGTGTATTGACTACCGGAGACTCAACAAGGTGACTATTAAGAACAAGTATCCTTTGTCACAAATTGATGACTTGTTCGATCAGTTGCAGAGGGCAAGGGTCTTTTCTAAAATTGATCTCCAGTCATATTATCATCAGCTCAGGATTAGAGAGTCTGATGTAAACAAGACAGACTTTAGGACTCGTTATGGGCATTATGAGTTCTTAGTTATGCCATTTGGATTGACCAATGCTCCAGCTGCATTCATGGATCTCATAAATAGGGTTTTTAGGGAGTATCTAGATCACTTTGTCATAATGTTTATCGATGACATTCTAGTTTATTCTAAGAGTGAAGAGGAATATGAGGAACATCTTAGAATAGTGTTGCAAACACTGAGGGAAAAGGGAGCTTTATGCTAAGTTCAACAAGTGTGAGTTTTGGCTTCACAAGGTGATCTTCCTTGGACATGTGATTTTGAAAGATGGGGTACATGTTGATCCGAGTAAAATTGAAGCAGTGGTGAAGTGGCATGCATCCAAGACAATGACTGAAGTGAGGAGTTTTCTAGGTCTGGCAGGTTATTATAGGAGGTTTGTGGAAGGATTCTCTATGATAGCTGAGCCACTGACCAGGTTATTGAGGAACAATCAGAAGTTTATCTGGAGTGATGAATGCTAGAAGAGCTTTGAGGAGCTTAAGCACAAATTGATAAGTGCTCCAATCCTGACCTTGCCTACTGGAGATGAGGGTTATACAGTTTACAGTGGTGCTTTAAGAAAAGGTTTAGGTTGTGTGCTGATGCGAGGAGATAAGGTAATAACTTATGCTTTACGATAACTAAAGCCTTATGAGTTGAATTACCTGACCTATGATCTGGAATTAGCAGGAGTAATTTTCCCTTGAAAATTTGGAGACATTATCTATATGGAGTTCAGACGAGGATATTCACAGATCATAAAAGTCTCAAATACTTATTGAGCTAGAAATAGTTAAATTTGAGACAGAGAAGGTGATTGGAGTTGCTATAGGATTATGACTTGTTGATTGAATACCATCTAGGAAATGTAGTGGCAGATGCCTTGAGTAGGAAATCCTCCATAGCCTATGTTTGGACAGTTTATTTTTCACTGTTGACAGAGATGGCTAAGCTGAAAATAAGCTTGAAACAGGAGGAGCTCGATTGCATCATTGCTAATTTCAGAGTGAGATTGATACTCAGGGAGAAGGTTAAAGAGTTACAAGCACAAGATGTAGAATTGAGCAAGCTCTGAGAAGAAATTAAGAATGGAAAGAAATCTGAAGTGTTAGTAAGGGATGATGGACTTATGTTTTTAGGAAACAGACTTTGTATTCCGAATATCAAGGAGGTAAAGGATGAGATACTTGACGAGGCACACAATGTGCCTTATACCATACACCCAGGTAGCACCAGGACGTACAGAGATTTGAAAGAGCATTTCTGATGGAAAGACATGAAGAAGGATGCAGAATATGCAAGTAAGTGTCTAGTGTGTCAGCAAGTCAAGGATGAACCCCAGGCAACTTTAGTCAAGTTAAGGCCATTGTCAATTCCTGAGTAGAAGTGGCAAAGGGTGACTATGGATTTTCTGATGGTTTTGCCCAACACTAGTAGGACCATGATGTTTTATGGGTTATTGTTGATCGTTTGATGAAGTCAGCCCACTTTCTACCAATTAAGCAGACTGATTCTCTGTATGTGCTAGCAAAGAAATATATAGATAAGATAGTAAGATTACATAGGATTCTAAATTCCATAGTTTTTGATAGAGACCCTCGGTTCACTTCAAGATTTTGGGAAAGTCTGCAAGAAGCTTCAAGGACCAAGTTGCATTTTACCACTACTTTTCATCCTCAAACAGATGGCCAATATGAGAGGACCATTTAGACCCTTGAAGGAATGCTTAAGGCATGTGTGATGGATTTGAAAGGTGCGTAGGATGAGCATTTGCCATTGGTCGAATTTGTTTACAATAATTCGTACCATTCGAGCATTCATATGGATCCTTATGAAGCACTGTATGGGAGGAGATGTAGAACTCCTATATGCTGGGATGAAGAAGGAGAAAGGAGATTACTGGGACCAGAGTTACTCCAGATGACAGTTGATGAGCTCAATTTAGTTAAGCAGAGGCTTAAAGTAACTCAAGATAGAATGAAAAGCTATATTGATGAACACCGGAAGGAAATGGAGTATGAAGTGGGTGAGAAAGTTTGCCTTAAGACATCTCCTTCGAAAGGAGTCATGAGGTTTAGCAAGAAGTGTAAGTTGAGTCCAAGATATATATGGGTCTTTACGAGATTCTTAAGAGGATGCTAGCCTATAGATTGGCACTGCCAACAAAATTATCACAAATACATGATGTATTTCATGTTTCCATGTTGAGGAGGTATAGATTTGATCCCTCTGACATCATTAAGACCAATGAGGTTTAGTTGAGAGATGATTTGACTTACGAGGAGACTCCAATGGAGATTATGGACACTAAAGAAAAGGTCTTCAGGAAGAAGACAATTCAGCTAGTCAATGTCTTGTGGAGAAATCATTCTATAGAAAAGGGCACATGGGAACCCTTGGAAGCTATGAAGGAAAAGTATCCACACCTCTTCGATGACTCAGGTAAGAATTTCGAGGATAAAATTCTTTTAATAGGGGGAGAAATGTTGGTCCCCAGAATTTTTTCTCTTGAGTTAAGCATGAATTAAATTAATTATAAAGTTTGATGGATAAAAATTTTAGAGTTAGTAATTATGTCAAAGTTAATAGGATTTTATTGCATGGGTTAATTGAATTAAAGTAGTAAGATTGTATAAGGGCATTTTTGGTAGCTTACTTAAGGATAAAGACCATAAGGTATATAAGGAAGGGTAAAATGGACATTTTACAATCAATAATGGCCAAAAGGGAAGAAGAATTGGTGTCTTACATTTGAGAGAAGAAGAAAAACGTGAATTGAGGGACAGAAAGAAGAGAGTGTCGTAGAGAAGAGAGGAAGGAGAGAAAAGAAGAGAACAAGCTAGGGTTCACCTTTTCTAAACTTTTTAGAGAGATTTTAAGGTTGTTCAAGAAGAGAAAAAGGTAGAGGGAGAGAAGAACTTTCATTAAAGCCAAGAAACTCTTCATTTGGTAAAGATTCAAGGTAAGGTCTTACTTAATCTTTTGGATTTTTGGAAGGGTTTTAGTTCATGAAGCTTAGCAAATGCATGTGTTTGAGTATTTTAGAAACAATTTAGTGAATATGCTTTGATTGGATTCTCAATTATAATTCCTATTGAATGGGCTTTTTTTTAATGTGAAGGAAATCAAGAAGGGCAAGAGGAGCTAGAGGAGAGGCATTCTTAAATAAATTTTAAGCAAGAAATTCAAGATGGGTTCATGTTTACAATTGAGTAATGAGCTATGACTATCTTTTCAAATTTAAGAACATTAAATGATTTCAATTATTTTATAAAGGTTACATTGTTGCTTCTTGAAAGATTTGAGAAATTGCTATATGATTGGTGTATGAATTGTATTGATGATTTATGGAAAGAATGTGAAAATGGTTTTTGAAAAGATATTGAATTTATGAAATCATGTTTTAGAAATGTGCCATTTTGGGCAACATGTTTACAAGATGTGAAACACATGATTATGTGGGTTTGTGGTGATCTATTCTGTTATGTCAAGTGCACTTTGACTTTATTAAAGGCTTCTCCCGCCTACCCACTCATGGCACGGAGCTCCTTTATGGACTCCCTTATATTTACGACTATTCAAAACCATTATGTGGAATTGAGATACTACGTTCCGTTTATGACTACATAACACCATTATGTGAGAATGTGTTAGTACTTTCTATTTACGAACCTAACCAAACCATTTTGAATTGCTTATGTGTTTATGATTGGATGAAAATTTGGTGTATATGTGACTTATTTGTTTATGATATGTGTTGACAACTTGAGAATTTGGGAAATAAGTGCTTTATGGTTTTGATGCAAGGTTATTATGACATTGAATATTTGCAAGGTTTTTGCTTGTTATTGACTATAAACTTGTTACCCATGAGCTTTTAAGCTCACCCCCATTCCCCTTCCCATAGTCAGGTGATGAGCAAGAGATCGAGTAGTCAAGAGTCATGGCATCACTCCGAATTTGCACACTTTTGTATTTTAAGTTAGATTTTGAGAATTCAAGGCTTTAATTGCATTTCAAGTATTATTCAAGTATCTTTTGTATTTTTGGATTATGAAGAAAATGATGTATTATGACTTGAAATGCCCATTAAAGTTTTGTAAACTTTTATCTTTTGATGTTAATGAAAAATGATTATGTTTTGCTCGTGATTTCTCAAAGTTTGTATGTTGCATTTTTCAAGTTTTTTATAAGGGTAAAAAGTGTTTTATGACTTCAGGGGGAACAATAGTCTTGATCTAGGCATAATTAGAAAAATTTGTCTTCATATAAGTTGTAGCTTATCCTATTAGCTTTCTAACGGTATATAGTTTGTAATTTGTGGATTTTGGATGAGCAAGTTATGGTCATTACATGATAACGGGTGTTGGCAGTCTGTAGAACTATCCTTGACAGGTTTTTTGTTTGATCTTCAAAGCTCGACTTTTCCAGAAGGGTTTTCCTTTATGTTTCATCGTGGTGAAGCCCAAAGTTGGCCACGACAAACTTTTCCTGAGAGGTCTTATTCTTCACCTTTAAAGTTGGCCACGGCGAAGCCAAAAAGTTGGCCCCGACGAACATTTTTTCCTAAGGGGTTTTTAATTTATGATTTTAACCCTTTTATAGGAAATATCTCTCTTCAGAGTCTTCAAAAAAGTTGTAGATCTAAAAGTCTCTTCAAAACAGTCTTAGAATGATCTGAATCCAACACCTCTAGAGAAAGTTATGCTTTTTGTACCAAAACAAGTTTGAAGAGTATTAATTGGATCTTGTACTGAATATACTTCATTATTTTGATAATATTTTGATCTATAGAGCTTCGAATGAGGCAATTCTGATTATTCAACATAAACTAGAGATATTAAGCTCAAATTATTCTGAAGAAGTCATTTTGTAATTCTGATATGAGGATTTCTAAAATCTATTCTGAAATTGAAGGGATGAGTTTGATTTTGGTGATTGACTGGTGTGAGCATGCCACCCTTGTGGGATGCGTGTTCAGATGTCACTTAGGACATCTGGCACGTGTTTTAAGAGGGATAGTGTCGAACACCGTGTCTTCAAGCTCTAGTTGAGGTACATTTTGGCAAGAAGGGTCATCTTCAAGGCCTATTAGTTTCGCATAATCTCCTTTGAAGAAAACTTTCCTAGTAGGTTTCCAAACCTTTCCTTGTGTAATAACTAAGGGTTTCCAGCTATAAGAGACATATATCATATCTTCTTCAAGGACATTGTCAATAAGCAGCCACCTTATAGGGATGTAATCTGGTAGCTCCTTTGATCTATCTACATTGACACAAATCCTCGCATAGATAACCCTCTTTCTCTTTGTGGTAGTTTCATCCATACATAGAGGTCTACCAATGAAACTAGCCAAGGAACTAAGTCCTTGGGTAGTCCAATACTCCAAAGGGATATTATGTAAATTCATTCATAGTGGAAAGTTATGCACCTCGATGGTTTCAAGCTTTATACTTAGCTGCCATTTTTTAAGGAATAAGGGTAGTTGAGCTATATGCCATAGACCTTCTTCTAGTATCTTATTCGCTTCATCTTGGGAGTTAAACTTGATTAAAAGCATATTGTCCTCAATAAGAAGAACATCGATGAGCCCTCTATTCTTCCAATGACTAGCTAGCCACTTTTGAATGATAGGAAAGCCGGATGCCTCTCCAAGAAGAAACCAACCAAGGGGGATTCCTATATTCTAGCTCCCATCCCCAGAGTTTCAATGTCCGAATGTACAACTTGAAGTAAATCACTTGTTAATATAGAAATCCAATATGATATGTAAACTACATAAGAAGGGGGGTTAAATTGTGTAACCTTTTCGAAAATATTAATCTTTTAAAATTCTTGAATTTCTTTACGAAAAAATCAAATGATTACCAAAACACTTTGCCAAAGTTGATAAGCAATGCAATCGTAAGTAATATTATCTACTTGTCTAACAATAAGAAAATTAAAAGTAAGGGTTTAAAGAATAGACACTGCGATTTTATTCTGGTTCACCTTAAACCTTGGGCTACGTCCAGTCCTCAGAGTTAGTCTGAGATTTCATTATACTCTTCAAATTTATACGTATTCTTTCTACACTTGTAGAGCCTCTTTAGGTGTCTCTCATAAAGTATTCTTTATCAGCTGTATTAGCCTTTCCAAGCTCTAACCTTCCTTTCTCTCTCTAAGAAAAGTATTTTTACAGATGAATTCGCTCACTTCTTTGCACTTTGAATACATAATATTTTCTAATGTAAAAGTATTCTCTATTTTTTTCTTCCACTAGAACTAGTATTTATAGCCTAAGTCTCCAACTGTCTTCTTGAAAACTGCTTCTTGAATCTTCTAGAAACAGTTATTAGTTGAGTCCTGTAACTAACTCCAACTAACTAACTGTCTGATATTCTAAAATATCTTCCTTTTGTATTGTTTGGAATAATGCTTTTTTTGTTATTATCTTTCATCTGTTATTCCGCTTCGTCTATTGTATCTCTTCGTCTGGTGTCGCACTTCGTCTGGTGTTACTCTTTGTCTGGTGTTGCACTTCGTCTGGTGTTGACCACGTACCTTCTGAGTTGACTAAGTGTTACTTTCATTTTTCTGCACACTTAACAAATTTATCAAAACAATTCATGCATTTCTAAGATTATTATCATTTGATTGTCATCAAAATTAATAGAAGTGAAGTCCTCTTGACTTAACAATCTCCCCCTTTTTGATGATAACAAATAATCATAATTTTAGAAGATAAAATGATATTGATAGACGAATAGATGAATAGTATTCCGAAGAATAATAAAGCAAAAATATAAGAAAAGAATTGCATACATGATATATACAATGCTTTCTATCTCCTTTTCTCATTCTCCTTCTTTTTCTCCTTCTCCCCCTATTTGTTATTAACCAAAAAGATTGCTTCACCATAGATGCTTCAGAATTTCAGAAAACATACGTTTCATGTCAGTACGGATTGTCTTGAGGTCTTTTTCAATAGTAACCCGTAGTAGTGCTACTTCCTCATAAAGATCACCCACTAAGTTAGCTAGTTCATCAACTTTAGTATGAACTTCCTTAATTTCTTTTGCGAATGCTTCTTGAATTTCCTTTTGATTGTGACTTGCTTTCGTCCAATTTATGAAATTCTTCAAGAACTTTAGATTATTAGTAGAATCTTGTTGTAGTTTACTAAGTGAATGAAGGTTTTCAACAGCAGATGGTTTCGAAGGTAAAATGTCTAACTCTCTAATTTTGATAGAGGGTAGACTGAAGGGTTGTTTTCCTTCTGGGAGATCAAGATCATCAGGTCTAGGTAGTTTCAAAATTGATTTCCTAAGAACGTGTAACACATCCTTGACTGAAGGTATGAAACCTAAAGGTCTAAAATGCATGACTAAATGCATAAAGGTTTCTAAGTTGAAATTGATACCTTTAACCATAATACTTCTATACTGTCCTTCTTTTACTTTGCCAACTACTTTGAAGTTTTCATTTGTGGTTGAAATTCCAAATTTACTTCCTGATGCTTTTGAAATGTGGTGTAAAATATAGATTCCTCCATATTGAGCTGCATTACATGCATCATCTATGTTCTTCACAGCTACTTGTATCTGCTCTTCTGTAAGATCATCTTTATTTCCCTCAGGAAACATCTTCTTTTTTCCTTTTTCTTCACTTCTCATAAGGGTTGAGCATCTTGGTTGTATGTCTGGCATAATTTTTATCGATGTTCTACTCGTAATCGGATAGAGTGTACACCGTTCCTTTGAAATCTTCAATGGATATGGTTTCGCCTTCTCATCTCGCAAAATACCATATAATCTTCATTCTTTATGAATTAGAAAATGTATTGTTTGAGCATTAATCGGTATCGATTCGACTAGTACCTTACTGACTTTTTTGAAGGTTCTCCGATGGAGCTTTTGCTTTGAACAAGTACTAATTCTTCTTTAATCTTCATTCTCAAATCCTTTTTGTTGATTGGTTGAGAAGAATTGTAAGGTTCCAATTAGTGTTCAATTGTTTTAACCTTTTGTTGAACATCAGATGAAGAAACCTTTTTCTGACTAGGTTTCACCTTCTTTTGTTCTTTTGCCAATTTAGATGAAAGTTGTTATTAAGGCTTCTTCCTCTCAAATACCAACTTCCTTTTAATTTCTGTCTCTCCAGATGATTTTGTTGATTGGCTTTGCAAAATGGAGATAATTGATCTGGTAGGCTGCTGTCTTTTCTCCTACTTTTCAGAATCTCCATCAGGAATTAGAGATTTCCTCTTCTTTTGTTCTTATTATCGTAGGGTCAATAGTCTTAGTGACCTTCTTGACTATTGAGATCTTTTTGATTGAAGTGCCTCCGCTTTTCTCTTTAGTGACACTTATTGTGATGATTGTTGAACCCGACTTTCCTCTTCCTGTAGAATTGTCTTAGATTGTATTAGTGCACCAGATGATTTCTTAGTCTTTTTTTCTACGGTTGTTCTTCTTGTAGATTGAGGTTTTATTTTTCTTGCAGATGTACCATGTTGAATTCTGCCCCGTCTTACTATTAGCTCCCCCTCAGAGCTTACTTTTGGTGTAGAACCTTTATCCGCCTCATCATCAAATTTCATCCCCATTATTTGAATGTTTGTGGCATTAATAATGCTCTTCAGATCCATCGTTATCATGTTACCTCTGTCAAGAAGGATTCATGATTCTCAAAAAATCCTTGTCAATAGCATTCCATACAGTAAAGAGCTAGAATCTCCTTTTGACTTCATCATGTACTTCAAAATTAAGTACGGAAGATTAATGGGTTGATGATTTAGTAGGTGATGCAGACAATGTTCATCATTCATTGTCATAGCATCCTTCGAGCCTAATCTTGGAAGAACACAGTGAAGAAGCAGTGAGTGTAGAATCGTAGCCTTCGAAACAAGAGTTGCCGCCTTCTTAACTTCTGGATCTCTACTTCCATAGAGTTGTCGATTGATGTTCATTCTATCTACACGACCTTGAGTAATCCATTTTGTATTGCTAAATAGCTTTACTCCAATACTACGACACCCAATGACCTTTTCAATAGTATCTTGCGTCATAATAATTGACAATCCATTTACCATTAATACTAAGGTGTCGTCTACTACCTTTGCATTCTTCCAAAATTCATATATCTCATTCAAATAGACCTTTTCATGAACCTTGAAGAAGTTTTTCTAGCCAACTGCTTCAACCTCTGGTTCAATGTCTATCTAATTTTCCTTTAATGATTTGAAATCAACGTGTCGCCCATAGATAAATGATTGCTCCATTTGTAATCTGTAACAAATAAAAACTAAACACACAAACGTATTTTGTTCAAAGTAGCGATGTTAGTCTCTAAAAGTAAGAATATGAGATGAAAAGAACTTGAAGGTTAGAATAGAGTATTGAATCGTCTTGGTTAAGAACGCTAAACAAGTTGGTTTCAAAGTATTTCAAGAAAATTTTAGAGTAGAAGGTATTTTAGAATTTGAGAAGATTTCCTTCTAATACCTACTCTTGAAAAGTTACCGTTCATAACTTACCATTACTATTTACTTGAAAACTTACGACTTTTCATCTTCTACTTGTATGAATTGTATGGGTCATGACGTGTCAGACAAATGGTCATTCAGCATTACCATATTCAAGTTACGTCTGATTTCCTTGAGTCTATTTTCACACAAAGGTTTAGTGAAGATATCCACCCATTGTTGATTTGTCTTAACAAATTGTAGACTGATGATTCCTCTTTGTACATAGTCTCGTATAAAATGATGTCTAACTTTAATATGTTTTGCCCTCAAGTGTTGTATTAGATTCTTTGATAAATTGATAGCACTTGTGTTGTCACAGAAGATTGGAATTTGATTTTCTTATATGGAGTAATCTTCCAACTGATACTTAATCTATAACATCTGTGAACAACAGCTTGCAGTTGACATATATTCAGCTTCTGCAGTAGATAGAGCAATTGAACTTTGCCTCTTGCTTGACCAAGAAATAAGATTATGCCCAAGAAAGTGACAACCTCTACTTGTACTCTTTCTATCAATTCTATCTCCAGCATAATCAACATCATAGTAGCCAATTAACCTGAAATCTTTACCTTTCTTATACATTAAAAAAAGATCAGTAGAACTTGCCAAGTATCTTAATATTCTTTTAATAGCAATATAATGAGATTCTTTAGGATCTGCTTGAAATCTTGCACACAAACACTAAACAATATATCAGGTCTACTTGTAGTTAGGTAAAGTAAAGGACCAATAATTCCTCTGTAAAGGATTTGATCAACCTTCTTACCTGCTTCATCCTTAGATAACAGGATTGAAGGATGCATAGGAGTTGACGTAGGTTTAACCTTTTCCATTTTATATTTGACTAACAATTCTTTGATATATTTCTATTGTGAATAAAAATCTTTTCTTTGGTTTGCTTAATTTGTAAACTAAGAAAGAATTTAAATTCACCCATCATACTTATTTCAAAATCACTTTTCATAAGATTTTCAAAACTGGAACATATCTTCTTAGAAGTTGCACCAAAAATAATATCATCTATATATATCTGTGCTATAATGAAATCATTTTTGATACATTTTCTAAATAGAGTCTTATCAACTTGTCCTCTAATAAAATCATTTTCAATCAAAAATGAACTTAGACGATCATACCAAGCACGAGGTGCTTGTTTTAATCCATACAAAGCTTTGTGAAGTCTATAGATATGATCTGGTTTATCAGTAACTTCAAAACCAGGAGGTTGCTTTACATAAAATTCTTTATCTATAAAACCATTCAAAAAGGCACTTCTCACATCCATTTGAAATAATTTTATATAACGACAAATAGCATATGTAAGCAAAATCCTAATAGCTTCTAGTCTAGCTACAGGAGCATAGGTTTCATTATAGTCGATTCCTTCTTGTTGATTATATCCTTAAGCTACTAATCTAGCTTTGTTACGGTTTACTCTACCTGATTCATCTAGTTTATTTTTGAATACCTATCTGGTTCTTATGACAGAATTATTGGGTGGCCTAGGAACTAAAGACCAAACTTTTCTCCTGATAAATTGAGTTAACTCCTCTTGCATGGATAAAATCCAAGCTTCATCAATTTTCTTAGGTTCTAATTTAGAAACAAAAGCTACATTTGCCTCTCTTTAAAATTTAGACCTAGTTCTCACTCCTTCTGAAGTTTCTCTTATAATTAGGTTTTCTGGGTGAGAGGATTTATACTTCCAGTATTTCCTAAGACTAAAGTTTTCAGGAATATCCTCTGTCTTATCAGGTGGATCAACTAGTGGTGACATGTCTAGTTTGTCAACTAAGGGAGCAAATAGAGTTTCATCATCAGAATCATCTCTTCTATCTGGATGAGAATCATCATCAAATTTAATATGCATAGATTCTTCAACAGATTTAGAAACAAGATTATAAACTATATAAGCTTTAGACGACATCGAATATCCTAGACAAATTACTGAATTGATCTTAGAATCAAATTTATCAAAATTTTCTTTTGTATTCGATATATTGCATTTGCAACTGAAAGGATGGAAGTAAGAAATATTTGGATTTCTTCCTTTCCATAAATCATATGGATTTTTATTTAAAATAGGTCACAGAAATACTCTATTTTGAATATAACAAGTTGTATTCACAGCTTTTGCCAAGAAATACTTAGGAAGATTCATTTCACATAGCAAAGTCTTTGCCATTTCCTGATTTGTCCTATTCTTTCTTTCTACAACTTCATTTTGTTGTGGAGTTCTAGAAGCAAAGAAATTATGGAAAATTCCATTCTCTTCACAAAATATTTTGAATTTTTCATTTTCAAATTCTCCACTATGATCACTCCTAATTCTAGTAATAGACATTCTTTTTTCATTTTGTAACTTTTTGGAAAGAACTTTAAAGAATTTAAGAGATTCATCTTTATGTGATAAAAATAATATCTAACAAAATCTAGTGAAGTCATCAAAAATTACGAGATCATACTTCTTTCCGCCAAGAATTAATGTTCTAGTTGGACCAAAAAAATCTATATGTAACAACTCTAGAGGTCTAGATGAAGTTACAACATTTTAGAAGAAAAAGATGCTTTAACTTGTTTTCCTTTCTGACAACTCTCACAAAAGAAATCTTTGTTAAAACTTATTTTTGGTAATCCTCTTACGAAATCATGTCTAACCAACTTGGAAATATGATTAAAACTAACATGAGCTAGCTTTTTATGCCAAATCAGTTTTCCTCATCTGTTGATATAAAACATGAAATATTTTGACTTTTTAAATCATCTAAATTAATCTTATAGGGATTGTTTCATCTCTTGCCAGAAAAGAATACGAAACCATACTTGTTTTTTACTACACAAGAATTTCGATTAAAGGATACTTCAAAGCCAGAATCACATAATTGACTTACACTAATTAGATTATGCTTTAATCTTTCAACTAGCAGAACATTATCGATAGACGCAAATGAATCTTTAACAATTTTGCTGATTCAAACTATTTTGCCCTGCTGGTTGTCTCCAAAAGTTACTAATCCTCCTTATTTATTTTGGAGGTCTAGGAACATAGACCTTCTTCCTATTATGTGTGATGAGCATCCACTATCTAAGTACCATTGATGCTAGTTGCTTTTTCCAAGAAGGGAAATCTGTAGTATATATTATATATTTCTTAGGTACCCATATTTTCTTGGGTCCTTTGGGGTTATATTTACGATAAAATGTGTACTGAATTGAGAAAGAATTGAGGTTGGAAACTTGATACATGCTGGATTCTTGTTAGAAGGAGTAGTTCCACTGGCCAGGTATCGGTATTTTAGCCATATATTGACCTGTAGGTATCCAAATGGGATGATTTTAAATTCATATTAAACTAAATACATATATCTACAACTTTTGTGAAGGAATCGAATTTTATTTTTGTCACTAAGGGTTTTGAAATTTGGATTGAAGTTGAGTTCTGGTTGCTGTCCATAACTGAGAATAGTCTATAGTATTTTGAGTATAACTCTCAGAATAATTAACCAAATTGCATTAACTTTATTTTGTTTGAAACTTAATACATATAGGAACATTTTTACAGCAGAAAATATTATCGAAAAATGTCAGTTTCTAAGTCAGAATGGCCATACAAAACTGATCCAGAAACTTGTCCTATGAAAACAAATGTTTGGAGGTTTCGGGTTACTTATTCGATAATTATCGAAATTGGTTAAGAAGGTGAAAAAAACGGATTTTGTGCAATTGATGAAATATATAAGGTTAACTTAATTTATTTGGTATAATAAGACCTAAATGGACTTGTTTAAGGTGTGTTATGGACTTTAATTGGTATTCAATTTAATTGAGATGATAATATAAAGAATGTATGGTTTAATAATGATGAATACAATATTGCATTACTTGGTGTGTTAATGAATGAATGAGTTCCAAAGGCTTATGTATTATGAATTGGATATGGATGTTTATGAATTGAGAATTTCTGCAATGATATTGTGTTAATTTCCAGACTATCAAATGTCTGAGGAGTTTGATATTTAGGATTTTGTTGGAAGTGCTTTCTATTTGTGTTAATACACATAATTTGTGATGACTTAACACCTCTATTGATGCATTAATGCATATACTTGAAATTTTATGACATGTTAGTTTGTTTGGAAATCAAGGAATATGTTAAGTTGAACAAAATGGAATAAAATGGTATGTGTTGCAACATGTTCCTCATATGAGAATTCTGAAATGAACCTGTTTTGTTTTAAAACTGTTAAGTCCTAGTCGTGGGTAAATAGGTATGCCTAGAAGGGTTTGCAGCTACTCCTGTGATACTTCGGTGTCTCTTGTTATTAACACTTCGGTGTCTCCTATTACTGATACTTTGGTGTCTCCTATTATTGAGACATAAGTCTCTCTTGTTTTTTGGTATAGATCACGATATATCCTTTATTAGTCCAATTACCCACTTTTGTATAAAGGATTAATAGACTAATTTGTTTTGTATTATGTTATATGCTCAATTATGATATAAATAAGCTTTGATCTGAAACATCTGAGCTTTGTTCTGAAATAAGCAAATTCTTTTTTGTTACAGACAAGTTTTGTTATGATATTATAATATTTAGCTTTGAAATTGGTGAGTTTTGCTCTGAAGTTAAAGGTGTAACTTGTTCTGATATGTTATATATATATTTTTTTCTGAGAATCATGATATTTTGGTTCGGTTTGAAAATGAATAAGTAAATATTGCTTATAATCTTATGTGATTTTGAATATGTGAATGTATGGATGACTGTTTGAAATAGTTATCTACTTATATCCTGTTTAGTTTATTCCCTACTAAGCTTGGTGGTTTTGCCCCATGTAGGTTCAAATAGGAGGGTTTGAAGACTATGACAATAACAACCATAATGACTAATGAAAAATGTGTTTTGTTTTAGGAATGTATATTTGAGTTGTATGTAATAATATGAGACATGATATATTTTGTTAAAAGTTTGTAAATATTGTAATACAAAGTGTATTTGAACTTAAGGTATGTACTGTTTTTTTTAAGGGTTTGTAATGTAATAACTTTAATTCGGGATGGTGTTGTAATTGAAGCATGTATTCAGATAAATTCAATGTGCTGGTTAAATTCTGTTTAAAGTCAAATATGTATGGAAAAGTAATGATTGGTTGTTTGAATTTTTGGCAATGCTTTATAGTGTTTTGATATGTTTAAGTCCTATCTTAGGTGACATCTACATATCCTTCCAGGGGATATGTGGGTGTTACATGTTCCTAATATACTTATTAATTAAATCTAATCAATGATCTAAATATCCTTTTGAAGTATCATATATCCTATTTGATTATAATCTTAAATTTGAGAATAATGATTCCTATCTATGGGTTAGACATACCTTTAGCAAATTGACAAATCACTTTTGAAAAGAAATGCTCATGGTTATGAGGAAAAAGCAAGCCTGGAGTGGAAGCTCATTTCTAAAAGTATCATTCTTTATGTGGTTGATTACTAAAAATAGACTTATAACACTTGATAGATTGAGCTATCTTAATTTGCCGCCAACCTTTTGCTTATGTAAAAATCAAAGTGAGACCATTTCCCATCTATAATTCAATTATAACTACTCCTTGACCATTTAGAGTTACATTAAGTACTAATTCAGCTTAATAGTTTAAGTTTCAATTATGATGAGTTCTTAGAATGGCTAGGCTTGGATATTATAATCTTAAAGGAAAATAAAGAATTTTATTTAATAACTTTTGTTTCGCGTATGTACAAAATTTGGAAGGAAATGAACATTAGGTGCTTTATAGGGGTTGAAAATACTAAAGAGTAGTTTTTACTATAACTTAATAAATAAAGGAACAACTCATAAATTAAGCAAAGCTATAAGAGAATACAATGTCTTAATTACTTCCTTTTAGAGAATGGATGTAAATTAGGCATAACATAAGTCTTAAATTGAATGAATCATTTCCCTCTGAGTTTCTCCTTGAATTGAGTTGAAAGTCAACTTTATAAACTATTCCTATCTATAATGGATAGCCTAGTAGCCAGTGCACTATTAGGATAGAAGGATTGTGATTTTTACCTTGATGATTTGTTATAACTTGTAATATATAATAGTGAGGCCTCTATCTTAAGGCCTTTTATTCAATTGTATTATCTTCTCTATTAATTTTTATTTTTAAGTTAAAAAATTGAAATCTAGCAACATGTCATAGCCATTTAAATATTAAGAATGTCAAAGTGGCTTGACTTAACCTATCAATGCATAGTTATAACACATAATTTAATCATTTTGTTATCTAATGTTTTGATTAGACATATATTATGGAACTAGTGTGTACACTATTTAAATCAAATCATGTTCATTGTTGCTTATTAGTAATTAATTTATATTGCTATTTGAAAAACCTTATTAAAATTCAATTTCATGTAGCTACAGATTTCCTTAAATAACTTCTAATAAAAAGCATTTTCCTAATTACTTTACAGTGATAAATGCATTATTTCCTTGCTCAACTATCTTCATATAGTTTTTCCATATCTAAGTACCACTGACTTAGCTACTCTAAATATGATATTTTAAAAGTACCATTAAAGCATAATAATTTTTATATGATATACCTCAGCAGTCTTAAGTCTAAGGATCAATGATATAGTTATCATAATGAGAAAATTAACATATACATAAGTAATATTCCACTTGGAATCCTTAGAATTATGTCAGTTTAGTGAACTTATTCTCTAATAAGATTCCCTACATTTGTTTAAATATCTTTATACTTTATAAGATTGACTACTTCCTTTATATGAAAGAAACATAAATTGTGTTAGTTTTTATGCTTTATTAATATTTAGTCTTAATAGAGTAATGAATAGGAATAATACGTAAATAAAATATAAATATCATAATTATGATCTCATTATAATTTCATTTACAAAATACATTTCCACTAGATTTTATCTTATATGTTAGTTAATTAAACAACTATGCATGTTACAAAGAATGCATTTAATTAATTTTACCATAAAATCTACAACGAACTAATTAATTGTGGGGAGTAAATAAATTCTTGGAATCAAAGGATCTTCCTTACATATCATTATTTAGATTGGATTAACATGGTGTTATTGGAAGCTTATGTATTCTCAGTTTTGTAAAGCTTGTGATTCCTTCATCTGTCATGATTTTATTTATTGATATCTAATGTTCTCCCCTTTCCAGTTCCATATGCAGAGTGTTGAAGCATCTAGATATCAGATTGATCACTAACTAGTATTTTGAATGTCAAGTTAGGCATGAATTAAAAGCAATTTAGTATGTTGGTAAGTTTATTGCTTTTTCTTTGTCTCTTCTTTTTTTGTATAGATTTAATTATTGAACTAGTCATTTTAAGATGGTAGTCTTTCAATATTATATACTTTCAAATCCTAAATCAGAGACATCAATGCATGGAATAAGATATCCTCATCAAATTTATAACTCTTTATAAGTCAAATACCTTACTTTGTTTATAGTTTCAACATATTCCCTTTTTTTGTTATAACTAGTAGGTATATTTTCCCTATATGTGCATAGGGTTAAAAGAAAGAAGTGGATGAAAAATGGAAGGCCATTAATGCTTCTGAACCTTATCAACTAACATGGTTATACCATAGAAAGATCTAATTAGGTAATTGACAAGTGATGTTCACTGTAGTCAATTACTTACCAAATCAATATTTTTTCAAAATATATAACAGTGGTTAGGATAGTTGTGTTATTTTATAATAAAATAGGTAAATAAGTAAGTTTGTACTTACTAAATTTACTTAAGAAACTTTAAAAGACCTTTGACCTTTAATCTCTTCTTTGTTATCTTGTTCCATTTCATAGTGCCTTAGAGAACCTAAAACTAAAGAACCCAAATCTCATTTAGTTCTCCCAAATTGCATTTTATATTCCTATACATCAAAGTAGTTAGTGTATTGACTTACTAGTCAAAAAATACCAATAGATATGGTAAATAAATAACGTTGCTCCCCTTTTCCTCTTTCTCTCTAGCTTTCGTATATTAATATGTTGTCTTTCTAATAGATTTTTTTAGACATTCATTTCGACATGTTGTATGGCTATTGAGTGTATTGAAATTGTCTCAGTTGCTAAGGTCTAGAGTAGCAGATAATGAGACAGTATTGGGTAAAAATTCATATCTTATATTTGGTTTGTATGGATTTATTTATAAATATTATTTGTGTCTTATGACTATTATGTTTGGTTATGAAATTTGGCTTGGTATAGTTAAAATTTATATTTTTGTTGTCAAAGTATATGATAAAAGGAAAAAAAACTATAATTAGATAACCATATCCTTAATACAAAAGAGAGAAGAAGGTTACAAAAGCAAAAAGAAGGTAATTAAGAAGAATTTTATAATAAAGTGGGATTGTCAAGAACAAGGTATGATCTTTAGACTGAATTAAAATAAATTAATAAAATTTGGTCATTAAGTATTAATGTATGCAAAGTTATAGAACGCATTGTTATTCAAAGTAGGTCTTTAAAATGATACAAAGGATTTCTTTAAAGTAGTTAAAATGGTTTAATATTGGATTTGGTGAACTTAAAGAGATGAAGAGGTTTAGGATGAGAAGGCACATATGTTACTAGATGTGTGATTAGTTTAGTGTAAACAAGCTATCATTAAGAATAAAGGAGGATCAATTAAAGGAGCTAAAAGATGCTAGTATTGAATATATTATAGGGGTTCCAAGTAGAATCAAAAGAGTATATGTTAAAGTTGATGAGGTTTTAGGAGGAGTATGAAGTCGATGATCATCAAATCATGATTAAGCACATCATTGAGAAAGTAAGGGGTGTATGGACGAAAGAATTTTTTTAGAAAAAGTTCCTTCTATATGCTCTAGATGTTTTGATGTCCAAATGCTAATATTAACACATTATTGTTGGATATCATTATCGATGTTGATAACTATGAGTAGTTTGGTTAGAGATATTTCATTTTGAGCTATTTTTACAAGCAAGCTCATGGATTTTGCTAAGCTATAATGGCTATAAGTGTTGAGCCTTCTATGGACAGACGTATAGCTATATTGATGATGAGTCATACATCTTATAAAATTAAAATTTCCACTTAATATTTGGACTTCTACAAGTGTGTAATTAATTAAAATTAATCTTATTTTCATTCTTCTAGCTATGTACACTAAACTTGGAGTACCTAAATAAGATCAAGATGAGTAGTTAAAATGGATGGTGGATGCAGTTAGACCTCTAATTACATAAAATGATGCATAGATTTGGTTTTAAGTTTTAACACTTATAAAATTACAAAAATACATATGGTGTATTATTGTACAATGTTCAAAGAATAACACTATATATTAGCAATAATTTTGAATCTATCAATTGCAATGAAAATCTTGTTAAAACATTTTATGATAGTTTCTTAAAATTGTAAATAGCAAAAAATCTATATTTAAAAATGTGTTGGCAACAATCCAATTTAGTCTTTAAATTCAATCAAAGTATAGATAAATAGTTTTAACTTTATCATAAATAACCTATAAAACTGAGATAAAAATGAATGAAATTAAAGGTTATGATACCTTAAGTATATTCCTATTTGCATTATTCTGTCATCAATTTTATAGAATTATAATGTTTTCAATAATTTCCTAATTCCACAAATTTTAAACAATGGAAAATTGACTAAATTGACATAGATACTACACTTAATTCCATAATTTCTATGAAAGATCAATTATAGCATTAATTTAGTGCAATTTATATAATAAATCAGTTTTAACTACTAACATATGAATAAATAACAAGACTATATAAACACAACTATTAACATAAATATGTAAAAAAAGGCAATATAGTAGTATGAACTTAACAAACATATTAACGCAGGTTCAAACATGTCCATAATTGAAACCACATTTTAAATCCTAACACAGTCATTAGCATGATTGCATTGTTAGTTGTATAACAAGAAGGCATGTAAGTCAACTCATTTAGCCTATCTACTCCGCTTTTACATATGAAAACAACTTGGGTAGACATATAATACATTTACTATGTTGGTTAATTATTAGTAAAATGATTATTCATATTCATAAATTTTCTCAGTTTAGAAAAAATACATTAAAATAAATATTTTGAACTCATGAAATATTTTACCTATTGAGAGGAAATTAAAAGTTAACTAATCTTTAAAAATTGATTTGTTTTTATTTTATTTCATATTATAAATTTTCAATTTATAAAACCCAAACTAGAAAATGTTTCATCTAGAATGTGAGATATTAGTGATCTTCCTATTATCTGAATGGTCATTAGATTAGAGTTGACCTTATGCTTAAAATGTTCTTTCGTTGTGATTTTTTCTATTCCCTTCTCATGTTGATTGACGAATTTGTAACTCTATACTTGCTATTTGTTTACTATAACTTTCTTATGGATTTCCAATTCATTTTTGTACTATATACCATGAATGCGTACAAAAAATACTAATAGATATTACTTTCCATGTTATTTGAGGTTAAATTACTTAGTATTTGGCATCTTTAGAAATTGTTTAATATGGATATTATGATATTTTCATATGTTTAGTTCATTATGTTGTAGATAATGAGTTTGAGTAGAAAAATAAAGATTTAAGTGCAACTTTATCTATGATTATCCAATCAAGGAGATTTTAGAGTTATTTGGAAGCTAACTTGATGGGAAAAAACTTTGTAGAATGCACTAAAATTTAAATCTAACATAAAGATGTAAAAAAGTTAAGCAAGATTGGAGGAGACCATGACAAGTCTTCTAATTCTTTTTTTCCTTTCTTTCTTTTATCTTAAAATTGCTTTTTTTTTTGTAATTTTAGTAGTCAAAAATCTAGTTAGGATTATGGATGTCGCTTAGGATGGATCTTTTGATTAGTCAATGCATGATTTGATTATTTATTTAGTTGAATTTATTCCCTTTATTCTTAATTATTATATTTATGACTAGTCATTATAGATTCAATCTTAAAGATTTTATAAAGGATTGAAAGGAAAAGTATAATCCATGCATTAGGAGAATAAAAAACTTATATATAGAAAGTGAAAGCACCTTAAACTATTGTGATAACAAAAATTTTAACTAATCTTAATGAGTTTGATTAGGTTAAATTTTTAATAGGTCTATATATTGCATATTATTTGAGGTTGAATTACTTAGTGTCAAGCACTTTTATAACGTGTTTTATTTTTATTATAGGGTGTTTTCCTATATTTAGTTCATTTTCTTAATGGTTATGATATTAAGGAGGAAATCTTGAATTGAGTGTAATTTTTTCAACATTGTCCAATTTAGCAGATATTAATATTATTTTGGAGATAAGAAGATGAACAATATCTTTGTAAAAAAAAGTTAGTAGTCAAATCTAGCTCAAAGATGTAAAAAAAAGTTAAAGAAGTTGGTGCAAAAGAGCATAACAGGTGCTAGACTTGCCAAAGAGATAGGTGGTAGGTGTAGATTATAGGATGTTTTACTAGGTGTTTAATGTGTTTTTAAGTGTTTTTTTAGAGGATTATCATATTTATCAACTTAGAATTGTGTTATTGTTAGTGTTTGCATGTGTTTTAAGTGTTTGATTAGTTTAAAGCATGAATTTGACCTTAATTTTATGTTTTAAGAGGTGTTTTGTGTTTGCGAGTGTATGGATATAGGAAATTGAAGAAAAGATGAAGAATATGAACCGTGAAACAATACATGCTACAATCGTGTGACAGGCGAGACAAATAACAAAATTTAACAAATTTCAGCTTTTCTAGCTCGTGAGTTTTTTCCTTGTACTTTCGACATTTTAGGGCCATTTTTAGAACCAATTAAGTGAGGAAATCCTAGAAGCCCAAGAACTATTTAAAGACAATAAAACTAAGACAAAGGCAGCAACCACTAGTTCAAAATAGGATCGAGAGGAGATATCGAGAGAGCTTTGGAGAAATTCTAGATTAAGACTCCAACTAGTTTTATTTCTTTTCCCTTTATTTATTTCATTATGTTGGATGTTTATTTGGATTCTTATGATGTTTAACATATTTTAAATCAATATTATAGATTATTCATAATTTGTTTTTTTGAAATTTATTCTTATTGAATTCAATACATCTTTAAATGCTTTGGTATAATTGTTATCATTATACTTGGTAATAAATCAAGAGAGTAAATCAAGTTACATGTGTTAAGGTGTGTAACAAGATTTGGTAGCTTAATAGAAATTCAATTATAAGATTAATTAACATTTGAAGTGAGATCATAATTGTGAATTAGTTTTCCTTAAGATTGCTTCAAATCTAATTGAATAGTTAGGAGTAGTTTTGTATAACTAAGAGATTACAATTCTATTATTATCAAATTCAATAAGGATTAATTGATTAGACCTCAAGAGAGGGTAATCAAAACCTTAGGATATCTAGGATCAAGCATAATTAGATCAATAAGATAAAGGGGAAAAAAGGATACAATAATTCCTAAGTCTTTAACTTTAATCAACTTTTTTTATTGTCAACTCAGCTATTTAAATGTTTTATTTTATTAGTTATTTCAATTTCAATCATTTATTTTAATTTAAATCAATCTTTAGTACCTTAAACAAAGTTTTATTTAAGTATTTAGGTGTCTATTAGTACTCATGGGGATGATACCTTGATATTACAAGATACGATCAATATACTTATGGCATTGAAAGTTTTATATTATAAAAATGATCAATAAGTTTTTAGAATTGTTGTTGGGGATTGATTTAACATCTTATTCAATTTGAATTCCTTTGATTTAAGGATGATATTACTTTTGTTGTGTGATTGCAGGTGCTTGCATATTTTTTTTAAAAAATAGCAACTTCAAACTAAACAATTTGTAGAGTTTTTCTTCCAACTTAGTGAAGGCATTTAAACATGGAAGTGAGTCACTATAATACATATAATCTCAGGTGGTAGTACCACCCAAATTAGTTATGGAATAATGATGTAAGAGATTACATGAGATTTAAGGCTTACCTAGATTTCAGTAATATATATCCGATTCATGGGTTTCGAAGACGGACAAGTTAAATGCGACTTTAGAAGAGACTTAAAAAAGGATGGAAATGAAATTCAATCAAATAGCTAAGAATCACATCTTTTCTATTCACAATCTAGAGGTTCAAGTGAGCTTGTTATCCAGTATGTTGTTCACATGAAATGTGGGGAGTCTTTTAAGTAACACAAAAGCATAATTGACATCCATCTTGTTTTATGACATATGTGGGGTTAACCATTATAATTATCAATGTCAAGCATTAGATTATATATGGGACCATCATGTTTCTTATGAAACTAGCCTTAGAATACACCATATGGGCATACTAATAATTAAGAGTGGATCAACTTATATACTAATTCATTGAATGTTTAGGTTTCATTTAAATCTTTAATGGAAGACCTTACTGACGGTGAAGCTAGTTAGTCTTTATTGAAAGAAGTTCTTCTTTAGTCGAAGACACTGAGATATAACATGTTATTGGAGCCCATTAATGCCTCAAATTGACAAGGAGACAAAAGTCGAATTCATAAATGAAGTTACTATTGAAGAAGAGAAAGGAAAAAAAGGATAAAGGAAATAAAGTTGAGGAAGATAAGGAAGTCTCTATGTAAGAAGTGGAAGAAGAAGTGTTGGGCCCAGTTTCTAAAGAGCAACTATCGTTTTGAATATCATAATAATAAAGCGTGAGTGGAATACCCTTTAGGTTTATTTCCATGGAATCTCTTTAGTCATCAATCTCATAAAATCTCAAACCATAAAGGCGAGCCCACACCAGTCAGACGACCAAATCACCACTTGAATTCTTTATAATATTTGTAGCTCTATATATCTAGTTTATTTTAAAATAATAATTATCTCATTCAAAGCTCTACAGATCAAGATATAACTAAAATACCAAAGTATGTTCAGTAAACACCAATTCATGCTCTTCCAATTGATTCCCTTTCTTTCTCTCCATCAATATTTTCCAAATCAACATCAATAGACACTAATTTCTATGGTGAGATATGAAATTGTGTTATAAATCTATTGGTTTAAAAATCACTTCATTTGGAATTTGGATGATGAAGTTATGGCCAAAAGAGTCGAACATGCTTATGTCCTCAATTATATTGTATCTATCTTGGGAAAATTATCATAACTTTCTATAAATATATGTGATTAAGGTCAGTTTAGGACAGTTTCGAAGAGGACTTCTATATCTACAACTTTTGTGAAGAACTCAAAGAGAGATTTTACCTCTAAAAGGTTCAAAATTATAATTTACTGTAGCTATCCCATGTATGTCCATTTAATGGAAATACAGGTTCTCCTAACGGACATAGACGGGCTTGGGGGTGCTTTCCAGACCCGAGAAAGTCTGTTTAACGGACCTAATGTCCATTTAATGGACATGCACTATGTTGGGGGCATTTTTAGGCCCAAGAAAGTCCATTTAATGGACCTAATATCCGTCTAACGAACATATGAGACACAAAACTCCCTCCAAAGCCTCTCCAATGGTTCCTACATCCATTCTAACATCACTTTCACTCATAATCTTCCCAAATTCACTTCTTCTAATGCAATATCACTTCTTAAACATTCAATTACCAATTTGGTTACATTAAACTCCCAGTTCTCAACTTAAACGACACATCACATACAATAAAGTCTCATCATTAGTATAGTTGTTCTATATATACATCCTATACAACATCACCAATTATAATGGTTGCAATTGGTGTGATAGCCCCCACTAAGATACTAGTAAAAAAATAGATAAATCAATTTATCGTCCAAAGGGTGTCATACATAATGTACATTTTCGAGTGGAAAAGTTGACTTTTCCCATGGACATTTACATATTAGACATAGAAGAAAGTGTGAAAGCCCCATTTATCCTTTGGTGACCATTTTTAGCCACTACCTGATCAATTATTAATGTAGATGGGGGTGAGCTGATTCTGAGGGTAGGAGAGGAACATGTGTCTTTCACTGTAACCAAGAATGACAAAAATTCTCTGCAACCCATGACCATTATGAAGGGAATGAATTTTGGTGGAGAAAAAGAGAAGAACGATGATCAAAAGTGTTCCATAGAAAATAATAAATCTTGCAAAAGAAGGAAAATAAAGAATTTGGAAAAGGAAGGAGGTGGCATAAGCAACCCAATGACGCATATACATTTTATGAGATTGACAACCAAGTCACCACGGAAGAATTTTCTTAAACCACCTTGAGCAAAGAAGAGCGTTGACTTGACGACGCTAAAAGAAGCGCTACACGGGAGGCAACCCATAACTTTTTTAATTATGGGTTATTTCCTTGATTTAAATAGTTGAATCCCATAGTTAGGTTGCTGCATTTTCAAAAAAATATAATAGAAGAGTAAGGCATTGGGAAGAAAAGTATAATGAGGCGATAATGCTAAAAAGAAGTTAGGAAAGGATCTTGGGGTGTGTGTGTAAGGACGAAAGATGAAAAAGATGGTGAAATTATTATAGGCCATAATCATGGTGTAGCACCTCATTGCTATATAGTATATACCAAACACCCTGAGGACATTCTAGCACATACCATATAACAATGGGATGTTAGAGCAGTCACTACAATCACTTAGTCATGACATCATTATTTATAATCTCTTATAAGGTATCATAAAGAAAAGACATAACATTTAAAAACTAACTAAATTCCTCCTTTCATTTCATAGAAACCGAATATGTACATTATAGCTTTACAAACCATCCAAATATGTACATCATCCAAAACCTAATACAAAACACACTATAAGAAAGAGGAATTATACAAAAATTTCTATCTAATCCTTCAGTCTAAGCTAACTAACCTTTGAACCATTTATTCTTCCCAAAAGTACAAGAATTATGCTTTTTGTAGAGTCTCTCTGTCGCTAATTTCCTCTCTCGGTCCTGAAAAATTAACATTGCAATTTTGTTGAGTTTTAAGAACTCAGTGAGGTAACCATCCTTGATGGTTCACCTAATTCATACAACATATCAACACATATAAACACATAATTCACATCTTTTCATTTAGCATATAGCATCATATATCATTTACTTCACATATCCACTCTCATTCAAATATATGTTTATAATAAATTTTAGTCAGTCAAACACACGTATTAAATGTATATGCAGTTCTCGTGAGACTCACTTTCAATTATTACATTGTTATGACTGAGTGCTTAAACTGTCCCGTATCCATCGTGGATAACATGCTTATTAATATTGTCCCTATCTATTGGAATACAGGGCTCATTATACATAGCGAGCATTGACTCTTAATCACATTCCAAGCTTTAATGTTGGCCTATAAATTTTTTCTTGATGAATAAGTATGATTTATGTTAATTATGAGGTCTTTATGAAATTTCGTGGAGTTAATTATTATGTTGATGTTAGAAAGATTATATGATATAGGTTGATTGAATTAAAGTTTTAAGGTTATAAGA
>JANSVA010000216.1:10902769-10918696 GCA_025504915.1 Erythroxylum reticulatum | reverse complement strand
GTTCTTTACTTTACCTAACTGCAAGCAGACTTGATATACTATTTAGTGTTTGTTTGTGTGCAAGATTTCAAGCAGATCCCATAGAATCTCATTATATTGCTATCAAAAGAATATTGAGATACTTAACAAGTTCTATTGATCTCTATTTAATGTATGAGAAAGGTAAAGATTTAAGGTTAATTGGCTAATATGATGCTGATTATGCTGGAGATAGAATGGATAGAAAGAGTATAAGTGGAGGTTGTCACTTTCTTGGTTATAATATAATTTCTTAGTTAAGCAAGAGGCAAAGCTCAATTGCTCTATCTACTGCAGAAGTTGAGTACATGTCAGCTGTAAGTTGTTGTTCACAAATGTTATGGATTAAGTATCAGTTAGAAGATTATTCTATATAAGAAGATCAAATTCCAATCTTTTGTGACAACACAAATGCTATCAATATATCAAAGAATCCAATACAACACTCGAGGGAAAAGCATATTGAAGTTAGACATCATTTTATACGAGACTATGTACAGAGAGGAATCATCAGTCTACAATTTGTTGAGATGAATCAACAATGGACAGATATCGTCACTAAACTTTTGTGTGAAGATAGATTCAGGAAAATTAGACGAAACTTGAATATGGTAATGCTGAATGACCATTCGTCTAATATGTCATGATGTAGACGATTCATACAAGAAGAAGATAAAAAGTCGTAAGTTTTTAACTAAATAGTAATGGTAAGTTATAAATGGTAACTTTTCAAGAGTATGTATAAGAAGGAAATCTTCTCAAGATTCTAAAATATCTTTGATTCTAGAATTTTCTTAAAAACTTTGAAACCAACTTGTTTAGTGCTCTCAACCAAGATGATTCAATACTCTGTTTTATACAACAAGTTCTTTTCGTTTCATATTCTTACTTTTAGATATTAACATCGCTACGTTAAGAGAAATACATTTGTGTGTTTAGTTTTTATCTGTTATAGATAAAAAATGGAGTAATCCCTTAGTTACGGGAGACACGTTGATTTCATCTCTTTAAAGGAAAATTAGATGGACATTGAACCAGAAATTGAAGCAGTTGGCTGGAAAAATTTCTTCGAGGTTCGTGAAAAGATCTATTTAAATGAGATATATGAATTCTGGAAGAATCCAAAGGTGGTGGACAACACCGTAGTATCAATGGTCGATGGTTTGTTGATTATCGTCACACAAGATACTATTGAGAGGGTCATTGGGTGTCCTAGTATTGGAGTAAAGCTATTTAACAATACAAAATGGATTACTCAAGGTCGTGTAGATAAAGCGCACATCAATCAACAACTATATAGAAGTAGTGATCCAGAAGTTCAGAAGGTTTCAACCCTTGTTCCAAAGGCTAGTGTTCTACATTCACTGCTTCTCCACTGTGTTCTACCAAGAATAGGCTCGAAGGACGTTATGACAATGAACGATGAACATTGTTTGTTTCACCTACTCAATCACTAACCCATTAAACTTCCGTACTTGATTTTGAAGTACATGATGAAGTCAAAGGGAGATTCTAAATCTTTACCTTATGGTATGTTGTTAACAAGGATTTTTAGAGAATCTAGAATCTTACTCGATAGAGGTAACAGGGTAAAGATGGATGTGAAAAGCATTATTAATGCCACTACTATTCACAGAATGGGAATAAAGTTTGAAGCCATAGCGAATATAGGTTCTACACCGAAAGCAAGGTCTGAGGGGGAGCTTGTAGTAAGACGGAGAAGGAGTGAACGTCTTATATTTAAGAAAAAAACAAAACCTTGATCGACAGGAAGAACATCTACAAAAGAAAAGATTGAAAAATCATCTGATGTACTAATAAAAGCTAAGACGATTCTACAGAAAGAGGAAAGCCGGGCTCAACAATCATCACAACAAATGTCATCGAAGAGAAAGGCTGAGACACTTCAATTAGAAAAATCCAAACAATCAAGAAGGTCACCAAGATTGTTGACCTTACAACAAGAAGAACAAAAGAAGCAGAAAGCTCTAATCCTTGGTGGAGATTTTGAAAAGCAAGAGAAAAGACAACAGCCTACCAGATCAACTGTCTCTATTTTGCAAAGCCAATCAGCAAAATCATCTGGAGAGACAGAGATAAGAGGAAGTTAGTATTTAAGAGGAAGAAGCCTCAACAACAACTTTCTTCTAAACTGGTAGAAGAACAAAAGTAGGTGAAGCTTAGTCTGAAAAAGGTTTCTTCATCTGATGTTAAACGGAAGATGAAGACAGTTGAACACCAATTGGAACCTTACAATCCTTCTCAACCAATCAACAAAAAGGATTTGAAAATGAAGATTATAGAAGAATCAATACCTATTTGAAGTAGAAGCTCAATTATTATCAGAGAGCCTTCAAATAAGACAGTTAAGGGATAAGTCGAACCTATACCGATTAACGATTAGACAATACATCTTCTCAATCATGAAGAATGAAGACTATATGGTATTCTGTGAGATGAGAAGGCAGAACTATATCAAATGAAGATTTCAAAGGATCAGTATACAATCTATCCAATTACTAACAGAACATTGATAAAGATTGTGCCAGATATACAACCAAGATGTTCAACCTCTGTGAAAAACGAAGAAAGAGGGAAAAAGAAGATGTTTCCTGAAGGGCATGAAGATGATCTTACAGAAGAACAGATTCAAGTAGCTGTGAAGAACATAGATGATGCATGTATTGCAGCTCAACCTGGAGGTATCTATATTTTACATCACATTTTAAGGGCATCAGGAAGTCAATTTGGATTTCTACCAAAGATGAAAATTTCAAGGTAGTTGGCTTAGTGATAGAAGGACAGTACAGAAGTATCATGGTTGAAGGTATCAATTTCAACTTAGAAACTTTTATGCATTTAATTATGCATTTCAGACCATTAGGTATCATACCTTTATCCAAAGATGTGTTACACCTTCTTGGGTAACCAATTCTTAAACTAACTAGACCTGACGATCTTGATCTCCCAGAAGGAGAACAAACCTTCAGACTACCCTTAATCAAAATCATAGAGTTAGACGTTTTACCTATAGAACCTTCTGTTGTTGAAAACCTTCATCCACTTTGTGAAATACAAAAAGATCCTACTATTAATTCAAAGTTCTTGAAGCATTTCATCAATTAGACGGAAGCAAGTCACAAACAGATGGAAGTTCAAGAAGCTTTAGCGAAAGAAATTGAGGAAATTCATACTAAGGTTGATGAACTGGGTGACTCAGTGGGTGGTCTTCATGAGGAAGTAGCACTTCTACGGGTTACTATCGAACAAGACCTCAAAACAATCCACATTGACTTGCAACATATGTTTTCTAAAATTCTTAAGCGTCTACGATGAGCTATCTTTTTTATTAATAACAAATAGGAGGAGAACGAGAAGAGAAGACAGAAAGCATTGTATATCTTGTGCATGCTTTTCTTGTGTTTTTGCTTTGATTATTATTCATCTATTCATCTGAATACTATTCTTCTGAATATCATTTTATATTCTAAAATTATGATTATTTGTTATCATCAAAAAGGGGGAGAATGTTAAGTCAAGATGACTTTACTTTTATTAATTTTGATGACAATCAAATAATAATAATCTTAGAAATGTATGAACTATTTTGATAAGTTTGTTAAGTGTACAAAAAAATGTAAGTAACACTTAGTCAAACCCAGAAGATGTGTGGTCAACACCAAACAATATATTAATACCAGACGATAATTCAACAATAAACGATACGTTAGCAACAGACGATATGTCGGTAATAGAAGAAATACATCAGCAACAGACGATACAAACAATACCAGATGAAGCTCAATAATAGACGAAGCGCAATACTAGACAAAGCGTGATAACAAAAGAAGTATTATAGTAGACGATACAAAAGGAAGCTATTCTAGAACGTCAGTTAGTTAGTTGGTTGGAGTTAGTTATAGGAATCAACTAATAGCGATTTTTAGAAGATCCAAGAAGCAGTTTTTCAAGAAGACAGTTAAAGACTTAGGCTATAAATACTAGTTCTAGTCGAAGACTAAATAACGTTTTACAAGAGAGAAAATTTGATTGTACAATACTTAGAAAAATTCTATATTCAAAGTGCAAAAGAAGAGAGCGAATACATTTGTAATGTGAAGGTCAAAAATATTTTTCCTAGAGAGAGAAAGAAAGGCTAGAGCCTGGAAAGGCTAAGAAAGCAGATAAAGAATACTTTGTGAGAGAGACCTAAAGAGGCTCTACAAGTGTAGAAAGAATACTTGTAAAGTTGAAGAGTATAGTGAAATCTCTGATAAACCCTGAGGACTGAACGTAGCCCAAGGTTAAGGATGAACCAATATAAAATCGCGGTGTCTATTCTCTAACCCTTATCTTTAATTTTCTTGTTGTTAGAAGAGTAGCTAATAATACTTACGATTGCATTATTTATCAACTTTAGTAAAGTGTTTTTGTGATCATCTGAATTCTGTAAAGAAATTCAAGAAATCTCAAAAGATTAATATCTTTGAAAAGATTACACAATTCAACCTCCATTCTTGTCTATTTTATATATGATACGTGATTTACTTCACAACTTTCGGCAAAATTTCATGATGTGGCCTTTCTTCTTGTAGTAATGGCATTTCACATTTACATATCTGTTTAACTTTCCTCTGCTCTTGTCTCTGGACGTTAGACTTCTGGATTGACTCCTTCCTCTATTTTCTATAAGCAGAACATTTGAATGTGATGAAAACGCTACATATTGTGATTTACGTCTCATCTCTTCATTTAGTATACTGCTTTTAACAGACTCCATATTTAATATGTCATTTAGTGCAGTATTTGTCAAAGACACCTTCAAAGTCTCCCAAGAATCTAGTAATGAAACTAGCAGCATTAATGCAATCACCTCGTTGTCAAACTTTATGCCCATCTTTGATAACTGATCAACCATCCCTTCCATATTGTTTAAATGATCAGCTACAGAAGTACCCTCCTGGTATTTTACTTGCATCAATTTTGTTAGATAAAACAATTTGTTGTTGTCAGTCTTTGAAGCATACAACTACTCCAACTTATTCCACATCATTCTTACATGAGTCTCGTTACAAATGTGATTATACACATTATCATCGACAAACTGTCGAATATAACCATACGCTCGTTCATGCTCAAACTCCCAATCTTCATTGGACACCTCCTCCAATTTAGTTGTTGAAAATACCAGCAAATGCATCTTTGTAATCATCAAGAGATCCTTCATCTTGGTTTACGATATACGGTAGTTAATACCGTTTAGATTGATCATTTTGCTCATCTTCTCCTCCATTTGCTAAATTAAGCCAAATTTGAGAAAACTGACCTCAAAGATGGAATCAGAACGTCAAAATTTGGCAGAAAAGATATCTTCTAAATTTTCACCACAGTACCCAGTAAATAGTAACTTATAAATAGTGCTCATTAGAATAATATCGTCGGATTCTACTACAATAGTACCATGAGACCCGGTAAACAGTAACTTGTGAATAATGCTCACCGGAATAGTGTCGTTGGACCTCACTGGAATAGTACTACGGGACCTGATAAATAGTAACTTGTGAATAATACTGCAAAGTCGCGGGACCTAGTTACTATTGCTACAGTACTGTCACCTTGCAAATTTCTTAAAAAAACTTTAAAGTGTTATTCATCACCTTTGCTGTTTTACGTCAACTTTTCGAACGGATCATTGTCAAAATATTCGTTGTAATTTTATATTCCCCGTGACATGCTTCTTTTCAAAAAAATACCTTCAATGAAAACACAGCTCTGATACTACTTGTTGGGCACAGTGGATGCATTTTTTGAAAAGTAAAAATAAAATGAGCAAAATGGACACAAAATATTTAACGTGATTCATCCTTAATTTTGAGCTACGTCCACGGACAAAACTCAGAATAATTCTTCAACTATTATAAATAGTAGGTATGTAAAGATAAAACCAAAATAGTGGCTCACAAGGTGTTTCCCAACCTAAAAATACTAACCTTACTATTTTGTCACTCACTAACCCTTTAAGAAAATATTTCCTAACTTTAGAGCAATCCTTGGCTCTGATTTTTCTCTGTGTTTTTTGGTTATTGGTATGAAGCAGGGAGTGCCTTATATAGCCACTCTAAGGCATCTGTCTTCTTTCATTTTTTTCAACTAATGCGGCATCGAAATTAGTATCGCAGTTGTTGAAAAACTTGGAGTCCCTCCATATGAGAGGGACCCATATGCAACATGTGATACAATTTTCTAAACTTTATTTGAATCTTAATTTCTAACAAGTCAGTCACAAACCAAGTTACTTGGGGGATTCAACACGAACTTCTGTAAAAGAAGTCCCGTCTTCCATGCAGAGTAAGAACCACGTAAAGATACAAAGACCCAAATTTTAATTTAGGACATTCACAACCGCCGATTGAAAGCCGGACCTGAAAACGAGAGAAACCGACTGTTGCAAGCCTTGGATTGGATCTAGTGACGCCACGATTTTACTTTATGCCTATAGCAAAAAAAGTGGTGAACTAATGGAACTTATTAAAGGGGACTACTTTGGAGAGAATTGTCTATATCTCAAACTAGACTTAATATGTCTTTCTCCACAATGTTCGTCCTAAAATGCGTTTGTAATATCATTCCTGCCTCAAGCACCATCTTATCATCAAGTTCGAATGAAGGATAAAGTCGGTGAAATTCATCTAAAAATCTCCAAGCGGTTTCGGCAAGTGGCATACTATGCCATTGGACTAAAATTTCTAAAGGCATGCGGCAAATGTGGAAAGGATTATATTTTAGATATCCTTTCAATAAAGCTAACAATGATGGTATTACAAAAGATGGCTCACCAATGAATTTCTTAAAGGGGAAAACATAGAAGACAATTGCGAGGGAGCTCCAACGCTGTATAAAATTCCACAGGAACCATGAAAATATTTTGCCAGTTTATGATGGTGGTGACCAAATGGGAGGAACTATTGATGTGGATGTAACCTCAACAAAACTTATGCACCAAGCTTCAAGGATATCTCTGTATGAGCCTCCATCATATTACCTCTTTATCTTAGCTTAGGCTTGATGAAGTCGATTGTGAACCTGAATCAAAAATTTTCCACGTTATTGTAAGGCATTCTTCATTACTGCTAACTTCATTGAACTCGTAATGTAAGAGACATGGCGTGAAGGGTCCCTCTTATAAACAACCGAAACTGAAGAAGTGTGAAAGATAGTACAATAACAATATTATAAGTATTCAACCTATGAATAGTGTATGTAACCATTCTTTTAGGTGATCCCCTACAATGGATCTGAAGTACATGTAAATAGTGCAGTTTACTATTCCTATTTGCTCATCTAACTGTGGATAATAGGTGGAGGAAAGACTGAGCTTGGATCTACTAAGTTCAAACAACTTCCACCATTATTTACTTGTAAATACAAAACTATTATCACTAACAATGGATGTGAGGAGGCCATAAAGATGAAAATATGCTTAAAGAATTTGTGAGCCATACTTACTACAATATAGAAGGGAGCAATAGGGATAAAGTGTACATACTTCCAAAAACACTCTACCACCATAAATAAAATCTAATTTCCCTTTGGACTGAGGTAACCCATCAATAAAGGCATTAAAATAATTACCAAAATATAAGTAGGAAGTTGCAAAGGTTGGAAAAGGCCACTAGATGTAAATTCTCATCCTTATTTAGTTCACAAATTTGACAACTAAGAATTAAATCCTTAACTATTTGCTTTATGCCTCTCTAATAAAAACTATCTGTAACCTTTTGTAAATTTCTTAACTCTTTCATGAGTATGGTTGTGAACCCCTACCATTTCTAAGTGAATTATGGAGAAGTAGAGGATAAATATATTATTTATTGAAACAAAACTAGATTGTCCTTAATACTCTATATACTACTCATTGAATCTCTTTTGATTTACCTATACAACTGTTGAAATTCTACATACTTCTTCATCTTTTCTTGAATTTGATAAAACAACAAAATTTAAGGGTAAGACATTGCCATTAGCACTTCAGCTCCTCTTCCCTTCTAGATAATGCATTCGTAATCTTATTGGTTTTGCCTAACTTGTACTTGACATGAAAATTAAGGCCTAAAAAGTTTTTGATCTAATACTATTATGGAACGGTGGGTAGCTTTTTTACTAATAAGAATTTTAGCTTGTAATGCTTAATTTTTACAATGAAACTCATAGGTAGGATCGCCATGTTGGATCGAAAATAAAAGCATATTAGATTTGGCTAAACGGTAGATTTCAAAAACTTTTTTCGAAATCAAAATGCAGCAAAAACATAATCACCAAATCAATATGTTTAATCCATACATGTTACGACATTAGAAAAATAAATAACATAAAAGATGGTAGAAATTTTGCTGACTCCTTAACTACAACTTTGATTCCTCGCTATGGTATCCTCTCCTTGTTATTGTATCCTCTCCTTGCTATTTTATCCTCAACTAATCCGATATACCACTTGTTCTCCTTGGACAACTTGGTTAGCAAGATCCTTGGATAGGAAAGGAGAATAAATATTGCAGAAGTTTACCTTAGTTTAAAGAACCAAAACTAAGAGACACTCTCTTTGCTAATTTCGTTCATGAAAGAAAGTAAAGAAGAATTCCAACCAACTCACCATCTATTTCTATTTCTCAAAATAAAAGAGAAAGCAATAAATTATACCTTCTCATTTGTTTAATATGGCTAAATGAAAAGACAAAAAACCAAAAGCAAGACACTCATTTTCAGTTAACAAATGAAAGAAGGGAGAGAAAACATCAAATGCATTACTCCCTTCTTTAATCAAAAGAATGCTAAAAGGTTTACAAGTTTTTCTACATGTCAACATTAAATGATATCCATTGAACCATTTAATGATAAGATCATTAAACTATATAATGAAGACACCATTAAACCATTTAATGATGATGAAGCATGATAAAAACTCACCTTATTTTTAGCAATGTGCACCCATAAAATTTAGCTACATAAAACCGAAAACTACATGTAGTTTCGGTTTTTACCCTCCTTTGTTTTGTCTTTACAAAATTTGTTTTAATTTAATTAATCTTATTAATTAAATCAAACCAAAATCCAGCCCAATATTAAATGTTCAATTTGTGCTTCTAATTAACACTTAATTAGATAAGCCTAACATTTAATCATAGGTTTAAAACCCAATTCAATTAACTCTTAATTAAATTGTCTCGGTATTTTTATTCCGAATCTAATTCGGTCCTTTCTTCTTTCTTATTTCTGGTAACCTCTATTTATATTGCTTACTTTCCTTGATAACCTTCCTAGAAGCTAAGTGGAGAATCTAATTGGATTTATATAATTCAAGCTCCAATAAGCCCGGAATTAATTTAATCTCACTAGAATTAATTCCCACTTATTAACCAAATGTCATTCTACTAAAGACAACTAGTTGAACTCTTGAATTACGAAATATTATGAGAACACATGTTTCAAATAAGATGTCCAATTGCAAACTCTATTATGAACCATATTATAGCCATCCACACAATAAAGGGTTAAATTATCGTTTTGCCCTTATGTTGGTTTTTCCTTCTAGATCTCTCGTTTTACTCTATATGGTGACTAACACACAAGATCTTATCTTGGTGTTAAGACTTGATGGGTAGCTAGTCCATCAAACTACTGGCGTCAGTTTAATCACCAATCTCTATAAAACATCTAGAAGTGATGATATCACTATAAATTATTTGAGTGAATGTTTCCTGATACATGTTTCAATTAATAATTCCAATATGTAGACATTGGATCGATACTCTACGGAAATCTACTCCGATCATATCAAAAATTATAATGAAACACATATGAGTTTATCACTTATCAAGATTTTGGTCCATAATAAACGAATGCTAAAGTGTATGTTTTAAGATTAAAAAAACGACCTACTTTAATTTTTAAAAACATACGTGATTTTAGATTCATTTAATAGTGTCATTATCGATAGTCAACTACTATCATGATATGAAACTCATCATTCCCTTCAAGTAAACTCCTTTACTTACATAGAGATAAATCACAATGCTACAGCCTAAACTATAATCAAGCAATCAACTTGATTATTCAAATATGAATCAACTAATTTAGATTCTAATAATATAAATGTTTCCCATACATCTCCATGTATATGTATATTACTTACAAAAGAATCTTGATACATTATGACTAGTTCTATAATGCTAAATAAAACCAAACTTTTTTATTTTATTAATAATAAATATTTTCATTACAAAAGTAATTGGAAGAAGATTAAGTTATATGTAAATACACTTGCTTTTTAGAGAACTATATTTATGCAACTCTAACAATCTCCCACTTTCCCTAAAGTAAGTTTGACATATCCCTAATTCCCATCCTTTCTAGGTGACCCTCAAAGCTCTTTTGAGATAGCGTCTGTGTGAATGGATTAGCAAGGTTTTGCTCTGTGGGAATCTTTACTACATTCACCTCACCACGTTGTATTATCTCCCTTATAAGATGATACTTTCGCTCAATGTGTTTGGTGTCTTTCTGGTTCCGAGGTTCTTTAGAATTAACCACTGCCCCATTATTATCACAACAAAGTGTAATGGCCTTTTCTGCCTTAGGAATTACCTCCAAATCATTTAGGAACTTACTAAGCCAGACTACTTCCTTTGCTGTTTCACAAGTTGCAATATACTCAGCCTCCATATTCGAATCAGAAACACAAGATTGCTTGAACTCCTTCAAACTATGGCTCCACCTCCTAATGTAAATATAGAACTAGAAGTTAATTTCCTTGAATCAACATCTGATTGGAAATCGGAATCTGTATATCCTGTCAGAATAAGGTTACTTCCAGAATAAACAAGCACTAAGTTCTTCGTCCTAAGAAGATACTTTAGTATGCACTTGACTGTAGTCCAATGCTTCATTCCTGGATTGGACTAGAATCTACTTACCAGTCTCACTGCGTAATAGATATCCGGTCTAGTGCAAAGCATAGCATACATTAAACTTCCAACTGTCGAAACATATGGAATGTTATGCATGTGTTTGACCTCCTCTTAGGTCTTAAGTGATTGCTCCTTTGAAAGTTTGATTCCATGTCTAGTATGTAGCACCCCACCCTCACAAGACATGTGCCCAACATCCTGAGTGATGTCTGAGTGCAAATCCCACAAAAGTGGTATGCTAGAACAGTCAAAACTCATTAAAACTTAGTACAATTTTTTTCATTTATCATGCGCATACATGGAAAGTAGTAATCAAGTCGGACTCATACTTTTATTTGATAAAAATCAAAATCACAATTGTCATTACACTTTGATCAATCTCTTTTACAAAACATTTCCAATTTTCACTAGTTATTACATAGAAATATTTGAATACACATTGTACAGAAATCGCGGAATATACAAATTTACATAAAAATAAGAAAACACAAAAGCAGACACAGACTGATCCCAAACTCTACCTCTTACTTGAATGCAGTGGCTATACCCCCGTTTGCCCAACGGGGTAACTCTTCTGAGCTTGAAAAATATTGCAAATTTTGGATGAGTTTTGCGAACTCAGTGAGTGACTATCCTTAATGGATCACTCCATCACATAACATATAAAGTTCACATATCACATAATTCGCATCATTTCATTAATAATTATATTGAGTCATATACACTTGATCAATCATTTCACTTTTTACATTCTACACATACCACATTCAGAAGTCATTTAAAACATTATAACCATTCATATCATGCATATGTAGTGCATATAAGACTCACTTTCATTTATTACTTTGTTATGACCGAGTGCCTTTTTCACTAGCTCATATCCCTTAGTGGATATCGGTCTGTGTCGGATAATGTCCCATATCCCTTAGTGGATATCGAGTACATTCACAATTGAGCCTGAGACTCTTATCACATATCGAGCTTTAAACTCTTTTTTGTTGGTGACTCCAGTTACAACTGCCTTTATGTTTCATGTGTTCATGGAATGGAATGCATCAATCACGTATGATCAGTCAGTCACATGTTTACGTATTCATGTTTTCCATTGGACCCAAAGTCCGGCATTCAACATCATTATTGAGTAATACTTTTTCAATCATATGCATATTCACATGTTTCTTCGAAACTAGATTCGACATTCAAATATCACATTTAGAAGCACTTATTTGATCATGTTCACATACAAGTAACACTTCAATATTGCATTCAAGCATCCGAAACCTCGGACCTTCATTGTCTGGAATCAGACAATTAAATCACATTCGCATCTCATTCATAATCACTCAATTCATAAATTAAACAGAATAAACGATAAAGTAAGACAATCTAGGTCTACTCATAGTACGATTCAGATTAGGATTTGTTTCCGAGTTCTAGAAACGTCTTAATGCAGATGTTTATCCTGCACATCCAAATTATGCAATACATATATTGCACACATACATTAATAATTTTGCACAATTATGAGAATTTATTTATGCACAAATGTTTATATGGACTATGTACAATGCATGCTCAATAACAATCCTGGGTCTATTATCAAATTTTACATCTTATGCACGTTATCATTTTTAGCATTATTGGCTTTCATGATATCCCATTTCTATTTAACTTTTACTAGAAACTCTTTACTCCTCTTCTTGAATCACAACTTCAATCATATGAATATCATTATTCCCATTAAACTCATGCCTTTGGTACTTTGATATCACAATTCATTTACTAATATTATTCCAACATTACAAGATCAAACATTATCCAAATTCTTATTTCTTCTTATAACATCTCTAGAATTCCAAATCTTCGGGTCTCTTTTGCACGATCATTTTGATGAGAAAAATGAAGGGATTTGAGAACACTTTCTTCTAGACAATTTTTCTCCTATCTCTTGAGTTTCTAATGAAACCAAGATCATTCAATTTTGTTTAGAAATTCTAAAGTTATACTCCAAATATTTTAGGACTATTCTTATACTGAAACAGTATCTTATACTTAACTTCCATCCAGAAATGGAGATTTTTAGAGAATGATCTAGTTTACTCCACATCAAAAATAATCTCATTTGGATGACTATAGAAAAATATATTGTCAAAATACCAAAGCTTGCTCCATGAAATCTTTCTGGTTATCAAATTCTATTTGAGAGCACAGTATCACGATGTGAAAATTAAGTTGTGATCCATCAATTAACACTCACGGGCATGAGAGAGAGAAGTCACTAGTATGAGGGAATCACGGGTGTGAGAGGGTGTTAGAGAGAAGAGTCACAGGTGTGAGAGGGTGTGAGAGAGAAGAGTCATGGGTGTGAGGAGAGGAGTCACAGGCGTGAGAGAAGAAGAACAATAGAGAAAGTCGCACACTCTCATTTCGAACCCTAGTAACTTTCAATCCAGAAATCCAAAAATTTCAAAATTTATATCATTAAAAAGATAAAAGAAAGATATACAACTTTATGGAGATAACTTTATCAAAATCTCCCTAGATCAATATAATTTAATCATGGAAGTTTTAGACCACATTTTTACCCCTTTTTTCTTTAAACCAACATCTCTAACTTATCTTCTTTAAATTTCTCTCTCCAATTGATTTCATATGGCTAATATTTTTGTTATATATGTAAATCAATGTGTTAGGAATCCAATGGTTTAAGTCCCATGTCATTTGGAGGTCGGAAGAAGGAGATATTGTCAAAAGATCAAAAGCTGTTCGGAGTTTTTACCAACCAAGGAAGTCGCGATTGTGCTAAATCAACATTCAAAGTCGAGATCATGCTGATTCTCTAGACAAAAGAGGAACGTCGCGATCATGCTGAAGCATGATTGCAATTTCCCATCTTTTCTTCTAGAAACACGATCATGAAAAAGCACAATCGCGAGTTACCCTTTCCTTCTAAACCTCTGCATTTTTTTCTTCTTCTTTCTTTTATTCATAATCAATTTCTCTAACTCATCTCTACTACATTTTCAACTTCCATACAACAAAATCATTCACAATCCACTCTAAAAATTCATATTGAAACACGACATTAAAAATCAGAAAATTCATCTCTTATCTTTCTCATTTTCTGCATTTCCTTCCATTGCTGAATTTTTTTTCATCTCATGTATATTTTACATTTTCCTCTCTAACTTCCATTCAACTCTAATATTTCTCAAACAAAATCCAAGATCCAAACTTAAACAAAATTATCAAGAATAGAAAAAGATCATTTACGCATTTCACCCTTTTCGATATTTCTTCATTGTTACACTTTTTCATCTCTTGTACATTTTCCATTTCCTACATCCTCTTGAATTTCTTCCTCTAACTATCATTTAAGCAATCTTTTTCATCTCATAACATCATCTTACAACTATTTTTCAACTCAAAATTCATTTTTTTTCATCTCTAAAACTCTCAAAACTCACGTACATGCATAGATATACACAGTGAAATTAGAGCCCTCACGTCTATTTTCTTCAAAAAGTTTTTACACCTCTTTATACCTATTTTCTAAGATCTTTCAACTCCAAAAATCATTTCTACAATCTCTTACAATATTTTATCATCAAAACCAAAAAAACTCAACATATCCACATTTCCCTCTTACATTTATGAAAAACATGAAAAGTGTATATTTTTCTCATGAATATGGAATATCAACTAATTCACCAAATTTAATACATATATCAACAACTCATAAGGATTTACTAAATACTTGTTAAATCTTCAACTTCGTCAAAATCTCAAGAAGCCCTAATGTCCATGCAACTCACGTACATCATTATGGAAGATGGCAATTTTCGGTTTTTCTTAAGGAAAATAAAAGAAAATCGAAGTTGGGAGTAACAAAAGGATAAGTGAAAACAAGGTTTTTTTTGTGAAGATTTGATGAAAAATTTTAAGTAAAGGAGGTAACGTTGAAGAAGAAGCTACGAAGGAAGATGAAGACAAGAATAGTAACTTGTTTTTCAAATTTAAGAAGACTTAACTTTAGACTTAGACACTTGTCCACTTCTTAAGACCTTAGTTAATTTCCCAACTAACTAGTTTCATTTACTCCCATCTTTTCATTACAATTATCACCAAAATTTTCCAATAACCTCTTCTCACAAATTCTAAAGTCATCTTTAAATTTTCAAAAAAAATCATTTTCAAAATTCTCCAATATCATTTGGATTCTTATTTCTATTTTTCATTTACTAATTTACTTGCTAAGCGACATTTTTACTTGTCTAATAATATTCAACCTTTTCAGAAATTATTTCTAAAATTCACCAAAAATTCATGATCACTAAACACACTTTCCAATTAAATTTTTAGTACACATAAACCACAATTCTCAATAAAATCACCTTTCACATAAGTCAATTATACCTGGCAATTGTCAATGAATGCATCTACAGTGGTTTTAATGTGTGCAAAAATTCAAATTCACATGTGTGTATGCTAATATTATGTATGAGCATGAAAATGCATTTTTTTCTTAATCTCTCATTGATCTCACCTGTACTGTATTTTTGGTTTCTAACTCTTAATATAGAAACAACATGTTACATAATAGGTGTAAAACCCCTATTGGAATCTTACATGGCAAACTTATTGAGCATGTTCTCAATGTAGGTTAATTAAGACAAGGCTATCTGTTTGTTCTTACGATCCCTTATAAGCTTGATCCCTAGAACATAGTTAGCCTCTCCTAAATCTTTCATTGAGAATTGTTCGTTCAAACATCCCTTAACCGTAGATAACATTCCTACATCATTCTTAATGAGCAGAATGTTATCGACATACAGGATTAGAAAAGTAACCTTGCCTTCTTGTATCCTTTTGTAACATCCCCTCACCAATAGGAAGGGTACATTGATAAATTGCCATGTTTAGGAGTGTTTAAATGTGTAGTGAC
>JANSVA010000216.1:10874210-10884275 GCA_025504915.1 Erythroxylum reticulatum | reverse complement strand
CTCTTTATTTAAGTGAATGTTCCCTGATACATGTTTCAATTAATAATTCCAACATGTAGACACTGGATTGATACTCTATAAAATTCATTCTGATCATATCAAGAATTATAATAAAACACATATGAGTTCACCACGCATCAAGATTGTGGTTCATAATAAAAGAATGCTAAGGTGTACATTTCAAGATTAAAGTAACGACCTACTTTATTCTTTAAAACATACTTGATTACAGATTCATTTAATAGTGCTATTATTGATAGTCAACTAATATCATGATATGAAACTCATCATTCCCTTGAAGTAAACTCTTTTACTTAGATGGAGACAAATCGCAACACTGCAGTCTAAACTATAATCAAGTGACCAACTTAAGTATTCAACTGTGAATCAACTAATTTAGATTTTAATAATATACATGTTTCCCATACATCTCCATATATATGTATATTACTTACAAAAGAATCTTGGTACCTAATGACTAGATATATAATGCTTATACAAATAAAACTAAAATCTTTTGTTTTATTAATAATAAATATTTTCATTATAAAGTAACTGGAAGAAGATTAAGTTATATGTAAATATACTTGCTTTACAGGGCATTATATTTACATAACTCTAATAAAGCTAACATTTGACGTTTAACGCTATTATATTTACATAACTCTAACAAAGCTAGCATTTGACGTTTAACGCTTAGCTTCCTTCTACTTTGAGCTGTGCTGCTGTCATTTTGTACCTGCATGCACGTCGTTTTGTCCTTCAACTCTCAGCTGCTACATGCACTGTGCTCTCTTGTTAGTTCTTGATTTTTCCTGCAAGCACTTTTAATTCTTCTTCTTTGTATTTTGATTTTTCTTGTCTTCTTCTTGTCTTTTAATTTTCTTCTTTTTGCTCTATGAAGAAAGTGAAAATTAATCTTCAAAAAATGGCCCAAATATAGTGCTTTTGAATCACTTTAATTTCTTTGCTTCCAAATTGTACCTAAAATTATATATGAATTAAAATGAGTATCTTAAGCATTTTCGTATCATTAATCGCTAAGTGTAAATGATTAAATGTATCAACAATTAAACACATATTATATGTTTTTATTATGTAATGTTTTATCTAAATTTTGTTTTATTATTTGGTTGAATTTGAGGATATTGGAAAGTTGAATGCAATATGAATGCATTTTCTTATTTTATGCTTACATAGAGTTTGAGGTCTTGTACAACTAGGTAAAGAAGAGTAATTTATGACAAAATGTCCCTTTCAACTACTCATGTTTTTAAGAAGATTTTGGATCCTATTTACTTTACTATTTATGCACACATTGAGGATAATATTATTTTATAAATGAGGGTGAAATTGAATTAGGATTTATCTAATTACATATTAATTTTTCAAAAATTTCTATTATAATTTTTTAATGCTTAGAATTTAATTAGTTATTTTAAATTGATATTAGAAGTTTGTATATAATTCTTAGCTAAATCTTAGCTGTTAAAAAGTAGGTGAATAATATGATTAGGTGGTTTATTGCAAACTTGACTTTGTGAATGCTGGGAAACTAAATCCACTAGATGATAATACTTTGATTTGACTAGAGTTATCTTATGAGAAATTGGACCTTTATGTAAAATCTTTTCTTTCAAATGAGGATTTCTTCTTTGATTTTGATTTTTTTAGAACTTTCTTACCATCAAGATTATGTGTAAGAAGTGTACAAACATTAAAATGATATTAATAAATTCTATCCTTTTCTCTATAACCACTTTCCCAAAAAAAAATCTTGAGCCTAAAAAGAAAAATAAGTAATTGTACCTTAATTCTTGATTAGCATAATTTTTGCTTGTGATTAGATGTTATTGGGAATGGTATACAAAGAAATAAGTATGGTGGATACGATGATGTATATGAAAAAGGCCACGTAAAAAAGGGAATTTTATATCTGTTTAAATAATATGAAAAATAAGAAAAGAAAATTGTGATATATCGATTGGCATGGTTTTCTTGTATTTGAAAAGGATTAAGGAAAATGGGTTATTGCAAAGACATGAGTAATTAATGGAGAAGAGTACTGATATTTCTCTTGATTTACTTACTCTTGCTCTACTAATTGTGGACATTTTTGTTCTTACATATTCCTTTCCTCTATTAAACTACTTATCCATTTGGCCCTATTACAACCAATTATAAGCCCTTTCGATTTTTTCTTGTATATATCGATTTAATGGAGGTTAGAGCATTTTCAAGCATATAGTAAGTTTAATTTTATAAAAAGACTATAAGTGTAGCTCACCCAAAATTTTAAATACTTGAGTGAATATTTGATACCTTACTAGGAAAAGTCTAAAAGTATCAAAACTTAATGAAGTAGGTAAAATAGTATTTTCATTGTTTTGTCATTATGGTGATATTTTAGAAAAGATATTATATGTTTAAGTTTTGCAATTCAATTGAGAATATATATATATATATATATGTAGGTGGATATTTATGGGTATCATACTAGTAAACCTTTAGGAGATTGTTATTCCTCCACTAGGGACACCTACACGTTTAAAGACTTATAACTTATACTATACGTTAGTAGAATTGTTTCTTATTGTAGTAAGCCTAGGTTAGTTAGTTAGGTTTTGTTGTTATCAATTGTTTAAGGGTAAGCAACGAGTTAATATGTAGAACTTTGATAAGATTATATTTAGCATCTTTATATGGTCTAAATTAATCTCTAATTTAGCACTTTTATGGCTTGTTTTATATAAATATAAGAATTCTTATGTTTGATTTATTATATTATAGGTCATAAAGTGGAGGATAGATCTTGGATGTAAGTGCATTATTCTCCATATTTGTTTGCTCAAGGTGAAATTGGAGTCAATAGGAAAGCTAAAAAATGGACAATAACTTTGTAGAAGACATTAGATATTAATTACATCTCAAAGATGTCAAAAATTGAAGAATTTGGTGGTAAAGGTCAGACAGACACCAAACTAAGCTAAGAAATAGGTGCCTATCTCTCGGGAGGTTCAAAAGCTAAAGAAATAGTAACTAACTAGTGTTAGTTACAATTTTTTGTTAGGTGACAATTACACACTGATTCAAGTCCCTTAAAGTTTCAAAACAAAATTGGTATTAGTGTAAAAGTTGGTTAGTGTCATACTCATAACACAAAATTCAAGAACACACAAAAATAGAATTTCAATCACATCAGGACTCTATTATGTAACCTAGTTATAAATACTCGTACTAAGGTTAACTTTAGGAGCTCCTGGAGGTGTGTGATAGACATTTTGTGTGATTAGCTATTGTTTTAGGGTTTCTTAACATATAGGAAACATTTAAAGAAAGATTAAAAGGAGATCATCATCAACTTAGACATAATTAGGGAGATCCAGTTTAGTTATTTTCTTCTTTGTTGTGTTTCGATGTATCTATATGAAATTATTTGAATTGAGAGTTTGGAGATTTATACAATTTTTTATAATTTCTTGTCTAACTAAATTGAGTTTGATTTAATTTGACAAATTGCATGAAATTTGGGACAAAATTCAAGTTAATTGGCATAAACTTGCGATTTTTGCTCACTACATGTTTAATTGCAATATTTTTGCATTTAGGGTTAATTAGTTAATTCTGATGTTAAATAAAACTAGGTTTGTGTTTAATTGCGTGGATTTAGTGTTTAATTTTGTCAATTTTGTGTAATCATGACTTTAGCTTTTTTTATTTCAATTTTAGGTTTAGAATTGTAATTTAACAATTAATTTACTTTAATTAGTTAATAACACAATTTCTAATTTTAATCTTTAGATTAATTAGTTTGTTAATTGATTTTTTAATTTTATTTATTTATTTTTTATATGCGTTACTTGATTAATTATTTCCAGTTGTTTAATTTTTTGTGCTTAGTTGTTTTTTATTAATAAATTAGTGAGAATAACTGAAATTAAATTTGGAAAAAAATGTACCTTCATAAATTATACATCAATTTTCTCACACTTATTTAAAGTTGCAGGCAAAATGACAAAATCATGAGGTGAAAAGGAGACTCTAAGAAAGAGACAACGAGGCAAATCCTGCACTAAGTCCAACCCCTAGAGAGCCATAAATGTTTTCATTTTCTTATTTAATGCAATTGTTTTGATTGATCTATTATAATTTGATTACATGTTTAAAATATATTATAATAGATCCGTAATATTAGTGCATAATCTAATTTCATAACAGAGATTAAGAATATAAATAGATCTACTGTAATTGAAAGGAGTTAATTGTAACCCTAAGAATAGGATAACATAAATCCTTCAATTTATGATCAAACCTAATAGTGGAATTCACAACTTGGTATAGCAATCCTACATAATTTAACCTTAATAACCTTAAGATTTGTTGTTATTATACTTTGAGAGAGATATTATCATACCATAGGGATTTCTACTATCTAATAGTCAATAAATAATTGTATAATAAAAGATCAATTAGTTAAGGGTTTTTAGGGGGATTTGTAAGCTAAACACTAATTCCTGATATCGATATCTTTTTAAATGATTTTTTATTTCTCTATTCAATATTGCTACCTATTTTATTTTATTTTGCTTAAGTTTTATTTTCTTTAATTAAAAATCAAAACCAAATTCATAAACTAGATAATAGGACAATGGTAATTACTAATAATCATTGTCTTCATAGGATCGATTAGTACTTGTCAGTACTAACTACAACTACGTCGTGCACTTGTGGATAATTCATAATTGATACACTTAGAACAAGTCAATGAGGAAGCATCCAAGAACTGAATTACATCATTTAGGAATCTCAAGAGTTGTGTATTTAAGTCAATAGTCGTTTATTCCCCAAGATATTCTTGTAAAATTTATGTGCTTTCTCTTTTAGTAAAGCCTAAGATGTGATAAGATTGTCTGATTGCTCCATTATATTATTGATTTTATTATTGTTCCATTCGGATAATATTAAGCTGAAGAAAGGTTTGGAGCCTTTATCCCCCACCTATAACTAGGAAATCCTTGCCCTTTGCCTTTGGAGAGAGAAATGACCATCTAATGCTCTTGAATATTTGTTTTCCTACCTACTTTTCTTACTCCATCCATCATTCATCACTTGGATGGTTGTAAGTCAAATTTTGAACATTTTCTATGATTATCTTTGCTTCCTTGACTTGGAAAAAAGATGTTCTTTTTCAATAACTTCAACTTTTTCTTGATGTATACAAGCTTCTTTACGAAAGAAAATGTCCTAAACCTCTGAACCTACTTCTACCTTTCCGTATCATTCATGTATAAAACCTTCATGGTTCTCTATATAATCATTAAATATAAAGAGAATCTTCCTTGTTACCCTCTCAAAGATACTTCACCTCACTATGGGAGAGTGATCTGAAATATTTGAGTTTATGAATTTCTCTTTAGTTTTTAGACATTCTCTTAAATGTGAGCCTTGGAGAAAATTGGTGAAGTTACTCCTTTTTTACTAGAAGGTCACAGGTTCTAGTTATGAAAATAGCCTTTTTGTAAAAAATCCAAAAAGAAGGTTGCGTACATTCATGACCGTCCTCTACCCCTTACAAAGCGGAGAGCCTTGTGCACTAGAGTACGTTGTGATTGTGTTTATTTTAGACATTCTCTTAATTAGCTAAGCCTCATCATATCTAACTTCTTCCTTAAGTGGTTATTGTTCGATTTTTGTTTATCTACGTATAAAAATCTCCTTTCCAAACTTAAGTCTATAACTCTTAGCTCATTTATGCGTTGTTTCAAATCTCTAGAGAAGTTCCTTATGCATGACTTTTCTTCCACTTCAGATCAATATAATATGTTGCTGAAATCACTTAAAATCATCTAAGGGTCTTTGACATCGCACTTTATTCGAATCAAATGTCTCTAAAGCTCCTGCCTTTAAAACCTAAAATTTGAATCATAAACAGAGATTATTTCCAGACTTTTTCCCTTCTAATAAGAACCTGATCATTGTGTGGATTTGTCAACAGCTAGCAGCAAAAATTCTAGATTAATCTTCTTAGAATTGAATATTATAATACCTCTTTTATAGTGGTGATTTGGTTTGAGACAAAAGACCACTACAATCTTCAACCTTTATTAACCTGCTTAGTTTATAAACTCCCATTTATACTATATCATTACTATACAAGAAATATTTTAAAGCCTATTTCTTATGGAGGTTATTCAAGCCATAATATTCCACACAACTATATTCATAGGGGTTTCTTTTTATTGGAGGCATTCTCTCTTTTCCTTTCCCTACTAGTATTTCTCTTTGTTACTACTTGGAAATTGTTTTCCTCTTCCACTCCCTTTTCTGTAGTGCTTAGATTACTATTTTCACTCTCATTGCGTGGTTCTACATTTTCTATCTCACCAATAGCCCCTTCTCTTCTTTGGATCATTTTTCTACCATCATTCTCTTAATTTAATAAGGGAGCATTCAAAATATCTATGATTAGATGAGTCTGTTATAAGTTTCTTAAGATCTTTATTTTTCTATTAATGTGGATATTATATGCCTAAAAGTTTCTTTTATACCTAAAAGTTTCTTTTCCTCCTCAAGAGTGGATTGTTCCTTCTACTTATCCATATTTGTCAACTCCTTAACCCCCGTTAGTGAATCTCCTTCATGTTTCCTTCCAAATCTTGTTTTTTTGTTTAGTTTTTAGTCTTCGCTGATATGAAACTTTGATTTCTTCCTCAATCATTTTCTTATCACGAGCCCCAATATGAGAAATCAATAAGTTATGTTGAAAGAATTTAAAAGAAAAGTAAAAAAATACCAAGTTTCTTTGTGGTATTATAAATTCTATCAAAACTTCTTATGTTTTAAAAATTTTATCGGAAGCCTTTACATTTTGTGAGAAGTTAGAACAAATCTTTTTGTTAGTTTTTTGTTAATTTTTGGTAATATAACATTTTTGAAACAGATAATACTCTACTTTAACAACTATAACACAAGGGTAATTAGAATAATAAATCACAAAGGTATATATTAAACACATTGATTAATTATATTATATCAAATCATTGATTAATTTTATTTATTTATCGTACTTTTATGTTGTTACGTATATTAAAACATTAAAAAATTAATATTAATTTTTTTAAAAATTAATATTTATTTGTCATTAATAACATTTTTATTTAAATTTAGTAAATAAAATATTCACTAACTTTCTATTTCATATGTAATAACATTAATAAATAAGTGACAATTTTATTATTTTAATTTATATTTTATAAATAGTTAATAATTAACTTAGTTATTTTTATTTTTAATAAATTAAATTTTAAAAGCTATTATTTTATTATGTATCACATTTATATCTTATTACTTATAACAAAAAGTATATATATGCATTTTAATATATATTGTTAAAAGATTTTTATTAATAATTAAATATATAATTATTATATTTTATTACTAATTAATTATATGTTAATAAGTTTAACATAATAGTACATTATATCTTTCATTAATATTATTAAATCTTTCGTCAAGACTATTTATTAATATTATTACACTATAAAATAAAATTTTAGTGAAAAATTAATTTACTCTTATGATAAACTAGTTACTAAATTATTAGTGACAAAAGATACGATTTACCTTCGAATGTTTCACTAAATATCTAGGATATAGTCCATGTTATTATTGCTGGTACCTATTAACCCTCTGACATTAACAAAATAGTACAATTTGTAAATATACAGTATTGAGGCAATCACGAATAGCAACCCCACACGCACATTTGGTTCATACTCCTTAAAACCCTACTCTCCTCTCTGAGTTATCTATAGCTTGATGAATCATAAGTTCACTAGGTAGCGTGTATATGAACCTTCCTATTGTGGTTCTGGTGTTTAGTAGATCATGTGATGTTCAATAGTGGTGATATTCAAAAGATAGTATCCGAGCTAGGTAGTTTGCAATTACTGTGGCATATCAATTGATGTTCCAATATGTATTTACTACATGTGATAGCTCTACTTTGTACTTGTAGAGAAAAATATGCTCCTTGATTCTGTTAGACACCCGATTATAGAATTGATTCATCTCCATTCCCTATCTTTGAAAATGTGCACATTTCTTTCCTCCCATAAGCTGTGAACCAGGTAGGCTAAAACCAAATAAAAGCACAAGATAACCGACTTATTCACATGCTTGATGTAGGCACACAATTGGATTATGTCAATCCAATTTGTTGGCGGTTCCCCATATAACGTTCTTATATTAAGTTCTTTTACGGTCTATTGGAATACTCCCACTGAAAGAAGATATGAATCATGCTCTCTGATGCTTTGTTTTTCACCTTCCTCGACAGTGACAAAAACCCTTAATCAAGTTTTAGCCTTCACCCACAGAGACATGCAATCATATTCTTTTTAGCCATGCTTTTGTGTCTATATGATGCAATCATCATAAACCAATAATCTTGTTTCCCTTTTTGTTCTCGTCTTCATAAAGCTAAGATTCTCAAACTCAAAACTTTCAGACCAATAACTATGATCTATGTATATATTATTAATCAATATGTTGATACGAAGTGAAGTCTTTCATTAATTCCCTTCAATATAACTTGTATATTATTTGGATTTTGTATATTCTTGATGTATAGTTGAGCTTTAGCTTTATTTCTAACAAATTTAGTTTTGCAATTGTGACATGAATGGTTCTTATAATTTTAGAAGTGTGTATTAAGCTTAAGTAAACTGTTGTCATTTCTTAGCGTTCCTTTTCTATTTTTCTATTTGATTTGTCTTATATAGCAATAACTCAAATTTTGTACGTCTTGACTTATGGTTCGCAGGTCTTATTAGGAGGCTCATAAGTAAGATAGAACACGCAAAGGCTGCGAAGTTTGTTGTTGCCTTTAATTGGGTTAATGACTTCCTGTCAGTACCTTTATTAAGGGATCGCTAAGAAGTATAACGGAAGATTTCTTTATGTTAGAACATAACATACCAACCAACAGATTTGAGTCAACCTAGCTATAGGTAGCCTTGTAACAATGCCTCATGAATTTTTAATCTAAACACAATATTTATAAAGGTTACCGACAAATTTAAATTTTATGGTTTCTTATGATCAAATGGCATCACTTTTATGAATACACATATAATTGCTTCGAGGACTTTAATTGTTTCGAGTATTCTACCAAAACTTTCTGGTCACACGGCATATAAATCCATCAAAAGCATTCTTTTTATTTTTCATAAGCGTTCTCATCTTAAAAAAATTGTTAGTAATTATTCATTATGATAGTATGAGGTTTCTTTTCTAGTATGATATGGAACCTAAGTTATAGAAAACTAAAATAAACGTCTGTATACCTTGGTACCAAACATGAACAAGAAGTCGTGTGGAATTGATGGATTGGAGAATTTCGTTTTTCCTTGAGTCTTATTATATGCAGCAACTTAAAGCAAGATTTAATAAATGGTTAGATGAATTGACAATTTTATCAAAATAGTAATTGTAAATCAGAAGGCATGACAATACATATCCTGAAAGTAAGAATGTTAGGAAGCTCTAATCTCCAAGGAGAGAGGAATATGCCTTTGAACTGTGATGCACCATAAAAGGATATGAATGAAGGCCTTAAAACTTGGAGAAGGTGAACCCGAAAAGATAAAGATATTGATGGAACTTAGCTTACGCATATAGTTCTATCAATTAGTGTAATCACGATAGTATATATACTTTTATTCTTTCACACAATTAGCACAGTAAAGCATTCAACTTTCACATAGGTATATTAATGTACAATATCTCTTCTAAAGTAACTTCACTATTCTCATCCAGCACATTTTTAAGATCAACGAGATGGTGATTCTTTGACGATGCAAGTTCGAATGGACCATCCATCAACATTTCTCAACTTCAGGATGAAAATTAGCATGGAAAAAATCCATAACAAATCTACAGACAAGGGGTTAGATAAAATCAAATAAGACATTAATATTATTCCCTATGTTGAGAATGAAATAACAGAATCAGTTTTTATTTACCAAGTTTGTTATAAGTTTGTTTTTTACAGCTAGTTTACGG